>OX422213.1:670546503-671746503 GCA_949130495.1 Sambucus nigra | reverse complement strand
CGTGCACGACGAGTTCCCAGGGATGCAACGCCCGAACCCCAGCCCGCTCCAGTTCAGGGCATGATGAACGTCGCTGAGGTTGCAGCTATTGTAGCCCAAGCGATAAATGCCGCAATTGCCGTAGTTCAGCAGGCACCACCTCAGGCGCCGGTTGCCGCGCCAGTACAGGCAAATGTATTCCCGTCTGCTTGGGAACGTGTACGTGACGCTTTTCAGAAAGCGCATCCGCTAGAGTTTGCAGGTAGCTCAGATGTGGTAGTCTCGAGCCAGTGGAGGAAGGATATACAGAGGCACTTGAGGATGTATGAGTGCAAGGATGTTCAGAAGCAGGTGCTAGCTACTTTCAAGCTAGTTGGATCTGCACTACAGTGGTGGGAGTCTATTACCACCGTGGAGGAGAGGGATACTCTCACTATTCAGGATTTCTGGGTGCGGTTTGACCGCAAATACTTTACGTCCGCTGTTCATATGGAAATGAGGAGAAAACTAATGAATCTGAGGCAAGAGGGTAAGACCGTGGCCGAGTATGAGGCCGAGTTCACAAATCTGTTGAACATCGTTCCGGATGAGATACCAACAGAAAAGAAGAAGATTGAGAAATTCACCGACGGGTTGACATGGAGGATCCGTCAGCATCTGTTAGGGAACCTTTCGTTGGCCACGTATTCTGATGTGGTTAACGCTGCTTTGTTATACTTCCAGGATCACCGCTTTCATATGACTGAGGGCAAGAGATCGGGAGAGTCTAGCCATCAGGGCAGGACAGGAGGACATGGTGCCGGTGGGGCACAATATGTTCAGGGGCAGAGACAGGGTGAGTAGGGTTCTCAGCAGGGGGATCAAAAGAGGTTCAGATCAGGGAATTACAGGCACGGACAGGGAGGTTTTCGTCAGGGCCATCAGGGTCCAAACGGCCATCAAGGCCAACAGGGGCAGAATGGGCAGCAGTTTCAGCAGGGCTAAGGGAGGAACGGAAACGGCCACCAAGGCCGGGGACAGCAAGGGCAGAGAGGAGGGAACTTCCCAGGGAAGTGTTTTATTTGTGGCAAGACTGGCCATAAACGATAGGATTCTCCTGATAGGGGCAGGGCCCCACAGCAGCAGCAGCAGGGTGCTCGCCAGGAGCCGCAGAGGCCTATGTTTCCCGCCGCTCTCCCCGCACCGCCACAGATGGCAGCATTGCCACCCATTCCAGCAGTCCCAGTTCAGGAAGGACAGCTACAGTATGGACGTGTCTACAACGTCCACCAGGCAGCAGTTCTACAGGCACCGCCCGCGATTGAGGGTACGTTTCCTATCCATGGCACTATGGGTCGAGTATTATTTGATACGGGGGCTACACATTATTTTATAGCTACACATTTCGCGAAAGCCTTAGGATTGTTAGCTACGGCAGAGAGCATAGTGACGTGTGTCGACTCACCATTGGGGAATGGGTCACTTATTTTCTTTATATGCCGGGGAGTGGGGGTAGAGACTGGTGGTTTGGTATTACCTGCAGACATGTTGGTATTAGATATGCATGTTCACGATGTGATTATCGGTATGGATTGGCTCGTTGATTATAGAGCCATGATTGATTGCTTCGGTGGGAGCATTGTTTTTGTCATTCCGGGGCAAGAGATGTTTGTAGTGGCGATGCCTCGCCCAGAGGGAGGCTCGACCGCTCATTTTTATTACCTAGAGGAGGATACCTCTAAGGAGGTTGTGATTCCTTTAGATTCGATCCCAGTCGTCAGGGAGTATTCGGATGTGTTTTAGGAGATACCAGGCCTACCCCCCAGTCGAGAGATAGACTTTGTTATAGACCTATTACCAGATACGAGACCTATAGCACACGCACCGTATCGTATGGCTCCGGCAGAGATGCGAGAGCTACGAGATCAGATAGAGCAGCTGTTAGGTCAGGGCTTTATTCGCAGGAGTACCTCACCTTAGGGCACTCCAGTTTTGTTTGTGAAGAAGAGGGACGGTTCACTGAGATTGTGTGTGGACTACCGAGAGTTGAATAAGGTCACGATACGGAATAAGTATCCGTTGCCTAGAATCGATGACTTATTCGACCAGTTGAGAGGAGCTTCTTTCTTCTCAAAGATTTATTTGAGATCGGGATACCATCAGTTGCGTATCAGGGAGGAGGATGTCTCGAAGACTGCGTTCTTGTCGAGATATGGTTCTTACGAGTTTCGGGTTATGCCTTTTGGTTTGACCAACGCTGCAGCAGTGTTTATGGACTTGATGAACAGAGTGTTCAGGGATTTCCTAGATCAGTTTGTCATTGTCTTCATTGATGATATTCTAGTTTACTCCCAAACAGAGGAGGAGCACGCCGAGCATCTGAGGCAGGTTTTGCAGACGCTGCGTCAGAACGAGCTGTATGCAAAATATGAGAAATGCGGGTTTTGGCTGAAAGAGGTCAAGTTTTTGGGACACATTATTTCCGACCGGGGGATATCTGTTGATCCGGGGAAGGTATCCGCGGTGAGGGAATGGGGACAACCCACGACACCGACTCAAATTCGTAGTTTCTTGGGCCTAGCAGGATACTACAGGAGGTTTATTCGGGGTTTCTCGAAGATAGCAGGTCCTTTGACACATCTAACTCGTAAGGGTGTGCCATTCATCTGGAGTGATGCCTGTCAGTTGGCATTCGATGAATTGAAGGATAAATTAACCTCAGCACCTGTGTTAGCATTGCCGAGACCGGGAGTTGAGTATTTGGTTTACACCGATGCGTCTTTGCAAGGGCTTGGAGGTGTATTACAGCAGGACAGACAGGCCATAGCTTATGCTTCCCGTAAGCTTAAGCCTCACGAGAAGAATTACCCCACCCATGATTTGGAGTTGGCGGCAGTGGTATTTGCCCTACGGATTTGGAGACACTATCTTTTGGGGGAGAAGTTCCAACTGTTCACGGACCACAAGTCCCTACAATACCTGTTCATGCAGAAAGACTTGAATATGTGGCAGCGTAGGTGGCTTGAGTTTGTGAAAGATTACCAGTTCGATATCCAGTATCGCCCAGGTAAGGCTAACGTGGTAGCAAACGCATTGAGCCGTAGGCCAGAAGATGAGGTGGCAGACGTGTGGAAGGCAAAGTGGAAGGAGTTGGGACACCAGGATGTAGTGGCCCGATCTTTCATGTCTGTGATGACCGTTACACCGCAGATTGTCACGAAGGTAGTACGGGCACAGGCTAATGACTCGTTCTTTCAGGAGCAGATAGTTCGATTACTAGCAGAGGGAGCCGAGTCCTATACCATCAGCTCAGACGGGGGATTACGCTTCAATGGGAGATTAGTAGTTCCGAAAGGGGAGAAATTACGACACGAGGTGATGGCAGAGTCGCACGGCTCACGGTTCGCGGTACATCCCGGAGGGGACAAAATGTACCAAGACATGAGACGGCAGTATTGGTGGAGCGGTATGAAGAGAGATATTGCTGAGTTTGTTTCGAAATGCGCCACTTGCCAGTTAGTAAAAGTGGATCATCAGAAACCGACAGGACTTCTACAGCCATTGGAGGTCCCGGTGTGGATGTGGGAGAGCATATCTATGGACTTTATCACGGGGTTGCCTACGTCGCAGAGGGGTCACGACTCCATTTGGGTAATTGTGGACAGGTTGTCCAAAGTCGCTCACTTTTTACCCGTAAGGACTGACTACACTACGGGACAGTATGCCCAGCTCTTCATTTCAGAGGTTGTGAGACTTCACGGTGTGCCCCTAAATATCGTGTCTGACAGAGGCAAGATATTTGTTTCGAGGTTTTGGGAGAGTTTCCAGGAGGCCATGGGCACATAATTGCGGTTGAGTACGGCTTATCATCCGCAGACCGATGGGCAGACAGAGCGCATAAATCAGATGTTGGAGGACATGCTACGCATGTGCATTATTGACTTTGGGGGTGGATGGGAGCAGTACCTTCCACTGGTGGAGTTTGCTTATAACAACTCCTATCAGTTCACTATTGGCATGGCTCCGTTTGAGGCATTGTACGGTAGGCCTTGTCGTTCCCCAGCATGTTGGTTAGAGGTGGGGGACAACAAACTACTTGGGCCGAAAGTGATTCAGGATACCTCGGCAAGCATTGAGTTGATTCGGAGTCGCATTCGGGTAGCTCAAGATCGGCAGAAGAGTTACGCTGATGCGAAGAGAGTTTTTAGGGAGTTCCAAGTGGGGGACCAGGTTTTGCTCAGCGTATCTCCTATGAAGTGGATTATGCGTTTCGGGAAGAAGGGGAAGTTGGCACCGAGGTATGTGGGGCCGTTTCCTATTATTGAGCGGATTGGGCCAATTGCGTATAGACTCGGGTTACCGGAGCATTTACATCGGATTCACGATGTGTTTCATATTTCCTTGCTAAGGAAATATCTCAGAGACGATTTGGCTCATTCTCACATCGCTTTGGAGGAGATTGATTTACAGCCTGATAGCTCCTACGAGGAGGGGCCGATAGCTATTTTGGACTGAAGTGAGAGGAAACTGCGGTCAAAGATAGTTCCGTTAGTGCGTGTTCAGTGGCGACATCACAATGTCGAGGAGTCCACATGGGAGCGCGAGGATGAGATGCGCGAACGTTATCCAGAGTTGTTCTTAGCAGGTACTTTCTAGCTCCGAATTTCGGGACGAAATTCAGTTATTAGGGGGGAAGTATGTAATACCCCGTACTTTTGGCTATATTTATTTTTGGGATTAATTAATTAGATGTGAATTAATTGGGAATTAATCTGGATAAAATACTAGCGTGATGTGAGTTGGTATTTGACTATATTGAGTATATATGATGTTATAGGAATATTGAATTATGAAATTTGTCGTGAGATTGATATACGGCAATTTGGGAATATTGTTGAGACGCGTGTGATCGCCGCGTCATGGTGTATTATTTTAATTATAAAAGTGATTTTTATTTCTATTATCCGTATGGTCATTTTGAGTGCGCCAACGCGTCCGGAAGGGTGGAGATAGTCAGAAAACACAAGCCGGGGGTTTAGTTTGGGTCCCGGGGTATTTTTAGGCCATACCGGCAACATATAGGGGTAGTTTAGTAATTTTGCATTTTTGAGAATTAAAAGTGACGAAAATTGGTAAATTACATCTGATGTGGATTTGACCCACTAAGCCACTAAACAACCCATGTTAACCCAATAGGCTACGTAGGTTATTAGAAGTTAGGTTTCTAAGTTTTTCCAAAAATAAACCCTAGCCACCATAGCCATTGGAGAAGAAGAGCTTGTTGAGAGAGAGAGAAGGAATTCTGCAGAGAAAGAAAGATAACACTTCACAAATTCGTCATCAAAATCGGAGATAAACTTAAGGCAAGTGACTAAATTCCATTTAATTTCAGAGAATGTTCCTTCCATGTTACATAATTCAAATTTATGTTTGCTCTTGGAAGATAATGAAAAACCCATGTATTTTAGAACTTAGAACTTGAAATCTTGAGGAGAATTACATGTAGAATGGTAGGTAGATGATTATACTGATAATATTAGTTATTGGATGAAGTTAAAACGGATTTAAATTGGGTCAATTCATGGTTTAAATTTTAGGGTTTGTGTTCTTGAAAAATTGGGGAAAGTGATGAGACTTGATGATTTAATGATGATTGGGATGAATTAACTCCGTAAAATACGTTAGTTTATAACCTTGATATGTTTAGGATTGAATAGAGACCTTAAAACATTGTTGGGACGAATTTTAGAGGAGATTTGAGGAGTAAAAATTGATGAAAAACGAAAGTAGGAAATCTGGGCTCGAAACTGGTCGTTCGTTAGAAGACCTTCCCAGGTCATTCGAACGAGCTCGTTCGAACGAGATTCAAACGAGTTGACCAGTCGCTTCTAACGAGGGGAGATTTAGTTCGATACCTTCGTTCGAACGAGATGTCGTTAGAAGGTACAGTTCGTTCGAAAGAACTGAATCTCGTTCGAACAGCCTCGTTCGAACGAGACTTCGAACGAGTTTGCAGTTTAGCCCTTTTTGGTCTGTTTTGATTTTGGGAGTTCCGTAAACTTGTTCGAGGATAGAGATAACATTCCTTTGATGGTATATTAGTATACTTGGGACATTTGAGTTATAATGAGGAGTAAATTATACAAGTGTGGATCAAATCATATAGACTTTTGAGTCGAGACGTGAGTGCCTAGTACGACGTGAGAATAAATTATGACGCGTATAAATATGGACTGGGATTATATAAGTTGTATATATATTAAGATGGTACGAGAATGCGACATGTACTACATTAAACTACAGTGATTACTAAGATGCGTGTTTACTTAGTATTGGTATATGATTTGTGTGTATGACATACCTACCATACTTGCTATCACGGGAGGTTCGCGTTCGCTTAGGGCCCTCTAATCCTTGTGTTGCCCGGATTTAGACTGGTTACCTTGATGAACATAGGTCAGAGAAAGACTTATTGGGATGTTAATAAGTCCGCTGATCGTGGGAGCGTAGGTATGTGCGTGACCCATGTGATGTGACTGTGTTCGCCTCCATTACTTGTGATGTTGTTATCTGTGAACTATTCCTGTGAGATTCGGAATATGTGATCCTTATGTACGTGATCTACCGGGATGGATAGCAGAGTATGTGTGCACCGCAGCTTAGCCTCGGGGTGCTTATATTGTATATTTATGTTGTGGAAAATATACGCATAATAAACTGGGAACTTTAATATGGTATTGTGTGTATAACTATGGAATAGCAAAAAGGGATGATCTATATTGAGTTATATTACTTTTACGTGAGAACCTGAATTTACGTTAAGCCCCTACTTAATCACGAACGTTATAATGTTAATGGGAACCGAGTAATAAGGGTAGAACCTATGGCAGTCTAGCTAGATATGATGTCACTTAGCTAGTGGTTAGATAGGTACTTACGTTAGGAGTGCACAGTTAGAAGAGAGGTGAGAATTCCATGTGAGTGCAAGTCCTAACATGTGCTTTGCATTTAATGTTTTAAATGTTTTTAAAGCACTTGCAGGTTTTTAAAATATCTCCACATTCAGGCTCTGACCCGTTTGCTTTCAAATCTATTTTTTTGTAAAACCATTTTAGGTGCCCAGGCACAAGGACACCATGCATAGGATACTCATTCAGGTGACGAGTTGTAGCTGTTTGTGGAAGCTACAGGAAATTTCTTTTAGACGCTTCTACCATTTGGATTCCTGATTCAGCATTTATCAGTTGTAGGGCATGTTGCCCATTTTCATTAGAGGCATCTTTCCATTTCAGTTTTTCAGACTTTGTCATGTATTGATTCAGTATTCAGTATTTCGTTACTTATTTCAGTTGTGGGATTTGTAATGAGGAGTTTTCCTCCATACTTTATTTACATTATGTGATGGTTATTCGATTTACTTCGTTATGATAAATGGTGTTACTATTCTTCATTACACTTGTTGCATGTTAATCAGACTTAAATTAAAATTTGGCAACTTACTTTTTAAATACTAGGTGGTTAGTAATCATTAAAATGTTTTCGACAGTGATGCTATTAACTGGACCAACTTGACATTTTGAATTAATTTAATAAAGGAGTAGCTACCCGGTATTTAATTAGTCGGGGTGTCACAGTACACTTCACTAAAATATAAATGACCAAAAAAAAATTATCCCCCTTAATTTTTTAGCCTCCCGCTCTCTCCCTCTCTCGTTCGCTCAGCCCCCGCTCTCTCTATCTCTCTCTGCCTCTCACATGCTCAATAAAATCTCCATCCACCATCGTCGCCGACCTTCGCCATCCTCCACCACCGTCGATCGTCGCCATCCGCCGTCCTCTACCGCCGCCGTCCTCACCATCCACCATCCTCGACCATCGCCATCCTCACTCAGTCCCGATCCGTCTACATCCTCTCCATCCTCCACCATCCACACATCTCCATCTCCATCCTCCACCATCCACCCACCTGAGCGAAAAAATACAGATAGACGCAACGACAGAGCCCTAGCCAGCCCAGGTAAATCCTCCCATTTTTTTATTAATATATATATGTACACATTGCTGATATTATGAGATTGCTAAGGTTCTAAAAATATTGTTGAGATTAGTGTCGTTTTACGCCTTCTAATATTAGTATAAATGTGAATATTGATTTATAGTAATTATTAGTATAAATGGCACAGCAATTTTACCCCTTTTTGGTATCACAGTGTTGTTTTACCTCTTTTTTTTAGATAATTAAATGCCATTAAGAAACCTCGCAAAGGGTGCGAACCTATATACAGGAAATATACAACGCTTCTAACATTAGTATAAATGTTGTTTTACCTCCTTTAATATTAGTATAAATGTTGTTATTAGTTTGTAGTATTTATTTTTTAGGCATGAGGTAAGGAAAAACAAAAGTGTACCTGAGCCGTAGTTGTGTGTGAATGAGTTGAGAAGAGCTTAATAATACAAGTTGTGTTAAATCCATGCTCAGGCAACCCTATTGCCGCTCTGAGGCCGGTACCACCTGCACCTACCACCACCGCATCGTACGTATGATCTACTATAGTATATGATGACCCTCCAACAATCTCTTACATTTTATTCAAATAATCAAATGTTTAATCAATAACAGGTTCTTAAATGAAATGACATAAGATCAGAAGATGATTTAGACATACAGATTCGGAAGAGAAGAGTCTAGGTTTGATGGAGATGGATCTCTTTGAACGAATGCTAAGGCCATGAGCAACGGACCTCCGTAGAAACCCTCACACAACCCACAAACCTTAATCAGGTATTACGAAACACTAATATCTGATTTATTATTTGTGTTGAAAGATCGATATTCACGGATCTGAGTTAGTGTACCTATATAGGTTATTTTGACATTTATTTGCTTTATTTGCAGTTACCACTCTTATGTGCCCTTTTTTGCACTTCAAAAGCCTAACAATGGTGCCCAGGGTTCTAGAGCTACTAATATTCCATTTTATCTTTTAGTTTTTGCCCCATGATAAGTAATTTCTAACTAATTTGACATGTATTTTATTCTTTCACTTGTTATTAACCTACAAGATTTTCTGTAATTTAACATGTATTTTGTTGGGACAATATTGTGTTATGCATACTATACGGACAGTAAAAAACATTCCCAAGTATGCTCCATCACAATTCTACATTGCAATGTGTTTCCTTGGATCAAGGAGAAAAAAATAATGTCCCTAAAACCTTTTGTTGAACGCCTTCGGTAAGTTTAAGGATGTTATTCAGAATGTTATGTTTTCAATTTAGTACATTTTTTAAAAGTTCAAGTTTGTGTTAGATTTTTAATCTATTTTTTATCTCATGGCTTGAAATCATCGTAACTCCAATTGTATATCATAATGTGCCCATACATTTTTCAGATTCTTAGCTCTAGAGTGGAAATGAGAGAAGGAATAAGGTTTGCAATTACACTACTAAAGATGGTAGTTTGGTCTTCTATAAGTTGTTTCTTAAATAATCCCACAATATGATTAATAACGTCTTGATTATTCTCCCAAGTATTACCCTCTTCATCTTTAATGGAGTGAATCCTAAGCTTTTAGTGCTTGGTTTTAACACTAGCCTGGCCATTACCAAACTTGATATCAAACCTATAAAAGATCCAAAATTAACCATTTACATTACTTGCACAACCTTGGAAACCCCACTTTCTTTGGTAATTTAAGATTTTACCATTTACATTACTTGCACAACCTTAGTTTATATGAGATATAGTTATTGATGTCAATTTGTGTAGTGATTAAGTAGTAATTGGTGTCAATTTTCTTTGCTTTGGTTTATTTGTATTTCAATATGAGTTGAAATTGATAGATTATGTATATTAATTGACTTCTACTATGAATCGTTCATAAACCCCTTGAATATATGCGTAAATATTTAGAGAATGGGATCAAATTGATTAAGATTGAATTTTTAGGGTTCTTGATACAGAATTGGGTTTTATCATTAAATCTTGAATTAATATTGTGTTTTTGATGTTTTAAGCATGTTTAAATCATAATTACTTTATTTAGATGCTATACCAATTTAAGTAAGATCCTACTTCTATGGTAACATTATAGTTCATGCTTATAGACTTTATGACCGTCTTATTTATTTTGTACACTCGGAATTATTTAGTATAATGAATAGGACCCAGGGTGAGGACAATACTCAATATTTCACAATAGGACTCGGAATAAATCGAAAAATCGATAGAACCCACATCGAACACATGTGCTTGGTTTGTGGCCTTTCTCAATTACTTACTCATTTTCACTAATTCTTTATGTATGCCAAAATTGAAAAACTGGTAAATAAAACAAAAAACCAAGAACATTTCACAAGTCAAAAAATTAAGTCACATGTTGTAAAATGACTAGTTTCCCTACATAATGGTTAATATATCTTTTTAAAATATAATTTTGGTATTGCAGGACCTCTTTGTGTCGGGACAGATACAACATCAGCACACTGGTTAAAGCCAAAGTGGAACTCGAAGAAGTGATTGGAAAAGGGAAGATCTCAAGTTGTTTGCACAAATACGCAAGGATCAAGAATGAGGGAGCTTATTTGGAGGATCTTAAGTTGCGAATAAATTTGGTAAGTATTTTATATTGATGATAGAAGATTTTATAATGTAGTGCACCTTTACCAAAGTAAATTCTTCATTTCGTTGTGTGCGCGTGTGTGTGTTGTGTAAGATGTGTGTCTTAAGGCCTTAATAAGTGGTTGGCATGGAGGAAGGGGCTATATGGATTTATATACTATTTTTAGATGTTAATTGGTGGAAGGGATTTATTGGTGGTTTAGCTGCGGCTTTTGTGCTTGTTGTTGTTGTTGTTGGGCTTATGTTAATATTAAAATAAGTTGGATTTCATGAATAAACAAAGGAAACTCTGTCGAAATTTTATGAAATAAGTAAGTGTTCTAAATTGATTAAGGCTAGCATACAACATTTGAAAATTGAACATTGGTGAATGAAAACATAAAATAACTAATGAACATACCATAATGAGACACGCGTAGTCACGAACACCTCGCACGGGATCAATGCGACTCATAGGAACCGACCGCGTAGTCACTGGGCTCCCGGTTTGAGTGTACGACGTAAATTCTTCATCCAGGTACCTGAAATCAATAGTGCGAGCCATTGGGTGACAAAACCGACCTTTAAAAAGGTAAAAACAATAAATAAATTAACTAATGAAAAAAGACGTGAGGTAGAGATCATATTAGAGGTAGAGTACCAAATGAAAAGGATATTGTTTTGAACACTCAATATAATAGTCAATTTAAGAATCTCAAATAGTCAATATTTGAAACCCGCAAACTTAAAGTAAACACTTACTAATCACTATACTCATCTGAAAAAACGAATCACTCTAGAATCGATGAATAAAACACATACTAATGTAACTTGTAGGGCGTAGTCCCGGGTCTCTCGGTTTGCGAATATGACGATAATTTGCAAAAATTACACTTAGTTAAAAACAAGCCGTCAAAGGGAGAAAACCCAAATCACCCCCCAAACGACCCCGTAGGAGGCACGAACACCTCGCACGGGACCAATGTAACTTGTAGGAACTGACCGCGTAGTCCCGGGTCTCCCGGTTTGAGAGTATGACGATAATTTGCAAAAATCAGCACTTAAACTTAAAAACAAGCCGTTAAAGGGTGAAAACCCAAACCACCCCCCAAACGACCCCGTAGGAGGCACAAACACCTCGCACGGGACCAATGTAACTTGTAGGAACTGACCGCGTAGTCCCGGGTCTCCCGGTTTGTGAGTATGACGATAATTTGCAAAAATCAGCACTTAAACTTCAAAACAAGCCGTTAAAGGGTGAAAACCCAAACCACCCCCCAAACGATCCCGTTGGGGGCACGAAAACCTCGCACGGGACCAATGTAACTTGTAGGAACTGACCGCGTAGTCCCAGGTCTCCCGGTTTGTGAATATGATGATAATTTGGAAAAATCAGCACTTAAACTTAAAAACAAGCCGTTAAAGGGTGAAAACCCAAACCACCCCCCAAACGACCCCGTAGGGGGCACGAACACCTCGCACAAGACCAATGTAACTTATAGGAACTGACCTTGTAGTCCCGGGTCTCCCGGTTTGTGAATATGACGATAATTTGCAAAAATCACACTTAGTTAAAAGCATGCCGTCAAAGGGTGAAAACCCAAACCAACCCCCAAACGACCCCGTAGGAGGCACGAACACCTCGCACGGGACCAATGTAACTTGTAGGAACTGATCGTGTAATCACGAGTCTCTCAGTTTGAGAGTATGATGATAATTTGCAAAAATTAGCACTTAAACTTAAAAACAAGCCGTTAAAGGGTGAAAACCCAAACCACCCCCCAAACGATCCCGTAGGGGGAACGCACACCTCGCACGGGACCAATGTAACTTGTAGGAACTGACCGCATAGTGCCGGATCTCCCGGTTTATGAATATGACGATAATTTACAAATATCACACTTAGTTAAAAACATGCCGTCAAAGGGTGCAAACCCAAACCAACCCCCAAATGACCCCGTAGGAGGCACGAACACCTCGCACGGGACCAATGTAACTTGTAGGAACTGATCGCGTAGTCCCGGGTCTCTCGGTTTGAGAGTATGATGATAATTTGCAAAAATCAACACTTAAACTTAAAAACAAGCCGTTAAAGGGTGAAAACCCAAACCACGGGGTGCGAAAGTAAATGCTAACCACTTGTAGTTAGTGGGAGCGAGGCTACAGTGGTCGGAGTCGATCACCACAGTTGAGGAAAGGGACACACTAGCTACTGCAGAGTTTTGGGTGCGGTTCGACCGCAAGAATTTTTCCTTCAGCGGTTGAGACCGAAATGAGGAGAAAATTTTGTGAGGTGACTCAAAGGGAGACCGTTCAGTGGCCGATTACGAGGAAGATTTCACTCGCTGGCAAAATTTTTACCGGATGATGGTAAGCTAGGAAAAGAGAAAGAAAGCAAAGTTTATGGATGGGTTAGTCTGGAGAATCAGACAACATTTAATTGATAATTCCGCATTAGTAGATTATACTGATGTCATTAACGTAACACTCCGGCACTGTTGGGAATATCGCTTCCACGCGAAAGGAAGCGGAAGGGGAGTGGGGATTAGCCAGTCGGATGAGGCAGAAAAGAACAATACCAGTGGGGTATCCCAGCAGCAGACTGGGGGAGATCAAGAGCAGGATTTCCGGCAAGGAAATCATGCCAAACGATCCAGAACTGGAGGCTATTGGCGGGATGGCCAGAAATTCCAACAAGGTTGGCATGGAAGGGATCAGTGGCGGGGTGAACATATTAGAAAGTGTTTCGTTTGTGGGAAAAAGCGAGACACATGAAGATATATTGCCTTAGCGAGGCAGGGGTCAACTACAGGACGAGGTTCTGGATGTACAGCCACTAAAGCAAATCACGGGTGCATTCGGGCAGGGAGAAGCTGCTCCGGAAATCGAGAACCAGCCGATGCAGCTGGAGTATAGAAGTAATTATTTTACCCTAGGGGCTTAGGGTATATTGTTGAGTGACAAAGAGGATGTCACAGGATAAGACTTATTTTTCACTAGAGATCGCAGGTGAGTCGAACTTAGTGGGTGCGTTGGCGGTAGCAGCCATAGCATGTGGGTAAACCTTCCGTAGGGTAGCGGAGTTCCTTAGTGTTCTTCATGGGAGAGTGGAGGCGTACACGGAGTGATTTGTTGAATTATGCGAGGAATTTCTACTTTCGAGAATTATGGGAGTAGGGTTGATAATACTTTTTAAACATCGGCTGGATAGCGATGGAATTTAACTATTGTGGATAGTGGAATTAAAATTTTGGTGTCCGCGACACCAGGGTATGGTTGGTACTAAGTATCACCGGAGAGGGCGTATAGCCTATATATATGTGGGTATATATGTTGTATTACGTGGTGCAATAGCACATAGTGAGGTTTTGTGGTCTCACATTTTATCCCGGTAAATGGGGATGTTTACTGAAGTGAATCAGGGTGGTTAAATTGATTTTCGAGCAAAGAGAGATAGCTCAGGGTTTATTTTGCGCAAGGACTAGTGATGGTAAGGGCGCGGTATTTTACGCTGTCTTTGGTAGCATAAGGGTAAGCGTATATACTTTTGCGTTGAGAGACAAGTATTTTTGGGGAGAGGTTTGAACGTTAGCACATGGGTTGGGTACCCGGGCGGTATATATATATATATATATATATATGTAATATGATTACGGGTTCGAAGTTATATTACGGGTTACGACTAGCACAGTCGGGTAACTTTCGTTCGGGAGAGCGCGGGGATAGGGTGTATGGGCACCCGGGTTAATTAAGGCAAATTTTTGTGCGGTTAAGCACGGGGCACGGGTATAGGGTGTATGGACACCCTGGTAAAGTTACAGGCATACTTGGGTAACGTATGGTTAGAATCGGATGGGATAGATATAGCGGGCTTGGAGGAACTTGACTAGTGAGTAATATGTGAATACTGGAACAATAGGTTTATCTTAATTTCGAGGACGAAATTCCTTTGTAAGGGGGAAGTATGTAACACCCCGTATTTTTGTATAGTTAATATTTAATTAATTCGGGAATTTTAAATTTCTGGTGTGTTGTAATTTTAATTGAATTAATTATGGCAATATATATATTTAAATATTAATCGGGGAGTGAATGGTTAATGTTTAGGGAAAATTTATTTACTAAGTGAATAGTAATAATTTAATTACGTCATTTTAGGTATTAATGACGGGGTATGCACTTATCCCACCCGGGAGTCGGTATAGACTAAATTGGGTGTGAGATAAGGATTTTTATAAATTAATTCGGATGTCAATTCTGAGTGCGCGGTTGAGTCCGGATGGGTCGAGATAGTCAGAAAAGAGTACCCTGGGGTAGTAATTGGGTCTCGGGGTATTTTTGGGCATAGCCGGGCCCACACGGGGTGAGTTGGGCCACTTTAATTAAGCCCATTAGGTGAAAAACGGGATTTTGGGTTTTAACCTAAGTGGGGGGATTAGGAAATCAGCAGCTAACACAACTCTAAACCTAGGGTTTGAGAGGGGATTTGGGGGAAAGCAAATCAAGGACAAATTGGAGGCTATTGGAGCCAAATTTAAGGACATCAACAACGGATCAGACTCTATGAGTAATTCCAGGAAAGTGGTTAACTGTTTTTACTCCAAAAGTGTGATATCCAATTCATATTTTAGTGATGTGTAAAATAAAATTCGTTTTGGGGATAAATGGGTACAAAAAGGGGGTTTTGATAGTGGAACCATTGAATGAAATTTAAGGTATGAATTAGTTGTGCTACATAACTCTGAATATGATTATCTGATTTGAATGAGAAAAATCGGAATACAAATGGATGGAATTTGAAATCTAAATTTGGATTGTACCCTAGAAATTGTGTCCTTGAGTGGGTCAAGATTTATAGTGTAAATAATGTTAAAAGGTTTAGATGATATTCTTAGTTCATGAGATATATTATAAGATAATTAACAGGCTGAATTGAGGTTGGTTTTTGAGGAAATAAACCTTGATAATTCGTTAATGGTGGAAATTCAGTGGGGAAGAAGGGCTGCCCAGGAAGGATTGATCGATCGATCGGGGGCCTTCGATCGATCGACGATGGCCAAATCTTGGCAGGTCGAGCTGTTGGGTTACCCTTGTTTTATTTTTATTTTCTTTTAGTATATTTTTAATTGGGAGAAAGTTAAAAATATTCCTTTTGGAACTTATTTATTTAGTGTCAAATAAATACGAGACTTAGCTCCTTTGGGCAAATACTTGGGAGGGATAAATGTGTGACACATTATGGGTGAATATTTGGGAGTTATATTCTGAGATTTAAATATGGACCAAATGAGCGAGTCCGGGTGTGTTGGTTAGGTGACACCAAGGCATTTAAATTAATTATCGAGAGGATAGGTAAAGTTAGAGTCGGAACATAGACTCAGAAATTATTAAGTTACGGACCAAGTGAGCGAGTCTGGATATAAGGGTTGGGCGACGCCATGTATTAAATTAATTAATGAATAAATTAATTAAAGTAGAGTCGGACTATAGACTCGGGAAAGTGGCAAATTAGTTCATGCGTAATTAATTAGCTAGAGTTGGGCTGTAGGCTAGGGAAAGTAATAAATTAATTAGAGTATAAATTAATTTAAGTAGAGTCGGACAACAGACTCGGATTTGTATTAAATTGATAATTGTGCTAATTATATAATAGAGTCGGATGGTAGACTCAGGGAGGTAATAAGTTAATTTAAGTGATATTAAATTAAATAAGGGTCGAGGTATAGACTCGGGCTATCATTATAGAAATTAATTGAGTGAAATTAATTAAATGAAAGTCGGACCATAGACTTGGATTGGTATTAATTAATTAAGTGTGTAAATTAATTAACACAGAGTCGGACCATAGACTCGGGGAAAGTATTACATTAATTAATGTGGGAATTAATTAAATTAGAGTCAGACCATAGACTCGGGATAATAATAATAATAATATAAGTGAGAAAACTTATTTGGTCGAGTCAGGCGAGAGACTCGGGATTTCAGGCTAATGTTACTGGTTGTGAGTACACGGTAAAGCCAGGGTTTATTTTATATATATATACGGTGTAGTGATAGTATATATATATGTGTATATATTGTGTGTGTTGCTAAATATCAGTGATTAGATATTTATTAAATTAATACTCTAATGCTATCAAGGGAGGTTGCGCGATGTGGGTGAATCCCCTAGCTTGAGGAGTAGGGCGAGTATATCCCCAGGTCATAGCGTCCGGTATATATGGGTGAGGGATTTATCTCACTTTCAGGGAAGGAATATGACCGCCTCCACTTCGTTTATATTTTGGTCCAAGTTGGTGAGCGATTCTAACTTGGGAAAACTAGGTTTTGTGAGCACACCTAGTGGGATAGCATTCTAGAGGGAATCATCCGATGAGGGTAAACTCGGAAGGATGGATACACGTATGATATATGTGTGGATGTTAGTAAAGGTACGTATAATATGGTAGTAAATATTATATGTAGTTGATAATACAGTGTGTGATGTATTTAGTTTATATAACTCGGGTTACAGTTATATGTAAATAATTAATGAGAAATTAATTAAGTAAAATCATTTGTGGGAATAATACAGTGTGTGAAGTATTTACTTTATATAACTTGTGACACGGTTATATGATATTATTTAAGAGGAATTAATTAAGTTAATTGTGAAATAACTTATAATTCAAGAATCATTATACTCGGGTTAGAGTAGTATGGTAAGGGAAGGTTATACTAGGACTAGTTGTACGGGGTAGTACAACTAGGTGGGGTTAAGATAACCGGTATGTGTGCACAATAGTGGAGGGGTGAGAATGTCCACAAGGGAGTGCGACACTAACTTAAATATGAAGCGCATTCATGCATTTTAAATTACTGCAGTTAATTCACTTGTTAAATGTTTTCAAAATGTTTTGGGTTCTAACCCCTTGCTATAAAAATATTTTCAAAACCTTTTAGGTGTCCAGCCACAGGGACGCCAGGATTGATATTCTATTCCAGGGACACGGAGTTGTGGCATATGTGGATGCTAGCAGGAGTTTGGATTAGACGCATCATTCATTCATTCCTAGAGTAGGAATCTTGTATCAGTCTCAGTTTTACTTAGGGCTTGTAGCCCAGACTTCTCGGTACAGTCTTCAGGTGTAATTCATTCAGGTGTTGATTATTTGTATTCGATTATTTATTTGGTGGCCGGTGATTTATTCGGCAAGTTGTGTAATTACTATTCTATTTACTTTCATTCAGTTGTGTGAATGGTTTATATTTTCATTCCGCATGTACTGTGTTGGTTTAATTAAAAAGTTAAAATTGGCACCAGTTTTTGGAATACTAGGTGGTTAGTAAGTTTTAAAAAGTTTTCGACAGTGATGCTAAGGATGATCCTACTGGGATTCCTGTTTTAATTTGGTATAGGACTGACCACCCGGTATTTTATTAGGCGGGGTGTCACAGTTTACAACAAGGGGTTTATTAATGAATCCATTTTTTTGTGTCATGACCGTACGGTCTTTTGTTGTTTTTTTATTGACTTTTATGGCCATGAGGGCTTTTGTAAGTTAATTGTTATATTTTATGGCCGTGCGGGCTTTATGTTAGGCAGGTTTTGTATGTACAGGTTTTGGAATGTCCAGAAAATAGAGGAAACTCTGCCCAATTTTTTTTGGGCCTGTGGGCAGTTGAAGACTTGTAATATTTTGAAGTTTGTATGTACATTAGTTTATTAATAATGCGCAATATTATTAATTTGTGAATTTTGTGCTTTCAAATATTTTTTTTTAATTAAAAAATTGGCACAGTTTAAAACCGTGGCAAAAGTGTATCATATTTCGACACGGTTTTAAACTGTGCTAATTTTTTTTAAACTATGCTGAATCTGGCACAGTTAAAAACTGTGCCAAAAGTGTGCTAGAAATATCAAAGTCTGGCACGGTTTAAAAGTGTGCCAGAAGTGTTCCTATTTTGCTGAATCTGGCACAGTTAAAAACTGTGCCAAAAGTGTGCCAGAAATATCAAATTCTGGCACGGTTTAAAAGTGTGCCAGAAGTGTTCCTGTTTGGCTGATTCTGGCACACTTTTAAACCGTGCCAGAAAAAAATTCCCATTTTGGAACACCTGATTCTGGCACAGTTCAAAACCGTGCCAGATTTGATCTGGCACGATTTTAAATCGTGCCAGAATCCTGTTTTTGGTGTAGTGAATATCTCTTTATAATGGAGTCCACGCTCGGTCACCTGCTTCAGTTCTCGAACCACTACCATCTGGGACCTCTCCCAACCTATGTTACAGAGTTCGTAACCGCTTTTGCACAAAATTATATGTTATGCATTTAACATTCTTCTCTTATCTTGATCGCTTTAGGGCCTCGCAAACTTGTACTGAATTATATGTAATGAGAATAAGGAACCAAAATGGACGTATACGCATTCTTATGGACGAACCACTCTAAATCTCGTGTTATCTCTATTTTACTCAATTTTCTATATCTGTTGTGTATAGCTTTGACGATATGATTTACTTTGGCAAACTATTTTTAGACGACAATTATATTTTTTAACTACAGAAACTATATATTTTTAAAAAAAAAAAATATTTATTAAGAAAAAAAATGTTTTTTTAGAAAAAATAAATTTACATATACATTGGTTTAAAAAAATATTATTGTAAATAAAAACTTTTTGAAAAAACGGTAAGTTATTTTTAAATAGAATTTTTTTTTTTTAATGAGGTACGACAGAAACCGACACGAAGTTATAAGTTAATGGGTGGACCCTTATTAGTTTTGGGTTATATTAGTACTAATGCAATAATATAAGATAATTAATGGGTCGGGTTAGTATTGACCCCCTTCACCCGTTAATACCCGTTAATTTAAGTAAATAAGATTTTTTTTAACCTATAAAGAGCTTATGTAGTTTAATGTTAATTTAATCATAACAAATTTTACTATATGAGGGAGATAGTAATTTCAATGAATTAATGGGTCTAATTATGTTTAAAAATGAGCTAATATGTCAACTTGTATACGATTTAAAATAATTCGTTATCTTAATGGGTAATAATGAGTGAATATGACACGACACGTTAAGATAAGGGGTCGCGTTTGAATATGATTTTTTCCTGCGATCAAAAAGTAATCCGTTTATACACGAACCGATAAGACGCAAACATGATAAAAATCGACATCTGGTTATAGTCTCAGAGTTGTGTCATTTGCTTCGTTGGTTTTGGTTGTTGGGCTGGGTTGGGGAGTCTTTGCTTTCTCATTTGGGCTTTAATATCTTGATTGTATGGGCTGAGGTTTATAGTTGAGGTTGGTTTGGGTTTGTTAATAGTTTTTTTAGTTTGGATTTGTTGTGATCTGTTGCTTGGGGTTTGGGCCTTGTGCCTTGTTTGTTGTGTTGGTTGTAATTCTCGGGCATTTCCTTTTGGTATAATTAAATTTATATTTTATCAAAAAAAAATCGATACAAACATGACTCGACACGTCTGGTTGACAAGTCTAGAGGTGAATAAATGTATTTATATGTATTCTTGTTTTGAAATTTTTTACGTGGTGAAGAATTTTTCAAATAAAATAAAAAATTTGGACTTAATATTTGTTTAAGTGACTAAAGGAGTTAACGCTACAAACTATTTATATATTTTAACATTAAATGACTACAAATTGAAAAAAGGAAAAAAATTGCATCCATACGCATATCTAATATATTTAATTTAATCTATATATAATATATAAAAATTGTAGACCCAAATCCTCTGAGGATAATATGTGACAGTAATAAAAGTTTTCTATTACTAATGCCATAATTCTTAATGGAAAACCCAATAGATTTCTTGAAAACCCAAGAAATCAGGAACGGCTACATAATTTCAATGGCCCCGAAAGAGAAATCAGGAACGTTAATCATATCCAACATAAGAAGCGTGTAAGATTTTCACCCTTCTTAAAGTGCTTAGACGGATTTTTAGATTCATGAATCCTAGAAATTCAATGAACCAACAATATTAAATAAGCGATATATGAATCTCCAAGGGACCTTTTATATTCCAACTAATGTGTAGACTTTTCTGTTATGATAAAAGTAGAAAATATACTCTTTTTAAAGCCCAACTTCTTTGACAATAGAGGTGATGATGGATTCGGCATTGGGGCATGTTTGGGAATAAAATCCAACTTTAACTTTAACTGCTGAAGATGAAATAGCATAAAAGCAAAAATATGGGCCTTTGCTGATAAAACCATTATCAAGATGAAGAACAAACAGAGGGATGAAGATAGAAAAAGGCAAGTACCAGATATTCTAGATGGTGGCAGATTTCTTTTCCTTTTTTTCGTCTATCATCATGCGCCTTAATTTTTTGGGGCATATATCAAATAGTCTCTCGAAATTTTTTTAATACACGTTTAGTCCAAGTCTTTTTGTTTTGCACCAAAAAATCTTTTACCATGCCAAAAAGGCTTTACCATGCCGCTGGCATGGACATTTAAAGATAAGAGAATAAGGGACTTTTTTGTACAAAATAAAAGGTTTGGACTAAATATGTATTAAAAATGTTTGAGGGACTTTTTGGTATTTGATCCTAATTTTTTTATCAATTATCATTTTTTTCCTTCTCAAATTGATATTCTTCACTGCATTAATTTTCATTTTCAATTAGTGGAGTGGGATTCCAAGAGACGTAGCTTCAAGATTCTCTTAAGGTCCTGTTTGGTACACGGTAATATTTTAAATGAATTGAAAATAGTTCGTGTCGTCATTAAATACAGTTTACATAAATTCGGTCACACATCGTGTGGCCTTCATGCTAGTATATCTATATAATCTATATAACTACATAAAAACTGTAGATCCAAATCGTGTGAGTCTGACACATGGCTCCACAATGATTCATTGGGCGCTGACACTATAACCATTCTCACGGCTCCTACGAGATCCAGTGGCTCCTACGAGATCTAGTGGCAATTAGCGAAAGATGGAAAAATGACAGGAGAAAATTATTGAAGGTACATATCTCTATACTAATATAAAATGCTATATAAGGATTTAAAGAGTGTCTACGTGGACATTCATTGAAACGTTGAATTCTTTATTTCTCCGGGAAAATAATAGTTGAGATATTCCAGTCCATTATTAATGCGAGGCCATATCAAACTCCTCGTCTCATACATCCCTTTCGGAACCCAAAATAGATTTAACCCGACTCTCTATTTCCATCCAAGCAAAACAACCGACTCTCCCTATTATCACTAGAATCCCTATTTCTTCTTCTTCTCTAAAATGCCAATAGTTATTGTAATCTGACGCTCCTCAGCATGTTGGTAGGAGAATCATTCATTTGGTAAAGCAGATGAATCAAATCGAAGATGTTATGGATATAATTCTTGGTATACACGAGTTAAAACTTCTTCAGATTGCGGCAGGAGATGAACACTTAGCCGTAGTGACAGAGGATGGATCAATAATGACATGGGGTTAGGGGTAGGGCGAACATGGTCAGCTTGGCTTGGGGAATACAAATGACCAAAATAGCCTTCAGGTAGTCAGCCTATTTCAAAGGTCTCACTTGATGCACATTCCATGTTCGATGAAATACCATATAGAAGTTAAACCTTATTTATAGTCCATTAGTTCTTCCTTTCTTTTTATATTTGTTTAACTTCTTGACATATTAACCATCAATCACGTTTAATTGATTGCTTTGTATTGGGTGAAGATGACTGAATAAAAGAACCTCAAATTTTGAAAATTCAAGAAAGTGACGACTTGCTATAAACAATTGAAAGACTGGAATGTTTGTGATTCGTATGATTTTCTCTCTCATGGAGATTTGGTTTTGTTTCAGTTGGTCACTTTTGTTGGGTAATGGTGATAGGATTATGATTATTTGTTTGTACTATTTGGTTTTTGTCTTGTCTGTTGCATTTTGATTCGTTGGAAATTCAGTGTTCGATTACTTAATTATTGTTGTTGTGACATGTTTGGTTCATATCGGGTCAGTCTGACCCAGTGTCTTTATGCTGTGAGGAGGTGGGGTACCAAGATGGGTCCGTTAATACTACGGTCAGTCTAATAAAGATGGGTTGGGGTGTAATATGCTGGAAGAGAAAGCTGGTCGACATTGTTTAATTTCTTTGCTTTGGGTACTAATATTTTAGTTCAAGTGTAAAAGTGGTCACAACTTCACTTTAGTGTGGTTGGACAGCTTCGCATCGTCTCTTTCTATGGACAGATTGTGAGATATATTCTTGACTGTTTGGAGAGGGTAGATATTCAGTGCAGGCCCATTATTATTAAGGATTTGAGTCAGTCATTTGCCACAAGCGTCAACAGTTATGCAAATGGCAAGGTTGTGAACCTTCTTGAACTTTATTACATCCTCATTAGTGAAGTCCATATATTTGTATAGTCATAGTTCCCCTATAGTGGCGGTGCGTTATTCACGTGATAGATTCGTCAGAATTTGTACTCGGCTAGGCGGCTTAGAGTACAGTACAATGCATATATGAGGACATGATCAGGCCCCATAGAGAGATGTTATCCTGAGTTTTGTTTAATTTTTTGAAGACTCTCTCTTCATCTATTCCACCGGTTTAAGGAGTTTTGTCGGTGATTTCCTTTAATTTATCTACAAAAGGTTTGGGTGGTAGTGTTGCCCAAATCTGTTGACATTGTAGATGATAATTTTCATCACATAGGTTATTAATGTGATTGGGTCTATTCTCGAAGTGTTAAAATGTCATCTAATTTCTATAGGAGATCATTGAGTTGTACGAGCTTGGTGAATGGGATTGACGAAGTTGATATTAGGATTGAATTTTAATCATTAACTAGTGGGAAAGTTTTAAAATGTTTTAAGAGGCATGTCCTTAGTTAGATTGAATTTTTACAGTTGATTATGCATTGGGGACAAGGTCAATTCAAGATGTTATGTTCTCAGCTCTCCAAAAACTCTTCTCTCATAGGTATTTATCTCTCTTTATAATTTAATGTTATACATTTTCATCTTTATTTAGTTTATATTCGTGTTTATTTTCATTACCATATTTTTTTTTATGTCAAGTGAATATCGATTGTTTAATCCTTTTAATTCCTCATCCAAATTTGTCCTACATTATAGTCGTTGGAGAATCCTTAAACATGGTATCTTTGTTATTCCTTCATTATGACCAAATAAAAAATTGAAAATTTATTTACCTGAGTGAGATGTTAACAGTTAAGTGAGGAAACATATTATGGCTCCAACTCATCAACATTAGTTAATGACAAATATATTCAAAGTTTTAAGTCTTCGAGATCCTTGATTCCTATTGGTTTAGGATCATAAAACTAGGTAATATAAATAAAAGTACCTATTAATATTTTTAATCAATATAACACATTATACATCATGGTACACATCTTAAATAGTGTTATTTGGTTTCTCATGTGCATGGAGTGTTGTTCCATGTAGTCATAAATTCACCCTTAGGTTGTGAGGAAGAGAAATCTAATATTTGGTTTGAGTTCAACTTACAGACTTGATATTTCACAAGAATGATATCTTATTGGTTATTTGCTCTCCTATATCTTTTGTGGATGGCAGGGTGTGAGCTTATAAGATCGTTGATCTCATCTGTGTGGTCATGAAAAGTAATATAAAAGCTTATCTTTCCAAGGATCACAAATAAAATTAAAGTAACAATTCGAAAGTTGCAATGGTATTTCATTTTATAATTGAAATAATGTTTAACATGTTTGATTTATTGGAGTGGATGGGTATGAATTTAGATATGAGTACCAATGTCAAGGAAGAATAAATCACATTTTTTTCAAGCATGGACTTTGTTAGAGTATCATATATGAGTAATTATAGGCCATTCATGATTAAAAAAATGTTGGAAATATCATAAATGTTACTGTAGCAGATACGAGTAATTATAGGCCCCCCCATAATATATACTCATCTTTTGTAAGTTTGAATCATTAGTCAATCCATTTTGTGCATCTTTTTTGTGTATATGAATGTATTTAAGTGACGTGTTTATTATTAGAAATCAAATGAGCCTTTGTTAATTTGGTTAGTTTTCATATTAACTGGTACCATAGGCACACATTCACTTTTTTGGGAATCAAGTATGAATGCAAACAATTTTTTTATGCTTTATCATTTCATGAAATAATTATTTTAATCATAGGGAACTGATTTGGAAAATCCAAGAGTGCTTATCACTGTTTGTATTGGGTTCCTAATTTGTAAGAGCAAAATTTATGACTCATAATTATTTTTTTGTCTTTTCTTATTCTCGGTTTTGAATAAATTTTTAACGTTTATGAGTTTCAATTTGATGAAATATGTGAAGGTATTGTCTCTATATGTATACATATGTTATTTTTAATATGAGATAAAGTTATTGAGGAGTGGGGAAGAGAAGATATTTAAGGATATGAGAAGAGGAACTAAAGATGGCAGTGGAGAGATTAGAGAGAATGAGAAAGAAACAATGAGGTAAATCAGAAAACATTTGTTGTTATTTTTTTATGACATTGATATTAAAGTTCCACATGAAAGATAAATTTGTATTTTGTTTAACCTTTTTAGCTTAAAACAAGTTTATTATATATCATATATATTTTCGTTTATGTTAATCCGATAATTACCTGACTTATTATAATTATGATCAGTTAGCTCGCGCATCGCGCGGGTTTACACCTAGTGAGTTAAATTATTGTGGTTACTTTGAATTTTAAGAAAGTTTAAATTCAATCTTCTTTCGTTCGTAGAATACATTCGGTGAAACAAATTACAATAAAATAATACAATTTAGATAAATTAGGCCACGCATCGCGTGGCCTACGTGCTAGTCTTCAAATATATAAAACGGAGTCTCTAAACCTATTTATGCCACGTGTCTCCCATTAATGCATTAACCATTAAAGACGTAAATCTTCTACACACCCGTGTCTTCTGAATTCCAAACTTTGAAAATAGAGTTGCAACTGAAATCAATTCTTTTCACGCAAAGCCCTTTCACTTTCTTCCATCGGCTATTCATTTTCCTTTTCAAATACTGAGAGACCTTTATTTCCTGGTGTCCTTTCTTATGCTCTGTTAACTACCATTGCAATTATTTTATTTTGTTTCACTTATTTTTCTCCATTTCTACATTTTGCAGGTATGTGTAAGGTAAGTTAAAACTTGAGGTTATTTAGGTTTAGGGACGGGATTTTATTGAATGAATTCTCAATTGTTGTTGGGACCCCAAACACGTGTATTGAACTTGTCCTCTTTTTTTCCACCTGAAGGATTCTGTGTTTTTTGGAAGAGTGGGAGATGAATTTGGTGGTGGTAGTCGTAGTGGTGTTGGAGCGGAGATTTAGTGGGGTTGAAGGAGGAGTTGAAATGGTTTTTTGTCTTTTCATGAATGGTAATGTTCTTAGTGATTGCATACAGGGAGGTGGCTAGAATTTGGAGGTTCAGATAGGAGAGGGATAAATAAAGGGGGATATAAGAGTCTGTAGGGATGAGATGTTTTAGTTTAATACGTTGCCTGCTAAGTGCTAAAGGTCATATACTTGCCAATTAACCCAAAAATGGTGTTATTAATACCCAAATAATTATTGCATAATGCTGCATTGAAAATTAAGGTGATGAAAAATATTATTTCATTGTAGGATGATCCTAGCACCAATGCTGGGCTGGGCTCATATTTGATCGAAGACGGTCATGTGGAATGTGATGCCAGTATCATAGATGGTGCTTCTGGAGCATTTGGGGCTGTTAAAGCTGTGTTAGGTATCAAGAAAGCAAAGCCCGTTATCATGAAAATTTCATTCTTGAGATGTTAATTAAGTTTGTCATTTCACTGATTCATTTGTTTCTCTATATTCTTTTCATTTTCAAATTTTACCGAAGTTAATGATTATTAGGTGTATGGAATGCCATCCAGCATTAAAATCATGGAAACCTCTCTGTATTTGCTCTTATTTTTTATTATTATATAAAGTTTTAGGTGCCTTAGTGGCGTTTCTGACAAACAGGTACAATTTTGGACTAGAAAATGGACCTCCACTATCCGATAGTGATAATCAAAGCTGCATTCATCACACCAAGGATCGGTTTTTAACCGTTATTCGATAGAAGACTTAGAAGACGTCTGTCGAGACAATATGTTTGGGAAAGAAAGTCAACCATAGTTTTATATATCTTCTCCTCAGATGAGATCACATGGATAGGAATTCCACCCGAATTCTTTAAAAATTGACCCATTTTAAAAAATAATACATTTTTCAAAATTTGATCTTTCTTGCACCTTCTGACAAGATAAGTACAACCCAAGGAGAAAAAAAATTAAAATTATTTTTTTCTCATTGACCCCATCTCTTTTATTTAAACTGGAACTCTTCTTTTATTTTACTCCTTCCTTTTGCTAATGATTCAATGGTATGTGTAATGTATTATGTGTTTGTTCAAATGGGTTCGTGTTATTTATCATTATTAGTTCATGGGTTCTTTATTTTCTCCTATTTCATAAGAATTCTTTGTTTGTGCTTCGTTGTTGACTTTCTATGTTTATTTAAATTTGAGGCCAATTAGAGGCATAAATTTCCAAGAGGGTAATCACATAAATGGGTGTCACTCTTAAAGCTTAAATAATTTGCTCATTGAATGAACATCATACCCATTAAACCATAATTTTGTTGAAAAAATATTATTCTTGAATAATGTATAATTTTTAGTTTTAACTGTCAATCAATCATGTATCTATACTACTTACTCCTCCCTAGAACCGGCAAATGGGTGGTTGTGAGCGAGTGTGGGCGAATTATAAATGGTTTGGGTTAGATTTGGGCGGTTGAAAAAAATGGATTGTGACATCTGGCGTTTTGGATTTTGGGTTGTTAAAAAATAGGTCGATTTGGGCCCACCTCCCATGAGTTTATTTATGTGTAGGTTGAAATTTTAAGAAGCTGAAAATTTCACCTGCAGTGAAAACAGAATTGCAGGTTCTTCGCCACACTACCCTCCATGACCCGCCTTTGACCCACCTCGAACCCGGAGAGCTGACCATTAAACCCATTCTAATCCGGACAACATATGATAGGACCCAATTAGTAATGTTTTGGGTGGTTAGCGGGTGCATTCCTCTCGGTTTACATATATTGCCAGCCCTACTCGTCCCTAAAACGATTATTTTTAACAATATACTCAATTAATGGCTAATGTCCAAGATTAAGCCTTGTTCACTATTGTTGAATATGGTTAGTTGATTACATCCGAAATGAGAAAATGGACTACTAATTCGGGAAACTGTTAATTTAGGACGAATGAGTTTTTATTTGTCATTATTAGTTCTCGAGTCAAATTACTTATTGTTCAAATGAAGTTCTTTATTTTCCCCTCTTTTATAACTCATAAGCATTCTTGGTTTGTGTTCTGTCATTCATTTCCTAAGTTTCTATCAGTTTCGAGATGATCATTTATAAGAAAAATTACTGTAAACCCCTCTGAATTATAGCGGTTTTGCAGATACCCCCCTAATATAAAAAAATCCCACAAAAAAACCCCTAAACTATTGAATTTCGATAACTAACACATTTTATTGAAAAGGAGTTGATGAAAACAGGATTTTATGCATAACAAATGTTAATTTTATAATCAAAATGTGTTGGGTGTTAAAATTCAAAAGTTTAGGGGACCCTTTATCAATTTTTTTTAGATTAAAGGGCTATCTGCAAAGGTGGATTTACTGTGATTTACCCTTATTTATATTTTAGAGGCATAAATTTAATAACAAATTTGATACAGAAACAAACGATTCATCAAAAAATATTGGGTAAATATATGAATGGAGGGAAATATATTGGATGAACTCAAGTTATCTGAATGCGTGTCACTTTTAAACCTTCTTGTTAATTGTATCATGCATACCTGTTAAAATGATACACGATATGATAACACGTCATGACACGAAATTATAAGTTAATGAGCTTAGACTTATTGGATTTGGGTCAATATCGAGTCAACGTGATAGTCTCATTAAGCTAAGAGTTTGGGTTTGAAAATGTTGACGCACCTGATTAGACCTGTTTGTACTCAATAAAATCCGTTAATACAATATTAACTATTTGTTGATAACTTATCTTTGATACATTTTGTAATATTTGTTATATTTATAAATTTAGATAAGGAACACTTTGTTGTTAGGATGCTATTAGTGTTAATATTTGGAATTTAGGATGTAAGAATTAATTATATTATGTTTTGATGAAGAATTTTAGTTACTTAATTAATTGATCTTAACGGATTGGGTCAGGTGACCTGTTAATAGTAAGGGTTTTTGTTTTAGTTTGTTATTTGAAACCAATTTGTTAACGGTTCGTGTATGAGTTGAATATTTTGGACACGATCCTGTTATCACACGTCAGGAATACGACCTAACACTAATACGACCCGTTGTTAGACCCATGAAACCGTAGTACAACCCCAGGAGATAAAGATTAAAGATCATTTTTTTTCATTGATCCATTTACTACATCTCTTTTATTCAAACAGGTACTCTTCTTTTATTTTTGTCCTTCATTTTGCTAATGATTCAATGGTATGTGTAACGTAATATGTGTTTGTTCAAATGGGTTTGTGTAATTTATCATTATAAGTTCATGGGTTATTTATTTTCCCCTCTTTCATAAGCATTCTTGGTTTGTGCTTTGTTGTTGACTTTCTATGTTTCTGTAAATTTGAGGCTAATTAGAGGGATAAATTTCCAAGAGGGTAATCACATAAATGGGTGTCACTCTTAAAGCTTCAATAATTTGCTTGTTGAATGAACATTATACCCATTAAACCAAAATTTTGTTGAAAAAATATGATTCTTGAATAATGTTTAATTTATATTTTTAATTGTCAATCAATCATGTATTTATACTACTTATTCCTCTCTATAACCGACAAATAGGTAGTTGTGAGCGGATGTGGACATATTAAAAATGGTTTGGGTCAGATTTGGGCGGTTCAAAACGGATTGTGGCATGTGGTGTTTTGGATTTGCGCGGTTAAGAAACAGGGCCTGTTTGGGTCCACCCTTTCCCCACCTCCCATGAGTTTTATGCATTTATGTGTAGGTTGAAATTTTATGACGCTGAAAATTTCACCTGCAATGAAAACAGAGTTGTTGTAAGTTCTCCGCCACACTACCCTTCATGACCCGCCTTTGACCCACCTCGAACCCGAAGAGGTGACCATTAAACCCATTCTAATCCGGACAACATACGATAGGACCCAATCAGTATTGTTTTGGGTGGTTAGCGGGTGGATTCCACTAGGTTTACCCATATTGCCAGTTCTAGTCCTCCCCAAAATGATTATTTTTAACGATATACTCAATTAATGGCTAATGTCCAAGATTAAGCCTTGTTCACTATTGTTGAATATGGTTAGTTGATTACATCCAAAAAGAGAAAATGGACTATTAATTCGGGAAACTATTAATTTGGGACGGATGAGTTTTTATTTGTCATTATTAGTTCTTCAGTCAAATTACTTGTTGTTCAAATGAAGTTCTTTAATTTCCCCTCTTTTATAACTCATAAGGATTCTTGGTTTGTGTTCTATTGTTCATTTCCTAAGTTGACGTCAGTTTTGGGATGAGTATTTATAAGAAAAATTACTGTAAACCCCTTTAAATTATTGCAATTTTGAAGATAGCCCCCTAATCTAAAAAATTCGATAAAGAAACCCTTAAACTATTGAATTTTGATAACTAATGCATTTCATTGAAAAGGAGTTGATGAAAACATGATATTATGCATAGAAAATGTTAATTTTATAATGAAAATGTGTCGGGTGTTAAAATTCAATAGTTCAGGGGACTATTTGTCGAATTTTTTTAGATTAAGGGCTATCTACAAAACTACTATAGTTCAGGTGGATTTACTGTCATTTACCCTTGTTTATATTTTAGAGGCATAAAGTTACTAACAAATTTGATACAAAAACAACCGATTCATCAAAAAATATTGGGTAAATATATGATACGAGGGAAATGTATCGGATGAACTCAAGTTATTTGAATGGGTGTCGCTCTTAAATCTTCTTGTTAATTGTATCATACACACCTGTTGAAATGATACACGATACGATAACACATCATGACACGAAATTATAAGTTAATGAGTTTAGGTTTATTAGATTTGGGTCAATACCGAGTCAATGTGATGCTCTCGTTAAGCTAAGAGTTTGGGTTTGAAAATGTTGAGCACCTAATTAGACCCGTTTGTACTCAATAAAATCCGCTAATACAATATTAACAATTTGTTGATAACTTATCTTGGATACATTTTGTAATATTTGTTATATTTATAAATTTGAATATGGAACACTTTGTTGTTGGGATCCTATTACTATTAATATTTGGAATTTAGGATGTAAGAATTAATTATATTATGTTTTGATGAAGAATTTTAGTTACTTAGTGGATCTAAACGGATTGGGTCAGGTGACCTGTTAATAGTAACGGTTCGTGTTTGAGTATGTTATTTGGAACCAATTTGTTAATGGTTCGTGTATGAGTTGAATGTTTTGGACACGATCCCGTTATCACACGACAGGAATACGACCTAACACTAATACAACCCGTTTTTAGACCCATGAAACCATAGTTTTGTTGAGGAAACATGATTTTCGAACAATGTATAACTACCACTTTTAAATCGGCTTAGATCGGATGGAGACCAATAAGTGCCCTTTAAGGAAGAGTGATTTAGTTAGTATTAATGGTAATGCTAGGGATAAACATAGGTATAATTTTGACTTTGTGGGACATTGTAAAGAAGGACATGCTATCATGTGGTTTACCCATAAGTATTGCAATGAAGAGAACAAAACGAAAAAATAACATTTATGTAGTCGATCTCAGATAATTGGAAAAAGGCTTTGTTGAGATGAGCTGTGTATATTACCATATTTTAGTGTGAATCAATCATGTATCTATACTAATCGCTCCATCCAAAACTAATAATCGCTATTGAAATATGATGATTTTTAAAGACAAAATCATGACCAAAGGTCAAATTAAGACTTGTTCACGATATTGTGGAATTTGGTTCATTGATTACGTCAAAAATCGATAGCGGACTATTAAGTCATGTTGTTTCACTATTAATTTGGGACAGAGGACTATTTATTAACTGAGAGGAATTTTAAGCGATATTTTCTGTCTACCTTAAAATTACCAAAATACCCTTTTAGCTTATTTAAATAACTACTTATGACTCATATTAGATTTCAACCGGAAGAATTCTGTGACGTTTTGATATAACGTTAGTTTACTTCAATAATTTTTAAGATAATTAAATTCTAAAGGAATTAATTTCTCATATAATATAAATTGATGTACATGGCTAGATTATTACTCTTAGATAATTAATTAGGATAACTAGTATTTGTTCATTAAAGTTAGTTTATGATTTATCTTATATCTATCATCTAGTTCATCGAAGATTATCTAGGGAATTTTGAATCCAAAAATTCACAGTATGTATTAATTATTTGTTTGGATTACAACTGTACTTGGGATCCTATAAATAAGTCATTTGGCCATCCATTATAATTCTAATTGTAATCGTTCGTGTGCACCAGTGACTAGGCACATGCTATTAAGATATCTTTCATGTTTATTTATAAATGAAATCATGTTTTTCTGGTTCTGTAGATGAAAGATGAGAGCAAAACCTACATGGTGGATGAAGCCCTTGTGGCCATGGGGTTTGGAAAATTCCAAATTCTTGCGCTTGCTTATGCTGGGATGGGTTGGGTTTCAGAAGCTATGGAAATGATGCTTCTTTCCTTTGTAGGACCAGCAGTTCAGTCTGCATGGAATCTTTCTTCTCAATAAGAGAGCTTAATAACCAGTGTGGTTTTTGCTGGCATGCGGGTTGAAGCATATTCATAGGGGATTGTTTCAGATAACCATGAAAGGAGGTAAATGTTTTTTCTGTTATTTCGTTTCTATGTGATCATTTCCCTTTTTGGTTCTAGTTTCCATAAATCTGCCCTAATTGGCAATTCGGGTTACTCGTGTCATAATTGATTTTGTATGCTTTGTGTTCGACTGCTTGTTTTAAGTACTAGTAGATCTAAAACAGGCATTTTTAGTTAATTTTATCACCATGTTGTGGCAGAATGGAGTTGTCTCATTAAATCGTGTTCTTGTGTAAAAAAAATTCTACCCTTACATGATTTGAAAATAGCTTATATAGTTCCCCCTTATATTGAATCAATGGCTAATTACTAGTTAAACCGAACGCAGAACGAAGTATAGAAAATTTTGTTTATTCTAAAGAAGGGTGTAAATGTTCAAAGAGCTCATAATTTTTATGAAAGTAGCTCCACTAGCAACAATAAGGAGGGGTACATTTGGCCCTACCTAGGGGACCATTTCGTCGGGTAAGTGTGCATGTAGTGTGATTAAGAGTGCACAGGAGAATGGATAGTGAAAATATTAAGGGATGAAGATTCATGAGCAAATGCCATGGAGAACAAACATAATCCTGGATAGGTCATTTCATGGTTGAGGTGCTGAAATGCTAGAGTTGTGGAGAAGGGCTAGTTTTATTTTAGCAGGGGAAAGAGATGATGGATGGATGGAAACGTCCAAGGCAATCAAGGAAAATTTTCTTGGTGAAAAATTACAAAACCTAATTCAGATAATGAAGATGAGGAAATAAATGATTGGAAGAGAAATTTCTAACAAGAAAATGCTTTTTCTTTGTAGCAGAGAAAGAGAAATTGAGTTTGCAGACATTCAGCAAATGAGATTACAAAAAACTCACGAAAGAAATACGAATTGAATAAGCAATAATCCTTATGTTTCTGAAATTAAGATTACAAAGAGGGATTGAATATTTTTTTTTGTGACTCGTTATCGGTTCGGTGGGCTGCGATCCAGAGTCAACTCGGCCGATACCGAGTTGACTTGGTCGATACTTTGGACCATGCAAAACAGAGAAGATATCAGTTCTTTCGATTGATTTGGGTGGAGGTTGTTGGTTGAGTAAGCGTTGGAAGAAGCATCAAGAGAAACCAATGAGAGATTTTTTTAAAGAAAATATAGATCGAAAAAAAAGTTTATGATCGACTTGGGTGGAGTGGTGGAGGTTGTTGGTAAGTGAGAGCACGGGCGGGAGAGAGAGTATGTGTAAGGACATTTTTGTCCATTATCAATTTATTATGTCGTACGCCGTTACACAGTTGAAGAAATTCAAGAATCATACAGTCAACAACGGATCCGAATATCAAAAGAAGAAGAGGAATCAAAGTCTGACAAACCCGGACCGATCCGCCCTGGAAAAGGAACCGATCCGCCTGCGAACCGATCCGATCCGTTTGTTAAAAGCCAGTATACCCCGGATCGATAGAGAACCAAAAATGCCAAATAAAAAATGAACTGATCCCCCCTCGGACAGATTCGCCTCAGACCCGGACCAGTCCGTCTGGGATAATCTTCAGCAGATCGTGGTCAGATTTTCTAGGCTAAACGTTTCCTTTATAAACCCACTACGAGAAGTGGTTTTCTAAGACTTCCATACACGATTTCTCAGAGTACAAAAACTCTAAGTCTTTACCTGTTGAGTCCCAAGACTCCAGTTTTTTGTTGATTTACACAACCTCTCATACATTTGTGAATCTGTTTGTAACCCTAGAACACAACCAATTGTTGTCCAACCCTTGTGGAGAAGACCGTTCTTCTTCTTCTTCATTGCAGCCCTCCTGGAAAGGGATATTTCCAGCCGTCGACTACAGAATCCGACACCTGAAGGTAATTCTTAGTCACTTGTATTTTCATTGTAATCCGAAATTGTACAGTTATAATATTATAATGAAAATAAATGGTTTTGCCCCTTTGGGGGATTTTTTCTTGCTTAGCTCATTATCTTATTCAATCACATATTGTTGCATATTTAGGGTTTGTTTGGATTAAACTGAATTTAATATATAATTTGCTCATTTGAACGCACGCGCATACTCTCTCAAATTGGTATCAGAGCAGGTTACGGTAATCTATCGCGTATTCCTATTTTCCGCAAAAAATTTATAAGATATCAATTTTTTGAAAAAATTGATTTTCAAATGGAGAAGTTATATAATAAAATGCCAGTTTTTGACGGGACAAACTATGCCTATTGGAAAGCCTGTATGAGATCTTCATTAAAAGCCATTGATGAACGTGTCTGGATTTTGGTTGAAAGAGGGTGGACACCTCCCTCCGTGACTGTTGATAATGTGATCAACTTGAAACATGTCACTTCTTGGACTGAAGAAGAATTTAAATGGTCATCTTTCAATTATAAGGGTCTAAGTGCTATTTTTGGGTCTGTCACACCTGATGAGTTCAAACGCATAATGACGTGCACCACGTCAAAAGAGGCATGGGATGTTTTACAACTCACCCATGAAGGAACCAATGCTGTAAAAGAGTCTAAATTGCTAAATTTAAAAACTCAATTTGAAACCATCACCATGCATGAATCTGAATGCTTTGATGAATTTTATGCCAGACTTTCTGACAGTGTGAATACTAGCTTTAATCTTGGTGGACATATTCCTAATGCTAGAGTTGTTAAAAAGATTCTGCGTTCTTTGCCTAAGCATTTTATCCATAAAGTCACTGTGCTAAATTCTATGGGTAATTTAAATACGCTAAAATTGGAAGAACTCGTAGGAGATTTGCAAACTTATGAAATTGATATGTTCCCTAAAACTGTTAGGTCTAAAGATAAGGGAATTGCACTTAATGCCAAAGAGAAAAAGAGTGAAGGGTCGGCTAGAAAGAGGGAAGAGTCATCTAGAAAGAGAGAGACTGACACCTCAGATTCGAAGTGTGATTTTAACTTAGATGATTTGGCTCTTTTTGCAAAAAATTTCAAGAGGATTCTCAAATTTAAGAAAAATGGCAATTTTATAGATAAAAAGAAATTTGAGAAAAATAAGTTTGAAAAGAAAAATGAAAAAGATTCCAAAAATACTCCTAAGAAAGAAAGTGAGAGATGCTTTGAGTGCGATGGTAGGGGTCATAGAGCTTTTGAGTGTGCCACTCGTCTGAATAGAGAGAAAGGGAAAGCTGTCCTTAATGCTACTCTTAGCGACGACAGTCAGGTCGAGACGGTGGATTCAGGAGATGAGTCACCGCATGAGTGTAACTTCACCGCATTCATGGCCAGTCAAGTGAGCACTTCTAGTTCTCTTCACGATGATGAGGATGATGCTTCACAGGGACACCTCGATAGTGAAATCGATGTGAGTGAGGGGGAGGATGACTCAAGTGAGAGCGAGAGTGATATTCAACGCGCCTACGCTGAGTTATATTCTGAGTCATTTAAAACTAAAAAGAGAAACAAAGTGTTAGTCCTTAAGATCACCGGCTTAGAGGAAGAATTAAGAAAAGCAAGAGAGAGGGAGTCCTCCACCTTCACTGCCCTGAGAGAGAGAGAATCTGCCTGTGTCGAGAAAGAGAGTTTGTTTAGAGAGAGAGAGTGTTTTTGAGAAAGATAGAGGGGACTTGACTAAACAAGTGGCTAGTCTTACGTGTGAGCTCCATTCCTCCGTGGAGACTCAAAAGCAACTTGAAGCCTTTGTTGCCCAGCTGACTCATGATCTTGAGAAAGCACGGGAAGTCAAGGTACAAATCGAGGACAGATCAGGGAAAATGGGAAAGATGCTCCTCGGCCCCGCTTTAGGTTTTGGTGATAAATAGGGAATTGGGTATGATGGTGGCTCCACCTCTCAAATTGCACCTGGACCAGTTCCTGTGTTTACTACTACTCCTTATGGTCATCGTCAAAAACCTCAAAGGAGAGTTCGACCAAGAAAAGCAAACCAAGGTCTGCCTTTGACTGTGTTCTTCTGTACTTATTGCAAAAGAAAAGGCCACCTCAGGGAGTTTTGCAATAGTATGGGTCGGAAACGACGTACTACTGCTCCACCACGTCATACTAATGAGTTTTCTAGTCTGAGAGAGCGAGTTGAGTTCTTAGCTTCCACATCTCAGAGTTTGATGGAAGAATTCCGACGGATGTCTTTGCCGTTAGTGAATGCTTCTCTCATTCCAGCTAAAACCAACAACAACAAAGGTAAACAAAAGGTCACCACCTCTTGGGTACCTAAGAAAGATAAAAAGGCTTTTGTTGTTCATGTTGCTCTCAAAGCACATAATACCTCACAGTGGTATTTTGATGGGGGTGCTCTAGACATATGACAGGTGATGCCTCATTTTTTACGACTCTTGAGGATTATCAGGATGGCAGAGTCACCTTTGGAGATGGGAGCAAGTAGCGCATTATAGGACGTGGTATTGTCGAGTTACCTGGATTCCTTAAGCTAGAAAATGTTTTGTACGTCAAAGGTTTGAAAGCAAACCTTCTCAGCATTAGTCAGCTGTGCGACACTGACTTTGCAGTAAAGTTTGACCGGGACGCGTGTAAAGTCTACAATCAAGCCGATAAACTTTTGATGCAAGGGGTGAGGATCGAGGATAATTGCTATGGGACTGAGCCCACGTCCTCACTTGTCTGCAACAGCACCACGATCACTCCTATGGATCTGTGGCACAGACGTCTAGGTCACCTGAACGTTAGAGATCTCAACCGCTTAGCTAAAAAGGACCTAGTACGTGTCTTACCATCTCTTGGAAAGTTAACTTCGACCGTTTGTGGACCCTATCAGATGGAAAAACAAATTCATAGTCCCCATAGGAAGTTGCATTCCATTACCACCTCTCGTGTTCTTGAGTTAACTCACATGGATCTTATGGGTCCCACTCGTACTGAGAGTTTAGGTGGTAAGAGGTACATCCTCGTGATGGTAGATGATTTCTCCAGGGACTCCATTGTAGGTTTTCTGAGAGAGAAATCTGATCCTGTAGAATTTTTAATGACCAAGTGTCGTGTCCTGCAAAATCAGCACGATGTCACTATTAACAGGATGCGTAGTGACAATGGCACTGAATTCATAGAAGCAAAGGTAGACCTTTACTGTGATAGCCTCGGGATCAAACATGAGTTTTCTGTTGTGAGAACTCCTCAGCAAAATGGGATTGTTGAGAGAAAGAATAGAACGATCCAAGAGATGGCTAGATCTATGCTTCTAGGTCGTAAAGTTTCTAGGAGATTTTGGGCAGAGGCAGTGTCTACTGCATGCCACACGGTGAATAGGGTTTATTTGCGTCCACACACACTTCAGACTCCTTATGAGTTGTGGACTGGCAAGAAGCCCAACCTGGCATATTTCCGTGTTTTGGGGAGTAAATGCTACATCCTACGGGATAGAGAGCAATTAGGAAAGTTCGACTCCCGGAGCGACGAGGAAATATTTCTAGGATATTCATCGAATAGTAGAGCGTACCGAGTTTTTAACCTGAAGATCTCTAAGGTTATGGAATCAATAAACGTCACCGTGCAAGATGACGAACCTCCGACGGTTATTGATCCTAACCTTCAGTGTGAGGATGAGGACTTTTCTGACAGTGATTTACTTGTCCCTTTCTCACACTCTGTGGACCCTACTCCTGTGCTAGGGGACACACCTGCTTGGGTTCGCAAGAGTCATGACCCTTCTTCCATTGTTGGTGATCCCACTCTTGGGGTCAAGACTCGTGCTCAGCTAGAGAACGTCGTTAGCCACTTTTTCTACACGTCCAACGTCGAGCCCAAAAATCATAAAGAAGCAATCAAGGATGAACACTCGATATCTGCTATACAGGAAGAGTTGCTTCAGTTTAAAAAGAATAATGTCTGGGAACTTAATCCCCGACCTAGTGAGACTAATGTGATAGGTACCCGGTGGATTTTTAATAATAAAATGGATGAAAATGGTACCATAATCAGAAATAAGGCTAGGTTGGTCGCTCAAAGCTATACACATATAAAGGGTGTAGACTTTGGGGAGACATTTGCTCCTGTTGCACAGGCTTGAGTCCGTCCGTCTTCTGCTCGCCATCGCATGTCATCTGCGCTTCAAGTTATATCAGATGGATGTCAAGAGTGCCTTTCTGAATGGCATTCTATAGGAGGAGGTTTACGTGGAACAACCAAAAGGGTTTGAAGACCCACAGCACTCGGAGCACGTCTACTATCTGAGGAAAGCCTTGTATGGTTTGAAGCAAGCACTCCGTGCTTGGTACGAGAGGCTTACTTCCTATCTCTTAGCCCGTGGCTTAAAGAGAGGGGGAGTTGATATGACGTTGTTCGTCAGGAGAGATTAGGATGCAATTTTGGTTGCCCAGGTCTATGTGGATGACATAGTCTTTGGATCCACATGCTCTCAACATGCTCATCACTTTGAAGAGGATATGAAAAGTGAGTTTGAGATGAGCATGGTTGGTGAGCTGACTTTCTTCCTTGGTCTCCAGGTTCGTCAGCTAGAGGATGGGATGTTCATCTCCCAATCCAAGTATGCTAGAGACATAGTGAAGAAATTTGGTTTAGACTCCGCTAAGCATGCACGTACACCTATGAGTACCACTACCAAGCTTAGTAAGGACACTTCAGGCACGAACGTAGAGCAAACCTTATATCGGAGTATGATTGGTAGTCTTCTCTACTTGACTGCCAGTCATCCCGACATCGCCTTTAGTGTTGGAGTCTGTGCGCGATATCAGGCATCCCCTAAAGAGTCACACTTACTTGCTCTAAAACGTATTATTAAATACATGAGTGGGACTCTCTCATACGGTATTTGGTCTTCCTTTGATACCGATGACCGTTTGTCCGCATATTCAGATGCCGATTGGGCCGGGGATGTAGATGGTTGTAGGAGCACTTCTGGTGGGTGTTTCTATTTTGGTTCTGCTCTTGTCTCCTGGCTCAGAAAGAAGCAAAATTCCATCTCTTTGTCCACTGCGAAGGCTGAGTACATAGTCGCCGGGAGTTGTTGCACACAACTCTTGTGGATGAAGCAAATGTTGGAGGATTATGGGATTTCACAGGACACCATGATCATTTCTTGTGATAACACGATCAAGATTCACATATCCCGCAATCCCGTCCAGCATTCGCGCATAAAGCACATCAAGATACGTGAGCACTTTATTCGTCAGTTAGTTGAGGAGAATACTGTATCCCTGAGTTTTGTTCCCACCGACCGTCAGTTAGCCGACATTTTCACGAAACCTTTAGATGCCCTTAGATTTGAGAGTCTTAGGAAGTCTTTGGGGATTTGCACAGTTGACTGAGGGGTTGGTCTATGTCTAGAATAGGATGCTTCTTCATGTTCATATCATATGCTTCCTATTGCTAGTCTGTTTTATATGTACCATTGCTTAGTTGTACAGCTATTTATTTATTCTTTTTACTTTTAATATTTCTTTTTGAAAAATAAAAAAAAATAAAAAAGATTTTCCTTTAAGAAAAATTTTACGAAAAGCACAAAAAGATTTTATTTTGATAAAAAATTTTTTTGAAAAAGCCCAAAAAGATTTTTGTATTTTATTTTGCACCTTTTATGGATGAGCATTTAAGATAGCCAAGTCACACCTTCATTCCATTTATCCATGTGACTGTTTGATAGAGATTTGAGACGCTACATCATTTCATCCATGTGCTTTACTTAGTATGGAGTCTTAGAGATATAATTAGGATATTTTCCTACATGTTTGACTCCTATCTCCTTTATTGCACACATGCACGGCTATATTTGATTATTGCACTTGTCTATCACATATTGGCTTGAGTGTTTCCATCTCAATTCTGTCTATACAACTTACAATATGCGATAAAACTTGATAATATTGGAATGAATGTAAAAACCATTTTGGCGAGACTGTGTGTTTTTGTATAACGGGGAGGGGCTGCGAAAGGTAATCATCTATCCTTTGCGCAAAAGCCACCGTTAAAAAGGACCTAAAAATGGAGGAATTTTAATATCCGGGGTCCAAAGAGGTTAAAAGAGCCCCCCCAAAAAATTAAAGGAAATAAAAAGCAATTCATGCCAAATATGGGCCATTAGGTTCACCATTAATTCTCCAAAATTTGAGAATTTAGAATGCCTCTATTCAAAATTATATCTGAGGGAGTTTGGTTGGAGAATATAGACGGGTTTGCACTTCCTTGAAAGTCCTGAAAAAGCATAAAAAATTTTGGACGTTATTGGTGTGCAAATCACTTTGAGCTTTGATTTGTTGATTTGATTGAGTCAATATCTTATATTGTCATTCTTTTACACCAAAGGACACATTTGAGTTCATTCGCTAGGAATATCCAATATTCATCGTGCACATATGTCATGTTTGTAAGCATTGATTTTCCTATCTAATTTGATCACACCCATTAATTTCCGTCATCATCGACTTGGTTGCTTTGTGCTCATTCATGGTGTGATTTTATCCTAGTGACACCCCGCACTTGCTTATTTGATTTATTTCTCTCATTTGTCTATTTGGGGACATCATAAAAGGGGGGAGAATGAATTATCTTATTATGGGGGAGTTTTGAAAGTTGAAAGTTTGAGTTTTCTCATAAATTGGTATATATGTTTATCTCATTTCAAACTCGATACGTCACTTGGTATTTTGATTTTTCTCATGTGTGTAGGTACTACATGGATTAACATTGGATTGCACACCCTGATGAGAAAAGCGTTGAAGATTCCTGAAGAGTTGAAGAACAAATGATGAAGTCTTATTCAATTGTATCTTTCTTGTTTTGGGTTCATGGAAGGGTAGATTTGTATAGGCATTTTTAGTTGGTTGATAATTCGGATATTTGTTTTTATGTATGTACCGGCATAGACATAGGGGGAGATTTATAAGGACATTTTTGTCCATTATCAATTTGTTATGTCATACGCCGTTACACAGTTGAAGAAATTCAAGAATCATACAGTCAACAACGGATTCGAATATCAAAAGAAGAAGAGGAATCAAAGTCTGACAAATCCGGACTGGTCCGCCCTGGAAAAAGAACCGATCCGCCTGAGAACCGATCCACCTCAGATCCGGACCGGTCCACTTATTGAAAGCCAGTATACCCCAGATCGATAGAGAACCAAAAATGCCAAATAAAAAAAGAATCGATCCCCCCTCGGATCGATCCGCCTCAGACCCGGACCGGTCCGCCTGGGATAATCTTCAGCAGATCGTGGTCAGATTTTCTAGGCTAAACGTTTCCTTTATAAACCCACTACGAGAAGTGGTTTTCCAAGACTTCCATACACTATTTCTCAGAGTACAAAAACTCTAAGTCTTCACCTGTTGAGTCCCAAGACTCCAGTTTTTTGTTGATTCACACAACCTCTCATACATTTGTGAATCTGTTTGTAACCCTAGAACACAACCAGTTGCTGTTCAACCCTTGTGGAGAAGACTGTTCTGCTTCTTTATTGCAGCCCTCCTGGAAAGGGATATTTCCAGCCGCCGACTACAGAATTCGACACCTGAGGGTAATTCTTAGTCACTTGTATTTTCATTATAATCCGAAATTGTACAGTTACAATATTATAATGAAAATAAATGGTTTTGCCCCTTTGGGGGATTTTTCCTCACAAGCATGTGTTTGAATGTTCTTGCTTAGTTCATTATCTTATTCAATCACGTATTGTTGCATGTTTAGGGTTTGTTTGGGTTAAACTGAATTTAATATACAATTTTCTCATTTGAACGCACGCGCATACTCTCTCAGTGTGCAAGAGCATCGATACCATAACAAGTTATGACCAGGTCACAATTAGGAATGAACATAATCCTCCCTCTTTCGCCATGATTTTCTGTTCGACACGATGCCAAATACAATATGCTCGAACTAGGATGAGGACGATATGTCACTTACTGAAGTTGGGATATGAAGAAGCTATGTGGTGGGGATGAAAACTACTGATAAAATAAGGTAGACACGCATGTGCGAAAGGTTTGCCTCACTCCATATAGGGGGAATACGTCACTAAGGCTTTACCTCCAAAGAATTACAGAGATAATAATTGGGACTAAGAAAGAACCCTAGAAAATAACTATAAAGATCTCAAAAAGTTATTGTAGCAAATACCAGCTGCAGTGTCACCCCTTTTTTGTCTTATAGTTGGAATAACCATCAGGTCCATTTTGAAGTCTCTTCATACTTTCAATGGCAGAACTGAAATAGAGTGAAAATCAACATCATGAGAATTCTTACAGGCAAAAGAGGCTAAGGAATCAACAACGCAATTAGCTTCTCTGTTATAAGGATACTGAAACAGAAGATAACAGGTTCAAAGCTTTAACCTTTATATAGCAGAGATTGCTTGACATGCAGCAGCTTTAGACATTATTTCAACCGACAACTCAGTTAAGGTCCATAGGAATTTTAGAAGTTCCTACGGCAAGTACCATTAAAAGGTGATAAATTGGCCTTAATAGTTTCTTAAGACCCTCTCCCCGGAAGATCCAGAGTTTCCCAAAAAACAATTGTCATTGGCAACCTTATATGTTTAACAACATTTAAGGGGGAGAAATCCAAAAAAAAAAATCAAAAATTAATTATCCATTTTAGAAGCTTCAATTTTAATACATGAAAGCAATATAATAATTAGAGCATGAACACTTATTGACATTGGCAACAATTCAGAAGCTTGATCGATCACTTATTTAATTAGAGCCCCAATGACAATATTAAATTCGTAAATTTTCGTGAAATATGGACTAATACATTAATCATTTTTATATTTGATCCTGGGGTTATGAATAAACTAAACCTATACAAACACATATCGTAAAGCAGGTCCTTTCATCTCAGGTCTTAAAATACTTTAAAAATTAAAAGTATTAAAACTTTTCCACATAATAATTTATATCTGCTCCGTGTAAAGTTTATAGTTAGTGAAAGAGACTAAATAATATCAATACCAGAGTGTTAGTGTTAGCACACGGAATCACGCTTCTATTTTGCTAAAAATTCACCACAAACCCCATTGATTTGAACAAAACTAACAACACTCCTTGATAAATGTCCCCCAATCCTTGATAAATGACTTTAAAATGAAGGTAATATTCAAATTATTCCCATCCCTTCCTTCAATATAAAATTGTTTTCAAATAATTTTTTTAATAAAAAGAACTTTTTAATGGAACATATGCTTAATATACCCATTTTTAAAATAGGTCACTTATTGCGGTGTGTGTATGTGAATGAATGGGTAACATGTTAATGGACCTACTTTTACAAAGTATATGTAATGCAGGTCACTTGTAGCGTGTTTGCAAGAACTTTAGTCGCAGAGAGAGAGAGAGAGAGAGAGAGTGGCGTTAATATTTTAGTTACATTGTTTTATTGAATAAACCTATATTATCTCTCTCTCTCTTTAAAAAAAATGAATCCATAAACCCAAGTTAATGCATAACTCATTATATATATAAACTAAAAGTAGTAATACAGAGCATTAATTGATCCTTAAGCTTCGACCGCCTCAATGATCGCCATGAGGCAAATGCCTAAGGTGTCCGCCTCGATCAATTGAGGCTTAAGCCTCAATCCTCCCCATGAGGCTTAGCCTCAAGGCATTTTTTCAGTGCCAGGAACGCCTCACAGCGAATTTTAAAACATTGGCATTGACTTCCATAACATTTGTTTCATTATTTGTCTAGTATCCTATACCGACCAATTGTGAGAGTGATGAATGAGTCCCTCCTTTGTAATATTACGAGCCACAATTGGTTAACGAATTGTGAGCAATGAAATATATCACTTTTGTCTAAAGAGCTTTACCAGGAAAGAATTTAGGTATAATTGATTGTGCATGAAAACTGGGGAACACTATTCGATATTACACAATGTTTTGTGGCTCATAAAGGTTCCACGACTATGTCATATATGTTTTTGACATGTCGTGAGTGCATTACATCTTTAGGGGTTGGGATGATTTTTATGTGGGATTAAGAGTGCTTATTAAGGTGGTGTTGAACTGACTAGGCATATACGATATTCTTTCGAGTGATGTGACTAGTCAGATCTCAAGCCACCATCTACATAAAACCAATTGGTGTTAAGGAGGGTAAACTTTTAATCTTTTACGGGTTCACTAAACTTCATTATCCTAGGGCACAAAATTTATTGTACGCTTATTCCAGCACAATCCCCCCAACAAATGAAATGGATAAGAATCGGACCCGTAACCATTGGCTCTGATTCCACTGGCCAGATCTCAAGCCACCATCACACTTACATCCAATTGGTGTTAAGGTGGGTAAACTTATAATATTTTATGGGTTCACTCAACTTCGCAGTCCTGGGGTAAGGTATTTATTGTACTCTCTAACAATGTGTTTTGGAAGTTAGGCGCTAACATAATAGGTGTTCCATTTTCAGGATACGAGTGAATGGGAGATTAAGAGAAGTTTTATATTTGACTTGTCTTATGTGGGTTAGTGGGAGATCTTAATATATGGGTACAACCCCCTAGGTACCGGATTCTTTATCCATCCCAACTTATCAACCCAACCCAACCCATTAAGGTTGATTAAGAGTTTGGATAAAATTGAGTGTAAGACCTATAATTTTAGTACAACTACGAGTTAAAGTTAGGTTGGTAATACATGTTGTAATCCCAACTGAATTGGGCCAATTAAGAGAGATTATATTCTCTATAAGACATTTCAATCTCTCGTATTGATCTTGTGGTTTTTTTTGTTAGAAATATTACTTGAACCCAAATTTTGCACTATGAGATGACAAATTTACATGCCTATTGTTATATTGCTCTTGGAAACCACTCCAAAAACCCCGAACTTATCCCTCTTTGTCCATTTAGTCATGGAACTCCAAAAGGACCCCAAAATAAGTCATTTTTTCCCTCTTGTAAACTTACTTCTCTTGGACACATTGTGCAAAGTTGGTCCACACGTAATTGCACAAAATAATTTAGCACGAGGAGCTTCATTGGCCCAAATTTTTCTATACAAAACTATTTAGCTCGGGGGGAAACATATAGCTTGTCCCACTGCAAAAATGACAATGGAGGTGAAAGGCTAAATTACTTAACTGTATGTTCTTGGGTTACCCATTGTGGATGATCTAAAAATTATGAATGTTTTCACCATATATCAAAGGAATCATGGTTTTGGGAGGATCTTCGTCTAGCTTGCAAAGGGGCCTTCCTTTTTGTAATCTCCCCATCAGGGCGGCCATATCACTACTCTCTTCATAGTATTCAACCTTTATTTTCTCGTTGTTGAAGCATGTTATGTACTCCCTTAAGGTCTCATTCTTTCCCTACTTAACATACAATTTGGGCATCGTTTTCTTCCTAGGCTTCACTTAAAAGAAAAAATTATGTATGAACCTTTATGCCAAATGCCTGAAGTTTTCAATCGAGTTTTTATGGAGAGAAGTGGACCACACGTGAGCAGCATCGGTAAGTGTGATTGATAAGGCTCGACACCTCATCTCGTCTAAAACCGAGTTAATATCGGTTGTAGGCTGATACATCTCAACATGATTGACATGATTAGTGCTCCCATCATATTTTGGTGTGACTACCTGTAGCTTGAACTTAGTCGGGGTTTGATCAGTCACTATTTTTGCCACAAAAGGCAGCCTATAGTGTAGCCCCTCTCCACCATGTCTCAGCTCTTCAGTATATCCCCTATCTTATCCTCTAACTGTTGTATAAAAATATTCCAAGGCCTATCGACCGCACTTTCTGCCTCTCCTTCGGCTGGAATAACATTATCCCCAGCACCCTCTCTGCCGGCTGGGTTAATTGAGGGTTCCCTGCTAGGTGTTCTTTGTCAGCTGTTGACCTCATGTTCTTCATTTTATCGGCCTCGATATAGTCTATGGTCGTCATATCTATCATTCCTCCTAGAACCAACAATACTTTGGGATCTGGACAAACGATTTCTCAAATCACCTCCTGGGCCGAGCCTATCGAAGGCCAACCCTCTGTCTAGCCTATCCAAAGCTCATACCCATGGTAGATAATCTCGCCTCGGCCACCCACTATGCCCTCTTTTCTGTAGAATGGGATGTAATGTACCATTAGATATATGATATGGCTTCCAATATTCCATCTCATCCTCGTTTTCGCATTGGTCATCCTGGAATTCCTTCCCTTGCCTCCCCAGGCATAAACACCTAGGGTCCGTAAGATACCTTTGTCTTTTTTATGAGGAAGATATTTATACGGGGATTGGGGTGGTCCTCTGGCCTCAAGATCTGGAAGGCCTTCTTTGATGTCCGGAGTTATCATCTCATATCCGATACCGACAGGCTTAGTCAAAATATTCTGGCTAAATGGGGCGAGGTGCTCTTAGATATTTTACTAGCTGGCCGCTAGTGATCATCATGTCGCCGCCACCTCAACCATTTTTAATTGGGTTGGGTCTTGTCTAGAGCTTGGGCCAATGCTTGTAGGTAGATAGGAGGCTATATCTCTTGTGAACTGGAAGAGAGAAAAATATAGAGAAAAGTTTGAAGGATCAAAATGAGCTCTTTCAATAGTGATACAGGCCTACCTGAGCAGAGCTAGATCACCACTAGAGAATTCGGTGAGTACAAGATAAACAAGGAGGAAGAAGAAGTTGCACTTCATTCCTACAGACGACGCCATATTAATGATATTAGAAATCGTATCACCAAGTCTATGTAATAAATGAACTCGAACTAGTATAAGAATGGAGTATATGCCTCATGCTTATATCACTACTCACTCACACACTTGTAGATATTCTCCATGTACACTTCACTCCACGTGCACCTACGATCACTTATATCCACATTTTGCACACACCACTTAGAAATCCATGCTTAGGTGTCACTAACACACACCTTCACTTATAACACTTGTATATATCCATGCTTACTCACACTTATCACACACCACTTGTAGTTGATCCATGCTTAGGTTCACTACCACACACTCACTGGTAGATAGCTACACATCACTCACTCTCACATAATCCATGCATAGTATGGATTTATTTTTTTATACTTGTACATTATCCCCTGCTTGGCATGATGCTCATTAATAAAGATACTCCCTCCATAATATACTAATCAAGGATCATGCATCTTGCACACTACATCACCGAAGAGCATTGATATTGAACAAATTTTGTCTCGTAAATGGGGGATCACTTCGTAATGGGCGCTGGTCCGGCAGGTCGAAGTTAGCCTAAGCCATATGAATCTCACCTTCCATTGGCCAAGTAACTTCGACGTATATCGAACAGTTCCCCGCGTATTGTATCGTTTGACCGAAGTAATGACGGGTCGTCATGCGGCCAAAATTTTCGCGCAATTTTTAAAACGGGATCCTGCCCATGATCATGGTAACAAGTCCAACCATAGTTTTTACATATCTTTTCAAACACAATTTTCCTTGGCTTGGGTCCCGTCCGACATTTCTTTTTACATTTAGGTAAACCTAATACAAGTCAAAACCTAATAAACATCATAATAATAATCATGATGAGACCCGTCTCTCTTCCTTTTCCTCTTTCTTTATCCAAAAGTGTCAAAAATATTTTTTCCTTGTCTTATCAAAAATACCAAAAATATTTTCTTTACTTGTACCAAAAGTATTTTTCCTCCCTTTTACCCAAAAAAAATTTGTTCCCCTCTTTTCCAAAACAAATGTAAAAAACATTTTCCTTCCATTTCACAAATAACAGTTTTCCTTCCTCTTTTTCCAAAAATAAATTCAATTTTTATCCTTCTCAGGTCGATTTCATACCCTTGGCTAGGCTCCCTGCTGGCTTCGGTCTTCAGTCAAACCTCTTCGAAGCTCCGTCAGTCCCCTCACTTCCTCTGAATTTGAAATTCATTCGCTTTCCATGGAGAACATAGACCCAATAATGAATGTGCGTCCGAATTTGATGACGGCTCTAACTCATATCGAGTTATGTACGAACACAAAATTTTGTTATTTCGATAGAAATGTTCCTGTTAAAACTAGTTTTGGCCCTTATAACATTACAATTGACTTGAGGTGAAAAATATATAGTTGTATACAGGTGAGTTAGGTTTTTAACCCAACAAACGATGTGTGAAATGGAGGTCCGAGTAGGAAGTTATACCGAAATTACTAACCAAGGGCAAATTTGTCCATCGGTTTGAGTGGTAATTTGTCCTTTATACCCAACAAGTGTCTTAAAGTTAATTGAATGACTTTATAGTCTTTATTCGAATTAGATGTAGTTTTTCATTCAAATGACCTTCAAATGAACATCGAACGATATTTCTCTATTATCAGAACACATATCATTTGAAACTCATAAGAAGTTAGTTCGAACAAGCTTAATTATAGTTTGAATGAGATATGATGTTTCGTTCGAACAAACTCATGTTTCGTTCGAACAAATTCGAGGACTCGGATTAATTAATTGGTTTAAGTGAAATTAATATTTGCGTGTGTTTAATTAATTTTCACTTGGGTTTAATTTTAATTTGAAATAGAAATTAAAATGTGGTATTTAAGTTGAACTATCACCTTTTACGCTTCCGCATCTTTTTCAAAAAGGAAATTGATTTTAAAGTATAAAGGCTTTGTTGATCTTACAATTTTAAGGGTTTAAAAACGGGACTATTTCAAATTGGTATCAGAGCCAAAGCGATAAATTATTTCGTTAAGATCCTTTAAATATTTTTGGCTAAAATGGAATTTTCCCCATTTTCTAAATTTCCTATTTTCGATGGTTCTAACTACGCGAATTGGAAAGCGCGAATGAAATCGGCACTAAAATCTATCGACGAGAGAGTTTGGATGTCTGTTGTTAACGGGTGGTCCCCACCAGCTCACTTAGTTGAAAATGAACGTGTTCCCAAACCGGCCGATAGATGGACTGAGAATGAGTTTAAACTTTCTAATTTTAATTCCCGTGGTTTGAATGCCTTGTTTAGCGTTGTCACACCGGATGAATTTCGACGTATTATGACATGTGAAACATCTAAAGAAGCTTGGGATATGTTACAACTAACTCATGAAGGAACTAGTGTCGTTAAAGCTTCGAAACTCCATAACCTCACCACTCAATTCGAAACTATCAAAATGAACGATAATGAAACTTTTGATGAATTTTATGCTAGACTTTTCGATATTGTCAATTCATCTTTTAATTTGGGAGATAAAATACCCGACAACCGAGTTGTAAAGAAAATTTTAAGGTCCCTTCCCGATAGATTTATTCCAAAAGTGACCGTTTTAAATTCTTTACCAACTTTAGCGTCTACGAAATTAGAAGAGCTTGTAGGTGATTTACAAACCTATAAACTAGACATGTTTCCCTCTAAAACTGAAAATAAAATAGAAAAGGGAGTTGCTTTAAAATCCCGAAAAGAGGTCAAACAAGTAGTAGAGAGCGAGAGTGATAGTAACTCGGAAGACATGGCTTTGTTTGCTCGTAAATTTAGAAAATTTCTAAAATTTAACAAAGATAAATTTAAAAATGATTATAAGAAATTTGAAACTTCTAAGCATGACAAAGTCGAGAAGATCCCTAAACCTATTAATGAAAATTTAAATAGGGACGAGTCAAATAGGTGTTTTGGTTGTGAGGGTTATGGCCATAGGGCTTCTGAGTGACCCACTAAACTAAGGAAAGAGGGTAAACGACCCATTGCATATAATGCGACCCTTAGTGCTAGTGATAAGGAAGAGGGACCCGATTCCCCCACTAAGCCTAATTTTGTGGCTTTTATGGCTAGTCATGTGAGTGATAGTGAGAACTCATCGATTGATGAAACTTTAACACATGACACTTCCAAGGTCATAGTTTATGATTCTATTATTTTTAATGATAGTGAGAGCGGAGAAGAAAGAGAGAGTGAAAATGAAGAAGAGGTTAATGTGAGTGAACTTCAAAATTCTTTTCATGAACTTTATAAAGAATCTATTAAGTTAAAAAGAGCTAATTTGAAGTTAGAAGCTAGTTTGGAAGAACGTGTCAAGGTCGTTGATAATAGTATGTTGGTTGAAGATCTTAGGACACGAGAGAAAGCTCTTCTAGAGAAGCTTGAATATATAGAAGGCGAGAGAGATAGCCTTCTTTTGAAGAGCGAAATATTTTATTAGAGTCTAACATTTTAGAATTGTTGAATAAATTAAAAGACTCTAGTAATGTCAAATTTGATTTGGAGTGTCGTTCGGAAAAATAGATTAAATATTAGGAACGGTCCAAATTAAAAATGACACTTGTGGTTTAGGCTTCAACACTTGTAATGAATCTACTCATAAAGCCAAGACCAACGTTTTAGGAGAATCTACTAGGAAATCATTTAGAGATCACTCCTTAGGTAAATCTTTTCGACATGTTTTTACTTGTACACTTTGTGGTCGAAAAGTTCATCTTAAGAAATTTTGTTTTGATCTTAAACGAATTCCTAGAAAATCCCAATGTAATGCAACCAATGTATTTAGACCTCCTACACCCCAAGACAGTCATTCTTCATTAATTTGGGTTAGAAAATCTGACTTGATTGCCTTGCAAAATAGGGTTTTTGATTCTCATTTACTTTCACATGCTTCCTCCCTTGCTAAATCTAAAGGATGAATGTGTTAGTCTTTGCATACTTTAGCTTATGTGCTTCATGCTATATTATCATGCTAAACGTATGCTTATTTAATCATTTTCTAGTCCTTACTTTATATCATATCACATGCTAGAATAATGATTTTTGTTTATCATTTGAAATTTTTTATCTCTTAATAATTTAAGCTTAATGAAAAATTCAAATGATTTTTGCTTTGTCTTTTGAGTATATATTTTTATTTTTGGTTATAAATGTCAAAAACTCAAAAATATTTTATTTTGTATGTATTTTGGTTTGACACACTTTAAGTGGCATATACTTGTGTTTGAATCCCTCCTTTAACGCTCCCATGTGGCTGGAATTTTTGGTTTAGATTGTCAATCCTTAAAATGTTCTTTATCATATTTTTATGGAGTAGTTGGATTTTGTGTTAGTTAAATGGATTCTATTTTTATATCCCTCTATTCACACATGCACGTGCTCTTTTGAAATTTTAACTTCATATGTATATTTGAGCTATGTGAGGTGTTCTCCTTCCAATCTTGTCATCTACATATTTGTGACTTAGGAGGACTAGTGCATGTCAAAATTCGTTGCACGTGAGATTTGTGTGAAAAATGAAAACATGATAAATATAAATGTGCACGGGGAAGGGCTCCGAAAGAACTTAGTGATCCTTTGCGATTGTAAGCCACCGTTTTGAATGGACCTAAAAGAAATACGTGGTCCAAAGGCCTAAAAACAGAAAATATGGCATTAAAAGAAAAATAATTGCCAAGGCCTATGTTTGATTGATATATTCATTCAAAATAAATATAAATGCTTATTGAGGGAGATTGGATGGTATATCAACGGTTTGCACAATGTCCGTTTATCCTAGTTGCGTATTTCATGTCATGACTCTATTGGTTTATAGAATCATCAATATGCTATGCTTGTATGCATTGTGTATGTTTGTTCATTGAGTTCAATTTATATTATCACATGAGGTTATATTCAAATTTGATGAAGTTTGCAATCAATTGAGAACTCCGTGAACATGTTTTATGTGATTGGGTCTAAATTTAATCATTACTAGTTCACACCCCAACACTTCCGTTTCCATATGACACATTTTTACCATACGAGTGTGAAAGACTCTTATTGTATTTTGTGTCTGTCATTTGTGTGTTTATATCTATTTATGTGTACTTGAGTTTCTTTGGTATATATTATGTATACATTTATTTGATATTTTTGTTTAGTCTTTGCCTTGATTTCTATTCCATATATGCTTTAATTCATACTTGGTATCCAACTTATTGCATTCTTTGTTGATATCCATGCTTAATAATTTATATATCATATTGGTATCATTTTATTGCATCCTAGTTGATATCCGATGTTATTTTTTGATTTAGTTATACTTTTTTAGCCCATATGCTTTAACGTTCTCATCACTATATGCAAAATTACATGTTTTAGCTTGTTATCTCATTCTTTTATCCCATTCTTTAGCCTTTGTCTATTCCTGAACAAAAAGGGGGAGAATGATATAGGGGGGAGATTTATCTTAGGAGGAGACGTCTTTCTAAGTAGGTCTTTTGTTTGATAAAGGGGGGAATTTTGTTTGATAAAGGGGAGAATTAAGTTAGTAGGAGTAATTATTTAATTGCATTTAATATTTTGATATTCCCTATGCATTTGATAGTTTGCTTAAGTGTTTAGGAATACTTCAAACTGGCAACATTAAACATCGGCAAAGATATTGATCCTTTGGGTTGTTTGAGTCAAGCATTGTATTTTTATTTTGGGTGGGACATTTTATTAGTCTAGTAGAGCTTGACGGCCCTTTAGGATTTTTGTATAGTTTTTGTCCCGGAATATCCAAAGGGGGAGATTTGTAAGGACACAAATTTCCAATTGAGTCCTTTGTTGTTTTGGCTCAATTCCGGACAAAAATGTTTGGGTCATAGGATAGAGTATATTGATCATCTTTCAAGCCTATGACGTTCTTGTTGAAGACGTAGTGGCCAAGTGTATAAAGCTTCATCAAAACGCCGAGTTTAAGTGCCTCGTTTGTACGTCATCAATAGTAGTTCCATGCTCCCAAGGTATTAATGCATTTATGTATATATAGGAGCTTGGAACAAGTTTATATTGGGTGTTAGGTTTTCAAAACTGTGTTTTGTTTTCAGATGTTCTCTATTAAAACTTATATATATAGTATATAATGTTTCTGGGCTTAAAAAGAATTTTTTGAACATTCTGTTAGTTCGTTCGAATGAGATTGTCGTTCGAACCACAAGTCGTTCGAACGAGATTGCCAACGACTTCCCATTATGGCATACTGGAACTTCGTTCGAAATGTCGTTCGAACGAGATGGTCGTTCTAACGTGATTTCTAACGAGCTTCTAATGAGTTCATACTGGAACTTCGTTAGAAGACTCGTTCGAACGAGAATGTCATTCGAATGAAATGTCGTTCGAACGAGATTTGGCGGGAACAGGTTTTTGGCAGTTTTAAGCAGTTTTGCCCACTTTCCCACTTGGTTTTACCCCACTACTTTTTGCTGAATATCAATGTGTGGGAAACCATTTTTCTAATCTAACTTTTTCATATCCTACCAACCTCTAGAGAGTGTTTGAGAGCAAAATTATTTTGGAAAAAGTTCATTGGTTTTTAGTGTTAATTTTCAAGGAGAAAATAATTTATCACTCTAGTTTACACCCATAGTTTTATTTATCCAAGTTCATATATATACATCTTGCTTGGAGTTTGGCACCGAGTTTATCTCTACACCGAATTAAAGAGATTGTTTGGTTTTCTTCTACATCCCTTAAAGAAAAAGAGTTCGTTTTGATGTGGCATTCTCATGTGGTAAAAGACACCACGTGTGGTTGACGGTGTACCTATTGTCCGATTGGTGAGTCCAAGATCGCGGTGGAGCTCTGTGGTTATCCGTTAGGAAGAGATGGTTACAAGAAGATGCGTCAAGGCTTGAGAGGGTTCGAGTTGAGGAAGTAAGTCATCTGTCTTGTAAATGTAATTCCGTACTTAGTGGATTTGAGGCTTGGTCCGTCCGAGGTTGTTTCCCGTTGTGGGTTTTTCCTCGTACATCGCGGCGTAGTGTGATTGATTTACTTTTATCTTGCATAATAACTTAGAACTCATGCTTAGACTAACTCAAGATAAAATTGGTTTTAATTATCACACTGCATAATTAAATATTGGGTCAAGTTTATTTAATTCAAGTCTATTGATTAAAACTGATTTGGCCTAATTTGGTAATATTGATAAATCTGAGTTAGGCAAATTTTAGGACTCGGATTAATTAATTGCTTTAAGTGAAATTAATATTTGCGTGTGTTTAATTAATTTTCACTTGGGTTAATTTTAATTTGAAATAGAAATTAAAATTTGGTATTTAAGTTGAACCATCACCTTTTACGCTTCTGCATCTTTTTCAAAAAGGAAATTGATTTTAAAGTATAAAGACTTAGTTGATCTTACAATTTTAAGAGTTTAAAAACGGGACTGTTTCAACCCACTGTTCTAAAAAACTCCCCTATTGTCCGCCTAGGCTTGAGGCTTGGGAGAAACACCCCGCCTAAAGCTTTTTACGCCTTATTCTTGGTAAAATCCTTAAGGTGCACTTTTCTCTAAAAACAACAATGCTTTAGTGAAACGATATCGCCTTTTAAAGATTTTTTTTACAAACCGGACCATTATCTCATCCAAACCAATCAAATAGTATTTTAATTTGCAAATATTCAGACAAATTGTAACGATATGTACAATTTTAGTATTTTAATAGCCTTATTATGGTTAAAATATATTAAGAAGGCCTAAATGCCTTTTCACACCATTTTACGCCTAAGGCCCGCCTAGGCTTCTAAGGCCTAAGGCTTGACCTCCACACCTCAATCACGCCCCACGTTTTTTAGAACCATGGTTTCACCCAAACTCTTTGAGATCCAAGATTAAATCTTTACATTAGTTGAGATCTCCAAATTTTGGTGTTTACACACGGTGGACTCCGTGTTTTTGGTGTTACGGTGAAAAAATAATGGATATCGTCTTCATAATATGTAGACGGTTGTTGAGACTTATTGGTGGACACCAAGGTGTTTGTGGACTCACACATTACGACAATTTCATGGGTCGTGTCACTGTGCAGAGGTTGAGGAGAGAAGAGAATCGAGGCTTATGGGGGAATTGAGTCTAACTTATAAGTCTACTTGTTGTCAAATTTTAAATGTTAAAATTACCATAAGTGCACGGGCTATTGAAATATAACGGGTGTAAGTACGGGTCAAACCCACCGAGATTTGGTAAACTTTAATAAAATATCGACTGTCCAACTAGATATATGAGTGTATGAATGTGATTGAGTTTCTAAACGAACAAGAGTTAATATCAAATGTGGAAGAAAATAAGACGTCGGATCTGTTTGTCAATTCTAATTAAATTAACACATTAATTTAATTTCGTAATTCTGAATTTATAACACCAAAAATATACCGACTTTCGTCGTGTACATTTCGGAGAATAAGACATTACATGAGTTCAAAATATTTTAACGTCTCTTAAATTAGACACCATAAATTTCGATTCCCTCAAAAATATCACATTTAAAATTTTTAATGTGTATTTAAGCATGTGGTATTAAAACATTTAAGTACAAGCATAACACATCAAAAATAACAACTTCAAATTTTTAAAGCATGAATTTATAGTTAATTTTTTAGGTTTAAATATACACTCTTGTGTAATTTTAAGCGAATACCGAATTATTTTTTTTAAATTAAAACACGTCGGAATATGTACGAAATTAAATTAACCTGCGTATTTTAATTTGTCGTAACAAACATCACCTAAGTCCTATTAATTAAACTACTCACACATCATATTTTACACACAAATATTGCAAGATGAAATAGTAATTTTCATTAATAAATGTCAACTTACAAAAATCACGTCCAATACGTGAGTTACAATATACAATGTTCTCCTCCAAAGTCTTCCAAAAAAAATACTCTTTACACAGATTTTTTTTATCTCTCAAAGTGTGTATTTTTTTCTATCCAAAAGTGTATATCCAAAATCGAAATTGGCCCATAATTTATAACCCCACAAATCCGATACACACATGAAAATAGGAAAAAATGGGGATAATACGTGGGTTTTGGGTTGGTACTGGGCAAGTGGGGGTGTCGAGGATGTGTGGTCGGAAATGGGGTTTTGGGTTTGTTCGTTGGTTAAAGAAATAAGGAGGTGGGTTTTAGTTGGGTGGTTTTGGAGTGGAGTGGTTTGGTGTTTTTTTCCTAACAATAAAAGTTTTTGGAGTGAAGTGGAGTGGGTTTAATTTTGGAAGGGAAGATGAATAGTAGTTGAGGGTGTAGTTTAGGTGTGAGTATGTGTAGGATGTTAAGGTGTGAGTGTGTCTTTAATTTATGTCTAATAAACTTAACTAAAATATTTAGTACTCAGTTAAAAAATTACAAAAATAATAAAAATAAAAAAAAATAAAAAAATTATACTTTATAAAATACAACACTCAGAACAACCCCCCAAAGTTACTATATTCTTGCTTATTAATGATCTCAATCATTACCTCTTGTTTCTTGATTTTTGATAAGTGTCCCCCTTGTTTCACCATCTATGAATTCTAAAACATAACATATTCTTCAAATTATTTAGCTAAAAAATCCATTTTTGTCAGTCTTAGAAGACTCATTGGTCCCATTATTTTGTTACACACTTAGTTCTCAGTATCATTGCTTATACCCCCAGTGGTTATCCATGCCCTCCATCAATTTGGTGGGAAATTTAAACCATATAATTAACATTATTTTCTAAATATACTGTAAAGGGAAACTTGTGTTAGTTATTATTCATGCCTTCTTTTACAAGTCATTGTAGCATCCAAGTTCAGAAACATTCAACAATTTTTACACTACTCAACGAATAAGGACAATCTTGTGCAACGAGTTATACGGAAGGCCTCTCTAGTGGATCAAGTACAACAAATTTATATTCCTTAACATTGGCCATTCATTATGGACCGATTTTGATCAAAGACATCTGACATTCCTCTGTAAATGAGTCATAGACGGCCTTGGGCATTTTCTATTGCCTAGGGGAGTGGGTATGATTAGGTTGTAATATGTTTCTAGTTCATATTTTGCATTTTTGAACAAGATATAAGTAAATTTGTAGACATCCTCTTCTCATGGTCATCTTGCAATGGAATGTGTTTAAGGAACTGATGTAATACGGAAGTAAATTCATATAAATAACAACAACAACGAAGAGGAAACTCTCTCTCTAAACATTCTTTATAACTCTCGAAAGTCTAAATTACAATATGAGGCCAAAGGCCCTATTTATATAAGAGGTTAGCTTGCTAATCAAGCTAAGCCTAAAATGTCAAAACTACCCTTCATTAATTTTACTAGATGTAGGAATACTATTAAAGACAAAAATAACCTTTATATACTAAGGGCTTTGAAAACTATGTATGAACTCGTAAATGCACTAAAAAATGTCGTACCCACTGCACAAGGCTCCCGCTTAACTGCAGGGTTTGGAAGAGGTAGATGTCGGCTTCCCTTACCCCCATATATAGAGAGGCTGCTATCATGTCTCGAACCCGAGACCAACCATAACTTGGGTGAGGGCACTTGTCATTTCACCAAGCTACACCTCTACTTAAAAGACAAAAAATATCTACCACTTTCCATTAACAAAATTGACAACTCATATGACATCTATGCTCTTGCATCACTCCCATCACTAACTATGAAAATGCCCTAACTAATTATGAAAACTTTCCATTAAAAGAACATTCCCTTATTTTATTACTAATAATAAGATAAATATCACAATTTAAAATATTCTTCAATTATGGGCTTGACTTCATGTGTTCCCCATTTTCAAACTTATTTTGGAACTCAAGTTAATGTATTACTAATGCTTCACTGTCTCCATCTTTTGTTTACTATTGATAGGGGTCTTATTGTGGAAACCAATGGTTGTCCACCACATTGCTTGTCATGATGGTTCATTGTTTCTGTTACGTAAAAGACCATTACCTTCCCCATGATGCACGCCTCTTGAATGAAGCACAATTTTGGAGGAAACACATTGCAATACACGTAGGCAGATTGAAAGAGAACAACATTGTTCAATTGAGGACGGTGACTTTCGCTGAATTAGGAATTATGGGTCCTATTAATTCCTGAAGCCCAAGGCATGTAGTATTTAGGCTGTCCTTGGAATAAACAGAAGGGGAGATAAAACAAGTAGAGTTAGGAGCAGAAGAAGAGGGGGAGAAAGTGTATTTTTTTTACTTTGTTTGGTTGTGAAAACAAATGGTGAGAAAGTTAAGAGGAGTGTAACTTCCTTTTGTTTGGTGAGAGAGAGAGAGAGAGAGAGAGAGAGAGAGAGATGTAATACCCCGTATTTTTATAGCTTTTAAATTATGGGATTTATTAAATTTAATTAAGATAAATTAATTTAATTTTAATCCGGAATGTTGTTTCAAATATTTACTAGCGTGACGAGAGTTAGTAATTATTGGAAATTTGTTATTTGTTGCGTATTACTGGATGAGTATAGTAATATATGAGATTTATTTTTATAATATTGTCACGTGTGAATAAAATGACAATTGTGGAAATTTAAGTTGGGACGCGCCTGTGTCGTGTCGGGACTAAATGTGGATTAATAAAAGTGAATAATTTATAGGTTGTTCGTATAGTCGTTTTGAGTGTGCCAACACGTCCGGAAGGGTCGAGATAGTCAGAAAAGTATACCCGGGGGTTTGATTTGGGTCTCGGGGCATTTTTAGGCCTAATTAGTACCCCGGAAGGGCATTTTAGTCATTTTGTATTTTTGGGTAATTAAACCCACGAAAATTAAAGGGGTTATATCAGATGTTTAGGTTATCTCCTAGGGTTAGATACTCAAAAGACTAGAACGGCCATTGGAGAGGAGAGGAGAGAGCTCTCAAGGCATTCCAAGGCTCAAAACCCAACCGTTTGCACCGCCGCCACCGCCAACGCGTAGATTTCGAGACGGGGAACGCAAACACACCAAATTCAACACCAAACCAGATTTCTGAAAATACCAGGCAAGTGTTTATCTTGCTTATTTTGTTGATGCATCTTTCATATTGGTTTAGGAATGATTAGGATTAATTGTATGGAAGAAAAACCCAATTTGAGATAGGAAATTGCATGTAGTGATGATTTATATGATATTCTGGAAACCCTTTGTCATGTAAAGGATTAAGAGTTTGATTAAGAAAAGAGTTCTAATCAGATACAAACACTAAAAAAATTATTTCGGATGATCGGACCATTGGAATCGCTTGAAATTTTAATATGTTGTAGCGAACGGCGAGACAGGACTGCTGACAAAAATTCAGCTTGATCAAACTGTCGGATTTCTAAAACTATTATTTTTACTATAAAGTTTTATTTTTTGAGGACTCTTAGAGAGTTTTATATTTTGAGGACTCTTCTAAGTAATAAAAAAAATTCAATTAAAACTCCATTTTAATTCCGATTTCGAAACCGTTTGAAATTCTCATCTTTGAAAATAAAATTCAAAATCCTTTAATGTAAGGCGAAATCTATATTTTTGGGATATTTTGCATAAGGGATAATGAAAGTATATATTAAAGGGGAGAGACACGTAAGAGAGAGTTACGTTGGAACATAAATGGATATCTACTGAATTGTACATTTGAAAGAATAGAGTCCATGAGGGTTACATAGTAAGTTGGAAAAACCCTTCGAATTAAAGTTAGAAACGAACCATTATACTTGATAAATAATAATGGGAAAATAACGATAAATGTTGTGAATGTGGGTTATTGGATAAACCTAAATTGATATAATAAAAGTGGTATATTTATATGATTGTGTATGCATATATTATATACTTGTGAAAATCATGCCCGCGCTACTTGCTATCCCTGAGGTTACCGCGCTGGGACGATCTTATCTCGTGTGCCTTATGGGGGATATTGACTCGTACCCTAGAAGATAGGAATCCTAGGTACAGGCTATCGAATCGGTAGTCAAGGGTCCTAAGAGACGTGAGGGTATGTACTGACCTCTTGGACTTGAAAACTATGATTCGCCTCAATATTGTTTGTGTATGTATTTATACAGTTCGAGAGTGATTCCGAACTTGTATTCCCTTTAGTATGATTGATACGAGGATTGGATAGCAGAGTATGCCCTCACCATAGTTTTTATGTGGGGTGATGTTATGATATATATATTATACGAGTAGTTAATATATATATATATATATATATATAAAATTCTGAAATCTGGAACTGCCTACTATGATTTGATATGTAGGACATGGTTGATGACTCAAATTATAAATAATTGTTTTGAGAAAGTATAATATGGCACTGGAAAACTTTATTGATTAATAAAGTTAAAAGGAGAACCTCACTTACAAATTGAAATCTTACGTTTTAAATACTTATGTTGTTCAGTTGTAAATCCAGCGAATAACCTAAGATAAGTTAAATCATTGGGGAAAGATAGTGTGGTATATGACGAGATAGACCATTGGGAAGCTTAGTGCGATAGGTGTGCACATTAGAAGAGAGGTGAGAATTTCTCAAGAGAGTGTCGCACTAATATGTTGTTGCATTGGCCTGTATCAATTGCTAAACGAATTTTTAAATCATATACACTATCGGGATCTGACCCGTTTCTATTTCCTTTTCTATCTTGTATATATATGTATGTATTACAGGTGCCCAGCCACAGGGGCATCTTACTTAAGATCCTTTGGAAGGAACGTGCTGCAGCTTAGGTGGGAGTTGCAGGCCTGTTGTTTAGACGACTTCATCCATTTGATTCTACTCCTAGTTCAGTTTTATCCAGCAGGGGCATGTGTCTCCCTCTTTCTATTATTTAGTTGGTATTGTCAGAGATTGAAATTTTTACTTTCAGTACCTTTATTTCGGGATTTATTACTGTCAGGATGTTTTCCTTTAGTGTTGTAAATGTTGGGATTTATTATTGATGATTAAATTCGTGTATGTTCAATTCTATTTTATTCTTAATGTATGACTCTTTAGATGTTAATGGTTTAAGGTTTTATAACCGGATTTAATAAAATGAGAATAAGGTTTTAAATGGTTTTGACACTTAGCTTAATTATTTAGGGTGTTTAAATTGGAAAAGTATTTTTACGACAGTGATGTTAAGAATGAACCAACTGTTCACCTTGATTTTAATTTAATAAAGGAGTGATCGCCCGGTATTTAATTAGGCGGGATGTCACAGGTGGTATCAGAGCATCAGGTTCTAGTGTCCTTAGGATCTATACGGCTTATTATGCTTTCAGCGTTGCTTTGTTTATTATAGAGCCCTATGTTTAGGATTGTCGATTCCTTTGACTAGATTTCGTTCTCCTGCTATAATGTGTATACACTAGTGAATTCTAATTTCATTCGGATGTGTGCGTGTGCCGAGCGATGACGGATGTCAGAAGAGGACCGTCAAGCGTACATCAGGAGGCAGAGCTCAGTTGAGATTATGAAATATATCCGAGGATGATGACCGTAGTCGAGGTCACCTCCATTATGGCACGAGAAGCCACGACTAGAAAGGCGACTAAGGTGCAGTAATGATTTTCAAATGCTATTATAGTCAAATGAGGTGCGAGGGTACTCTTACCCAACGTATTACAAAAACGTGTAGAGACTGTTAGTGGGAAATTTTAGAAACGCAAAAATTGTATGTGTTTACCAAAGGTGGTAAAGTATCCAAAGGCTTAAATATAGGACAGAGTGTGGCAAACCATAAGTGAAAATTTAGAGAAAATTTTCTTGGCTTTCGGGACGAAATTATAATGGTTGGAGTCAACCACCAATCTTAGAAGTGGAATGCTATGCCTATAGGATAACCTAAGGTACAGTGTTGACCGTATGTTCCTTCCTCAACTGTTCAGGATGAGAAGCAAATGTGGTTCTGAACTCATCGCAGGAGGGCATGACAGAAGTCCAATTGTGGATATGAATCCTAATCGTTAGCAAATTTTGTATCGAAAGAGGTAGATACTAGTGGAGGAAATGACTCCAAGTGGGAGACCAACTTGTAATAATAGTTGATAATACTCGAGGAGGAAATTCTGATGGACGACCGATTCAGAGATTGACAATGTCATATTTTGTCAATATAGATGATAACGCTTCTTTGTGGGGGAAGTTAAAGGAATCGAAGAATTTAGTCGAGAATAAGACTGAATACAACGGTGGTGGTATAGCACCACAAAAGGATGTGGATACACATCAGAAAAAACATTTAAATGCTTCAGATAGTTAAATTCTTACCAAGTGATGGTAAATTCAGTAAGTACTATTATAGATAGTAACATGATCTTTATGGCCTAAAAAGCTAAGGGAACAACCGGGATGGCTAACATGAATCGAGTCTACTAAAGTCCGAGAGAAGGACAATCCTAACCTGGTTAGTAGGACAGGTGATAAGTGGATTATGTGTTGAGGTATTTTGGTGCGGAGTGAAATTGCTCGCGATAATATGTTCCAAAGTGAGAAAAATGGACAACAATACGCTGCCTAGTAAAGGACAACGATTAAAAATAATTTTGTTTTGGTTTGGGAAGACGTGTTACGTCCGAAAACCATTTGTGCAGTCAAGACGATTGCCAGGGTGGAATTATAAGTTGTATCCTTAGAGGATACGGCGTGTTTATGTGACACGAGCGAGTCACCATATTTTGTTCATTGCTAGATTAGCATATTAGACGAGTTTAATGCATATCATTATAAATGTTACCATTATGTGAATATTTTTCCTTAGTATAGCGGGATTTTTCTTTGGTGCTATCCGCGGGGGATGAATGAGTATATTAACAGTGTTTTATACTTGATTGAGGTTACTCGTTGTAGTGATGCGATACACGAGTATGATATTATCTTTGTTAAAATGTTATAGAAGTATGATAGTGGGCATTTATTGCAAGGCTATCGGAGTAGTTACATTAGTGCAACATGTTTTGTTTTGGCGAGGCTTTACATGTAAGAAGGTTGGACTCGCACTTATATTATCTATCCTAGAGACTTCGGAAGAGATAGTGGGCTCGAGATATTCGATACCAATGTATGTATAGACTTTGTCAGTATGATTCAGTATGTACCGGGATTTACCGTTGAGCGAAAAGACTTGACTCGGTATTATGTTTAGCACTCCGGAGTTAGTGATAGGAAGAGTGCAGTGTTATATTTATCCTTAAGAGATGTGGGAGTTAAGAGTTATACCCCTAATGTTAGAAAAAGGAAATTTAGAGAATTTCGATCGTATGTATCCGAGGTTTATCGAATGTAATTACCATCAACCAATACGGGACGATAGTGAAATGGGTGAAACGTTCTTTGTTAAGCATAATTACAGGAGAAATTGTAACTTTTTTGTCAAGGGACGGAATAAAGGGGTATATACTATGGACGGAGGACCTAACGGATTTCGATAACCGACAATGCTAGGTAGTAGTGTATCGGGGGGGTTCCTTGTTTGGATTTCACTTTGCAAGACATCCCACGCATGAAACTTAGCGTAAGGTTGGAAATAGGGAGACGTTTGGTCACTATTCCATGAGTTCGGTACCCTGGTCGAAATGGGATCAAGTAATTATGTATGTAAGTTGGAAGTTGAATTTTGTTTTAAGGTCATTGGAGCCGGATTTTTGTGGTAGGAAAGCATTGAAAGTTATCCCCACAAGTTGAGGGGTGGAACGATGATAAGGATAATTTAAGAATTTTGATTTCTAGGGTGATTGAGAGTACCCAAATGTCATAACCGCGTACAGAACACAAGGTGAATAAAGAGTTTGAATGATTTTTAGCATGGATTATCTGGAAAGAACTTTATATTATACAAAAGAGATGACCTGTAATTATTTTGATGAATAGAGCATTTGTGATTTATTTTGGTTGTTGTACCTATTTGGGAAAATTGTTGTACTTATCTGAGGAAGGTTGAGAATTATTATTCCTCTTTTATTGTCATGGAATTTGAATGCCCTATTCCTTCTATTCCGTGGAATTTAGTTAGTCCTACAGATGAGTAGCACGTCGTTCGCTCTCCCAGGGCAGTCGGAGTGTTGCAAAAATGTGGGAATCTTGGTTAACTACAGTTAAAATAGTCCGAGTCGAAGGGATGTGGTAATATACGTGAGAAATATATGTTTGTGGGACTAGTATGATGAAGTGGAAGTGATAGAGTGGATTAAACGTCGCATGAGGGGCGATAATCCATACATAAGTGTGCAATTAGAATAGCACGCCCTAACTTGATTGGAAGGCTGTGGGAAGCCATTCAAGAATTGGTATTCCTTGAATAGAGTAGAATTTAATTGTTATGAAGCACACCCGGAGCGGAGTTGTTATTAGTCAAGTGTGAGAGCGACTTGCGCATACAAAGAGTAACGATGTTAGTATAGTATAAAAGATCCAGAAGTGCGCTTCGTGGAGACAAGAGCACGGGTCGAAACTTTCGGCATACTCCAAGGAAGGAAGGGGAGTATTACGTGTCACTTAATGTGAGACATTTCAAGGGAAGAATCGATGTTTAGCGAGACGTAGTGAGTAGTCTCTACATGCATTGCCCATAGGTAAGGTTTGGTTGAAAGAGGAGAATCAACCAAAGAATTTTGTGTTTATCGAAAATTCCTGAAATTGGAAGAGGTTGGTAAAGTCGGTAAAGTTCTTGGATGGGTTGCCATCCTCAAAACAAGAAATAGGGTTTATCCCGAACATGTGAATTAAGTTGCCGAGAAGGAAGTGATTGATATTCCTTTGGGCTGGCTTACAATATTAACTAGTATGCCCCAGACTTCCTTTGAAAGGAAGGATCGCGCCAGTGCATGGTCCGGCGCAGTATAAATTTCTAAATCAGGATGAGATTGGTGAATCCCACCTTTGATATAGGATTTTAGGAACCAGCAGAGATAAGATTTCATTTCGAGTAGGATGTATCACCCTTAGCCAGGGAATAAGCGCATGGTGATTAAAGATTAGTGGAGCCACGTGAAGGAGATTTTGCAATCTTGGTACGAAGATTTCAAGAATGCTCTGTAGAAGCACTCGTACCTGTTTGTCGCGTACGAGGTACTTATTAAGGTTTTGTTATGGAAGAACCTCGACTATTATCCTTCCGTATGTTTAGAGGAGAGTAGATAATCAGAATTTTTGGATCGGTCGAGAAAATATCTGATAACTATGGTGGAATTCCACGACTGTTTTAGGCAGTCAAGAGTGGTCAAATGTTCGTATGATCTTCTCAGAATGGGAATTTTGTGTATGAATAAATCCGAGTAGTTGTCATGTAGTGAGGTGTGGCCTCCTAATGATAGTGAGATAATGGAATTTATAACGTATAGACCTAACCTATTCAGATGTTGTCGGGTGGGAGCACAATGTGAAGTGTCTCCAATGAGAATGTAAAACAATGTTGCTATGAAGAAAGGGCTATAGTGATTGAGCGCCGTAATGTGCAGTTAGTTTGTGTACGGAAAAGGATATCAGAATTATGCTACCTGATAGGCCTTATTTTCCGAATTTCGGGACGAAATTCCGTTATTAGGGGGGAAGTATGTAATACCCCGTATTTTTATAGCTTTTAAATTATGGGATTTATTAAATTTAATTGAGATAAATTGATTTAATTTTAATCCGGAATGTTGTTTTAAATATTTACTAGCGTGACGAGAGTTAGTAATTAATGGAAATTTATTATTTGTTGCATATTACTAGATGAGTATAGTAATATATGAGATTTATTTTTATAATATTGTCACGTGTGAATAAAATGACAATTGTGGAAATTTAAGTCGGGACGCGCCTGTGTCGTGTCGGGACTAAATGTGGATTAATAAAAGTGAATAATTTATAGGTTGTTCGTATGGTCGTTTTGAGTGCGCCAACGCGTCCGGAAGGGTCGAGATAGTCAGAAAAGTATACCCGGGGGTTTGATTTGGGTCTCGGGGCATTTTTAAGTCAAATTAGTACCCCGGGAGGGCATTTTAGTCATTTTGTATTTTTGGATAATTAAACCCACGAAAATTAAAGGGGTTATATCAGATGTTTAGGTTATCTCCTAGGATTAGATAACTCAAAAGACTAGAACGGCCATTAGAGAGGAGAGGAGAGAGCTCTCAAGGCATTCCAAGGCTCAAAACTCATCCGTTTACACCGCCGCCACCGCCAACGCGTAGATCGCGAGACGGGGAACGCAACCACACCAAATTCAACACCAAACCAGATTTCTAAAAATCCCAGGCAAGTTTTTATCTTGCTTATTTCGTTGATGCATCTTTCATATTGGTTTAGGAATGATTAGGATGAATTGTATGGAAGAAAAACCCAATTTGAGATGGGAAATTTTCATGTAGTGATGATTTATATGATATTCTGGAAACCCTTTGTCATGTAAAGGATTAAGAGTTTGATTAAGAAAAGAGTTCTAATCAGATACAAACACTAAAAAAATTATTTCGGATGATCGGACCATTGGAATCACTTGAAATTTTAACATATTGTAGCGAACGGCGCGACAGGACTGCTGACAAAAATTCAGCTTGATCAAACTGTCGGATTTCAAAAACTATTATTTTTACTAGAAAGTTTTATGTTTTGAGGACTCTTAGAGAGTTTTATATTTTGAGGACTCTTCTAAGTAATAAAAAAAATTCAATTAAAACTCCATTTTAATTCCGATTTCGAAACCGTTTGAAATTCTCATCTTTGAAAATAAAATTCAAAATCCTTTAATGTAAGGCAAAATCTATATTTTTGGGATATTTTGCATAAGGGATAATGTAAGTATATATTAAAGGGGAGAGACACGTAAGAGAGAGTTACGTTGGAACATAAATGGATATCTACTGAATTGTTCATTTGGAAGAATAGAGTCCATGAGGGTTACATAGTAAGTTGAAAAAACCCTTCGAATTAAAGTTAGAAACGAACCATTATACTTCGAATTAAAGTTAGAAACGAACCATTATACTTGATAAATAATAATGGGAAAATAAGGATAAATGTTGTGAATGTGGGTTATTGGATAAACCTAAATTGATATAATAAAAGTGGTATATTTATATGATTGTGTATGCATATATTATGTACTTGTGAAAATCATGCCCGCGCTACTTGCTATCCCTGAGGTTACCGCGCTGGGACGATCTTATCTCGAGTGCCTTATGGGGGATATTGACTCGTACCCTAGAAGATAGGAATCCTAGGTACAGGCTATCGAATCGGTACTCACGGTCCTAAGAGACGTGAGGGTATGTACTGACCTCTTGGACTTGGAAACTATGTTTCGCCTTAATATTATCTGTGTATGTATTTATACAGTTCGAGAGTGATTCCGAACTTGTATTCCCTTTAGTACGATTGATACGGGGATTGGATAACAGAGTATGCCCGCACCATAGTTTTTATGTGGGTTGCTGTTATGATATATATATATTATACGAGTAGTTAATATATATATGAAATTCTGAAATCTGGAACTGCCTACTGTGATTTGATATGTAGGAAATGGTTGATGACTCAAATTATAAATAATTGTTTTGAGAAAGTATAATATGACACTAGAAAACTTTATTGATTAATAAAGTTAAAAGGAGAACCTTGGTTACAAATTGAAATCTTACGTTTTAAATACTTGTGTTATTCAGTTGTAAATCCTGCGAATAACCTAAGATAAGTTAAATCATTGGGGAAAGATAGTGTGGTATATGATGAGATAGACCATTGGGAAGGTTTGAAATAGCGTTGCTAAAGCCGTTTATTGAAAATAAACTATTTAAGCAACTCCGAAAAGTTTTTTGAAGAAACTATTTACTTAAATCAAACTGATTTTGAACACAAGATGTGTTAACAAACTTATGTACGAGATTAGGACAAGATTTGATAACAAGTTTTAGTTAACAGTTTAAAATATTTTAAACTCAGCACACAACAGAATGGGATGAGAAGATGTAGAAATATTAATACTCAGGATTTTTAACGTGGTAAAACCTCACCAATGAGGAAACATCCACGACTCCCTCAACGGAGTAAAATAAAAAAAATATCACTAAAACAAATATGTGAGTTACAATCTATTTAACTAACATGCACACAATAACAAGTCTATACAAGTTCAGGATTGTACCCTCTGGCGTCCATAAACTTTTCTGCAGATCTTGATTGTTGATGTAGTCTTCTCAGTTTGTCAACTCTTCCTTTGTTTCAGCAGTATACGTCGACTTATGTTCACCAAATCTTATAGCCAACACTTTCAGTGTATGTAGTGTGAAGATGTTTGTGAAAAGTGTTCTATAAGACATGCATGAACTCACACACACTTAGATTTACAAATAGTCCTATACAAATTACATATAAAGTCTATATGCAGTGAGTTTGTTATTTTTCTTTCTTACAAAACCAAAAACCTTTTGACCTTTCAATATAACCCAGATTCCACGGAGATCTTGCTTAAGAAATCGGTCAAGACCTTTCTCAATCTCTTTTGAAAATATTTAGGAGATTGAAAACCCTCCAAGTGCGAATCTAACTAGGTCAGGTTAAGTTTTGTAAAAACAGAAACTATAAAACATTTATTGTTGATTCTGAAGTAATAAAATGTTTTAACAGAAAACAATCAACAACGTACTTCTCAAGATGAGAAATAAAATGCAACTAAGTGTATTATGACATGAAAAACTTCAGATCTATGATTTCTATTGAATCAGAAATAAGATCTGAGTAGGTGTCTAAGTTGGAAATAAGATTTTATGAACACAAGGTTACAACAACCCAAGATCACTCAATTCGAACTCTCATAAACTCAAGAAACACTAAAGATGGTGTTTATTTGGTTATGGTGTTTTGGAGAGGTAAGTGGTTTAGGTTGGAGAAGTTTTAGACGAAGTTAGGGTTTCTAACTTGACTCTCTGGTTTCTCTCTCTCTCTTCTCTCTTCTCTCTCTCTCTCTATTCTTTCTCTGAGAATTTTCAAAGTGGCAAAAGCTTTCGAAGGCTGAGATGAGAGTCCTTTAAATAGCAAGAGGAGAAGATTCCAGACTATCGTTCAAAAACAACGGCTGAGATTGAGTCAAGCTTCTTTGACTTCAATCCAAGGGCTCACAACAGGCGGTGGATTAAGCAGGCTGTGATTGGCTTAAAGGTTTACACGGGGATTCACTCAGGCGACATGCAGACCATTGATAAGGATTGATCCAAGGGCTGTAAACATGCGAAGTTTTGTCTCTGTAAAGAAACACAACTCTGGCCAATCAGAGAGCAGCAAGTGTTGGCCATAGAACGAATACAAACGCGCGTCCAAAAATAATTACAAAGCCAACCCTAGAGTCTCTGCCGCTTTTGGTTTCTACCCAGAGTAACTTTAGGCCAAAAATCACAACAATACATATTTAGATATTAACCCCAAAACTTTTTAAATCAAGTTTTAATTTAATAAAACCTTAATTAAAAGATGTTTAAAATTCCCAAAAAATTAATAAAAATCAAATTGAGGGATTTAAACACACTCACCACATGAATACACATAAAGGTGCAATATGATATGCAAAAAATAAGTTCTAAGTGTGTGAGTGATGGCTATAGTCTCTGGATCATTACAAGATGAATAAGAGAAGAAGCAAACCAATCTCTGAGGCTCTTTGGTTTCTAGGATGGACACAATTTTGTCACAATTTCCAAACTAGATGAGCTCTTATACAGTCTAGACTCAAATGAGTCAAAAGTATAAGGGCTTCAAGGTTAGTGCGATAGGTGTGCACATTAGAAGAGAGGTGAGAATTTCTCAAGAGAGTGTCGCACTAATATGTTGTTGCATTGGCCTGTATCAATTTAAATACTTGCTAAACGAATTTTTAAATCATATACACTATCGGGATCTGACCCATTTCTATTTCCTTTTCTCTCTTGTATATATATGTATGTATTACAGGTGCCCAGCCACAGGGGCATCATACTTAAGATCCTTTGGAAGGAACGTGCTGCAGCTTAGGTGGGAGTTGTAGGCCTATTGTTTAGACGACTTCATCCATTTGATTCTACTCCTAGTTCAGTTTTATCCAGCAGGGGCATGTGTCGCCCTCTTTCTAATATTTAGTTGGTATTGTCAGAGATTGAAATTTTTACTTTCAGTACCTTTATTTCGGGATTTATTACAGTCAGGATGTTTTCCTTTAGTGTTGTAAATGTTGGGATTTATTATTGATGATTAAATTCGTGTATGTTCAATTCAATTTTTATTCTTAATGTGTGACTCTTTAGATGTTAATGGTTTAAGGTTTTATAACCGGATTTAATAAAATGAGAATAAGGTTTTAAATGGTTTTGACACTTAGCTTAATTATTTAGGGGGTTTAAATTGGAAAAGTATTTTTACGACAATGATGCTAAGAATGAACCAACTGTTCACCTTGATTTTATTTTAATAAAGGAGTGATCGCCCGGTATTTAATTAGGCGGGATGTCACAAGAGAGAGAGAGGTGGCCAAGTTTTTCCTTCAATTAATTTTTTTAGCACCATCTTTCTTTTCAACTTGTCACCAATTTTCAGCTAAAATAAGGGTGTAGTCCCAAAAGAAAATTCATGATATATTTTCTCATCTTCTTTCATCTCTTTTCTCCCGTCCATCAAGTTGGATCCATACAAGAATTGTAAGAGAAACGAAAATTTCCCTTCTCTTCTATTCCCTTCTCATTGAAGAAAACAGAAATTCGGAATAAGGGAGAACGGAATTAGTCTGTTCACCATTAATAAAAAAATACAGTAGGCAATCGGATGCTACTTAGTAGCATAAAAGGATTGTTTGAATAGGATTGGGAAATGTTTTAAAATATGAACTTTCATAGTAACTGGTTATGATGACACTGTAAAAGTAGGTAGGTCTAGTGTTTGAATTCTTGGCCCTAATGATGAGGAGCTTTGCCAGACCAGCTTACTTTTCGTGAGAGCATGAAGATAATAAAATGCCCTTTTTCAGAAATTTTTGTGCCTTGAATCTATTTTCTTCTTCTATAACTTGGTTCATTTTATCCTTTCCTTTGTACCTATGCAGGAAAGGGTTCCTCACTATAGCAATGCTTGCTTCTGGAGCTGGTCTTTTAAGTGCATTTGCTCCAAATTTAATTTCATTACTTATTCTTCGTTGTTTGGTTGGTTTTGGTTTGGGAGGTGGACCTGTACTCTCGTCCTGGTTTTTAGAGTTTATCCCTGCTCCAAGCAGAGGCACTTGAATGGTTATTTTTTCATCTTTCTGGACCCTTGGAACGATTCTTGAGGCTTTGCTTGCATGGGTAGGTTATGGCGTCATTTTTTTTTCTTTTGGTAGGCAGCAATATTATATTTATATGAAAAAATTTCACCAAGTGGAATATGAAACAAAACTAAAAAGCCCCTCATGTCACAATCTCTATCTAACTCCAAAGAATACAAGCACAAATTTTGAGAAGGAAACCCTAAAGAGATGATAGCAAATTAATTATCTTTCAAATCAATTCTCATCTCCTTGTTACCGAAAACAATGTTTCAATGCTATCATATGAACCAAAAATAGCTTAAATAATCGATAAATAAAAAATAAAAATAAAACAATCAACGAAAACATAGTATGCCCAACCTTTAGCAGCGCTATTTTATCATAGACACTACGTACCAACTCCACTTACATAAAATTCTTGAAACAACTTATTACAAATAAACCATGTAATATTACTATGAAGGAACAAGTGGTCTATGCACCCTTCTTTTTTGAAACTCCTCTCAAGTTTTGACCATGGTACTGACCACTCACATACCTGAATTTTCTGAGTTGCTAATAAATTTCACTCATTAAAACTCCCCCCATCCCAAATTAATAGTTCATGTTTGAAAGTCAAACTTTCAAAGAAAACATTGTAGGCTAATTAATGTCTAAAACTAAATTTTACATGAATATCATGAAATTTGATATGTTGGTTTTCTAAGTTCACTTTCTATTTTGGACGTCCTAAAATGACATGTCGGACTCTTAACATGCGAAGGGGGGAGTACATGATTGCTGCATTTGTTATATTCTTTTTCTCGACATATTCTCCTAATTGCAAGTTGTTATAGGGGACATAGAGATCCAAAATTCCCCAAGTTTTTATGATATTGTACTCATTATTTCTATGTACAACTTAAAACTTTTAACTTTTTTCTTTTCTTTTCTATCCACTGTCCAAGAAACTTGATACATTAGTATTTGTTTCCTATTATTTTATTTTACCGACCAACAATGTCTCTTCTCATCGCTTGCATCTTTACTAAATGTATACGAAGGTTCTGTTTGAAAAACTATAGAACACTATTTATCATCCAATTATTTTTTGTTATTTATTTAGTGCTGCTCTCGGAGGAGTACGTTTTTAAGAAAAGTGAACAAAAGAAGAAAAAGAATGTTTATGCAACGACCTTATTGACATTCTCTCACTCTGGTTACCATAAACCTTATTAATTCGAGCAGATGCCTCACTTTTAACCTTAATAATCTCTCCAAAATAATCGTGATTATTTTAGCCACAAGCTTTTGATTGATGGCATCTCGTTTCCTGTAATTCTCCATTTGAAGTTGCTTGGGGACTTCTTTTATTTTTGTTATGTATCGTCAAACCTTCTCAATGTCTGAAATTATTCAGGATTAACTTGTGGTTGTCCCATAATAGTTACTTGACAGACGCGAATTGCTCGTTGTAGAGGTTGCATGAATTGGACTCAATTTCAAACTCTTTGATGTCTTGGATAACTTGGCACCAAAAGGAGTGCTATGGGCTTCAATAGTATCATTCTCTCATGGGCTTGTATCCAGACCATTTATTGAGATGTCGGTAGATATTGCCACTCATTTGTATCATCATCTGCTCATTAGCAGTAGATATTGCCACTATTTTGGAGATGCCAGCCAGTTATTTACCCAATGTCAACTAATTTATCCTCAAAAAATCCTGTGATCCCATCTTATTTGTGAATTCGGTAAGATAAGTTATACCCAAAATTTCAAACGCGACTCATCCAACACTGTAAGTATGGGCGAGATTAATGGAATGATTCCGATATACTTGCTTGGGTTACAAGACAAATAATACCATTTGGAAAAATCTCAATCAACACTTCCCTTCTATACCAGACTTATGAATATTCTTATCGCCAGGTAAAATATGCATCGGTATTATTTCCTGCACCTGGTTCGTAACAGATATATGATGATGATGATGTTCCTCCAAAATTTGGTGTGGTTTCAATGTCGAAGGTTCTGCATTGGATTTGGAACTGTCCGGAACTGAAGCACCGGCCACAGGACTTTACCCATCAGCGAAAACTCAGGGGTCTTTTTTGTTTGTAAATAAATTCCCTTCTCCTTTAACGGATAAAACGTTAAACAAGATTATCACCGTTCCCATGCCTACGAATGAAATACTTCGGAAGGCTCCCGTATTGTACTTGTTGCCATAAATCGTTAGGCACCTCAACCTGATCAATATCTGCATGGGAAGCTTTTCTAAAGATTGATTTTAACACAAAATCTAACAAGACTAGGCCTTAACATAGCAACAGTTAAGCATCAAGTTTTAGGCGCCTCTCAATCAACTGAACACCCGAGTTGAATTTTAGGGAAAATAAATTTAAAAAAAATATGCAGGTAAGTATTGAGATTTCAAAATTCGATCTCATGTCCTTAGATTACTTGAATACTTTCATAGGAGACTTGTAAATGTTCATTTGATCATGAAGCAAAATTCAAAGGAAATCATCACAATTCAAACAGAAGGATATGTGATCCTGGTCAAATGGGTCAGCGTTCAAACTTAATGATGCAAACACGTTATGAATGCTCTCCATCAATGGTCTGTCTCAAAGAAACTTTACCAAAATCGCGAATTTTAATGGTGCAACCGACGTGTTATTGTCTTTCTTAAATCAAACTGGTGGCTCACCTTTAAATGGTGCCGCTAGTTTTTGAAACATGTTTTCCTTGTGCAAATGTCAATCATTAAATAGCAATATCTCATGTGGAATGTCTTTGATATGACTGGAAAAAGTTCAACAACTGCATGAAAGCAGGAAAAAATATAGGGAAACTACAAATTAACTGTATTCATGTACAAAATGATGCGTATTGCTATTCTAAATTATCTTGTTGTATACTTTTGCAGTTTATCATGCCATTATTGGGTTGGAGATGGCTCCTTGCGTTATCCGCTCTCCCTTCATCTCTCCTCGTTGTGTGCTATAGTTTGACACCCGAGTCACCAAGGTATTTATGTATGAAAGGACGAAGAAATGATGCACTTGATGTATTGGAGAAAGTAGCAAAAATGAACCGAAAAAAGCTTCCTTCTGGCATTCTTGTTTCTAATCACCAAATTGAGCTGCATGAAATGGAAATGCTCACTACATCAGAAGATACACACTTGATATTAAGGGAATGGATTCTAGGAAGGGATATTTCTCATCATTGTTGATGCTCCTTTCATCCGAATTACTTACATCAGCACTGCTTCTGTGGGTGGTGTTTTTTGGGAATCCATTTTCGTCCCATGGGCTCGTTCTATTAACGATAGAGTTAAATAAAAGACATAGTACCTGTTTTCCAACTGAAATGTAGTCTAAAGAGCCCTAGTCCCAGGATGTTAGTTACAAAAATGTCTTCATCGCTAGTTTTGCAGGTACATCCATCTCTCTCTCTCTCTAACACACACACACACACACACACACACACACATATATATATATATATATATATATATATATATATATAAATGGTCATCTTTGTGTGAACCCTTTTATAACTATAGTCATTTTTATTTTTAAAATGACAAGACGAACAATTAACAATAAAATTATGTGGGATCAGACTCAAAAATTATGTTCATACGAGACTAAATTCCTGTTCTCAATTTATTTTACTCATGTTCAACAAGAAAAAGTGTTGAATGATTTGGTGTTTGGCCTCCATTAATTCTTTATTGCTGACTTTGGCCCCCAACCTTTTCATTTCTTGGGGTGTGGTCCATAAATGACTTTTAATGACGCAAAAAGTGTGGGTTTTACAAAGCGTTGCTAAAAATCATTTTGGGGTCAAACCCCACAAAATGATAACTTGGGGGCTAAAGTTAGTATTGAAGAATTAAGGTGGGGGACACACCAAATGGCACAATTTTGTTCTCATTCTCGTGTGATTTTGACTATAATTTTAACTTTGATTTGCTTCAAGAGTTTTCGGGGCTTCTTCTATCAGCCACCGCAATTGATAAGCTTGGTCGTAAGTTCACGATGTCGGCTTTGTTCTTCCTCTATTTCATCTTTTTTCTCCCATTGGTGTTTCATCAGCCTGGGGTATAACGAAAGGACTTCTATTCGGTGCTCGCATATGCATTACAGCAACTTTCACTGTTATCTATATATATGCTCCGGAGGTAAGTTAAACACATTATTTTATAAATTTCATAAAAATCTAGGGGTGGCTGTTCATTTGCATCATGTCATTTCGTGTTTGTGTTAGGTATCAGTCGACATGATTAACCAATCGTGTTAAATGAGCAAACACTAACCGGGCCTATTTATCAATTGTCGATACAAACGCGCGACACGCGACCCAAATTGACATTCATAAAAATGTAGGATGCGGACGCGAACACGTAGACTATCATTTATATTTTGTATATATTACTAGGCAAAAAAAATAACATTGTTCAGGTATTTTAAAAATATTATACTTTGACCCCTTTAATTAAAAAAGGTTATTTCGTTTTTGTCCCCCATTAGTTTTGTCCGTTTGGGGATTGTCCCCCAATTAAAACCCCCAAATAAAGACTATTGTAGGATTAACCCCCATTTTTCATTTTCAGTGATACTTTTTTTTAAAAAAATGTGTCACTAAAAATATCAACAAAATTCAAGAAGTGTTGCTAAAAGTGAAAAATGAGGTTAATCCTACGATATTTTTTTAATTGGGGGTTAATCCCCAAAAGGACAAAACCATTGAGGGCCAAAACCCAAATAACCCATTAAAAAACACATGTTTACCAAAAAAAAAATCACATTTTGAGCTCTTTTTTATTGGAAGTAATTACATTAGTCTTTGAAAGGTTATGAACAAGTCCTCTAGCATGTCATAATGTGTCAAAATATAAAAGGCAATTTATAACACATTAGGTGTGTTTGAAAAGGGTTGAAAATGGACACCTGACCTCTGGGAGAGTGTCGGTTTTCTATCATACCACACGCATAGCTCGTTAACCACAAAATAAGTTTAGCATCGTATTTTTTTAGCAAAATATCATACCACTTGTCCTTTTCGAAAACTAAAATTTCATTGATTTTAAATACGAGGTACATATTCGTAGAATATAATCATCTAGAATTTTATGTGATAGCAGAACAAGATATATGCATTCTCATAAGAATATTAGTTAAAAAATTATAAGTAATATTATGTATACCCTTTTTTGTTACCCATGTGTCAAACACACATTGACTGGTGTTTGTAATGGGGTCATGTGAATTACAAACACCAGCCAGTGTGTATTAGACACATTAGTCAGGTAACACAAAAATGTCACAGAAAAAGAATACGTAGTATTACTCAAAATTTATATTTGTATCATTTTTGGGTTATTTGTATGTGATGCCAACACGAACCTTCTATTATATGCGTAAGTAGTTGTGTCATTTTTTCGGTTTGCGTCGAGTAATGGTCAACCCTAATCCGCTAACTTCGTGTCGTGTAAAAAATTTCCACCCCTAGAACAACTGATAAATATTCATTTGAACCTATTTTGTTTGAGCTTTTTAGTACAAAAAAATTAACTTGTGTTTTTCAAACTGTAGATATACTCTACTTAAGTGAGAACAACTTACTTCAGTGAGAACAACTGGTGTTGGAGTGGCAAGCTCAATGGGAAGAATTGGTGGAATGATATGTCCTCTAATGGCTGTAGGTTTGGTACATGGATGTCATCAAACTGCATCCATTATTTTATTTGAAGTTGTAATTTTTGTCTTCGGTGTATCTATATTGCTTTTCCCACATGAAACAAAGGGACGTGAATTAAGTGATAGTTTATCTAGTTCAATACATGTTAATACATTAGACTGAATTGAGCAATGTGTTTGTTCATTCAAGTGATATTCAATTATAAAATGAGTAAATGTGACATTTTCTAATTCATATATATTTTACTAGGGAAATTTAAAACCAAAGACATTTCCTCACCTATATGCCCTTGTACTCTTGGGTCGTACATGTTACGTATCACGTGAACATGATGTGCAGGATCTCTCAGAACACGTTGTTATTTACGTACACCTTACACTAATTATCGTTTTTGAGATAACACTAGAATTTCAATAATTACACATATCGCCTTATGGACTAAAATCTAACCTTAATTAATATTTCGAGTTGTGTACTCCATAACCATTTTTGGGTGGAGCAAGTTTCCCACTTCAAGTTTTTGAATTACACTTTTTTTTCCTTGTTTATTTTATCATTTTAACAAAGAACCCTACTCACAATTTCAATTAGTTTCCATCTTCTATCGTGTCACTCGTAAAGAAACACAAGTCACAATAATTGAGTCTTCACTAATGAATTTGAATCAATGAATGCAATATTGTCAGGGTTATTGAACACCACTTGCCACAATTTAGCTTTTCAAGTTCATCAAACTATTATACACGAGAGAGGTGCTACATGCACCGTTTTTGTGTAGCGGGTGTACAAAATGCTTGTACCGTTGTCTAAAAAAATATACACTTTATTTTTTTAGTCAACGGTACAAGCATTTTGTGCACCTGGTGCACAAAATCGGTGAAGCTATCATTTTTCTATACACGGTGTAGGCCAACTAAGAGCATTACCAACAAATGTATTTCCTCGCTAATTCAACTGTAAATCGTAAGCTTGTTGATTAACTAAACATAATTTAATGCATTATTCTCCGTAATGACTAACAAAATAAATACTAAACAATCCACGCTCATTACCCATGGCCATGGATATGTCTTGAAACATAAGTCCATGTAGAGCTATATTTGTATATATATACAAACATATAGTGTCTAGCTCAGGCGCGGACGTGTCCCATGTGGACACGGTGCAAACGGATTTTTAAAAAATATCTCTCGACATTTTTTTGAAGAGATTTTCTTATAGGTTATGAACATTTCAATGAACCCAGAAAAAAAAATACACTCAAAATAATTTTTTTCTATTTTAATAAAATCCCTCAAAATCTGTTGATTTTTTTTGTGGGCTCACTGAAATGTTAATAACACATAAAAAAATACTTCAAAAAATATCGGGAGCTATTTTTTAAAATCTGTCTGCACCATGTCCGCATGGGATACGTCCGCACCTAAGATGGATTATATATATATATATATATATATATATATATATCCAATGTTTAGGGAATTAAAATCAACACTAGTAAATTACAATGTTAATATATTTATCAATGTTTTCAACTTTTGGACTTCACAACCCAAACAAATCCCAATTGCAACATGAACAAATAGATGACTAGTTTTCTTAAGGGTGGAAATTTTTGGCAATTATTTACTTGTTATAACCGAGTTGAAGAAAGAAACAAGGGGGAAAATGATAAATTTTCATAATGCCTCGATGATTTGGATGCCAAAATAACCATGTTTTCAAACACTTCTTTTGCATCTAGCATTCTCTAGTTTGGTATTCCAATTTGACGAATTCAATTGAGATTTCTCAAAGATATGATACACCATTGTTGATCTTTCTCACCAGTATTAGCTCCTTAGTAGTCTTCAATGAATGCACTAAGAGCCTAGACAAATAAAGCAATATCGCAAACTACGATTGTCGCCTTTCCCACTCATTATCCTAAAAAAACGAATAACTAACCTCCCCATATTTGCAGATATTGTCGAATGACAAATCATACTTGGTTGATTTTCACATGAGAGGGTCAATCATCATCCGAATGATTGTTGGAAATCATACAAAAATACCCTATGAGGCCTTCAGTCTGATCACTAAAAATTCATGCTCGGATCCCATTCCCTTGTTGTCACTTCCGACGAGTTTTCTCTTTCCAATTATACGGGATCACCTATCACTGTCACTGATCTTAAAGTAATTTTCAATAGGTTAAATATACATATGATTCGTAGCCCCTACCCTGGAAGTCACCTTAAGTAATTCTTCATGAATTCTTTATTTAGCTTGTATTAATGACATGATATCTAATACTAATGTCTTCTCCTCCAAAGTTACAACTCCCCATACACCATACATTCATACGACCAACATATTATATAGGCTTATTAGTCATATTAGAAATATCTCTATCTTAAGTGTCTCGCTCTTTGACACTTTTCTTATACCTAAAATTACCTTAAATCTTATATATGTTGGTCGATTATGAACTTGGACTTACAGTCATCTTCTCTTATTCTGGTTGTCATATGAAGGATCCTCAAAGAGGAAAGACCCTTGGGATATTTCATAAAATTGACTGCTTATTCGAACTCATTAAACTCTATCCATTCCCTACTACTCTTCTTCCATAGTTAAAATTGTTAAATCAACATATTCCACTTCGTATTTAATCTTTGGCATGAGCAGTTGGGTCATGTGTCTGTTGGGAAACTCACTCTCTAGTTTTTATGTGTCTGTTGGATCTCTTAAAAATAATGAGGACACATGTTTGTCGTGCGAGCTTGCAAAACAACCAACTATATCTTGTAACATAAGAAATTTTCACGTGGTTGGTATCTGCTATCACCCACAGGTTGATGGTCAAATATATGTGCATTACAACAACTTTCACTGTTATCTCTCTATCTCTCTCTCTCTCTCTATATATATATATATATATATATATATATATATACTCCGGGGGTAAGTCAAACACATTTCTTTATTAATTACATGAAAATTTAGGGGTGCCAATTCGTTTGTATCATGTCATTTTATGTTTGTGTTAAATATCGGTAGGCGTGCTTAATTAATCGTGTTAAATGAGCAAACACTAACCTGGACTGTTGATTAATTATTGACACAAACACGTGACACGCGACCCAATATGACATTCATAAAAGTGTAGGACGCGAACACGTAGACTGTCATTTATATTATATATATATTACTAGACAAAAAAATAACATTGTTCAGGTATTTTAAAAATATTGTACTTTGATCCCTTTAATTAAAAAATGTTTATTTGGTTTATGGCCCCCATTAGTTTTGTCTATTTGGGATCGTAGGATTAATCCCCATTTTTCACTTTCAGGGACACTTTTTTGAAAAAACGTGTCGCTAAAAATATCAAAAAAATTCAAAAAATGTCTGTAAAAGTAAAAAATGGGGTTAATCCAACAATAGTTTTTAATTGGGGGTTAATCCCCAACCGGACAAAACCTTTTGGGGCCAAAACCCAAATAACCCATTAAAAACACACTTTTACTAAAAAAAAAATCACATTTTGATCATTATTGTATTAGGAGTAATTATATTAGTCTACAAAAGGTTTTGAACATTTCCTCTAGCATGTCACAGTGTGTCAAACTATAAAAAGTAATTTAACACTCTAGGTGTGTTTGAAAGGTGTTGGAAATGGACATATGACCTCTCGGAGAGTATCGATTTTCCATCATACCACACACATAACTCATTAACCACAAAATAAGTCTAGCATCCTATTTGTTGGGAAACAAATCATACCACTCATATCCTTTTCGTAAACTAAAAGTTCATTGATTTTAAATATGAGGTATATATTAGTAGAATATCATCTAGAATTTTATATAATAGAAAAACAAGATATATGCATTCTCATAAGAATATTAGTTAAGAATTTATGAGTAATATTGTGTATATACTTTTCTGTGACCCTTTTTTGATACCTGGCTGATATGTCAAACACACGTCGGTCGTTGTTTGTAATGGGGTCATGTGAATTACAAACACTGGTCAATGTATATTAGACACATCAACCGGGTCACAGAAAAAGATATACGTAGTATTACTCAAAATTTATATTTTTATCATTTAGGGGTTATTTGTTTTTTATGATAACCAGAGCAGTCTATTTTATGCGGTAGCAAACATGTCATTTTTTCGGTTTGCATCGAGTAATGATCAACCCTAACCCGCTAACCTCGTGTAGCTTAAAAATTTGACACCCCTAGAAAAACTAATACATATTCTTTTGAACATATTTGTTTTTAAGCTTTCAAGTACAAAATAAACTTGAGCTTTGTTTTTCAAACTATAGATATACCCAACTTCAATGCGAACAACTGGTGTTGGAGTGGCAAGCTTAGTGGGAAGAATTGGTGGAAAGATATGTCCTTTAGTGACAGTGGGTTTGGTACATGGGCGCCATCAAACTGCATCCATTGTATTATTTGAAGTTGTAATTTTTGTCTCTGGTGTATATGTACTACTTTTCCTACATGAAACAAAGGGACGTGAATTAAGTGATGGTTTATCTAGTTTAATACATGTTAATACATTAGACTAAAATGAGCAGTGTGTTTGTTCATTCAAGTAATATTTATTTATAAAATGACTAAATGTGACATTTTCTAATTCATATATATTTTACTAAGGAAATTTAAAACGAAACACATGTCCTCACCCACACGCCCTTGTACTCTTGGGCCCTACATGTTACGTATCATGTGAACATAACATGTCGGGTCTCTTAGAGCGTGTTATTAATTACGTACACCTTACACTAATTGTCATTTTTGAGATAACACTAGGATTTCAATAACTACACATAGCCTCTTATAGGCTTATAGAGACCCTGAATTAATATTTAGAGTTGTGTATTCCATAACCAATTTTGGGCGGGGCAAGTTCCCCACTTCAAGTTTTAGAATTACGTTTTTTTTGTTGTTCATTTTATCATTTTAACAAAGCACCCTACTCACAATTTCAATTAGTTTACATCTTCTATCGTCACCTGTAAAGAAACACATGTCAAAACAGAAGAGTCTTGACTCATGAATTTGAATCAATGACTGTAATTTTGCTAAGGTTATTGAACAACACTTGCCACAGTTTAGGCTTTCAAGTTCATCAAACTATTATACACGGGAGAGGTGCTACAAGCATCAGTTTTGTGCACCGGGTGCACAAATGCGTTTAACATTGACTAAAAAATACACACTTTATTTTTTTAGTCGAAGGTATAAGCATTTTGAGCACCCGGTGCAACTATCATTTTTCTATACACGGTGTAGTCCAACTGAGAGCACTACCAACAAATGTATTTCCTTACTAATGTAACTATAAATCATAAGCTTGTTGATCAATTTGGTTAAATTTAAAATTGCATATTAAACAAACATAATTTAATGCATTATTCTCCGCAATGACGGGTAGAATAAATATTAAACAATCCATGCTCATGGACACGTCTTGAAACATAAGTCCATCTAGAGATATATTTGTATATATATACACATATATAGGGTCTAGCTCAGGTGAGGACGTGTCATGTGCAGACACGGTGCAGACGGATTTTTCAAAAATTGCTCCCGACATGTTTTTGAAGTGATTTTTAAGGGGTTATGAATGATATACCCGCATATACCCTCGTCCAGGCCGAGGGCGTACTCCACCTGGGTGAGGCCAGGATGACCCTTCATCGGACACCAGACAACCCTTCAAGGGGCCGACCCCTCATTAGGCCCAGACGACCCTTCAAGGGGCCGACCCCTCATCAGGCCCAGACGACCCTCTAAGGGGCCAACCCATCATCACGAACTAGACGACCCTTCAAGGGGCTGACCCCTCATCAGGACCAAATGACTCTTCAAGGGGTCGACCCCTCATCATGGTCCCGACGACCCTTCAAGGGGGCGACCACTCACCAGGCCCAGACGACCCTTTAAGGGGTCGACCCATCATCATGGTCCAGACGACCCCTCAAGGGGCCGACCCCTCATCGAGTCCAGACGACCCTCCGAGGGTAAGACAGTACGAGGCCTAAATTAGGCTAGACTCACTACCTGAAGGAACTTTGCCCTCGGCCTCATATCATAGGCTGAGGATGACATCATCACATCGCGTGGTTTGGGAGATGCGTGGAACAGTGCGCGTGAGGCTCACATGGCACGTGGAAGACCGTTATAACAATATCACCCCCTCACATGAGGGAATATTATGTCATCATTTGATATCTACAGGTGTCAACAGGAAATTGGCTAGATCATCATTCACATGCACCATGATACTTGGGGGATACACTACACCCGAAAGACCTATATATACTCGTCACCTACAACCTTACAAAGGGATCGATCGATAATTGAAAACCCTAGCTAAAACTCTGCTTGTACACATAGTAGATAGAGACAGTGAGCTTATGTGCATTGTATCCAAGTCCATTAGTGCCCATACTTAGTGGATCACACACTCACAGTGGATGTAGGCCTAATTGGCTGAACCACTATACATCATTGTCTTATTCCTCTTATTCCTTCTACACACTTACACACTTATACATGTACATCTATATGGCTGCCATGGTTACTACTGTTCACTTATCTGGTGGTGCTGAATCTAAGCATTATCAGTTTGGCATCGTATGTGGGAACGAGAAGACATCTCTTCCTTTGTACAGCTTGACCTCACTGGGCACTCTGGTGGTGAGCCAGCTCTCCCCCTGTATGGAGATGTTTCACCATTGAAAGAGACCCATTAAGGTTCTCAAGCTCACCAGTCTTTTCTTCAGATCAGCTCTACATAGCTCAAACACATGGCACCGGAGATGCCACCACCACCACTTCCTCCACCGGATAGTGGAGTAATACCCAGTTCTAGTCACCCACCACCTCAGTCTGAGATGGCAGATGTGGCGGCAACCTGGAAGTCTCTGGCAGCAAGCCAGATGATCATGCAGGAGCAGTTCACAGCTCTAAGCCAAAACATACTAAGACCACCAGGGGTCTCGCCTGAGATGATTACTCCGGAAGCGGTTCCAGGGCAGCATGAGGCTAGGGGACCACCCCAGGCACCATGCAAAGACTTGCCACCCCCACAGCGGCGTAGGGATATTGCTGACCTCTAGCGTGTACGCCTGGGGAGGCAAGGAAACCCTTTCCCTGATGATAGGTATGATGATCTGGAGGGAGAGGAGGCCCCCATAGAGTGATGGGAGCCGTATGAGGTCTCTAACAATATCGTACGACCTATCCAGGAGAGCAGAGGGAAGTGTGGAAGGCAAAATCCAGACGATCGCCCGAGAGGCTCTGTTTTAGATCGCTTGAGCAGGGGGTCGGCCTTTAAGAGGCTCGGTCCAGTAAATGACCTGCGGGGAAAATTATCCAGATCGAGGAGTGCTACGAGGTCAAGAAGGGAGGCAGTAGATGGCCAACCCCACGAGGGCCGACCCCTAGGACGGGACGATGGTTAAGGAGAAGTAAATAGCCGACACAGGCCTGCCGTCGCAGAACCCTCCGTTCACCTCAAAGAGGCGGCGGGGGATAACATCGGCCAAGCTGACCCTACGAGGTCCTGGAATGACTCGATCCAGCGACTGGAGGATAAGATTGGCAATATTCTGAAGAGCCGGGACCCTCTTCAGAGAGGATACTCCATGGGCTCACCCTTTGTGGCGAAGATAGTCAACTTCCCCATGCCATCCAAGTTCAAGCCACCAGCGGTCACCCCTCGGTATGACGGGAGTACCAACCCTGTTCACTATATTGAGATGTACCAATCAGCGATAGATATATACTCTATCTCAGATGAGATGAGGTGTCGTGCCTTTTTTGGTACTCTGACTGGGGTTGTACATGTCTGGTATATGTCTCTTCTAAAAAACTCCACTAAAAGCTTTAAGCAGTTGGCAAACCGATTTATCCACAACTTTTGCTTTGGAGTGAGGCCACAGAAGAAGACCACACACCTACTCTATGTTAAGAAGGGGAAGAATGAGAGTCTAAGAGACTACATAGCCAGATTCAACAAAGAAAAGTTAGAGGTGGAAGACTATGAGGAGAGCATAGCCATGACCGCGTTCATTGGAGGGCTCCAGAAGGGGAAGCTACTATGGAAGCTTGCTGAAGACCCTCCGAGGACGATGGCTAAATTGCTGTCAACAACAGGAAAGGCGATGAACATCAAAAAGGCGATGGCCGCAAAATACGAAGATGAAAAAGGAGGCACTAGTGGGGGTAAGTACCATAAGAAGAACAAAGAGGGGAAGAAGAGGTCTACGGACGACAAGTTCGCTGATTACAGCCGTCTAACGGTCAGCTGTGAACATATTCTCAACGAGATAAAGAGTGATCGGTCCCTGAAGTGGTCTGAGAAGTTGAGGGTAGTCCCCAACAAGAGGAATAAAAACCTGTGGTGTGACTTTCACCAAGACCATGGCCACGTGACAGACAAATGCTTAGATCTGAAAGATGAGATTGAGAAGATACTGAAAGAAGGGAAGCTCAGGAAGTACGTTGACAAAGGTTCCCTCAAGAGGGGCCTAGGGGATGACCCGAGAAAGAAGCGGGGTGAGGCATGTAGAGAAGGTCCTCCGAAAAGAGGGTACGACCCTGATCTCCCTCCAAGAGATGACCACGGCCCTGTCAAGAGCCTTAATATGATCTCTCTCGTTGTGGGGATGATCTCTGGGGGTCTAGAAGGAGGAGGGTCAGAGGTCGCAGACAAGAAGGCCCATGTAGCTGAAGCCAGGGCAGTGACGAAAACTGTGCACTCAATCTCTTTGGAGGCAAAGTCAGAAAAGAGGAAGAAGGTAGATATGGATACTTTGATAGTGGGATTCTCAATAATGGACTTCAAAGGACTCTTAGCCCTACATGATGACCCTCTCATCATCACTACTAGGGTACACGGGTGCGAGGTGTCGAGGATCTTGGTAGATGGGGGTAGCTCTGCATATGTGATGTTTTGGCCATGCTTCAAAGCCTTAGGTCTCAGCCGTGCTAGACTCGTCCCATACCATCACCCATTGATTGGGTTCAGTGGGGAAAAGGTTCATCCCCTTGGAATGTATAAGGTCGATGTCAGGATGGGGGATGAGTGGCCGAGATGGCTTACCAGAAGGTCAGCTTCTTTGTGATGGATGAACATGTCTTTTCGGCCTACAACATTATACGGGGGCGGGTAGCCCTCAAGGGGTTTGAAGTTGTGCCATCTACGGTCCATCAGATGATTAAATTTCCAACCCCTTATGGGGTAGGGTAAGTTCAGGGAGACCAGACGACAGCACGGGAATGTTATTTCAACTCCGCCGAGGAAAGAGAGGCACACAAGAAGGCAACAATCACTTACAGTATTGATACCCTTGACCCCAGGGACGAGACAAAGTTGAAGAAAGGAGAAGCCGGGAAGAGATAGAATCCATCATCCTCAATGAGGATGAGCCGAAAAAACCGTCCAAGTCGATAAGACTATGAAACCAAACAACAAGGAAGACCTCATCAAGCTGTTGAGGAGAAGACAGAGCGTCTTTGCATGGAGTCATGCAGATATGCCGGGGATCGACCCCGAAGTCATGTGCCACAAGCTCAACGTGGTAGAGGGTGTAAAGCCAGTGAAGCAGAAGAGGAGAATTTACTCTCGAGAAAAATATGAGGTCATTAGGGATGAGGTCAAGAAGCTGGAAGATGCTGAGTTTATCAGAGAGGTCATCTACCCTGAATGGCTGTCCAATGCAATCATTATCCCAAAAGCCAACAGGAAGTGGAGGATGTGTGTACACTTCACAGACCTCAATAAGTATTGTCCCAAAGACAGCTTCCATCTACCCCGCATTGATCAGATGGTAGACGCTACCGCAGGCCATGATCTCATGAGCTTCATGGATGCCTATTCAAGGTACAACCAGATATTCATGAACCCTGGAGACTCGAAGAAGACAACTTTCATTACCGACAAGGGGACATACTGTTATAGGGTTATGCCCTTTGGCCTAAAGAACGCAGGGGCAACGTATCAGCGCCTTGTAAATAAAATATTTGAAGACCAAATTGGGAAATCTATGGAGGTCTATGTAGATGACATGCTGACCAAGAGCTTGAAGGAAGAGGATCATGTGGCTGACCTTGAGAGGACCTTTAATACGATGGACAAGTAATAGATGAAGCTCAACCCGGCCAAGTGTGTCTTCAGGGTTGGAGCAGGGAAGTTCTTGGGGTTCATTGTGAATTAAAGGGGCATTGAGGCCAATCCAAATAAAATAAAGGCCCTCCTAGAGATGAAGACCCCCTAAGACCATCAAAGACGTTCAGAGGCTCATGGGACAAGTGGCTGCTTTGAATAGGTTCGTGTTCAGAGCTACAGACAAGTATTTGTCGTTCTTCAAAATTCTCAGAAAGGCCTTCGAATGGAGTGAAGAGTGTGATGAGGTTTTCAAGGAGTTAAAGTCATACCTATGGTCTCCCTTGCTGTTGTCACGACCGGTACAGGGCGAACAGCTACACGTGTACTTAGCCGTCTCAAAATCAGCCATCAGCGTAGTAATTATTAGAGACGAAGACGGGGTACAGAAGCCTGTGTATATCAACAGTAAGGAACTTCAGGGGGCAGAGCAAAAATACCCAAGGATGGAAAAGTTAGCCTATGCCTTCATCCATGCATCAAGAAAGATGAAGCCATACTTCCAGTCCCATACAATGGTCATCCTCACTGACTCTCCTCTTAGGCAGGTCCTACACAAGCCAAAAAAATCAGGTGGGTTAGTGGCCTAGGCTATAGAGCTGGGGGAGTTTGACATTGTGTATCAACCTAGGACGACCATTAAGGGGAAAGCATTGGAAGATTTCGTGGCTAAGTTTACTTGGGAAGATGATGAAGTCGAATATGAGAGCCTCGGGAAGATAAATACCTTACAAGGCAGACTCACCGACACACCTGCGGATAAGGCTGAGATAAGCACCGCTAGAGGGAAAGTGGCTGAAAATGAAGATGGAAAATATCTCTTTAGACAGGGGTCCCTCACCGAGGGAAGTTTCTCAAAAGAACAGACTGTGTGGAACCTCTTCGTTGATGGGTCATCCTACGATAGCGGAAGTGGAGCTGGACTAATAGTATCAACACCCGATGGCACAAACATTGAGTACGCCCTGAGGTTCATCTTCAAAGCCTCCAACAATGAGTCTGAATATGAGGCCTTGATAGCAGGGCCCTCCTTAGCCAAGTCTCTTAGTATCGGCCAGATTTTGGTCCATAGTGATTCAAGGCTAGTAGTGAATCAGATACTAGGGGCCTACAAGGCCAAGGACGAGCGGATGGACAAATACCTTGTGAAAGTGAAGTCACTATTAAAGGGATTCAGAGAAGTAAAATTGAAGAGGATACCTAGGCTCGATAATGGTCGAGCTGATGAACTTGCTAGGTTAGCCTCGGCAACTAGGACAGATATCAGGAGGACAGTCCCAGTAGAAATTTGGCTTCGACCAACGATCGATGAAGAAGAGGGAACACTTGGCTCTTGCTTACATATCAACAGGGAAGCTTCGTGGATGGACCCTCTGATCAGATACATTAAAGAGAGGGAGATGCCAGAAGTAAGGCAAGAGAGGAAGAAGTTAAGATACAGAGCTGTGAAATTCACTGTCATCGGAGACACTTTGTACAAAAAGGGGGTTTTGCTCCCCTTACTTAGGTGTGTGCACCCTTCTGAAGTCCCACACATTTTACAAGACGTGCACGAGGGGTCATGTTCAAGCCACATTGGAGGCAGATCTTTAGCGAAGAGGGTGGTCACCCAAGGGTACTGGTGGCCGACCTTCGAGAAAGATGCCACGGCATATGTAAAAAAATGTGACAAATGCCAAAGATTTGCCACCATCCCTCACCAACCCCATCAGCCTCTTACCTCCATTACATCCCCATGGCCATTTGCAGTGCGGGGGATCAACCTAGTAGGCCCCTTGCCTAGGGCCATCAATAACTATCGGTTCCTCATCGTGGCAATTGACTATTTTTCAAAATGGGTGGAGGCAAAGTCGATGGTCACGATTACCGAACATAAGACCTTCCAGTTCATTTGGAAAAATATTATATGCAGATATGGTCTCCCCAACACCCTCATCTCGGATAACAGGACTCAATTCAAGAATACATCTCTAGATAAGTACTGTGAAAGGGTGAGTATCAAATAATTCTTCTCTACCCCAGGCCGACCACAAGCCAACGGGCAAACAAAAGTTACAAATAGGACAATCCTAGATGGGATCAATAAGAGACTTGAGGAGGAAAAAGGAAGATGGGTTGAGGAGTTGTATGTTGTACTGTGGGCCTACAGGACAACGACGAAGACCTCTACCGGAGAAACCCCGTTCATGCTGGCTTATGGCTCAGAAGCCGTTATCCCCACTGAGATTGGGTTTCCTACTCACAGGGTCCAAATGTATGACCCCTAGAGAAATATGAAAGAGAGGAGACTTGACTTAGACCTGATTGAGGAAAGGAGGGAAGACGCGGAGATAAGGCAAGCTGCCTACTAGCAGAGGACTGCAAGGTTTTACAACCAGAGGGTGAAGCAGAGGCCAATTGCAGAGGGGGACTTAGTCCTCAAAAAATCTTGGTAGAAGCCCAACAAGCTCCACCCAAATTGGCATGGCCCATATAGGGTCATCGATGAAGTGGTGCCTAGAACCTATAGACTAGAAAACCTAGAAGGGGAACCCTTTTCCAACCCCTGGAATGTAAATCATTTGAAGAAATACTATCAATAATTTTGTAAAGTCCTATCGGACCACAGTTGTAATGAATGTGTTGCTCTAACAGAACACTTGGAATGTTAATGAAAATGTCACATTGATCCCTCATTTGGTGTTCGATTAATTGTAATGTGATTGGGGTGATGCTCGCTAAGTCTACCCTCGGTTATGATGAGGGTCAATGGTGGTGACGACCCCTCATTTACCCTCAAGAAAGACGAGGGGGGACTTGAAAAACCATTAAGTTGGTAAAAACCACCCTCGGCTATGATGAGGGTCAATGGTGGGGACGACCCCTCATTTTCCCTCAAAAAAGACGAGGGGGGACTTAATTGAAAAACTATTAAGTTGGTAAAAACTACCATCGGCTATAATGAGGGTTAATGGGGGGGACGACCCCTCCTTTAACCTCAAGAAAGACGAGGGGGGACTTGATTGAAAACATCATTAAATTGATGGAAAGCCACCCTCGGCTATAATGAGGGTCAATGGTGGGGACGACCCCTACTTTTCCCTCAAGAAAGACGGGGGGGACTTAATTGAAAAACCATTAAGTTGGTAAAGACCACCCTCAGATATAATGAGGGTCAATGGTGGGGACGACCCCTCCTTTACCCTCAAGAAAGACGAGGGGGGACTTGATTGAAAACATCATTAAATTGATGGAAAACCACCCTCGGCTATAATAAGGGTCAATGGTGGGGACGACCCCTCCTTTTACCTCAAGAAAGACGAGGGAGGACTTAATTGAAAAACTATTAAGTTGGTAAAAACCACCCTCGGCTATAATGAGGGTCAATGGGGGGGGGGGGGGACGACCCCTCTTTTGCCATCAAGAAAGACGAGGGCGGACTTAATTGAAAACATCAGTAAGTTGGTGGAAGCCACCCTCGGCTATGATGAGGGCAAATGGTGGGGACGACCCCTCCTTTACCCTCAAGAAAGACGAGGGAGGGGTTAGTGATATTGTTAATTTAAAAACATCACAATGCAAGTCATACAAGAGACAAGTATAGAAAACAGCAAAAGACAAGTATAGAAGACAGCAAGAGGCATTATATTACAGAATTTTAATATTGGTTCAACAAAAGTAAGGTACAAAAATATTGTTTACATGAAGAGGGTATGGGCTACAGACAGCCACCCTAAGGAGCAAAGTCAGAGGGCAAGCCCTCAACATCTATGGGAGATTCTTTTATGACCAAGACAGGCCGAGCCTCAGACATGCTTGTGCCTTCTACATGCTGAGATTCCACTTGAGATAGGGCTTCAGCAATAAGGGGATCGTCCAGTTGAACTGCCTCAAGAGAGGGGCGGACAGATGACACTGCATCAGCAAACTTAATGACGACCCACCGATAAGTCGTCCTAATCCCCCTCTCTAAGTATTCAAGACCGAAGCCTTGAAACTCATATGAGAGTTTATAGGCCTCCACAGTATCGACCTCGGCTTTCTTTACAGCCCTCTCAAGATCAGTCTTAAATTGAACCCCCAAGTTGATCAAGGCCTCATCCTTCTCTTTTATAAGCAAGTCCTTGGCCTTCAGGTTTGCATCATGCTACTTCGTCAGCTCGTCCAGGACCCTTGCATGTTTAGTCCTCGCACTCTCCAATTCAGCCCTTGCAGTCTCAAGCTCTATCTGTAGGTCAGCCTCGTGCTGAATGGCCCTCTCGGCTTCATGAAATTTTTGTTGGTTTTCAGCCATCCACTTAGTGGCCAAGGTAAAAGCACAGACAGACTGCACAGAAAAAGACACTTGTTAAGAGGCCGAGGAAACAGTTGGTGAAAAATTCAAACTAAGTGAAATGAAAATAAATACTTGAGCCAGAGTGTGCAGACCGTAGTCATACACCTTGGCCGGGGGCATCTTCGATAGGAAATCATAGTCGGCAGCCGAGGGGGCAGAGAACATAGAAGCTTTGGTCGCCCTCAGATTGGCTATCAAGGAAGACAATTCAGCCTTCAAAAATGCTAAGTTTTGGGACCAGAAGGCCCCCATGCTGGAAGAGGAACCAGCCCCCTCAAATGCCTCCACCCTTGCCCTCGTCCTAGAATCCGTCCGAGGGTCAGCAGGGACTTCAGGCTCTTTCCTTTTATGACTATCGATGGTCAGCTCATCATGCGTTGGCCTTACGGCCTTTGACTTCCTCAGAGCCTGCTGAGGCTCTTTTCCTTTCTTCTTGCCTAAACCAGATAATAATCTTGGGGCATTCATTTCCCAAAGATAATTAGAGATACCTACAGGATGACCTCAAAAGGAAACGATACATCAGAAAAATACAGAGGAAAAGATGAAACACTTGGAAAAAAGCAAAGATTGAGCAAAAAATAATAATAACTCACATAGCTCTGTCAAGGGGCGACCCTCAAACCAGATTCTTTGAGGAACCGAGGGGTCATGAGATCTTAAAACTTTGCAAGTCCACCCTCTTTCCCTCGTTCTCTCAGATACTCGACTATGTCCTTTTCATTCAGACTAAGTCCAGGGTCTGACCTAGCCTTCATAGAGGGGTTAGACCATCTCTTTGAAACTCTCGGACCATCGTCCAAAGGCTGAGCCTCGGCAGCAAATTCCCATTCCCCAGATATGAAGAAAAATCTCTTCTTCCAGTCGTGGGTAGAGGTTTGTGCCACGTGGAGAAGTCTTTTATCAGACCTCCTCGCCCCCAGATGATAGTACCCAGGTTGTTTGGACGAGGAAGTGATATTATAACAAGCCAAAAACACATCGACTGAAGGCTCGTCAGTGAAGGTATTCTTCCACAAAGAGACATAGCCGAGGATCGTCCTCCAGGAGTTGGGAGGAAGCTGAGAGGGGGCAATGCCGAGGGATGACAATATATTGACTATGGCAGGGTGCAGAGGGAACCTAACACCGACCTTAAACATTTGTTCATATACTGCGATCTCTCCCTCGTCACCCTCAAAGACTTTCTCAGACTCAGAGGGGACCCTCATACTTATGTTGGGGGGCACACCAAATGTATGCCTCCATAGTAGGAGGTCACGATCCCTGACGGAGGAAACATAAGTCGAGGCGTGGGAGGTGTCAACTTGGTCAGCATCTGAGTCCTCACCATCATCCTCAGTCCCCCCCTCCCTCGACCTCATCACCTGTCAGGGGTCCATAAGGAAAGTCCATCTAGAAGGCATGAGGGGATTAAGTTGTCATAGGAATAGCCTCGGAAGGGACCACCCCCTCGGCCTGTGGGCCTCGACTAAAATCAGACGTTTCTCTCCTCCCAGAAGGGCCAGCACCTGTTGGTGACGTTGCTCTCACATCCATCTCTCCCTAGCACGATTGACTCTCGGCAGGACGACCGGACGATCCACAGGACTCAGCGGGTACGATACTGGCTAATGGAATGGGAAAAATGAGTCGTACCCAATTAGGATCGGCCCCTCGTCTCCTCTCGTCCACTTCCTCTATTCGTCTAATATCTACGAAGAACTTCTCTCTCAGGGATGGGAATTCCTCGGCTAAATTGTAAAGCCTCCTAAGCATTAAAGGGAAGACCCTACATTTAAAAGAATAAGCTAACTATAAATAATCTCACAGTTGACTAAGCTGGACTTTTGGATCAAAACCAAGGTAAGGAAAAGGTTTTGATCAAGAACACTCAAGAAAGGGAAGAAGTCGACTTACCGGAGAAGGCACCGAAAAAAAGAAAAAAAAAACTAGAAACACTACAAGGGGCGTCAACCCCAATACATGAAATAAAAGCGAAGATTAAAATGGGATTTATGGCAAAGAAAAGTACTTGTACACGAAAGCAAAGGCTGAACGAAGCTTGGTATAGAGAGGTTACAGAAATGGCTATGGAAGCTGTTGAGAAGCTAGAGATAGAAAATTCAGACGTGAAGAAGAAGAAGGGGAAATGACTTCAAAAATTATTTAAATATCTTGCTAATGAGTGGGCCCATTAACCAAGGCAGAGCACAACCCATAAAGAGGACATCATTAGGGCACAAAGTCCCAAGCAAAGTGTGCAGCCTTCATGCTTGGGAAAATGGAACAACAGTGGATATCTGCCTAGGTGTCACATTAGCTTGACAGGTGTTATTCATCAAACTGACCATACACTCGTCTCAATGGAAACACTATCCCTCGGCCATCTTAATAACATCGATGGCTAAGAGATGGGTGGTGATTGATATACCCGCATATACCCTCGGCTAGGGCGAGGGCGTACTCCACCTGGGTGAGGCCAGGATGACCCCTCATTAAGCACCAGACGACCCTTCAATGGGACGACCCCTCATCAGGCCCAGACAACCCTCTAAGGGGACAACCCATCATCACAAACTAGACGACCCTTTAAGGGGCCGACCCCTCATCATGGTCCAGACGACCCTTCAAGGGGCCGACCCCTCATCAGGGCCAGATGACCCTTCAAGGGGCCGACCCCTAATCATGGTCCAGACGACCCCTCAAGGGTCGGCGTCCAGACGACCCTCCGAGGGTACGACAGTACGAGGCCTAAATTAGGCCAGACTCACTACCAGAAGGAACTTTGCCCTCGGCCACATATCATAGGCCGAGGATGACATCATCACAGCGCGTGGTTTAGGAGATGCGTGGAACAGTGCGCGTGAGGCTCACATGGCACGTGGAAGACCGTTATAACAATATCACCCCCTCACATGAGGGAATAATTTCTCATCATTTGGCATCTACAAGTGTCAACAGGAGATTAGCTAGATCATTATTCACATACACCATGATACTTGGGGGATACACTACACCCCCAAGACCTATATATACTCATCACCTACAACCCTACAAAGTGATCGATCGATAATTGAAAACCCTAGCTAAAACTCTGCTTGTACACATAGTAGAGAGAGAAAGTGAGCTTATGTGCATTGTATCCAAGGCCATTAGTGCCCGTACTTGGTGGATCACACACTCACAATGGATGTAGGCCTAATTGGCTGAACCACTATACATCATTGTCTTATTCCTCTTATACTCATCTCCTTCTACACACTTACACACTTATACATGTACATCTATATGGCTTCCATGGTTACTACTGTTTGAGCTCACCATCACTTATCTGGTGGTGCTGAATCTAAGCATTATCAGTTTGGCACCGTATATGGGAATGAGAAGACATCTCTTCCTTTGTATAGCTTGACCTCACTGGGCACTCTGGTGGTGAGCCAGCTCTCCCCCTATGTGGAGACGTTTCACCATTGAAAGAGACCCATTAAGGTTCTCAAGCTCACCAGTCTTTTCTTTAGATCAGCTCTACATAGCTCAACACACATGGCACCGGAGATGCCACCACCACCACTTCCTCCATTGGATAGTGGAGTAGGACCCAGTTCTAGTCACCCACCACCTCATTCTGAGATGGCTGATGTGGCGGAAGCCTTGAAGTCTCTAGCAGCAAGCCAGATGATCATACAGGAGCAGTTCATAGCTCTAAGCCAAAACATACTAAGACCACCAGGGGTCTCGCCTGAGATGATTACTCCAGAAGCGGCTCCAGGACAGCATGAGGCCAGGGGACCACCCCAGGCACCACGAAAGACTTGCCACCCCCACAGCGGCGTAGGGATGTTGCTGACCTCTGGCGTTAATGCCTGGGGAGGCAAGGAAACCCTTGCTTTGAGGATAGGTATGATGATCTGGAGGGAGAGGAGGCCCCCATAGAGTGCTGGGAGCCGTATGAGGTCTCTAATAATATTGTACAACCTATCCAGGAGAGCAGAGGGAAGTGTGGAAGGAAAAATCCTGACGATCGCCCGAGAGGCTCTGCTTTCGATCGCCTGAGCAAGGGGTCGACCTTTAAGAGGCTCGGCCCAGTAAATGACCTGCGAGAAAAATTATCCAGATCGATGAGTGCTACGAGATCCAAAATGGAGGCAGCAGATAGCCGACCCCACGAAGGATGACCCCTAGGACGGGACGATGGTCAGGGGGAAGTAAATAGCCGACACAGGCCTGCCACCGCAGAACCCTTCATTCACCTCAAAAAGGCGGTGGGGGATAACATCGGCCAAGCCGATCCTACGAGGCCCTGGAATGACTCAATCCAGCGATTGGAGGATAAGATTGGCGATATTCGGAAGATCCGGGACCCTCTTCAGAGAGGATACTCCATAGGCTCACCCTTTGTGGCGAAGATAGTCAACTTCCCCACGCCATCCAAGTTCAAGCCACCAGCGGTCACCCCTCGGTATGACGGGAGTACCAACCATGTCCACTATATTAAGATGTACCAATCAGCGACATACATATACTCTATCTCAGATGAGATGAGGTGTCGTGCCTTTTTTGGTACTCTGACTGGGGTTGTACATGTCTGGTATATGTCTCTTCTAAAAAACTCCATTGAAAGCTTTAAGGAGTTGGCAGACCGGTTTATCCACAACTTTTGCTTTGGAGTGAGGCCACAGAAGAAGACCACACACCTGCTCTATGTTAAGAAGGGGAAGAACGAGAGTCTAAGAGACTACATATCCAGATTCAATAAAGAAAAGTTAGAGGTGGAAGACTATGAGGAGAGCATAGCCATGACCGCCCTCATTGAAGGGCTCTAGAAGGGGAAGCTGCTATGGAAGCTTGCTGAAGACCCTCCAAGGACGATGGCTGAATTGCTATCGACAACAGGAAAGGTGATGAACGTCGAAGAGCCAATGGCAGCAAAATACGAAGACGAAAAAGGAGTCACTAGTGGGGGTAAGTACCATAAGAAGAATAAAGAGGGGAAGAAGAGGTCTACGAACGATAAGTTCGCTGATTACAGACCTCTAACAGTCATCTATGAATATATTCTCAACGAGATAAAGAGTGATCGGTCCCTGAAGTGGCCTGAGAAGTTGAGGGCAGCCCCCAACATGAGGAACAAAAACCTGTGGTGTGAATTTCACCAAGACCATGGCCACGTGACAAACAAATGCTTTGCTCTGAAAGATGAGATTGAGAAGATGCTGAAAGAAGGGAAGCTCAGGATGTACGTTGATAAAGGTGCCCTCAAGAGGGGCCGAGGGGACGACCCCAGAAAGAAGCGGGGTGAGGCATGTAGAGAAGGTCCTCCGAAAAGAGGGCACGACCCTTCTGATGATGAGGACGACCCTGATCTCCCTCCAAGAGACGACCACGGCCCTGTCAAGAGACTTAATATGATCTCTCTCGTTGTGGGGATGATCTTCGGGGGTCTAGTAGGAGGAGGGTCAGAGGTCGCAGACAAGAAGGCCCATGTAGCTGAAGCCAAGGCAGTGACGAAAACTGTGCACTCAACCTCTTTGGAGGCAAAGTCGAAAAAGAGGAATAAGGTCGATATGGATACTCTGATAGTGGGATTCTCAAGAATGGACTTCAAAGGCCACTTTTAAATATTGGTGACGATGCTCTCTCATCCATATCTACCTTGCACGATTGACTCTCGGCAGGATGACCGGACGATCCACAGGACTCAGGGGGTATGATAGTGGCTAATGGAATGGGAAAAATGGGTCGTACCCAATTAGGGTCGACCCCTCATCTCCTCTCGTCCTCTTCCTCTATTCGTCTAATCTCTACGAAGAACTTCTCTCTCAGGGATGGAAATTCCTCAGCTAAAATATAAAGCCTCCTAGGCATTAAAGGGAAGACCCTACATTTAAAAGAATAAGCTAACTACAAACAATCTCACAGTTGACTAAGTTGGAATTTTGGATCAAAACCAAGGTAAGGAAAAGGTTTTGATCCAGAACACTCAAGAAAGGGAAGAAGTCGACTTACCGGAGAAGGCACCAAAAAAAATAAAAAAACCCTAGAAACACTACAAGGGGCGTCAACCCCAATGCATGAAATAAAAGCGAAGATTAAAATTGGGATTTATGGCAAAAAAAAGTACCTGTAGATGAAAGCAAAGGTTGAACGAAGCTTGGTACAGAGAGGTTGCATAAATGGCTTGTAATACCCCGTATTTTTATAGCTTTTAAATTATGGGATTTATTAAATTTAATTGAGATAAATTAATTTAATTTTAATCCGAAATGTTATTTTAAATATTTACTAGCGTGACAAGAGTTAGTAATTATTGGGAATATATTATTTGTTGCATATTACTGGATGAGTATAGTAATATATGAGATTTATTTTTATAATATTGTCACGTGTGAATAAAATGACAATTGTGGAAATTTAAGTCGGGACGCACCTGAGTCGTGTCGGGACTAAATGTGGATTAATAAAAGTGAATAATTTATAGGTTGTTCGTATGGTCGTTTTGAGTGCGCCAACGCGTCCGGAAGGGTCGAGATAGTCAGAAAAGTATACCCGGGGGTTTGATTTGGGTCTCGGGGCACTTTTAGGCCAAATTAGTACCTCGGGAGGGCATTTTAGTCATTTTGTATTTTTGGGTAATTAAACCCACGAAAATTAAAGGGGTTATATCAGATGTTTAGGTTATCTCCTAGGGTTAGATAACTCAAAAGACTAGAACGGCCATTGGAGAGGAGATGAGAGAGCTCTCAAGGCATTCCAAGGCTCAAAACTCATCCGTTTACACCGCCGCCACCGCCAACGCGTAGATCGCGAGACGGGGAACGCAACCACACCAAATTCAACACCAAACCAGATTTTTAAAAATCCCAGGCAAGTTTTTATCTTGCTTATTTCGTTGATGCATCTTTCATATTGGTTTAGGAATGATTAGGATGAATTGTATGGAAGAAAAACCCAATTTGAGATGGGAAATTTTCATGTAGTGATGATTTATATGATATTCTGGAAACCCTTTGTCATGTAAAGGATTAAGAGTTTGATTAAGAAAAGAGTTCTAATCAGATACAAACACTAAAAAAATTATTTCGGGTGATCGGACCATTGGAATCGCTTGAAATTTTAACATATTGTAGCGAACGGCGAGACAGGATTGCTGACAAAAATTCAGCTTGATCAGACGGTCGGATTTCTAAAACTATTATTTTTACTAGAAATTTTTATGTTTTGAGGACTCTTAGAGAGTTTTATATTTTGAGGACTCTTCTAAGTAATAAAAAAAATTCAATTAAAACTCCATTTTAATTCCGATTTCGAAACCGTTTGAAATTCTCATCTTTGAAAATAAAATTCAAAATCCTTTAATGTAAGGCGAAATCTATATTTTTGGGATATTTTGCATAAGGGATAATGTAAGTATATATTAAAGGGGAGAGACACATAAGAGAGAGTTACGTTGGAACATAAATGGATATCTACTGAATTGTACATTTGGAAGAATAGAGTCCATGAGGGTTACATAGTAAGTTGGAAAAACCCTTCGAATTAAAGTTAGAAACGAACCCTTATACTTCGAATTAAAGTTAGAAACGAACCATTATACTTGATAAATAATAATGGGAAAATAAGGATAAATGTTGTGAATGTGGGTTATTGGATAAACCTAAATTGATATAATAAAAGTGGTATATTTATATGATTGTGTATGCATATATTATATACTTGTGAAAATCATGCCCGCGCTACTTGCTATCCCTGAGGTTACCGCGCTGGGACGATCTTATCTCGTGTGCCTTATGGGGGATATTGACTCGTACCCTAGAAGATAGGAATCCTAGGTACAGGCTATCGAATCGGTACTCACGGTCCTAAGAGACGTGAGGGTATGTACTGACCTCTTGGACTTGGAAACTATGCTTCGCCTTAATATTGTTTGTGTATGTATTTATACAGTTCGAGAGTGATTCCGAACTTGTATTCCCTTTAGTACGATTGATACGGGGATTGGATAGCAGAGTATGCCCGCACCATAGTTTTTATGTGGGGTGCTGTTATGATATATATATTATACGAGTAGTTAATATATATATGAAATTCTGAAATCTGGAACTGCCTACTGTGATTTGATATGTAGGACATGGTTGATGACTCAAATTATAAAAAAAAAATTGTTTTGAGAAAGTATAATATGACACTGGAAAACTTTATTGATTAATAAAGTTAAAAGGAGAACCTTGGTTACAAATTGAAATCTTACGTTTTAAATACTTGTGTTGTTCAGTTGTAAATCCTACGAATAACCTAAGATAAGTTAAATCATTGGGGAAAGATAGTGTGGTATATGACGAGATAAACCATTGGGAAGGTTAGTGCGATAGGTGTGCACATTAGAAGAGAGGTGAGAATTTCTCAAGAGAGTGTCGCACGAATATGTTGTTGCATTAGCCTGTAATCAATTTAAATACTTGCTAAACGAATTTTTAAATCATATACACTATCGGGCTTTGACCCGTTTCTATTTCCTTTTCTCTCTTGTATATATATGTATGTATTACAGGTGCCCAGCCACAGGGGCGTCTTACTTAGGATCCTTTGGAAGGAACGTGCTGCAGCTTAGGTGGGAGTTGCAGGCCTGTTGTTTAGACGACTTCATCCATTTGATTCTACTCCTAGTTCAGTTTTATCCAGCAGGGGCATGTGTCTCCCTCTTTCTATTATTTAGTTGGTATTGTCAGAGATTGAAATTTTTACTTTCAGTACCTTTATTTCGGGATTTATTACTGTCAGGATGTTTTCCTTTAGTGTTGTAAATGTTGGGATTTATTATTGATGATTAAATTCGTGTATGTTCAATTCTATTTTATTCTTAATGTGTGACTCTTTAGATGTTAATGGTTTAAGATTTTATAACCGGATTTAATAAAATGAGAATAAGGTTTCAAATGGTTTTGACACTTAGCTTAATTATTTAGGGTGTTTAAATTGGAAAAGTATTTTTACGACAGTGATGCTAAGAATGAATCAACTGTTCACCTTGATTTTAATTTAATAAAGGAGTGATCGCCCGGTATTTAATTAGGCAGGGTGTCACATGGCTATGGAAGCTGTTGAGAAGCTAGAGAGAGAGAATTCAGGCGCGAAGAAGAAGTGGAAATGACTTCAAAAATTGTTTAAATATCTTGCTAATGAGTGGGCCCATTAACCAAGGCAGAGCACATCCCACGAGGAGGGCATCATAAGGGCACAAAGTCCCAAGGAAAGTGTGCAGCCGCCATGCCTGGGAAAATGGAACGACAGTGGATATCTTCATAGGTGTCACATCAGCTTGATTCATCCAACTGACCATACACTCGTCTCAATGGAAACACTATCCCTCAGTCACCTCAATAACATCGATGGCTAAGAGCTGGGTAGTGATTGATATACCCGCATATACCCTCGGCCAGGGCGAGGGCGTACTCCACCTGGGTGAGGCCAGGATGACCCCTCATTAGGCACCAGGTGACCCTTCAAGGGGCCGACGCCTCATCAGGCCCAAAAGACCCTTCAAGGGGCGGACCCCTCATCAGGCCCAGACGACTCTTTATGGGGTCGACCCCTCATCAGGGTCCAAATAACCCATCAAGGGGCCGACCCCTCATCAGGCCTAGACGACCCTTCAAGGGGTCGACCCCTCATCATGGTCCAGACGACCCTTCAAAGGGCTGACCCCTCATTAGGCCCATATGAACCTTCAAGGGGTCGACCCCTCATCAGGTCCAGACGACCCTCCGAGGGTACGACAGTACGAGGCCTAAATTAGTCCAGACTCACTACCTGAAGGAACTTTGCCCTTGGCCTCATATCATAGGCCGAGGATGACATCATCACATCGCGTGGTTTGGGAGATGCGTGGAACAGTGCGCGTGAGGCTCACATGGCACGTGGAAGACCGTTATAACAATATCACCCCCTCACGTGAGGGAATATTATGTCATCATTTGGTATCTACAGGTGTCAACAGGAGATTGGCTAGATCATCATTCACATGCACCATGATACTTGGGGGATACACTACACCCCCAAGACCTATATATACTCATCACCTACACCCCTACAAAGGGATCGATCGATAATTGAAAACTCTAGTTAAAACTCTGCTTGTAAATATAGTAGATAGAGAAAGTGAGCTTATGTGCATTGTATTCAAGGCCATTAGTGCCCATACTTAGTGGATCACACACTCACAGTGGATGTAGGCCTAATTCGCTGAACCACTATACATCATTGTCTTATTCCTCTTATTCCTTCTACACACTTACACACTTATACATGTACATCTCTATGGCTTCCATGGTTACTACTGTTTGAGATAACCATCACTTATCTAGTGGTGCTGAATCTACGCATCATCAATGAACATTTCAATGAACCCACAAAAGAAATCAACTCAAAATATTTTTTTTTTCTATTCCAATAAAATCCCTAAAAAACTGTTGATTTTTTGGGGGTTCATTGAAATGTTAATAACCCATAGAAAATCACTTCAAAAAATATCGGGAGCTATTTTTTAAAAATATGTCCGCACCATGCACGCACAGAATACATCCGCACTTGCGTTGGACCCTCTCTCTCTCTCTCTTTATATATACACACACACACACACAATGTTTAGGGCATTAAAATTAACTCTAGTAAATTACAATGTTAATATATTTCTCAAAGTTTCCAACTTTAGACTTCACAACCCAAACAAATCCCATTTGCAACATGAATAAATCGATGACTATTTTTCTCAAGGGTGGAAATTTTTGGCAATTATTTAATTGATATAACTGAGTCAAAGAAATAAATAAGGGGATAATGATAAATTTTCATAGAGTCTCGATGATTAGGATGCCAAAATAACCATATTTTGAAACACTTCTTTTGCATCTAGCATTCTCTAGTTTGGTATTCCAATTTGATAAATCCAATTGAGATTTCTCAAAGATATGATACACCATTGTTGATCTTGTTCACTAATATTAGCTCCGTATAAGTCTTCATGGAATGCATCAAGAGCCAACACAAATTAAGCAACATCGCAAACTACAACTGTCGCTTTTCCCACTCATTATCCTAAAACAACAAATAACTAACCTCCCCGTATTTGCACATATTGTTGAAAGACAAATCATACTTGGTTGAGTTGTCCACGAAGATTATGTGTTTAGGCACATATTCTTCACATTTATCCCCTTAATTTCGGTTTTTTTATGATCCCGTGCAGTGTATTTAGCTTGGATTTGTCTCTTATTTATGCTACTAACCTTTTTTTGGCAAGTATTTCATGTTTTGTGTATTTCTCATGTGTTTTACAGGTATTTCATGCAAGTTAGTGCGAAGGAGAACTCAAAACAGTGAAAGAAACCAAGAAATGGAGAGTTGAAGGGCATTTTCGTAATTTTTAAGCCTTAGTCCGGAGGTGGGGCCAACTAGAAAGTTGAATATCTCTAAATTACAAGAATACTGGAAAAAACGGCACCTCAATCCGAGCTACGGTGAAGAAGTTACGATGTTTTGAAGTTACGCGATAATGAAGAGTCTGGATGTGCGGATTTCTGTCATTAATTATGCAGACTTTATGGTGATTGGTTGGCAAAAACTTGTTCCACAAGCGAAATTTGATGCCAAATTCGTGCAACTTGGTGCTATAAAAGACCAAGCCCTACCTCATTTTCAAGGGGAGTTGAATTCTAGAGAGGGGGACTCAAAATTAGAGAGAGAAATTCATTTTTTTTAGAAATCCTTTTTAGTTTTTCATACTCTTAGAAAAGCCCTAGTTTGTATGTTTGAAGATTCAAGTTCATCTAGTGAAGATTTCAAGTATCAATTCTTCAATTCAATTCAAGTATCAAATTCCCTTCTCTTATTTAATCTCAATTTCTATTTAATCATCTTTTCTTGTTTTGTAATTTTTGTTTTTACCATGTTTCTTAGATCTACAATTATATGCATTGTTATGAAATTGTTTTCCCATAAAAATCATGAGTAGCTAAATTCCCAAGGGTTGGGGTACATGAACTCAATCCAAGGCAAATTATTTATGTAGAAAATAGAGGTTAAATTAAAATATTGATTGAATCGTGAAAGAAAATCATACAAACATTGTCAATCTTTTAATCTCTCTTGCCCTAGGTACTTGAGATGTTTAAGAACGCTTTGCGAGTATGATTTATCATTCATCTCTTTATATCTATCTTTGATTTCATATGATGCGGGCTAGATCCCTCATATATGTAATGCTTAGAATTTATAAAGACCGGATCAAGTCAATACTTTTAATTTACAATTCTAGTATTCTATAAGTAATTTGTTAAGGACTGAGGGATTGTACCCTACCCTATTTTCTCCAATTTGTCAGATCTAAATCTATTTGCAAATTTTCAGTCTGTTTCTCTTAAGTAAAGTTTTTAGTTCATTAGAAATTTTCCCAATCTTTAATCACCTTTTTGTTTCTTTTGAGAAATCATTTCAAGATTTAATAATTTTTCTGATTATTATTTGGCAATCTCGATCCCTGTGGATACGATCCCGATTTACCGGGTTACTACTTGAGCGATAGGCTTGCACTTGAGCCTAGAGTGAACGCACTTTTGAGACAAATTTTAAGTCGCGTCAAGTTTTTGGCGCCGTTGCCGGGGATTGAAATTGTTAAATTTTCAAGAAAGTTATTTTTATCTACAAGTGATTTCAAAAAAAATAATAATAATAATAATAATTTCATCTCTTATGTGCTTATATGCAGAATTCATCTCCCACCCAAATTCACGAAAATCCTATTGCCGAAGCCGGTTCTGAAAATTCAGAGTCTCCTCATTTTTTGGGTTCCACCTCCTTCGCCTAATAATTCCATCACAAGTCGTTCATTGAGTCAAACCTTGACTGAGGATTCTGAACCTTTCGGTAGCGATATGTCGGATCATGGTAGTGTCGGTGTTGGTGCTGGGGAGGATGAGATACCATATCGTCCCATGAAAGATTTATTATTTTCGGAGCGAACTGTTACCCCTGGTTGCATTTTACTCCCGTATAATGCCGGTCAGTTCCACTTTCGGCATGGAATGATCCAAATTCTTCCTACATTTCATGGGATGGATTCGGAAAAACCATATCTCCATATTCGAGAATTCGAAGATACGTGTGAGACATTTGGAGACCAAGCTTATCCACAAGATGTAATCTGATTGAAGCTCTTTCCTTTTTCCTTAAAGGATAAAGCTAAAACTTGGTTATGGTCCCTGCCCCCAAATTCTGTGTTATCCTGGAGAGATATGCAAAACAAGTTTATCTCAAAAAAATTTCCACAACACAAAACCAATTCTGTTAAAGCCCAAATTCAAGCTTTTCGTCAAAATGAGAATGAGGCTTTTGATAAGTGTTGGGAGAGATATCAAGAGTTAGTTAGTGCTTGCCCACATCATGGTTTTGAAAAGCATCATTTGATTTCATTTTTCCATCAAGGCCTTACTGTAGCATCTAAACAACTTGTTGAGACAATGTGTGAAAGACCGTTTTGGGATTTAGACTCGAGCGATGCAGAGGCTCATTTGAAATACGTAGCAGAGACTACGCAATCATGGGATGTTTCTGACCCCAATAGTCAAAATAAGAATCGACTAGTGTCCAACTTGCCTGTTGCGTCCGGTATTTATAACTTGGACAGTGACACTTGGTTAGATCATAAATTTGACCAATTGAAGATGAATTTCAGAGACATGCTTGAAGTGAAATTAAGAGAAGGAGCTGGACCCGTGCAAACAGGAAAGGAGAAAGTGTGTGCCATTTGTGCTGCTGGTCATTCTACCGAAGGATGTCCTACCATCCCTGCTTACAAGGCAATGTACACTGAGCAAGTAGAGGCGATAGGAGGGTTTCGTGAAAATTTTAATGCACCTCAAGGGAATGCATATAATCAATCTTGAAGGAATCATCCTGGTTTCAACTATGGACAACCACAAGGGGGGATGGTGCCTCATTCACATGTGACTTTGCCACAAACCCCTCCTCAATGTCAGCATATGGCTCCTCCAATGCAACCTCCTTTGCAGACGCCACCTCCTGGTCCGTATGTCACTCCACCGAGGCGATCTCTTGAAGACAACATAAATCACCTCATTCAATCCCAAAAGGAGAGCTCTGCTAAGTATGATCGAATGTTCGCTGAAATGCATACTAGCATCTCTAGGTTGCAATCTGCAGTGAATACTCAGGAGAAAGGTAAATTCCCAGCTCAAGGCCAAAGACCCCCTCCCCTAGGACAAACCAGTATTGGCACTACATCCCACGACCATCGAGATCAATGTAGCGCTATTACCACTCTCCGTAGTGGGAGAGTAGTTGATTTGTCACCTCCCTCACGCAATGCATCTAATGATAAAGAGGTTTCGCTCGGCACAAAAGAGGCCGAAGATGCCCCTTTAATTGAGAGTGAGGAGGAGGAAAACACTAGTGGACCAAAGGCCATCAACCCCACCGCTGCCCCATACCCTCAACGGTTGGTCTCTCACTCCAAAACGACCTCCCGTGATGAAGTTCTGGAAGTCCTTAAGCAAGTAAAAGTCAATTTACCTTTTCTTGAGACTATACAGAAAATTCCCGCATATGCTAAGTTTATTAAAGACTTACTCACGGTGAAACGCAAGATAAAGGTAAACCAGAACGTCTCTTTGGCCCAAAATGCCAGGGCAGTCTTATCGAGTGAGTTTCCATTAAAATATAAAGATCCGGGTGCACCCACTATTTCTTGTATCATGGGGAAGAACCGAATTGAGAGAGCTCTAATAGATCTAGGGGCGAGTGTTAACATTATGCCCTATTCCATCTATAAGAAACTAGAACTGGGGGCCCTTAAGACCACAAAAATGACTCTCCAGCTCGCGGATCGTTCTGTGAAGTTTCCTCGGGGAATTGTTGAGGATGTGATTGTTCAAATCGACACTTTCTACTTCCCGGTGGATTTTGTCATTTGGGATGAAGACCCCTCCGTTCTCCCAAGTAATCATGTTCCCGTTATCCTTGGCCGCCCATTTTTAGCTACCGCTAATGCTCTTATCAATACCCGAAGTGGGCGTATGCAATTAACTTCCGGGAACATGACCCTCGACACAAATATCTTTAATAATTCCAAGAGAGAGGTTGATGAAGAGGAACCGCGGGGGTTGGATTTTTTGGGGGAAGCATACGAGCAAGAAAGAACTTACAAGGGAGAGCCATTAGGGGACGGTTGTGTTGAGCCCAGTGAATGGAGTGGTTGCAACATCGAGAGCCAGGTAGGGGAGGTATGTTTAGTTAATGCATTCGAGAGCACGAGTGAGCCCATGAACAAGAGTGCAAGAGGAGATTTAGAGTGTGTCGGGAGAGGCTCTATCAACCCACCCACACCACCCTATAATTCGGTGAGTGAGCACGAAAGGAAGGTTGAGGACATCAAGGAAGAGCGTGAGATAGAGGAGTTGAGTTTAGCAGAGTTTGAGAGGGAGTTTGGACAGGTGGATGCAAGCCTAAATGCAGAAGTCCAATCTTTCTGGGCCTCATTTCATCATTTAGACGAAAGCGAGTGGGATAATCGAATTGATGCCTTTCTCCTTCCCAAACCTCCACCCATACCATTTGAGTCTTCGTAGGTACTTGCAGATCCGACTCCAATCTTGTCCGACTTAGAAACCAACCCACGTGCTACGCAACAAGAGGATCCTTTTCCACGTGATCCTAATACATCTCCCGATCTTTCCTTTATCTATGAGAACGGGCCCAATTTGTTTCGGCTATTCACTTATGATGGTAAGATGGGAGAGACAAGGAGAGCATCGTACCCCGTGCAAGGGGTCGGGTGATTTGTAGAGAGAGATGAGAGGTCGTCTCAGCCCCGACGTGTATGGGGTGATTTTTGTTGTATTTTTGAGTCATGTATCAGTGTTATATAGTGTCTTGTTGCATTTTAATAATTTGCTTGTTTTATTTATCGCACTCTTCATGTTGTCTTCCTTATTTCTCTTATCCATTTGATTGAGGACAATGCAAATCATTGCGTTCGGGGGGATGACAGGTGCGTATTCATAAAACTTCGCTTATATTCATATATATGTGTATTTAAAAAAAATATTTGAAAAATTGAAAAATTTTGAAAAAAAACCAAAAATATTTTTGTTCAAAGTAAATAAAAATTGGAATTTGAATTTTTCAAAAATATCACCTTTATTCTATTTAAAGTCTCAAATTGTTAACAATCATAAATGCACTAAGCCAAAATTGACCGAAGATGGAAATTGAAAGAAAATTGACGACTTTACGAATAAGTGTGGAGATTAGTCCAACCCGGTGAGATTTTGAGCTTTTCAATTTTTTTATGAGTATTTAAATCAATCCGAGTTTATGATTAACTCAAAGTTCTTTTCAGCGTTTTAATAAGCCGTTGATGATCTCAATCCTTTGTTTTGATTGGTTATGGGAAATGTGTGAAATGTTGTCTCGAAATTCATGCTAAATATATCTCTAAACTTAATTAATCTCGAGATGCATATGGTAATGTGATTAGCAATTTGGACAATGAAGTAGGCCCTCGTTTGTTACCCAAAAATATTAGCCATAAAAAGTTGTGAAAAATTATCCCTTTGCAACCCAAGTTGAGCCTAATAAAATATTTTCCTTTCGTTTGATAACCCGAAAAACCCAAATAGCCCGGAATTGTGAAAATTGAGAAAATTCATCAAGTAAGTCCAAATTGTGCAATAAAAAGGGGCAAGAGAAAAACAAAACAGAAAAAAAAGAAGAAAAAAATGCTCAACAAAAATAACAAGAAAAGAAAAAGAAAAGAAAAAAATGAAAAGAGAAAAAGAAAGAGAAAAATGAGCAAATGCCCGAAAAAGCACAAACGGACATCGTAAGAAAATTTTCCAATTCCTAACATTCCATCCATTCCCATTTTTTACCCTTTACACCTTTTAACCCCAAAAAAAAAAAAAAAAGTCCTAACCGAGTCCGAATGGCGAAATTGATTACCACATGGAGAGCTAAGACATGAAAAGATAATATGAGAGATTAAATGGTGTGAACTAGAGGTGATGTTCCTGTTTCCTAATAACTGTACTCCGATGATGAGATCTTTTCACCATAAATTTCCTTCTTTTCAATTTTGTATGCATGAATTTGTGTCCATTATATTTACTCTTTATATCATGCATACCGAGAGAAAATAGCCACAATCCGAGTGATTCGTTTGTGAGTGCAATTCGTAAGAATTTGAATCAAAACGAATTTTCGGAAAGTAACGTAATGATCAATCGGTGGAAATTTGAGGTTTAATTGATGGCTTTGCACACACACACTATGGTTTGAGACATTTGAATATGAGTTGATGGTGATTATTTTTTCAAAAAAGTTTAAATTGTACAATTTTTAAGTATTTTGATATTTATTTGAGTCAATAAAGAATTTGTGGGTAAATTCACTGCAAACCCTCACGAGACAAAACTCGTCCTACTAGGGTAACCTAGAGGTTTAAAGGCTTGTTGCATACGCTAAATGCAATCGCGTGCCTGCGAAAGTGGAATTTTATTTTAATAAAGGAATTTTCAAGAGTAGAATTTTGGTTAGGATTCATATACATTGCTCGGGACGCGCAAAGTTCTAAGTTAGGGGGTGTGTTTAGGAACATATTCTTCACATTTATCCCCTTAATTTCAGTATTTTTATGATCCCGTGCAGTGTATTTAGCTTGGATTTGTCTCTTATTTATGCTACTAACCTTTTTTTGGCAAGTATTTCGTGTTTTGTGTATTTCTCATGTGTTTTACAGGTATTTCATGCAAGTTAGTGCGAAGGAGAACTCAAAACAGTGAAAGAAACCAAGAAATGTAGAGTTGAAGGGCATTTTCGTAATTTTTCATCCTTAGTCCGGAGGTGGGGCCAACTAGAAAGTTGAAGAGCTCTAAATTACAAGAATACTGGAAAAAATGGCACCTCGATTCGAGCTACGGTGAAGAAGTTGCGATGTTTTGAAGTTGCGCGATAATGAAGAGTCTCGATGTGCGGATTTCTGTAATTAATTATGCAGACTTTATGGTGATTGGTTGGCAAAAACTTGTTCCACAAGCGAAATTTGATGCCAAATTCGTGCAACTTGGTGCTATAAAAGACCAAGCCCTACCTCATTTTCAAGGGGAGTTGAATTCTAGAGAGGGGGACTCAAAATTAGAGAGAGAAATTCATTTTTTTTAGAAATCCTTTTTAGTTTTTCATACTCTTAGAAAAGCCCTAGTTTGTATGTTTGAAGATTCAAGTTCATCTAGTGAAGATTTCAAGTGTCAATTCTTCAATTCAATTCAAGTATCAAATTCCCTTCTCTTATTTAATCTCAATTTCTATTTAATCATCTTTTCTTGTTTTGTAATTTTTGTTTTTACCATGTTTCTTAGATCTACAATTATATGCATTGTTATGAAATTGTTTTCCCATAAAAATCATGAGTAGCTAAATTCCCAAGGGTTGGGGTACATGAACTCAATCCAAGGCAAATTATTTATGTAGAAAATAGAGGTTAAATTAAAATATTGATTGAATCGTGAAAGAAAATCATACAAACATTGTCAATCTTTTAATCTCTCTTGCCCTAGGTACTTGAGATGTTTAAGAACGCTTTGCGAGTATGATTTATCATTCACCGCTTTATATCTATCTTTGATTTCATATGATGCGGGCTAGATCCCTCATATATGTAATGCTTAGAATTTATAAAGACCGGATCTAGTCAATAATTTTAATTTACAATTCTAGTATTCTATAAGTAATTTGTTAAGGATTGAGGGATTGTACCCTACCCTATTTTCTCCAATTTGTCAGATCTAAATCTATTTGCAAATTTTCAGTCTGTTTCTCTTAAGTAAAGTTTTTAGTTCATTAGAAATTTTCCCAATCTTTAATCACCTTTTTGTTTCTTTTGAGAAATCATTTCAAGATTTAATAATTTTTCTGATTATTATTTGGCAATCTCGATCCCTGTGGATACGATCCCGATTTACCGGGTTACTACTTGAGTGACAGGCTTGCACTTGAGCCTAGAGTGAACGCACTTTTGAGACAAATTTTAAGTCGCGTCATTATGCATATTTTTTCACATGAGATGACCAATCATCATCCGAAAGATTGCAGTAAATCACACATAAATACCCTATGCGGCTATCAGTCTGACCGTCACTAAAAATTCATGCCAATATCCCATTCCCTTGTTATCACCACCAATGACTTTTCTCTTTCCAATTATACGAGATCACCTATCACCGTCAGTGATCTTAAAGTAATTTTCAACATGTTTAATATAAATATGGTTCATATCCCCTTCTTTAGTAGTCACCTTAAGTAATTCTTCATGGATTCTTTTTTTAGTCTGTGGTAATGTCATGATATCTAATCCAAATGTCTTCTCCTCCAAAGTTAGTACTCCCCATACACCATACATTTATACAACCGACATATTACATAGGCTTGTTTGTCATATTAGAGATATCTCTACCTTAAGTGTCTCATTCTTTGACACTTTTCTTATACCTAAAATTACCTTAAATCTTATATATCTTGGTTGATTATTAACTTGAATTACGGTTATCTTCTCTCATTCTGGTAGTCATATGAAGGATCCTCAACGAGGAAAGACCCTTGGGATATTTCATAAAATTGATTGCTTATTTGAACTCATTAAGCTCTAAGCATTACCTACAACTCTTCTTCTATAGTTAAAACTGGTAAATCAACATATTCCATTTCGTATTTAATCTTTGGCATGAGCAGATGGGTCATATGTCTGTTGGGCAACTCATTCTTTAGTTTTTAAGGGTTAGGATCTCTTAAAAATAATGAGGACACATATTTATCGTGCGAGCTTGCAAAATAACCAACTTTGTCTTGTAACATAAGAAATTTTCTTGTGGTTGGGTACCTCCTACCACCCACAGGTTGACGGTCAAATAGAGTGGACGAATTAGGTGTTAAAGAATATGTTACTGGCTTGTGTTATAGATTTTAAGTGCAGTTGGGAGAAGTACTTACTATTGGCAGCGTTTCTTACAACAATAGTCATCAACCAATGATTGACATGGATCCGTTTCAGGCATTGCCTGGGAAGTCTTTTGTTCTCTCGTATATTGTATAGAAGTAGGGGAAAACAAGCTTCTTATATCAAAGTACATTTAAGACAACTTAGAGAAGGTGATACTTATGAGGGACATGATGAGGATTGCCTAAAGTATGAAGAAGAGTATGTGGACCAGGGAAAGTGATAGCTAGAGTCACTACAAGAAAAATGGGTATCAAGGATGGTAAAAATCCATTTCTACAAGAAAAAACTTTGTCATCAAAGAGGATTTAGGACGGTTTTTGTAATAGCGAAAATTCGTCCCTTATACTAGGCGTAGTAAATATTTTAGGGACAGATTTTACCATACTGAATTTTAATTCACGGACGCTTTACATTTGGAATTAGGGATGGATTCTACTCTCCCAAAAGGTATTTACGCAACAAAAAAGTATCTCCCACAAGAGGAGTGATGTGGTTTAGAAAGAAGGGAAATTTAGTGCCTCGATATGTGGGACCATTTAAGATTATCGATCAAGTGGGACCAATTGCTTATTGTCTAGCCTTATCACATTCCCCGTAGCATGTGCAAGACATGTTCCACGTCTCAATGATGTAGATATTCCTTTGTGCCACATGTCATACTAGCATATTGATCTTGGTGAGAAAGGGCTTCACTCTGCTTGTTACGAGGAGAAATGATTTTCCATTTTAGATCGTAGGGAACAAATTTTTCACTCCAGAGTTATTCCATTGGTGCGTGTTCAATGGGTCACCACAACGATGCAAAGTCTATGTAGGAGAGGGAGGATGACATGTGAGAGAAATATTCTGAACTCTTCTATCCAAATACATATCGAATTTCAAGGGAGGAATTCCTTTATTAGGGGAAAGAATGTAATACCCCCTATTTTATTTAGTAATATTTATTAATTTATGTAATTATTATTACTTGTGTGAAATAATAATATTTTTTGCAAAATTTATGTGACATTTAAATTTACACATTATGTGACATTTAGACTGCATGCTATAAATTAATTAATCGATGAAATTACTTATGAGAGGGTACTAAAATATTTAAGTTGCATGTGTTTAATTTACGGTGTGATGTATTATCATTCCAATCAGACTCTAGGATGGTACATAGGCATGAATATGTATCGCTAGTGTGTTAGATTGGGTCCCAAGGGTAGGTATACCTTTGACCTAAATTTTAGGTCAATCAGGGTATCATTTTGGGCTCATATGGGGATCCAAAATTAGTCCTTTCATGGTACTGTGGGATTTAGAGCACAAAAGAAGCATAAAAACTCATTATTTATTCATTGGAAATCTAAAACACAAATATGACAAGTATTAGAAATTTGGGGAGAGCTAAGGAAGACTTTTAGGAAGAATTAGGAATCATAAGGGATATTCAAAGATGGACCTTTAACCTCTATAATCATAAAAGAAATATCTCACTCTATCATAGTTTAATATGTAATTTATATATATTTTGACTGTCATATTAAATCAATTTGGGACTATCCACATGCTAGGTTTGACTCTAATTCATTATTAGGTTATACCTTGGTGATTACTTGATGAGAAATTAAATTTGTTGTATTAATGGATTATATGTTAGTTATTATGATGATTATAAGCTTAGAAATTGTTTTGATATTTGATAAATATAATTAGGTTGATGAATTATATATTTAAAATGAACTTTGATAATTTAAGAATCACTTTAGTGATTAAACTTGAAATTAAGACGAACATTAATTTCTTTCAAGCTAAAATTGATTATATTAACCCTATTTTGATGTTTTGATCTAGATAATGATCATATATTGTCAAAAATATGTTTAAAAACATTTAAAAATCACCATTAAGGTTTTTTAGGATTGATTTAGCTCCAAGATAATGCTAAAGATGATCAAGCATGAAGAAATTCAAGTTGTAAAGGCTTTGGGTAGTTTGAATGTTTTAACCTCGTTTTTAGTTTGATGGGTTGCGTATATGGTCCCTTGCACATGGTTATACCCCAATGTGTGTATATGTGGATAAAAGGTTTTGGGATAATGTCATATGTTCTGGGCTGCAAAACATCCCCGTGCGTACGGATTAGGGCCTATTGTTTATGTCTTTTACTTTTGGTTAGATAATTTGCTTTCCCTTTGGAATTATCCAACGGGTTTTGATTAGGATATTAGGAATTCTAATCTTACTATTTTTCACGGGGCCAATGGTTATGAGATTTAGGATTAGTCACGGGGATGCATGAATTCGTTAGGCACGTTTAAGGTATAACGTATCTATTGACATTGTTAGAAGGATGTACCATATTTGTATATCTGAATCGGTGAAGTGTTATTTGTAAAAATACCATATGTACATACTTAGTTCATGGGAAATCTATCGACGAGGGTTGCGGATGTAAATGGACTATGGGACCTGGTACTACGCCATGCTTGTGTGCTATTTGTGAACATACCATATGTACGTACTTGGCTAATAGGGAATCTAATGTGGGGGTTATCGATGCAAATTTTGTATGGGACTTGGTGACGCACCCTTGGATGGTGTAACAGGCGGTGTAGAGGTCTATCTTTTGATCTTGTATCAAACTGATCGGTGTTTCATAACAGAAAACATGGATAACTTAATCCATCAGGTGGTTTGGTACGTGACTACACAATAGTTTGGTTTCATAGCAATCTCTTTATTATTTTGTGTGTGTATATTCTGAATCCGTTAGGTTTCGGAGCCCTACGGATTTACCAATATAGGTACGAGGATGTCCCTAAAGGTGAAGCCTTTGTGTGGTTTATGAGAAATATATATTTTGATTAGTCCATTAATGGACATAAGGGTGGAAGTGGTAGGGGTTTTTACCATACCGTACCGTTTTGGTCCGAAAAAAATGATTTTGGTTTCATATATTAAAATACCATAAACCGGTCTTACCGATATCGAAATTACCACAAAAAAGTGGGTTGGTTTTGGTTTTAATATTTAAAAAACCGATTTACCAAAATTACCGTACTGAATTAACCGAAACTAGAAAAAAGTTAGTTTTGGTTTTGGTTTTAATATTTAAAAAAGTTTGTTGCTTTTGTTTTTATTTTTTGGGGGGCTTTTAGTGCTGTTTACCAAAACCAGAAAAAATCGAAACTAGAAACCAGAAAAAACCAGAATTTAGTGAAACCAGAAAAAATAAGAAGAAATCAGAAAAAACCAGAATATACTGAAACCAGAAAAAATCGAAATTACCAGAAAAACCGAAATACTAGCCGATTTGGTTTTGGTATTGATTTTGGTGTACCGGGTGGTAAACTGGTACGGTTTGGTTTTACCATCCATAGTATGGTTTTGGTATTGGTAACTACTATTTACCGACCAAACCGTACCGCTTACACCCCTAAATGGACATGTTATATGAGGAGATTGTGTTACACTAGTGTGCTCATTGTGATATTGTGTACATCTTATTGTGTGGGTGTCACATGGGGGCTATGATAGTTTTATCCTTAGTGTATGGATAGGTCATTGTTTTGCTGTAACCGTATAATAGTATGAGTTAACTTACCTGTTCGTCATGGAGTTGAGACTATTACGTTAATAATTGAGATTTGGTATAACGAAGGCGGTGTATCTTTTGCACGAGACTGTAGGCGGGTTGGTATCATCACGCAAATAAGTCACATGTTCTTATTATCAGGATAAAGTAAGTATTTCTTGAAACTTTCAGGCTTTGACCCATTTGTTATCTAAGCAACGCTTATGTATCTCCCTAAGAAGGAGCAACAACACTAAGTAGTTAGACTTGCCTTTCTTCAATTTTTCATTTTTCATATTACTTAGTATAGGTGATATTTCTTTCCAGTTATTCTAGCCAAACTTATGTATTTAATATTCAAAGATTTATTTATTTAGCTACAAAGGTTTAAGAGTTATTTATATTTCGACTTTTAAATTAGTCATTTGTTAAAACTTGTCAGTTGTTGCCATTTAGTTTATGGAGATAGTTATATTTATCTCGGTTATTCATTACGTTACGTGAATGATTTACATTATTCTTATATTTATATACTCTTTAATGCTAAGAATGATATAAATTTATTGACACTACCCTATTTTTGGCGTATACCCACCTAGCATGTAAAAAATAGGATGTGTTACACATCGATCCAAATATTTTCAAAAATGAATGAACTTTAAGAAACAAAATGCTCAGCTATATGTGATTGACTTAGTAAAAATTTTATATGATGTGAATGATATGAGTTCTTCTCGGTTGTTTCTGAATGCGATTTAGTGGGAAACATTAAGGAATTAATAGTGGTTGGACACTTGTAATACTCGCTACATATGTTCCAATAAATGAATATTCTCCATATATAACACAGTGGATCATGAAGAAGAACACTTTATGGGAAATGCAACATCATCAAAAGTTGAAGGATATGGAAAGCTAAAAATAACAAGTGGCAATGAGCTTACATTCAATGATGTTCTTCACGTTCTTTATATTCGCAAGAATTTATTGTCTAGATATTTACTTGGCAAGAATGGTTTTAAGTTGGTCTTTGTGCCACACAAATTTGTCCATACTAAAAATAAGATGTTCGTAGGAAATGTTTATTGAGCGATGGGATCATTAAGATGTGTGTAATGACCGTTGTACCCCAAAATCTTGATGATAATAATAAGTCTGATTACTTTTCAGAGTCTGCTTATAATACCTCATAATTGTGAAAGGATTTAATAATTAATTAATTAAAAATTTTAATTAATTGATTGGGAATCCGAATTAATTACATAATTTAAATTTGTGAATTTAAACTCATTTATGATATATTAAAGATTAAATGAATTTAATATGAATTATAGAGTTTATTCTATAAACTATTAAAGTTTTTTGGGCTTAAGTTTAATTATTTCAAAATTTGAGGCTTAAAAGGTAATAGTGTAAGTTATAAAGTGATTTGGTAAATACCAAGGGTATAATGGTCCTTGGAACATTTCTCATGTTAGAATTTTAGTGTTATAAAGAGCACATGAAGAAATAAACCTAGGCAACACACATTTGGAATGCTTCCCTTATAACAGGCTAACCAAAACCCCAAAGCCCAAAACCCGAACCCTAAAGCCTAAAATTTCGGGGGTACAAGCCGTTATAAAGGGCTTGGAAGCCGCTATAGCAAGAAATAATTATTAAATGGGCTTCAACCCATTTTTCATTCCCCTTATGCACTCCAGGCTCCATTCTCTCGATTGATATGGCATTGCGGACCTTGAACGACGGTACTCCCTGGGGGAGAGAACTTGCATTTTATGAACGGTGAGTGTGGGAATGCTGGTCTCCCACTCTGATGCCTCCCCCAAGGTCGGGTTATCAGTCTGACATGGGTCGATGACTTGCCTGAGGAAGATGTTAGACACTATATCCAGTTTAGTTGCACGCCCTGAGTTTAGACGGAGCCATTGTGTTTTGTTCAAAGGGGTTTGTTGATTGTTCAGAGTAGACAATTTGTTTTACATAAAAATAAAAGGTTCAGGTTATCCCTTTCGGCCTAATCCTAAGAAATATTTAAATCTTCGATTGGTCCATAGATTGTCGTTGTGCGAGTTCGGGAACTGGGTTACAAGTGGGGAATATGTTAAGCACCCCACTTGTTCTTTACAATTCCTTAATTAAATTCTTATTATCTCTCTTGACACATTTGATTACTTTTCATTTTATTTTAGAACATATTTATAGACCTTAGTTCAATAATCCCTTAAAATAAAGATAGGTGCTTAAGTTAGAAAATAGTAGTGTGAGAATAGTAAAACTTTAATTTATTACACTAGACTATAATTAAAAAGAAAAATAAAACAAACTACTTTGTACAACCTACAATTTTAACTTCTAACGAACTATATACTAGAAGTTGAAAGTTTTGAGGGTCCACCTAAAATACAATTTGACTTTGAGGGATAATTGGTATACCCACTTTTAAGTGCATACCTTTCGAAAAATAAGAATTATGTTTGAATAATGGAAGGCATGTATAAGACGTAAGAAATGAACCATCACTAATTAAAAGTTTTAGGCAGATGATAAGGGTTTTGAATAAAATGGGGGACAAGACCAAATCAATCTCAAGAAAATTAAAATCGCCTCCCAATGGTTTTCCAATTGGAATGAGATGTGGGGCAAGTGTGAGTGAATTGTAAGTTATATTTTATAAATGATTCCCAACATCTTTGAACAATATGATAATCACGTCAATAGACATGTGAAAAAAGTAATTTTAAGTACCTCCTTTCGGCCCCATGAATTCAGTCCCGCTGTTGAATGTCGCCGTTGAGTTTTGTCGGTGTGATCGCCTTAACAATCCTTTAAGCGAGAATTTGGCTTCTATCTCCTTGCCTATAAACCTTTAGGTATGTGTTTTAATTGGGATGTCTTGGATTACCTTTTGATGGAGGAAAGGCATCTATTTATAGGTGGAGAGAGGGCCAGAATTCCAAATGTCAATTAATCTCAACCGTCCATCAAAGTTTGAGATTAAGTGGAATTTTAACTCTTTTTAATTATTTATTTCGTGTGGAATACGAACCATTTATACAGGATATAACATGTATTCTTTATTAAAAATGGATTAATAAAGACCACATTTCGGGGAAGGAAATAAACCAAAGGTTAATTTAATAATTTCTTTATAGTCTCCCACTTAGTCGTTAAGTTAATCCATAAATGTTTTTAATTTAGAATCATACATCGCGCATGATATGCTAAATCCTTCAGTCATTAGTTTTCATAAGTGCCTTGGTTAGTCCAATAGTCAATGGGAGTCATGGTGGTTTCATATCATTATGCAACATGATCCCTTCCATGTACTACATCATTGACTACTATCTTAACTAGGCCATAATTAGAAGTTTACTTAATGGTCCCATAATGTCTTGAAGCAGACAATTTTCTGTTATAATTCATCCAATAATAATATGTGTACACAATTAAAAACAAAATATAATTGATGTAGAAATCTTATTAAGAGCCTAATAAATGTCAAATAAATGACAACTTTTTCTCTTCTAACATCTTGCTTCAGTGAGAGATACTTAAGATCCATGTGTTTGGATCCTTTAGATATTATATCATGCTTGGAGAAAAATATTAATATGACATCAACATACAATACCAAAAAATATGAACTTACTCAACTAATCTTGAGGTATATATGCGGATCAACGATGTTTTGTTTGAAATCGAAGTTCATAATGATTTCGTCAAACTTTGGATACCATTGCCTCGAATCTTGTTTCAGTCCATATAGTGGCCTTCGATTATGAAGTCTTCAGGTTGACGCATATAGACTTTCTCTTGTAAGTCTCCATTGAGAAAGGCTTTAAACTTTAATTAACACATAATAAGATTTGAATATTTTACGACATTAAAATTAGATGCTCCTGTGGGTAGTCATCATATATTTTAACATAATACCATTAATGGTCGTAATATTCAAGATGCATAATTGAGTGATGTATCTATTTAATTTTAATAAGGTATATGTGGATATCCTTGGTTTACATATGTACAAACACTCCTTAATTGTGTATTCAACATATGATTATAGTATACCTGTGGGCAACTAATTGATATATGTTAAATATACAAATTTAAACATTATAATGGTAATAAATGGCTAATTTGGAACTTATAAGCATTCCTTAATTGTTTATTCAACATATGATTATAGTATACATGTGGGCAACTATTTAATATATATTAAATAAACAAATTTAAACATCATAATCATTTGGAATGAGTAATAAGTATCACTGTGGTGATACCTAACTTTAATAATGCAATTGCATTCATTCAATAATTTAATATGAATACTTATGCATATTTTATCATAAAATTCCAAAAGTCGTAAAATTACATAATTGTAAAATTCTTGAATAGCAAAAAGGTGTACATTCTAGAATTTCATAAGTCTAGAATCCCCAAAGCTTAGAATTTTAAAAAATCATTTGTTGGTATAACACATGATTATAGTATACCTCTGGGCAACTAATACACATAACAGCATGAATTCAAATAGACATAATTCTAAAAGACATGAATTCTAATAGACATAATAGCTGGAATTCTAATAGAGATAATACTTTTAGACATGAATTCTAATAGACATAATTCTAAAAGACATGAATTCTAATAGATATAATTCTATTAGACATGGTAGCATAAATGAATGAATTCTAAGGGACATGAATTGTAATAGTCATAAGAATTCTAGGAGTTATGAATACTAAAAGTCATAAGAATCGTGAATACTAAAAGTCATAAGAATTCTAAGAGTCATGAATACTATTAGTCATAATTTCCAGCAAGTGTCCAAGCCATATTTTTCAATATTTATGTAGTGATTTATACCATATAATATGGAAAAATAATTTATTTTTTCCCAAAATGGAAAATTTTGAGTTATCACTACAATCACGCAAATAATATTTCGAGGATCACTCTCCAATTTGCGAAATTGTAAAATCAAATTTTAAACGAGAGTTATAAGATTTACCATTATTACCAAAAATGACAAAGACGCATTTTTGAAGGTCTAAACGGCGTCAAAACGCAAAACTGGGGTGGGGCACATTGTAAACAATGGGTTTTGTTTATTTTGACATTTCCAATCGACCATGTGAGTTTGGAAAATTTTGATCAAGTTTTGACCTTTCACATTCTGACACCAACAACATCATTATCTATTTTAATGGAAAATCATATGTTCTTAACATCTTACCTCCTTTCGACACCGTGGATTCAGTCCCGTTATTGAACGTCGCCATCGAGTGTCGTCGATGTGATCGCCTTAGCAATCCTTTAAGGGAGAATTTTGTACCTCCTTTCGGTGCCATGAATTCAGTCCCGCTGTTGAACGTCGCCGTTGAGTGTCACCGGTGTGATCGCCTTAACAATCCTTTCAGGGAGAATTCAACTTCTCTCTCCTTGCCTATAAACCTTTAGGTATGTGTTTTAATTGGGATGTCTTGGATTACCTTATGATGGAAGAAAGGCATCTATTTATAGGTGGAGAGAAGGCCAGAATTCCAAAGGTCAATTAATCTTAACCGTCCATCAAAGTTTGAGATTAAGTGGAATTTTAACTCCTTTCTATTCTTTATTTCGTGTGGAATACAAACCATTTATACAGGATATAACATGTATTCTTTATTAAAAATGGATTAATAAAGACCACATTTCGGTGAAGGACATAAACCAAAGGTTCATTTAATAATTTCCTTACATGAATAGACCATCAAATGAAGCATCTAAAAGTAATATTCTCATTTGAGAATCTAGTCAAAGTCCTCAAGACTTTCATTTGAGTCTTACGATAGTTGAAATGGTTCGATAGTTATAGGAAACAAAGGAAATGAAGGTACTCAACCTCTAAAGAATTTGAAAAATTGATAAGAGGTCGAAATTCAAAAGTGCTTGGATCACTCTTAATGGTTTCTTCTTCAAAAATGGGGGAGATGAAACGTAAGTTTTAACCTCAACCAAACTTCTGGAAGAAGAAGTCTTTTCTATGAGTTGGACATTTTTTTCATTTATCACAAATTTATAACTCTCGAATTGATCGTTCAATTCTTCATTCCCACTTTGCAAAGTTTCCCAAGAGCTTTGTTGAACTATCTCATTTTCAAGAATTTTCATGTAATCACACATCGTCATAGGTGCTAGAGAGAAAAAAATTTCACGCTACATTATTTTATTTTCAAGAATTTGGAAGAATTCAAGCATAGTCTTTGGAGTGTAACTTTGAAAAGAATTATCATAAGAATTACCACTAGCTAAGGAGTTACAATGAGACATTTAAAAGTGGAAAATTTGAATACGCAATAAGCACCAAAATTTCAAGTTTCTTGAAACAATTTAGTATAAGTCACAAAGCAAGTAAAAAGAATATACAATATATACAAAATATTAAAACACTAAAATCAAAGAAGGAAACATTCCTCGATAACGGTGCTATTTTTATGAGGCATAAACTTCGTATTTAAAACATGTCGTTGGGTATTTACGGCCTATACAAAACAATACCATAAATTGGCACACTATAAATTGAAGTGTAGCGGCAAGTAGGGATCGAATCCACAGGGAACGTACTTAGGATTAAATTTGTCTAACACTTAAAAAGGGTGAAAAAAAAAAGATGATATGTTGAGGATATATTTAACACTAAGCAATATGTAAACTAAATTAAATTACAAAAATGAGATTAGGATCACAACCCCACCATGGGATAACAACACATAATTAGGGATTTGATTCTGAAAAATTTGACCAAACATACTCATATGATTATAAATATCAAACATGAAGAAATTTATTTCAACATTGAAAGATTAAACATTCAATCGAAAATGGTCACAATCGTATTCAGGTCGCAATATCGCTATGAATACTAACGTTGCGTAACAAAGGCAGTTAAATGCATAATATCCCGACTTCACTACAGAAGGTTTCAATTAAAAGAAATTTAAATCCAAAACTTAGATTTCATAGATTGAAACCCATTAATGGTGGATATATGATCCCAGCCTTTAAACTAACTAATACACATGGTAAGAAAAATAAATATAACTACATAAATAATCAAAACAAGTAATAAACCAACAAAAACTATTTGACAAACTAGTGACTATTTAACAAAGCAAGTAAACAATAAATACAACAAGAAAACTTATATAAATGGAAGAGATAATGAAAATTATTGCTTACAAAAAAGAGAGAGATGGAACCCAAAGAGGGCTGGGGGAAGGGATCCCAAACAAAACCTAAGCTAAACTATAAAATTTGATCTCCCCAAACAAATGAGAGTAAAAGTCTATATAAACAAAACACTAGGGGAAAACTTGTAAATCAAAAAGTTAAAATCTACAAGGCCAAATCGATTCTGGTCATAAGGGCGAATCGATTTTACTAAAGTGTAAATCTATCTCTGGTCTAATCCGAATCGATTCTCCCAAAATGGCCGAATCGATTCTCCCTTGACAGGTCTGCATTCTTCTTCCTGGATCAACATACGAAAAATGCCATAACCTATTTGTTATAAATTGGAATTAGGCGCAGTCGAAGGCTACGTGAAGCTAACTCAGAGGAATAAAACTTCTATGAGACTTTAGACCATAAACCCATATAATAAAATAAATAAATTCCCTTGAATGTGACCTGTATGAAGGAACTTTCTCCAAAAGTGGCCCAACTTTACGCTAAGCACTTTAAAACCTACAAAAACTCAATTATACCCCGCAAAGCATATAAACATACATAAAAGAGCTTGTATGGTTAATGTGCATAAATATAGGAATTAAGGTACCCGAGGCGGATAAAATCCGTAAGTAAAAAGGGTAAATAAATGCAATATTCGAGGCGAATCACCTTCTACTAAGGATCGATAATTTTATTGATAAGTTATAAGGTGATTCTTTATTTTTGAATATATATTTACATTAGGGATATCATCAATTAATGGTACGAGAGGAGAATGTACTAAGAAATTCCTTTTTAACTCGATATTGCTCGTATGAGTTCATGGTCATATTTTTTAGGTTGACCAATGTCCACCCGTGTTTATGGATTTTATTAACTAGGTGTTTGGGTCAATATTGGATTAATTTATCATCATCTTCATTGATGACATATTTATTTACTCACGAATCGAGGATGAGTATGTGGAGCACTTGAGGCTTCAGCTTCAGACACTCCAAGAGCATAAGTTGTATGCTAAATTCAAGAAGTATGAGTTTTGGAGACTGTAAGAACAAATATTTAAGCTAAGGATTTTTATTTGCATTTATTTTCACTTTAGCATATTTGGCGTATCCCGTTACAAACCTTCATGCACCGACACGTCGAACCGAACTCCAATATCTCTAAGTTCAAAAGACTCCTCTACATCTGATGAAGGTGTAAAACTTTTAGGAGTTCTTAATTATTCATATTTATATTTGGGATTTTTTTTTAAATACCGAGGATGGATATTTAAAGGATTTTTTTCTTTTATCTCGTTTGAACGAGTTCTTGACTCGTTAAAATGACTTTATCTTCTCGTTCGATTAGAGCATCAAACGAACTTCGAATCAGAATTCTTTGCATATCAAAATTTTTTCGTTAGAAGCTCATTAGAAGTTGGTTCATACGAGATTGTATACTCATTCGAATGACCTAAGGTTTTTTTTAAACGAGATGCTATTTTTCGTTCGAGGGACTTCAGTTTTTCGTTCGAACGAGCCGTCGCCTCGAAAGTTTTGTCAGGTTTATAAATACCTATTTTGAAACCTCTTTTCGACGGAACTTTGGAAAAAATGTGAACACAATATCTTTGTTAAAGTTTTTCATCTTTTGTGTTATTAAAACACTTTTGATTCACAAACTTTACATCCCCAAATATTTTGTGAATCCTTTTGAATCCCTAAAAAGTATTTGTATCTTACATACACCTTGTGGAGAGGATTCTCTATGGCAAAAATTATGACCCGAGGGATTATGATTCAAGAAAAATAAGGAAGGAGGATCGATGGATACCGAGGGTAGATAACTACATGTGGACGACATTGGATTGAGTGTTTTTTCTTTAGAAGTTTTTTTAAGACTATACATTATACTTAGTCGATCTAAGTAGTCTGTAAGTTGTTTTTCCCTAAAAAGGGATTTTTTTTTTCTCATCTTTGAGTGTTTGCGTGTTTGTTTTGATACTACAATTATATACTTAGAACACATATTTGCATGGACACCAAATTTAATCAAAGATTAAAATTTGACTAAAATTGAATTTTTCTGAGATTGGGATTTATATTGAAAAAATAAAAAAATAGATTTTTTTACTGTGACCATCCTTGTTGTGCATGTTCACATGCTAATAAGTGGTATCAGAGCGGGATGCACTAATTTATTACGTAGATTTTTGTTTAGTGTTGTTTAGGGTGGTTATTTATCCTTCTCATTTGGGTTTATTTATTTTTCTTCTCGATGGATTCCCGTAGTGATAAGTTATCCAACGTGTTTAATGATGACCAGTTTTATATTCAAGAGGAGTTTAATGAGCTTTATAACCATGCTGAAAAATTAAATCACTTGACTTTGAAGTTTGTTAAACGAATTAAAAATGTTGAAAAAGAAAACTTTCATTTTAAAGCTGTTATGGAACTTTTGCAAACTGTTTAAACTCAAAGAGATTTCTTTCATAAGAAGCTTGTGGACATGAACCATGATTTAAAAAAAATTAGAACTATCCAAGAAAGAGAGTGACTATAGAGTTAGGGTTTTAGACAAAGAATTAAAGGACTCAAAAATTTCTAGGGTTAGTTTACGTGGCAATGAGGATAAGGAAAAATGGATTTTAGATTTGAAAGCTCATGAGAAGATTATTAGGCATAAGTTCGCTTGCATTGAGGGGCAACGAGATAACTGTGACACCCCGTCTAATTAAATACCGGGTAGCTACTCCTTTATTCAAATCAATACAAAATGTCATGTTGGTTCAGTTCATAGCATCACTGTCGAAAAATATTTTTATAATTACTATCCACCTAATATTTAAAAAGTGAGTTGTCAATTTTAATTATATTAGATCAACATGCAACAGGTTAAATTATGAAATAATGATACCACGGTCACATCACAATCACAATAGAATACTAATGGAATAAAAATGAATTTGGAGGAACACTCCTCTGAATAATCCGAATACTGCATAAAATAAATACAAAGACTGAAACACTAATTAATTTAATCCAAAACTGAAATAAAACTGAGTAATTAAGCTGTCTCTAAGAGAAAAGAGGCGACATGACCTACAGATGAATAAGTCTGAAATGGAGTCAAAGTAGAAAGTGGAGGCGTCTACTATCGAGGTCCTGTAACTTCCACAACAACTACAACACGTCACTAGAATGGAACTCCTACGCTTGGTGTCCTTGTGGCTGGGCACCTAAAAGGTTTTTACGAGAAAATAGATTTGAAAACAAACGGGTCAGAACCCGATTGTGAAAACAGTTTAAAATATAGCGAGTGTCTAATATCATTAAACAGTGAATATAAAATACATAATAGTGCGTGCACTCACATGAGATCCTCACCTCTAAACTAATTGTGCACTCCTAACGTACCCGTACCCATTCTAGCTATTCCACTATCTCACTAGTCCAATTCATAACCTGACTCTACTTTACAATTCAAAGTTCAATTCCCGACATCTTAATATAAACTGAGAGTCTTACTTCTAATACTCAGAATTACTTATAAGAATTACTAAAATTTCCCATCTTTAACTCTACTAAAAATGTTGCAATCATTCACACTTATACTTTAATAAACAGTCCATCTCAATTATCAGTATATTAATCTCATCATAAATATACAATAATGGCACCCCTAGGCTAAGCTGCGGTGCACACATACTTTGTTATCAAATCCTAGTACATCACATACATAAGGACCACGTGTTCCGAATCTCTCAGAAAACGTTTCAATAAGCAACAAACACACATAATAGAGGCGAGCATAGTTCACATACCCATGGGTCACGCACATACCTACGCTCCCATGGTCAGCTGACTTATTAACTCACCAATAAGTCATTATCTGACCTATGTCCTTGAGGTACCAATCTAAATCCCCCCATAGGTACACAAAGATTAAATGGCCCTGATCGAAATCCGTCCTCCTGTGATAGCAAGTATGGTAGGTATGTTATACACATATAAGTCTATATACTAAGAATTCACACATCTTAGATATCTTATAATATTAATAGAGGTATATTCCACCCCCTTATAACGTCATTCAAGTTTGCACATTTATAAGTATTTGGATAATATACAATATAGGCCGCCGACACATCTCTCGTCATAAATCTCAATTACTTAAGTCTTATATGCATTTCTCCAAAGTAAAATCCTAAGTTATACTCCGGTCTCTCAAATATACCTACCAGTCTTCCTCGAGTCTAGGTGTTCACAAAGTTCCCAACATCAACTCTCTAGGGTCAAAATTATGGAAGTTCTCCCAAAAATAATACCTATAAATAAGCCTACGTGAAGTCCGAAACAAAAATCAGCCGAACAAGGTCATTCTGTCAACTCGTTAGAAGTCACGTTCGAACGAGGTAGTTCGAATGAGTGTCGTTCGAACGAAGGGCTTTGAATGAACTCGCTAGAAGGGGTACTGGAATCTCGTTAGAAGCTCGTTCGAACGACCTGGATTGGTCTTCTAACGAGATGGCAGAGAATGCACAGAATTTCCCCAACTTCGTTTTTCTCAACTTTTCTCTTCTCCAAAGTCATACCAAATTCATACTAATCAGATTTTAAGGTTATTAAATTATTCTAAACCACCCTAGATCACTTCATAACATTATTTTTGGGTTACTTCCTTCAAATCAACATGTAAAATCCATAAATCCCCAAATTTTGCCGCAAACCCTAACAACATGAACTCAAAATCTAATTGAAGATAGGAACTCCTTTTTAATCCATTTTCAAATCATCAAAGGTTATATTTTGGGTACTGAATTCGTTCATAACCATTCTATATGCAATCCCTATCCAAAATTATGAATTCCACAACAATCCCATAGGGTTTTCATCAAAACTTTCAAGGTATATAAAGTTTCTACACTAAACATAAAGGAAATATTCATTGAAATTAATAACATCAAATCACTTGCCTTAAGTTTGTCCTTACGATTTGTTGTTGGTGATTATAGGTTGATTCTCTCCTCTTTCTTGTCACAAATCCTTCCAGAATGGTGGTGATGGGTGATGGCTTTGGTTTAGAGCCTCTTGTAACCTCTCTCCAACTTCTCTCAAAACCCCCGTAGCCCACTCTCTTGTCTTTTACTGATAATGGCCTTAGTGGCCTCTCCAATAATATGTAATTAAGCTCTAAAATTCGTGGGTTTTAATTCCTTAATTTTTAAAACTACCAAAATACCCTTCTGGGTTGCCGATTTGGCCTAAAATTGCTCCGGGACCCAAACGAAACTCTCGGCTAGTATTTTCTGACTATTTCGACCCTTCCGGACACGTTGGCGCACTTAAAATGACCATTAGGTTGATAAAAATATAAATTACTTTTTAATCTAATTAGATTTATTCCTGACGCGACTGACACGCGCGTCCCAACTAAATTTTCCAAATTATCGTATTTCTGCCTCGCGACAATTTTAATATTTTCGATACTCGTTTATTACCATATATTCTCAGTAATGTTTTGTTTTAACATAATAATCAAATACCAATTCACTTATCGCTAGTATTTACTTCCGTATTAGTTTCCAATTAATTCTCATTTAATTCAATTAATCCCTTAAATAAAAATCAATAAAATTACGGGGTATTACATACTTCCCCCTTAATAGTAGAATTTCGTCCCGAAATTCAGAACTAAAGAATACCTGGTACAAATAACTCTGGATAACGTTCGCGCATATCATCCTCGCGCTCCCATGTGGACTCCTCGGCATTATGATGCCGCCACTGAACACGTACTAATGGTACTATCTTCGACCTCAGTTTCCTCTTGTCGTGGTCCAGAATGGCAATTGGCCCCTCCTCGTATGAACTATCGGGCTGTAGATCGATGTCCTCTAAAGCAATGTGAGTATGGGCCAAATCGTCCCTAAGATATCTCCTTAGCAAGGAAATATGGAACACGTCATGAATCCTATGCAAGTGCTCCGGTAACCCAAGTCTATATGCTACTGGCCCAATCCGCTCGATGATAGGAAATGGCCCCACATATCTTGGTGCCAGTTTCCCCTTCTTCCCAAAATGCATATTCCCCTTCATCGGAGATACTCTGAGTAGATCCTGGTCCCCCACCTTGAATTCTCTGAAGAACCTCTTGGCATCAGCATAGCTCTTATGTTGGTCCCGAGCTACCCGAATACGGCTCCGTATCATCTCTATCCTTGTCGAAGTATCCTGAATCACTTCAGGCCCAAGGAGTTTGTTATCCCCCACCTCTAACCAACATGCTGGGGAACGACAAGGTCTACCATACAACGCCTCGAATGGAGCCATGCCAATGGTGAACTGGTAGGAGTTATTATAAGTAAACTCCACCAGTGGACGGTATTGCTCCCAGCCACCTCTAAAGTCTAGGATGCACATACGCAACATGTCCTCTAATATCTGGTTCGTCCACTCGGTTTGCCCATCTGTCTACGGGTGATACGTCGTACTCAGTCTCAACTCCATACCCATGGCCTCCTGGAAACTCTCCCAAAATTGTGAAACAAATATCTTGTCTCGGTCAGACACGATATTGAGAGGTACCCCGTGAAGTCTCACTATCTCCACTATGAAAATATGGGCATACTGTCCCGTAGTGTAGTCTGTCCGGGCCAGCAGAAAATGAGCAACTTTGGTCAGCCGATCCACGATTACCCATATGGAGTCGTGAGCCCTCTGAGACGTAGGTAACCCCGCGATGAAATCCATGGAAATGCTCACCCATTTCCATATAGGGACCTCTAATGGCTGTAGAAGTCCTGCCGGTCTCTGATGGTCCACCTTTACCAGCTGATAAGTGGCACATTTAGAAACGAACTCAGTAATATCTCTCTTCATCTCGCTCCACTAGTACTGTCGCCTCATATCCTGGTACATCTTATCCCCACCCGGATGTACCGCGAACCGCGAACCATGCAACTCTGTCATAACCTCGTGTCGCAAGTCTTCCCCTTCAGGAACAACCAGTCTCCTATTGAAGCGTAAGCCACCATCTGAACCTACAGTATAGGACTCGGCTCCCTCTGCTAGTAAACGAACTATCTACTCTTGACAAAATGAGTCTTTTGCCTGGGCCTGTATCACTTTCACAATAATCTGAGGCGTAATAGTCATCACAGACATGAATGATCGGGCCACTACATCCTGGTGTCCCAACTCCTTCCACTTTGCTTTCCACACTTCGGCCACCTCACATACTGGCCTACGACTCAACGCGTCTGCTACCACATTAGCCTTCCCTGGGTGATATTGGATATCGAACTGATAATCCTTCACGAACTCAAGCCACCGACGTTGATGCATATTAAGTTCCTTCTACGTGAAGAGGTACTGTAGAGACTTATGGTCCGTGAACAAACGGAATTTCTCTCCCATGAGATAATGTCTCCAAATTCGAAGAGCAAATACGACTTCCGCTAACTCTAAGTCATGGGTGGGGTAATTCTTCTCGTGAGGCTTAACCTTACGGGAAGCATAAGCTATAGCCTGACCTCCTGTTGTAGTACACCTCCAAGTCCTTGTAAGGACGCATCGGTGTAAACTAGATACTCAACTCCCGGTCTGGGAAATGCTAACACAGGCGCTGAGTTCAACTTGTCCTTTAACTCATCGAATGCCAACTGACAGGTGTAATACCCCGTACTTTTGGCTATATATATTTTTGGGATTAATTAATTAAATGCGTATTAATTAGAAATTAATCCGGGTTATAAATACTAACGAGATGCGAGTTGGTATTTGATTATGTGCATACATGTTTTGATATATGTATTTGGTATCATAAAAGTTGTCGTGAGATTTATATACGGCATTTTAGAAATTTTGTTGAGACGCGTGGGACCGCCGCGTCACGGTATAATATTTTGATTATAAAAAGTGAATTTAAAATCTATAAACCGTATGGTCGTTTTGAGTGCGTCAACGCGTCCGGAAGGGTCGAGATAGTCAGAAAACACTAGCCGGGGGTGTAGTTTGGATTCCGGGGTATTTTTAGGCCATACCGGCATCATAAAGGGTATTTTAGTAATTTTACATTTTTAGGAATTAAAAGTGACGAAAATTAGAGATGTAAATCTGATGTGGATTAAACCCACTAAGCCCATTAACCAAACCATATTAACCTAGAAGGCTACGTAGGTTATTAGGAGAGTTTTCTAAGTTCCCAAATCAAAACCCTAGCCACCTTAAGCCACCATTGGAGAGGAAGCTTGGAGAGAAGAAATTCTGCAGAAAAGTTCTACCAAACCTACACCAAACTCAGAGACAGTCAAGGCAAGTGACTTTATTCCATTTAATTTCAGAGAATGTCTTTTCCATGTTAGAAATTGAGGAATTTTAATTGTTCTTGAAAGATGAATGAAAACCCATGTAGTTTGGAGTTTAGAACTTGGAAATTTTGAAGAGAATTGCATGTAGAATGATAGGTAGATGATTTCTCTCATAATAATTGTGATTAGAAGAGATATAAACGAATTAAATTCTGGGATTTGATGATGATATAAATCTAGGGTTCATGTTCTTGATAAAATTGGGGAAAAGTATAAAATCTTGTGATTTAATGATGTTTAGGATGCTTTAATGTATTAAGAGATGTTAGTATATGACCTTAGCATGTTATAGTATGATTAGAGGACTTAAAACTCTGTTAGAACGATCTTTGGAGAAGGATTGAGGTGTTAAAAATGGTGAGAAACGTAACTTAGAAAATCTGGGACGAATCTGGCAGCTCGTTAGAAGCCCCTACCCAGGTCGTTCGAACGAACTCGTTCGAATGAGCTTCTAACGAGTTGACCAGTCGCTGCTAACGAGAAGGGGTTTCGTTCGATATCTCGTTCGAACGAGATATCGTTAGAAGGTACAGGTCGTTCGAACGAACTGAAATCTCGTTCGAACAGCCTCGTTCGAACGAGACTTCTAACGAGTTGGCAGAGGAATCTCGTTCGAACAGTCTCGTTCGAACGAGACTTCTAACGAGTTGACAGTTTGGTCCTTTTTGGACTGTTTTGATTTTTGGAGTCCCGTAAACTTGTTCGAGAACCTAGATAACCTTCCTTTGATGATGTAAGGATAGAATTGGGACTTTTGGGTTATTACGAGGAGTAAATTATATACGAGAGTTATATTAAATGGACGGTTTGGGTTGAGACGTGAGTGTCTACTACGGCGTGAGAATAGATTATGGCGCGTATGATGATGAACCGGAATAATATAAGTGTAGATATTATAAGTTAGTACGAGGATGCGATATGTACTACGATTAAACTACGGTATTACTAAGACGTGTGTTAACTTAGTATTGGTATATGAATTGTGTGTATGACATACCTACCATACTTGCTATCACGGGAGGTTTGCGTTCGCTTAGGGCCCTCTAATCCTTGTGTTGCCCGGATTTAGGCTGGTTACCTTGATGAACATAGGTCATAGAAAGACTTATTGGGATATTAATAAGTCCGCTGATCGTGGGAGCGTAGGTATGTGCGTGACCTATGTGATGTGACTGTGTTCGCCTCCATTGTTTGTGATGTTGTTATCTGTGAACTATTCCTGAGAGATTAGGAATATGTAATCCTTATGTACGTGATGTACCGGGATGGATAGCAGAGTATGTGTGCACCACAGCTTAGTTCTCGGGGTGCTTATATTGTATATTTATGATGTGAATAATATACATTTAATTAATGGGAATCTTCATGTTAATGTTGTGAATATAATTACGGTATTGTTTCGAGAAATATAACGAGTTAACTTACAGTGGTATATATTGCTTATGGAGCATCTGAGTTTACGTTAAACCCTACTTAATTACGAGTGTTATGATGTTAATTAGAACTGAGTAATATGGGTAGGACCTATAATAGTCCAGCTAGAGATGATGTCACTTAGCTAGTGGTTTGTGTCGTTATAGAGGGGTACTTACGTTAGGAGTGCACAGTTAGACGAGAGGTGAGAATATCATGTGAGTGTACGTCCTAACATGTACTTTGCATTTAATGTTTTAAATGTTTTTAAAGCACTTGCAGGTTTTTTTAAATAACTCCACATTCGGGCTCTGACCCGTTTGCTTTTCAAATCTTTTTCTTGTAAAACCATTTTAGGTGCCCAGCCACAAGGACACCAAGCACAGGATACTCATTCAGGTGACGAGCTGTAGCTGTTTGTGGAAGCTATAGGGATTTGCTTGTAGACGCTTCTATCTTTTGGATTCCAGAGTCACTATTTATAAGTTGTAGGGCGTGTTGCCCATTTCTATCAGAGCATCTTTTACATTTCAGTTTTCAGACTTTGGCATGTATTATTTCAGTATTCAGTTTTGTTGTTTCAGTTGTGGGATTTGTAGTGAGGAGTTTTCCTCCAGACTTTATTTACACTATGTGATGGTTATTCGTTTTACTTCAGTATGGTGAATGGTGTTATTTATTTCTTCATTACACTTGTTGCATGTTAATCAGACTTTAAATAAAATTTGGCACTTACTTTTCAAATACTAGGTGGTTAGTAATCATTAAAACGTTTTCGACAGTGATGCTATTAACTGGACCAACTTGGCATTTTGAATTAATTTAATAAAGGAGTAGATACCCGGTATTTAATTAGTCGGGGTGTCATAACAGGCATCACTCCAGATGAATGGCACACCTTTGCGAGTCAGATGTGTCAAAGGACCCACTATATTAGAGAAACCTCGAATAAACCTCCTGTAGTATCCTGCTAGGCCCAAGAAACTACGGATCTCAGTCGGTGTCGTGGGCTGTCCCCACTCTCTCACCGCCGATACTTTCCCCGGATTAACTTATATCCCCCGGTCTGAAATGATGTGCCCCAAAAACTGAACCTCCTTCAGCCAAAACCCACACTTCTCGTACTTTGCATATAGCTCGTTCTGACGCAGTGTCTGTAAAACCTGCCTCAAGTGATCGGCGTGTTCCTCCTTTGTCTGGGAGTAAACCAGTATGTCATCAATAAAGACGATGACGAACTGGTCTGGGAACTCTCTGAATACCCTATTCATCAAGTCATTAAACACAACTGGAGCGTTGGTTTGGCCAAAAGGCATAACTCGAAACTTGTAGGAATCATATCTCATCAAGAAGGCAGTCTTTGCAACGTCCTGCTCCCTGATACGTAACTGATGGTATCCCGATCGTAAGTCAATCTTTGAGAAGAAGGCCGCTCCTCTCAACTGGTCGAATAAGTCATCGATTCGGGGCAACAGATACTTGTTCTGTATTGTGACTTTTTTCAACTCCCGGTAATCTACACACAACCTCAAAGATCCATCCCTCTTCTTCACGAATAGTACAGGGGCACCCCATGGCGAGGTACTCCTACGGATAAACCCCTGACCCAACAGTTGCTCTATCTGATCTCGTAACTCCCTCATCTCTGCTGGAGCCATACGTTAAGGCGCACGGGCTATCGGCCGAGTGCTCGACGTCAAATCGATAAAAAAGTCTATCTCTCTACTAGGAGGTAATCCTGCAATATCCTGGAATACATTAGCAAACTTCCTAACAACTGGAATCGAATCGAGTGGTATTACCACTTTCTTAGAGGTCTCTTCCTCTATATAATACAAGTGAGTGGTCGATCCTCCCTCAGGACGAGGGATCACCACTAAGAACATCTCCTGCTCGGGTATGGAAAAAATAATACTCCTGCTGAAATAATCAATCATGGCTCGATACGCAACTAGCCAAACCATACCAACGATCACATCGTACTCAGTCATATTTAATACTAACATATCAGTAGGCAAAGTAAACCTCCCAATCTCTATACCCACACCTCTACAAATAAGAGAAATCACAGAACCCCTACTCAAAGGTGAATCTACACAAGTAATTGTGCTCTCTGTAGTGTCCAACAACCCTATAATACGTGCAAATCTAGTGGCAATGAAACAGTGTGTGGCTCCCGTATCAAACAAAATACGCCCATAGTCCCCTGAATAGAGAACATACCCTCTATAACGGGTGGATCCTGTGGGACTGCGGCCTGCTGGAGCTGATAGACTCTCCCGTACTGAAGCTCTCCCTGCTGAACTGGGACTGCTGGGATGGGTGGCAAAGCTGGCATCTGCGGTGGTGCTGGGAGGGCGGCGGGAAACATAGGCCTATGGGGCTCATGTCGAGCACCCTGCTGCTGTTGCTGTGGGGTCCTGCCCTTATCAGGACACTCTGGCGCTTGTGGCCAATCTTGCTACAAATGAAACATTTCCCCAGAAAGTTTCCCCCTCTCTGACCCTACTGCCGATGGCCCTGATGACTGTTTCCATTCCTCCACTGGCTAAGCTGGCCCTGCTGAAACTGTTACTATTGGCCATGCTGACCCTGTTGGCCCTGATAACCGTGTTGAGCCTGATGGCCATGACGAAAACCTCCCTGACTATTTCTGAAACCTCCAGATCGAAATCTCTTAGAATCTCCTTGTTGGGAACTCTGATCACCCTGTCTGTGATGATCCTGAACTGATTGTGCCCCGTTGGCACCATTTTCCCCTGTCGTGCCCTGATGGTTAGACTCTCCTGATCGCTTACCCTCGAACAAGTGAAAGCAGTGGTCCTGGCAGTGAAGTAGTGCTTCATTTACCACATCAGAATAAGTGGCCAATGAGAGATTTCCCAGTAAATACTGACGGATCCTCCAAGTCAACTCATCCATGAACTTCGGAATCTTTTTCTCCTCTGTTGGAATCTCATCGGGGACGATGTTCAAGAGATTTGTGAGCTCGACCTCATATTCAGCAACTGTCCTCCCCTCCTTCTTGAGGTTCATCAATTTCCTCCTCATCTCGGTGTGAACGGCTGAGGGAAAATATTGTGGTCGAACCGAACCCAGAACTCCTAAATAGTAAGAACATCCCTCTCCTCCGCGGTGGTAACGGACTCCCACCACTGTAACACTGACCCTACCAGCTTAAAAGTAACCATTATTTTCCTCTGTACATCCGTAGATTAGTACATCCTCAAGTGTCTTTGAATGTCCTTCTTCCACTGACTGGACACAATGACGTCGGAGCTACCTGCAAACTCTGGAGGGTGTGCCTTCTGAAAAGAATCACGAACACGTTACCTAGAAGAAGGGAATGCATGATCCTGTACTGGTGCTAATACCGGCGCCTGAGGTGGTGCCTGCTGCACAACTGCTAGAGCGACATTTACCGCTTGGGCCAAAATAACGGCAACCTCGGCGGCATTCATGGTTCCCTGAACTGGGGCAGGCTGTGGCTTGGGTTGAGCATCCATGGGAACTCTCTGTGCACGTCATGGAGGCATCTGAAATGATAGAGAAGTCTTATAAGTTCACAGTTATTATCTCAAAATAGTTGAAGAGCGAAATATACACAAAAGAGTACAACAATCCTAAAATATAGGGCTCTATATCAAAGAATGCTACGCGAAAGCATAACAAGTCGTACAGATCCTAAGGACACTAGAACCTGGCTCTGATACCACCTGTGACACCCCGTCTAATTAAATACCGGGTAGCTACTCCTTTATTCAAATTAATACAAAATGTCAAGTTGGTTCAGTTCATAGCATCACTGTCGAAAAACATTTTTACAATTACAAGCCACCTAATATTTAAAAAGTGAGTTGTCAATTTTAATTAAATTAGATCAACATGCAACAGGTTAAATTATGAAATAATGTTACCACGGTCACATCACAATCACAATTGAATACTAATGGAATAAAAATGAATCTGGAGGAACCCACCTCTGAATAATTCGAATACTGAATAAAACAAATACAAACTCTGAAACACTAATTAATTTAAGCCAAAACTGAAATAAAACTGAGTAATTAAGCTGTCTCTAAGAGAAAAGGGGCGACATGCCCTAAAGATGAATAAATCTGAAATGGAGTCAAAGTAGAAAGTGGAGGCGTCTACTATCGAGGTTCTTTAACTTCCACAACAGCTACAGCACGTCACTAGAATGGAACTCCTACGCTTGGTTTCCTTATGGCTGGGCACCTAAAAGGTTTTTACAAGAAAATAGATTTGAAAACAAACGGGTCAGAGCCCGATTGTGAAAACAGTTTAAAATATATCAAGTGAATAATATCATTAAACAGTGAATATAAAATACATGATAGTGCGTGCACTCACATGAGTTCCTCACCTCTCAACTAATTGTGCACTCCGAACGTACCCGTACCCGTTCTAGTTATTCCACTATCTCACTAGTCCAATTCATAACTTGACTCTACTTTACAATTCAAAGTTCAATTCCCGACATCTTAATATAAACTGAGAGTCTTACTTTTAATACTCAGAATTAGTTATAAGAATTACTAAAATTTTCCATCTTTAACTCTACTAAAAATGTTACAATCATTCGCACTTACACTTTAATAAACAGTCCATCTCAATTATCAGTATATTAATCTCAGCATAAATATACAATAATGGCACCCCTAGGCTAAGCTGCGGTGCACACATACTCTGCTATCGAATCCTAGTACATCACGTACATAAGGACCACGTGTTCCGAATCTCTCAGGAAACGTTTCAATAAGCAACAAACACACATAATGGAGGCGAACATAGTTCACATACCCATGGGTCACGCACATACCTACGCTCCCATGGTCAGCTAACTTATTAACTCACCAATAAGTCATTCTCTGACCTATGTCCTTGAGGTACCAATCTAAATCCCCCCGTAGGCACACAAAGATTAGATGTCCCTAATCGAAAGTCATCATCCCGTGATAGCAAGTATGGTAGGTATGTTATACACATATAAGTCCATATACTATATCTTATAATATTAATAGAGGTATATTCCACCCCCTTATAACGTCATCCAAGTTTGCACATTTATAAGTATTTGGATAATATACAATATAGGCCGCCGACACATCTCTCGTCGTAAATCTCAATTACTTAAGTCTTATATGCATTTCTCCAAAGTAAAATCCTAAGTTATACTCCGGTCTCTCAAATATACCTACTAGTCTTCCTCGAGTCTAGGTGTTCACAAAGTTCCCAACATCAACTCTCTAGGGTCAAAATTATGGAAGTTCTCCCAAAAATAATACCTATAAATAAGCCTATGTGAAGTCCGAAACAAAAGTCGGCCGAGCAAGGCCATTCTGTCAATTCGTTAGAAATCTCGTTCGAACGAGGTAGTTCAAATGAGTGTCGTTCAAACGAAGGGCTTCGAACGAACTCGTTAGAAGGGATACTGGAATCTCGTTAGAATCTCGTTCGAACGAGGTCGTTTGAATGACCTGGGTTGGTCTTCTAACGTGATGGCAGAGAATGCCCAGAATATTCCCAACTTCATTTTTATCAACTTTTACCTTCTCCAAAGTCATCCCAAATTCATACTAATCAGATTTTAAGGTTGTTAAATTATTCTAAACCACTCTAGATCACTTCCTAACATTATTTTTTGGTTACTTCCTTAAAATCAACATGTAAAATCCATAAATCCCCAAATTTTGCCACAAACCTAACAACATGAACTCAAAATCTAATTGAACATAGGAACTACTTTTTAATCGGTTTTTAAATCATCAAAAGTTATATTTTTGGTACTGAATTCATCCATAACCATTCTACATACAAACCCTATCCAAAATTATGAATTCCACAACAATCCCATAGGGTTTTCATCAAAACTTTCAAGGTATATAAAGTTTCTACACTAAACATGGAGGAAATATTCATTGAAATTAATAACATCAAATCACTTGCCGTAAGTTTGTCCTTCCGATTTGTTGTTGGTGATTATAGGCTGATTCTCTCCTCTTTCTTGTCACAAATCCTTCCAGAATGGTGGTGATGGTTTTGGTTTGGAACCTCTTGTAACCTCTCTCCGACTTCTCTCAAAACCCCCGTAGCCCACTCTCTTATCTTTTGCTGATAATGGCCTTAGTTGCCTCTCCAATAATATGTAATTAAGCTCTAAAATTCGTGGGTTTTAATTCCTCAATTTTTAAAATTACCAAAATACCCTTCTGGGTTGGCGATTTGGCCTAAAAGTGCCCCGGGACCCATACTAAACTACAGGCTAGTGTTTTCTGACTATTTCGACCCTTCTGGACACATTGACGCACTCAAAATGACCATTCAGTTGATAAAAATATAAATTACTTTTTAATCTAATTAAATTTATTCCTGACGCGATTGACACGCGCGTCCAGACTAAATTTCCCAAATTGTCGTATTTCTGTCTCGCGACAATTTTAATATTTTCAATACTCGTTTATTACCATATATTCTCAGTAATATTTTATTTTAACATCATAATCAAATACCAATTCACGTCTCGCTAGTATTTACTTTCGGATTAATTTCTAATTAATTATCATTTAATTCAATTAATCCCTTAAATAAAAATCAATAAAATTATGGGGTATTACAATAACCTTCTAGGAATGATTAAAAATTTAAAGAAGGAGTACCTAAAACTTGAAGAGTTTAATTCTTTTCTTGAGTTTAGAATTTTGAAGTTAAAAGATGATTTAAAAGATCGAGTAGTTTTTGTAGTGATGGTACTAGCTCCCATGATTATATTGCTTCCATCACCAAAGAAAGACCATTGTTTGTTTTAGAGGGTCAACCACACCTAAGGACGGTAGAAAAGGTCAACCCATAGGTATCATTCCTTGCATTTACACATGTTCGCGTTGTAGTAGGATAGGTTACCTTAGGCAATTTTTTTTATGATATTGGAAGAGTTCCTAAGAAGTTGAAGTCTAGTGTCTCTTTGGTTCCCAAAACTCGATGCATAAGGTATACATCTATCTGGATTAAGAAAAAATATAATAGGCGCTAAATGTTAGACTACTTGATTCTCATATGCTTGCTCATGACTCTTCACATACTATATCTTATGGTTGATTGCTTACAAGATTTTGTTTGTCATACTCATCTACATGTTTTTTTATTATGGGGGATTTGTCCATGTAAGAACTATTGCCCGTGAGCTTTATTTGATTAATATTGAATAAAATTTGAGGGTGCACGGGAAAGGGATACGAAAGGGGCAAATCTCCTTTGCAGAAAAGCCATCGTTGGCAAGAGCCTAATGAAAATATCAAAGGCAACAAAAATAGAAATTTTTTCCAAAAAGGGCCAACATAGTTTTTATTTTTCAAAAAGAAATAACTGCAAAATAATAAAGAAAAGAAAAGAAAAGAAAATATGACATATGTTTATCTTTTGAGGATTTTAGTTAGAGATCAACGGGTTTGCACAATGAATACTAGTTATGTTTATTTTTTCATGACACTGTTGATTTATGGAATCATCAATATTCTAGGGTTGTATGCATTGTGCTTGTTTGTTCATTAATTTCAATTTTACTTGTCACTAAAGGCTAATCTTAGTTTGATAAAGTTTTTTGATCAATTAGAACTTCATGAACATATTTGAGTGTTTGAGTCATAATTCATTTGTATCTAGTTCATGCCTATTCATTCCATCCCGCGTGTTTAGACACATAGATACTATGCTAGTGTGTAAAGCTTATGTGTTTTGTGACAAGTTTTGTGATTGTTTATACCTATATATGTATGCCGAATTTTTATTCGTATATTTTGCATATATTATATACAGTATTGTGTTTTGACTCTTTGCGGTTTACATTTAGTCCATGGTTGTCACATACTTGATTATAGTTTGTGTTATTTGTGATTGATTTGGAAAATTTTGAAAATTTTCAAAAATAGTTGTTTAAGATTTGACTTTGAGATTATCATTACATATGCATTGTTTACATATCTATCTGATGACATCTCACTTCTTATTTGTGATCCTTTATTCTTCTTGTTTAACTTCCACTCCTTTGCCTACTTTGGACAAAAATGGAAGAACAAATTAAGGAGGAGTTTGATTTATGGGGAGAAAACGCATTATGTGCTGTTATTTGTTATTTTTTGTTTCAAACTCTATGCATCACGAGTATTTTCTTTGCTTCATATGTGTAGGTATCTAAAAGGAAGAACATATTACATCGAATGAAGACAAAGTTGTCTAAGGGAAGAACAAGATGAGATTAAAGACAAAGTTTCGCCATGCTGTTCCATTATAGGGTTTAGGAAGGGTTTTAGGATTTTTTTGTCTTAGAGGGATAATTATTGTAATTTGGGTTTTTGGTTAGTGATTCGTATCGAATATTGCTTTTAATTACCCTTGAACTTATGCATTTTCTCCCCCTCGAGTACCTTAATTCCTATATATATGCTCATTAACCAGACAACCTCCATTTTATATGTTAACATTCTATATGAGGTATAATTGGGCCTTTGTAGGTATTTAGGTGCATGGCATGAAGTTTGGTCGCTTTTCGAAAAAGTTATGTTGATTATTGCAGTTTTGAGGGCATTTTAGTAATTTTTGCATTCGGTTTTTCATCCCAAACCCTTCACAGAAGTTGAAGATCTTTGATTTCTCTTTGCGTGGCCGCCTATGGTGCATGATTATGATGTATAATGAATGAGTTATGGCATTTTTATGATGTTTTTTTCTTCAAATTCACACTCAAGGGCACATCCAAGGGCATTTTAGTCATTTCATATTTTATTTTTTTAGCCTAATGTCTTATTGGATATCGTATCCCTCTGAGTTATCTTCGCGCAGCCTCTAACCTTTTTGCCACAGATTCTACTTTTTTCTCTTCCCCTGTTTTCGAATTGATTCGGTGTGGCCCGAATCGATTCACTCCCCTATTTTCAGCCTTCTTTTTTACAAGTTTTCCATTTAAGGTTTATGTATAAAATAAATTCCATCTCATTTTGATGGGAGATCAATGCTTTTAGCTTAGTTTTAGTTAGGGTTTTGGGGTGTTGAGAGCTCATTTCTTCCTCCTCTTTGGTGTTCCCCATTATTGGGTTGTAAATCTACTATTCATCATTCCTACCATTAATATAGTTGTAATTCCTTATTTTCCATGCTTTCCACTTTCTTCCATGCCTAGATAATTTTAGATTTAATTTATATAGCGTTGCTTAATTAATTAGTTGCTTTAATTTAGGTTTTCATCATGTTTAGCGGCTACAGTAAATTAGGTTGTGCCGATTGAACTCACCGAGGGTTAACTAGTTGTTTTGCTTTGGTGATGGATTTTATCCGTTTAATTCGATTGTGTTGTCCTTGTTATTACTCGTAGGAGATTTAACGATGTAAATCACGTATGCCCCGTATTTACGACCTTGCGTGTGTAATTTATGGGGTGTTTGTTGACGCCAAAATCATATTAGTCTTTTATGCGAATTTAGGGGTGTGACAACTCTTAATTTAATTAATCGACGAAACGAGACTCAATATTATTAAATGCGTAGAACCATGTAACCATTTATACGCGTTAACTCAAGGTGAGGGATATCCGACGCAACCTATAGTTTTTATTCATTTTGTTAATCTAGTCTAAATACACTCATGCCTAGATTACCTTTTCTTTCATTTTAGTTAGCAAATCACATTTTACACTTTTATTTTAGGATTATTAAATCTAATGAATTCTAGCACCAGTCTCTGTAGATTTTTTCGATACCCGGACTTGGCTGCTATACTCCCTTAAAAGAGTGTAGTCAATAGTTTAGGTTTTTGTATTAAGCGGTGAAACGAATTCAACGATTAACATTTTGACGCGACGTTACTTTTCACGCCCAATCAGTTAGTTTTGTACTATAATAGTCAAAGGGGGAGATTTGTAACCACAAATATTTTAGCTTAGGTTTTTTGTTTGTATTTATTTGTACTTTGGCATATTTGGCGCATCACGTTACAATCCGTCACGCACCGACACGTCAAACTAAACTCTAACATCTCCAAGTTCAAGACTCATCTACATCTAATGAAGGTATAAAACTTTTATGCGTTCTTAATTATTCATATTTATATTTGGGACGTGTTTTTATAAAAATTGAGGCTGAATTTTTAAAGAATTTAAAATATTTTTGTTTTGTTTTATCTCGTTTGAACGAGTTTTTAACTCATTAGAACGACTTTGGATTCTCGCTCGATCAAAGCATCAAACGAACTTCGAACGATAATTTTTTGCATTAAAGGTCTTACTTCATTAGAAGCTCGTTCAAATGAGATTGTAGTCTCGTTCAAACGAACTAAGGTTTTTGTTCAAACAAGATTCTATTTTTGTTCAACCGACTTCAGTTTTTGTTCGGAAGAGCCGCGCCTCGAAACTTGTGTTATGTTTATAAATACCTGTTTTGAAAGTCTTTTTCAATGGGACTATGGAAAAAATATGAACAAAATATCTTTGCCAAAGTTTTTTTTTTATCTTTTTGTTCTATTAAAACACTTTTGATTCACAAACTTTACATCCCTAATTATTTTGTGAATCCTTTTGATGTCCTAAAAAGTTTCTATAATTCGAATACACCTTATGGGGATGATTCTCTGCAACTGAACTTGTGACCCGAGGAATCACGGCTGAAGAAGAAGGAAGATGTATGTGACACCCCGACTAATTAAATACCGGGTAGCTACTCCTTTATTAAATTAATTCAAAATGCCAAGTTGGCTCAGTTAATAGCATCACTGTAGAAAACATTTTAATATTACTAACCACCTAGTATTTAAAAAGCAAGTTGCCAAATTTTAATTTAAGTCTGATTAACATGCAACAAATGTAATGAATAAATAAATAACACCATTCACCATACTGAAGTAAAATGAATAACCATCACAATAGAGTAAATAAAGTCTGGAGGAAAACTCCTCACTACAATCCCATAACTGAAATAAATAAACAATACATGCTAAAGTTTGAAAACTGAAATGTAAAAGATGTCTCTAAAGAAATGGGCAACATGCCCTACAACTGATAGATGGTGATTCTGGAATCCAAAAGATAGAAGCGTCTACATACAAATCCCTGTAGCTTCCACAAGCAGCTACAGCTCGTCACCTGAATGAGTATCCTATGCTTGGTGTCCTTGTGGCTGGGCACCTAAAAATGGTTTTACAAGAAAAAGATTTGAAAAGCAAACGGGTCAGAGCCTGAATGTGGAGTTATATTTTAAAAACCTGCAAGTGCTTTAAAAACATTTAAAACATTAAATGCAAAGTACATGTTAGGACGTACACTCGCATGATATTCTCACCTCTCGTCTAACTGTGCACTCCTAACGTAAGTACCCATCTATAACGACCCATACTACTAGCTAAGTGACAACATAACTAGCTAGACTGCCAAAGGTTCTACCCATATTACTCGGTTCCATTTAACATAACAACGCTCGTAATTAAATAGGGGTTTAACGTAAACTCAGTTACTAAATATGCCATATATATAAGTATCAGTTAACTCCTTATATCACTCGAAACAATACCGTAATATGTTCACAATATTAACAGGAGGATTTCCATTAATTAAATGTATATTATTCACATCATAAATATACGATACAAGCACCCCGCAATCTAAGCTATGGTGCACACATACTCTGCTATCCATCCCGGTACATCACGTACATAAGGATCACACATTCCGAATCTCTCACGAATAGTTCAGATAACACAAATCACAAATAGTGGAGGCGAACACAGTCACCATCACGTGGGTCACGCACATACCTACGCTCCCACGGTCAGCGGACTTATTAATATCACAATAAGTCTTTCTATGACCTATGTTCATCAAGGTACCAGTCTATATCCCCCCCGTAGGCACACAAGGATTAGAGGGTCCTAAGCGAACGCAAACCTCCCGTGATAGCAAGTATGGTAGGTATGTCATACACACAATCCATATACCAATACTAAGTAAACACACATCTTAGTAATACCATATTTTAATCGTAGTATATATTCTCATACTAACTATAATTAACACAATTCATACTATTCCGGTTTGTAATTAAACGTGCCATAATTATCTCCCGTCGTAGCAGACACTCACGTCTCAACCCAAACCGTCCATGTAATACACTCTCGTATGTAAATTCCTTCTCATAAATACCCAAACGTCCCAAATCTATCATTATTACATCTACGGAATGATATTTATATCCTCTAACAAGTTTACGGAACTCCAAAAGTCAAAACAGTCCAAAAAGGACCAAACTGCCAGCTCGTTAGAAGTCTCGTTCGAACGAGTGTTCGAACGAGTTTGGACTGTCAGGTCGTTAGAAGTCTCGTTCGAACGAGGCTGTTCGAACGAGATCCCAGTTCGTTCGAACGAACTGTCCCTTCTAACGATATCTCGTTCGAACGAGATATCGAACGAAATCCCTACTCGTTAGTAACGACTGGTCAACTCGTTAGAAGCTCGTTCGAACGAGTTCGTTCGAACGACCTGGGGGCTGCTTCTAACGAGCTACCAGTTTCGGCCCAGATTTTTCCCATCTCGTTTTTCACCATTTTTATCAATTCTAATCTCATCCAAAGTTCATCCAATCAACGTTTTAGGGTCTCTAATTCATCCTAAACATATTTACATCATCTCCTAACATGTTTTCAAGGATTGAATCATCATAACATCAACCAAATTTACAAATTCTCTACACTTTTCCCAATTTCTCTAGAACATGAACCCTAGGTTTATATCATCATCAAATCCCAGAATTTATTTCGTTTTAATTCCTTCAAATCACAATTATTATAAGGGAAATCATCTACCTATCATACTACATGCAATTCTCTTCACAATTTCTCAAGTTCTATGATCTAAACTACATGGGTTTTCATATTTTCTTTAAGAACAAACCATAAATCCGAATTTTCTAACATGGAGGAAACATTCTCAGAAATTAAATGGAATAAAGTCACTTGCCTTGGTTGTCTCTGAGTTTGGTGTAGACTAGATGAAGTTTTCTGCAGAAATTCCTCTCTCTCCAAGCTCTTCTCCAATGGTGGCTTAAGGTGGCTAGGGTTTTGATTTGGGGAAACTTAGAAAACCTAAATGATAACCTACGTAGCTTTCTAGATTAATATGGGTTGGCTAATGGGCTTAATGGGTCTAATCCACATCAGATTTACATCTCTAATTTTCGTCACTTTTAATTCCTCAAAATGTAAAATTACCAAAATACCCTTTAAGTTACCGGTATGGCCTAAAAATACCCCGGGACCCAAACTATACCCCCGGCTAGTGTTTTTTGACTATCTCAACCCTTCCGGACGCGTTGGCGCTCTCAAAACGACTATACGAATTATAGATTTTAAATTCACTTTTATTATCAAAATATTATACCGTGACGCGGCGGTCCCACGCGTCTCAACAAACTTTCTAAAATGCCGTATATAAATCTCACGACAAATTTTATAATACCAAATACATATATAATCATATATGCACATAATCAAATACCAATTCGCATCTCATTAGTATTTATAACCCGGATTAATTTCCAATTAATACGCATTTAATTAATTAATCCCAAAAATAAATATAGTCAAAAGTACGGGGTATTACAATGTAATACCCCAAATGGGGATTAATTAAATTAAAGAGAGAAAATTTAAATTACAATTAACCCAATCTTATGATAATAATCACTAGCAGGATGAGAGTTAGCAATTATTGAAATAATAGTATGGCCGGGAATGAGATACACGACAATTATGTTAAATATTTGGGACGCATATGAGTCGCGTCATTTGTATATAATTGGGGGGGGGGTTAAAAGATCATTTATTTTTGTATAGCTCGGACGACTATTTTGAGTGCGCCAGAGTGTCCGAAATGGTCGAAATAGTCAAAAAACACTATTCGGGTATTTTATTTGGAGTTCGGGGCATTTTAACCAAAAACGTCACCCCATAGGGGTATTTTGGTCTTTAGTGATTTTAGTGTAATTAAATGGACGAAAATTGGGTTTAATTAAAGGGCATTTAGGGTTAGTGGCCGTCAGTTTCAACCTACGTGAAAAGAGAGGAAAAGAGAGAGAGAACCAAGGAAGAAGAAGGAGACTCCATTAGAGCCCTGAGCCGAGAACTCAACCTTTCACAACAAAAAGTACACCAGCGCGTAGATCGTGTCAGGAGGATCGTTCCAATACCAATTTCAACCCGTGAATCAGAAGTTCATATTAAGGCAAGTGATTATCTTGCTCTTCTCTTAGCAATTATTACTCTTGTTAACATGTGTTGAGGTTTTAGAACAACAAATATCAAATTGGGTTTACCTATGATGAGATCGTGTAGGAAATTTAGAAATCTGATGGGGGTTTGCATGTAGAGGATTTTCCCCTTAAAAGGAATGTGAAGTTTAGTGAATTAGATGTTAATCACGAAATAAAAAAGGAGTTTTTATAGACAAATAATTCTCGGTTTATGTTAATATATGATGATTAGAAGGATTTGACCCCAAAACTATGCTAAAAAGTGTTATAGGGTGACGTAAAGTAGTTTGAAAACCTTACATTTGGGTTGGAATGGGTTTAGGTTGAGATTGGAGAAGAGGAAATCTGGTAAAACGAACTTTGGAGATGAACTGGGCGACTTCGGAAATTTTGTTAGAAGTCCAACCCAGGTCGTTCGAACGAGTCTTCTAATGAGATTCCAGTAGCCCTTCTAACGAGTTTGGTGGTTCGTTCGAAGTACCTTCGTTCGAACGACCTCATTCGAACGAGATTTCTGGGTCTTCTAACGAGATTCCAGAATGACCTCTTTATGCCCGATTTTGTTTTGAACTTCCCGTAGGCTTATTTAAATAAGTGTTAAACGAGTATGATCGTCGAGTGACTTGTATTAATAATTATTAGTGAGCGGAGAATACGTCGACCCTCGTAAGGTATAAAAATCCATAGAATTAAGGTGGTGCGAAAATACAAGGGAGAGTATAAATGAATAAGGTACGGGTTATAATAAGAGATATAATATACGTACTGAAAATACTAGACTGTGGGAAAGCTAATGAATTTTATATAAGTTGTGTGCATGCTTATTGTTAAAAGTATTATGTGTATAACATACCAAGCTACTGGATATCGAACGGAGGTTAACGCGTTGTGGACGACCAAATCCTATGTGCCTTTGGGGGATTTAGAGTCGTACCACTAGAGCATGGAATTTAGGTATGGGCTATCAGTGAGAATGACAGTGATGACGGTCGTATGGGTGCGCAGGTATGTGCGTAGCCCATCGGCTTGGGACTATGTTCGCCTCCAATAGGTGTTTATATTTTTATTAGTTCTCGAGAGATTAAATATGTTTACCTCTATGCGTGAGTTTGCAAATGGACTAGATAGCCGAGTATGCGTAGCACTAAGGGTTTCTCAACCAAGGGTGCAATATTGCTATATTTATATAAATTATTATGTATACATAAAGCGAATAATGTGTGTATACCGGAATCATGTTTGGTGTCTTATGTTGATGACACTATTTTGTAAATGTACACTTATGGTATTATTAGTTTGGCATTTAGAATAATACGAGAATAAACTAAAGAAATCCTAAATCTATATCGAAATCATAAGTACGTCGATTTTGAGTTATTAAGGGACACTTTCAAGCATATTATTATGTACTTAGTAGTCAGTCAGGGTATCATAACTAGTATGGGTAGTTAGGCTCATTAGATGTGCACGCTAGATCGAGAGGTGAGTATCTCAAGTGAGTACGCTAAGTTAACTTGAAGAATAATTGTGCTAATTGAATCAATTTAAGCACTTGCTATTTTAAACTGTTTCCAACTCGGGCTCTGACACGTTTTTCTGTATATCTTTCTATTGTTCCATTATTTTAGGTGCCCAGTCACAGGGACACCAGCCTTAGGAGACTCTATTCAGTTGCCGTGTTGTAGCTGCTGTGGAAGCTGCAGGATTTTTCCTAGTAGATGACTTTACATTCTGTTGGACATGTCGTCCTTACTCATGTTTACTTTCAAAGATTTAGTCGTTTTAAATTATCTCTTAGATTTTATTTATTTCATTTGATTTATTGTATGGGATTGTATCTGGAGATGTTTACTCCAAACATTTATTTTACTTCAGTCAGACTTTACTTATCTTACTGTGATGCATGGTAGTTGTTGGTATTATTTTGGTAGTAGTTAATGACAAGATAAAATTTGGACATCACCCTTTTTAAATATTAGGTGGTTAGTTTTATTAAATTAAAATTTGAGTTTTCGACAGTGATGCATTATCTGAACCAACTTGATATTCTGAAATTGATTAATTAAGGACTGATCACCCGGTAATTAATTAGGCAGGGTGTCAGAGAAGAAGGTTGATCGGTGGATACCAAGGTTAGACCGCTACATGTGGACGACTTCAGACTGAGTCGTTTTCTTTAGAAGTTTTGTGAAGATTGTGCATTATACTTAGTCGATCTAAGTAGTCTGTAAGTCGACTGTCTTGTAAAACTTTCTAAAGTGCTGAATATAGGTTTTCCCCTGAAAAAGGGAGTTTTTCTCATCTTTAAGTGTTTGCATATTTTTTTATACTTGCAATTATATATTTAGAACACATATTTGCATGATCCCCTAATTTAATCAAAGACTAAAATTTGACTAGAATTGGATTTGTGTTTGTTCGGATTTATATTAAAAATATACAAAAATAGACTTTTTGATTGTGACTATCCTTATCGGGTGTGTTCACGCACTTATAAGTGGTATCAAAGAATCCACTCTAATAGAGACATAGGTTGTATTTTTGAGCCATGTAGTCTCGGAGTCAATATTATTAGTGGATCCAAAGAAGGTGTTAGCCATGTTGAATTGTGGAAAACCCATAACACCTACAAAAGTTCATAGTTCTTTGGGATTCACCAACTATTATAGGAGGTTTATTCTAAGGCCCTCGTAGATAGTGATATCAATGGATGAATTTACTCAGATGGGTATTCAGTTAGTGTGGACTACAAGGGGTCATTATATTTTCCACATTATCAAGGAGAAGTAGACTTAGACTTTAGTTTTCGTTTGATCAAGTAGTGAGGTTGATTATCTAGTCTCTACTGATGCTTCCCTATAGGGACTAGGTGGGGGTGTTGATGAAGGAGTGTCATCCTATTGCCTATGCATCTTGGAAGTTGAAGCCTCATGGGGTTAAATATTTAACACATGATTTGGAGTTAAGAGACGATATTTTACACACTATATGGCTGGAGGCACTATGTTTGAGGTGAGAAGTTCAGGCTCTTCAGCGATCACAAGAGTCTTGAGTATTTATTCATGTAAAAGGATTTAAACATAACAAAACGATGGCGATTAGAGCTCTATAAGGACTTCCAGTTTATAATTCAGTATCACCCGGGGAAGGACAATGTGCTGGCACATTCTTTGAGTCGATGATCGAGTGTTAGTTTGTCTACTCTTGAATTGACTGATGTGGATTCTGTTCAGATGATTAATGTGATTTTATGGGGATTCTCACATTGTCTCCTAATTTCATTACGAGGGTAGTCTGATCACAGGTAGATAACGTGGCATTCAAAGAGAAGGTGGGAGATCTTTTATCTACTGGAGTACCTCATTACACTAATAATTATGATAGTTGTTTGAGGTACAATGGGAAGGTTATAGTACCTTCAGACGAGGAGTGACATAGGATCATCAGGCAGAAGGACTATCGATCACAATTTTTGGTACATCTCGGTGGTAAGATGTACCAGGATATAAGGAGACAGTATTGGTGTGCAGGTATGAAATGGGAGGTTGCTACATTTATGTCCCAACGCAGCACATGTCAGATGATGAAGGTGGATCACTAGGGATCGCCATGTACTCTTCATCCCTTAACTTCTCGATGGAATTCATTGTAGTATTACCTTTGACACTCAAAACACGACACTATTTGGGTTATAGTTGACCACTTGACAAAGGTTCCACAATTCTTACCTATCTGCATAGATTTCACAACAAATCATATATGCGGTTATATGTGTCCGAGATCACTCATTTGCATGAGATACCTTTATCGATCATCTCTGATTAGGATCGCACTTTTATATCTCGATTTGGGGAAATTTTTAGGAGGTTATAGGGATGTTACTGAAATTGAATATGTCTTATCATCTTCAGAACGATGGGTAGACGAAGAGAGTGAATGAGATTTTGGAGGATATGTTGTGAACCTGCATTTTGGATTTTCAGGGTGCTTGCGAGGTGCATTTGTCGTCGGTGGAGTGCACCTACAATAATAGTTTTAATAATTTGATCAGTGTGGCATCGTATGGGTGACACTGTATATCACCCATGTAATATTGGTTGGACTCGATCGATAGTAGCTTGTTAGTATTTGAGTACGATTGGGATATGACTGAGAATATTAATATGAATCGGGATAGGATCAAAACTATTAAGGGTAGGGAGAATAGCTATGTGAACTTGGATTAGAAGGACGTGCACTTTCAAGTGGGTGATGAGGTGATTCTCAAAGTGTCACCAATGAAAGGGGTGATGCATTTTGGGAAGAAAGGGAAGCTAGCCTCGAGATAGTTGTAGAGATATTCTTGTTGTATATGAGTTGATAATGCCTCTTGTGAGTTACTTATTTGAGTTATATCATATCACATCCATATTGTTACTTGTTTCATTTGTTTTCTTAACATGGTGAAAATAATATTTAAATTATTTTTACAAGTTGTACATTTTAATGTTCAGAAGTGATCAACCCTAATGTTAAAATATACCTGTTAATACACTTTTCACGTATGGCATTTAATATTAGGACATGTTAGTTATGATAAATTAAAAATGTTGATTAATTCAAATACATTTCCTAAATGTGAATCACATCCTAATCACAAGTGTGAAATGCTTTTGGAATAAAAAGTGGTATGAATACCGTATCGTTAAGTTAAAAAAAATTACTAACCTTCTAGAATTAATTCACAATGATTTCTCTTAAATGAAATTTGTTAAAACTAGTGGTGATAAATATTATTTTATTACCTTTATCGATCATTGCACTAAATATTGTTATGTGTATTTACTAAAAAGAACATATAATGCAATAGAAATGTTGAAACACTATAAATGTGAGTTTGAAAACGGACCCAACAAAAGGATTAAAACATTAAGAAGAAATAGAGGTTATTAATATGATTCAGTATTCCAACAATTTTATTTGGAACACGATATTATTCACAAAACTACCGCTCCCTATTCACCTAAATCAAATGTTGTTGTTGAATGCTAAAAACAAACATTGAAAGAAATGATGAATGCTATGTTAATTAGATAAAGTCTACCCCATACCATGTGCATGTGTGTGTGTGTGTGTGTGCGTGGGGGGAGGGGGGGGGGGGGGGCTTTGAGAAAAATATTCTTAAAAAATCCCTCATAATAAAACCCAAAAAATTCCTTATGAGTTAAGGAAAGGTTGTAGAACTAACTATATATACTTTTAAGTATGAGGATATTTAGAAAATTGGTTGTTCTTAAACCCAAAAGGGTTAAGACATAACCAAAAACCATTAAATGTTTTTTCATAGATTATGAAAAACAACATTAGTGCATAACGATTTTTTGTTCACAAATTTGAGATATCTGCCCTGCATGCTAGTAAAACTATTAATTCTAGAGATTATAAATTTTTTGATAATATTTTCACATATAACATGTTACGTGATGCAAATTCACTTAAATATTACAAAATAACCCCTAACGATTTTATTTAGCTTTTAGACTTTCTAAATGAGTTATAAACCCCAAATTCTTTCCATACTCGACTTTGAAACAATTATATTTTATAAATCATCCATTTAAAACACTTTACTTAGTTTTGGAAATTACACAAAAGCTCTCAGAGTTTGAAAAAGTATAGAAAATGAATTAAAAACTTAACCAAAACCTCCCAAGGACTAAACCCTAATATCCTAAACCAATCCTCATCAGCTAAGCTGATGAGAATGCCATAAAAGCTGCCATTAGAGCCAATAGCAACAAGGTAACACATGCCATCATATGTAACCCTACGTTCACTACAAATTTCTCTCTAATACCAACTAAAAACCACCTCTCAATCCACTAATAAACTCTCCTTAACTTACCCAATAAAAGGCACACTAAAACACAGAGAAAACCACTAGTTCAATAGAGATAAAACAAACTCAAAAAATTGGCATTTTCAGGTATCCTCATATTTTATGCATAAAGCCTATATTTATCAATTCCACTTAGTTTCTGCAGTAGTTTAAAATCTATTTATGCTTTTACGTGTATTAGTTTGCGTAAGAATATATAACTAAGGGTCAATTTTTAGAAAACACCATGAAAAATTGAGCTTTAATGGTGAATTAATTGTTCCTGACCTTGAACCAGTTTCAAGGTGGGAATAATTGTCCTTAGACCTCTATGAACTCAAGCATAATGTTTAATTTGATTATAGTATAAGCACATGTCTCAAAATCATTTTTTTTCATTTCGACAGTTAAATTTTCAAAGTTAAAATTCTTCCTGTGTACTATATATTAGAACCTCAAACAAAAATCATTTTATTCCAAATTCACACAAAAATAAAACTACGTTACTGCCATAGTTCGAATTACACTGTAACTCTACGAATATGGAACTGAAATTTTCCAATTTTTACAGTGTATGGAGAAGTGTCTACAGTTCACCTCAATCCATGAAAGTTATATTTTGGATTCCTTGTGAAAAATTAGAAAGAATAGCCTTTGAATCAGCTAAAATGGTATTTTGTACTAGATTTAATTGAAGGTCAAAGTTTGTAATCCTAAGGTCAAATTGCGAAGGTTGAAGATGAAGTGGTCAACATGAGCACGAGTGAGGTCAAATGCATCGCCTTGTGTCCCTCAGCTGAAAGGACTAGTGTATTTATCATGGGTGGAAAATTGAGAGGTGGAATACCTTTATAGCTTCAAGCATTTACACCTTTACATAATAATATGTGTCTGAATGTCGTTCATGCGCATATGCATAGTGACTGTTGAATATTCCAGGTGTGTCTTTTCATATAACTAATGACTTATCTTCCCGATGATTGCTTTATTGGTCCACGTGACCAAATATTTTCAGAGTACAACAAATATAATAGTTTTAAAATAAGATATTAATTTATGATATATGATATAACAAGATAATTTTAAAACGCAGATACATACCGAATTTCTATTAAGCCCGTGTTACTATTTGTCATGGTCTAAAACAAGCGCAACTCTAGATGGCCGGCCTGACAACCGCATTTCACTTTTTTTTCTTTAATTTCTTATTCTTTTGTTATAAACAAATGCTATAAAAACAGTTTTTTTAATATTAAAAAAACAATTTTTAACACTTTTTAATTTATAAACAATTTTGCATATTAAACAGTTTTTTTTTAAAACAATATAAAAAAAATAATTTGTTGAATGTGGGTCGGCGTCAACGGCACTAATTAATCGCGATATTTTTTTAAAAAAATATTGCGATTAATTAGTGCCGCTGGCGCGGATCCACATTCAACACCCCAAAATAATTTGTTGAATGTGAGTCGGCGTCAGTTTCACTAATTAATCCCGATATTTTTTTTCAATATAATGTCGCGATTAATTAGTGCCGCGTCACACTAATTAATTGCGACATTATATTGAAAAAAAATATCGGGATTAATTAGTGCCACTGACGCCGACTCACATTCAACAAATTATTTTGGGGTGTTGAATGTGGGTCCGCGCCAGCGGCACTAATTAATCGCGATATTTTTTTTAATAAAATATCGCGATTAATTAGTGCCGCTGACGCGGACCCATATTCAACAAATTATGTGGCACGGGAATGTGAGTATGCGCTAGCGGGACTAATTAATTTCGTTATTTTATTTTAAAAATATTGCAATTAATTGGTGCCGCTGGTGATGACCCACATTCAACAAATGATGTGGGTCCAGGAATGTTGCTCCCCCCAGAGGCACTAATTAATCGCGATATTTTATTAAAAAAATATCACGATTAATTAGTGCCGCTCGCGCGGACCCACATTCAACAAGTGATGTGGGGGCAGAAATGTGAGTATGTGCCAGCGACATTAATTAATCGCGATATTTTATTTAAAAAATATTGCGATTAATTAGTGCCGTTGGCGCGGACCCACGTTCAACAAACGATGTAGGTCCGGAATGTGCGTCCCCGCCAGCGACATTCATCAATCGCAATATCATGTTAATAATTTTTTTTTTATTTATGAAAAAAATATATTTTTTAATTTTAATAAAAAAATATTTATTTAAATACTTTGTTACGAACCCTACACCACACGATGTATTTGAGTGCGTCTAATCGAGTTGAGGTGAATTGGAGTAGAATAATAATATATTTTCCATATTTGGAGAGAAAGATACAATAAAAGAAAGATAAGACAAATTTGGGCAAACCCCCAAAACAATCCCGTCAAGATGTCGCCTAAATTTTCATCATCTTCATCTTCACAATTTTGGAAGGAAACAATGAGTGAGAGTGAGAGTGGGAGTGGATGGGCCAGTTATACCCTTTTCGTGATAACCCTCTTGTTCATATTCCAGTTAATCACAACCAAGAGGTTTATATCTTTGTTCAGATTTTTCTTCAAATCAGACGGTGTTGTACCTCACAATCACAATCCCACTGTTTCTCAACAACCCAATACCCAGAAAGCAAGGTAGCTCTTCTTTTTCTTCTTATTTTGTGTCTTTAAGGGTAAGTTTGGTTGTGTTAATTTGGAACGAGTACTTCTACACGTACTGAGGAGAATCGGCTGTACGTATTGCGTCCATATTGGTCCGTATCTTAGGTCCACTCAAGATATGGACCAATACAGACACGCTGTGCAAAGATTAAAGGGCTTTTTTGAGTTAATTACACTTTGCTAATCTATTTGATATACCCACCACGATGTTATTTCAAAATATTTACTACATAAGCTAATCTATTTGATATTACAAAGATTAAAGGGCTTTTTTGAGTTAATCCCCACTTTTCAATAAGATATTTGGCTTAATCCCACTTTGCTAATCTATTTGGTATACCCACCACGATGTTATTTCAAAATATTGAATTAAAGGGTCATTTTGCCTTTTTGACTTAACCCCAAATATTAATGCCTAATTTGACTATCCTCATTTTCATAATTATTTGAATTTACCCCCAACATAGCGGGTTAAGTCTAATTTGACATTATAGAGAGGGGTAAAGTCAAATAAATCGTTACACTTAACCTCTTATTTTTATTCAACATTTTGAGATACCCCTCATAAAGGATATATCAAAGAGATTAATAAAGTGGAGTTAAGTCAATTATCGTATTAAAAAGTGGGGGATAAGTAAAAAAATCCCTTACAAATATTGAATAAAGGGTCATTTTGACTTAACTCCCAAATATTAATGCTTAATTTAACTTAATTTCTCGTTTTCATAGTCTTTTGCTTTGCTCCCAATATAAGGGGTTAAGTTTAATTTGACATTATAAAAAGGGGGTAAACTCAGATAAATCCTTAGACTTAACTTTCTATTTTTATTCAATAATTTGAGATCCCCCTCGTGCGGGTATATCATAGAGATTAACAAAGTCGGGGATATAAAGTCAAATATCATATTAAAAAGTGGGGGTTAAGTAAAAAAAAAACTATAAAAATATTGAATAAAAGGGTCATTTTGATTTAACTCCCAAATATTAATGCTTATTAACTTAACCCCTCGTTTTCATAATTCTTTGACTTTGCTCCTAACATAGGGGGTTAAGTCTAATTTGACATTATAAAGAGGGGTAAGTCAAATAAATAATTATACTTAACTCTCTATTTTTATTTAATATTTTGAAATACCCCTCTTGCAGGGTATGTCAGGGAGATTAATAAAGTGGGGGTTAAGTCAAATATCGTATTAAAAAGTGGGAGTTAAGTAAAAAAATTCCTTAAAAATGTTGAATAAAAGGGTCATTTTGACTTAACTCCCAAATATTAATGCCTAATTTAACTTAACCCCTCTTTTTCATAATTATTTGAATTTGCTCCCAACATAGGGAGTTAAGCTATGAAGCACGGATTCGACACGTAATATGTGTTTCGACACGACATGCGACGCGTGATTTTTACAAAAACTAGGATACGACACGCTAGGATACGTATAATATATAATATATGTTAAAATATATAATATATATTTATATATATATATATATTAATCAAATTAAACAGATTTTTTTTCCATAAAATACATTATTAGAGTATTCTTAACATGAAATTATGAAAATGAACCATACAAAACAAAATCTAAACACACTTTAACATTAAAAATCATAAATAAGGCAGAATCACAATCATATAAGATTTTTTTTTTTTTTAAAATAAAATTAAAAAATGTCCTTTTACGCGTCCTAGCGTGTCGGCAACGTGTTCCAGCATGTCGGCAACGTGTCCCAGCGTGTCCCAGCGTGTTGACAACGTGTCTCAACGTGTCGGAGCGTGTCACGTGTTCGTGTCAAAGCTGACTCGTGGCTTCCGGGAGAGTGTCGGTGCTTCATAGGAGTTAAGTCTAATTTGACATTATAAAGAGGGGTAAGTCAAATAAATCCTTAAACTTAACCCCCTATTTTTACTTAATATTTTGAAATACCCCTCGTGCAGGGTTATGTCAGAGAGATTAATAAAGTGGGGGTTAAGTCAAATATCGTATGAAAAAGTGGGGGTTAAGTAAAAAAAGTCCCTTAAATATATTGAATAAAAGGGTCATTTTGACTCAACTCTCAAATATTAATGCCTAATTTAACTTAACCCCTTGGTTCCACAATTATTTGACTTTGCTCCCAACATAGGGGGTTAAGTCTAATTTGACATTATAAAGAGGGGTGAGTCAAATAAATTCTTAGACTTAACCTCCTATTTTTATTTAATATTTTGAAATGCCCTCGTGCACAGGGGTATATCAAAGAGATTAATAACGTGAGGTTAAGTCAAATATCGTATTAAAAATTGGGTGTTAAGTAAAAAAAATCCCTTAAAAATATTGAATAAAAGGGTCATTTTGACTTGACCTAGTAACAACTTCCCATGAAAGTATCTCTCTAGAAGACCTCCGATGTGCCCCAACCACATCAAATTTGACAAAGATATTAATTCACAAAAAAATATGCAAAAGGTACAGTGGAATAGTAAATGGTTGACATATTCTCCTTTCTTGTAACATAAGACGCACTAAATAGGGGACAAAGACGTGCAGGTTTTTCTTAGAGATGTAAAAATAAGAGTAATAGGGAGGTTTTTTGTAATTATCAATTATTGTGTTCATCCTATTATAATGGTCACCTCTCCACTTAAAAATTTTTAGTTTAGTCTAATACGTATTAGAATGGTATGCCCATCAAGAGATAATTTATTCTCCTTTGCCCTTTTTTCATATTTAGAACAATTAAGGAAAAAATTTTGTAGGTAAAGAACCCACTAGCCACATATATGATATAAGGATACTGAGAGAGTTACTCTTTTGTTGAATGTGAGTTTATTCTTTAATATATTTCCACTGCACTTGAATTAAGTTACTTATTAACCATATCAGCAGTCGTTACCCTCTCGTGAGCAACAAACCAAGAGAAAACATGCACTTCCAACAAAACACCACCTATCCAAATACACTTTAAAAGGGCACTCCAGGATTTGATAGTGAATTAAGAAAGTGAAGAAAATACAATATTCACGATAACTCTTACCCCCATAACTCATTTTGTATCTCTAATACACAGCGAAAAACTCACACTCCAAAAGAGCTAGCAAGGAAGAAATTCAGTAATTTCAGTATCTTTGAGGTTTCCTTGGAACAAACGATTCTAAAACAGAGATGAGTAAGATGTGAAAGCTGAATGCGAGGATGCATTTGCCTGAAACTTATTTGAGATGTGATATATAGCAGTAAACAATGATTTGGGGATTAACCTCCCCATTTATCCACCCAAAAATGAATGAATACCATTCCCGTCACTAAGGCTACACGCTCAAGAAAAGAGTTGGGGTTTCTTGAAACGAAGGTCAATGAACTTCTACGGGCAGTAATTGTTGTATTCAAGATTTTCGTATTCAGGTATTTTTCATATTTAGAGGCTGTTTATAGGATTATTCCTTAATCTTATAGGTTTAAATTCGTTCATTTTTATATTAAATTTTTCCTGTAAGTAAGGTTCTACACGATTACGTTTATTAGGCTTGAACCATAAATTAAGCTTGAAAGCATTTGTGCCTGCATTCCACGGCCAGTAGGCATGCCTTTTCTATTCTTTCATTTATTCTTCTATTCCATCTTACATCACTATTCTAGTGGGCCTTAAGTCAAAAATTGCAATCCGTGAGTTTATTAACTTCATATAACTACCTCATTATCTCACTTCATGTACAGAAGGTACCTACAAGAGCAGCCTTGAATCTGATGTCTAGATGTACTAAAACCACAATGGAGACGGAGAGTTCATGTTCACTCTTGAACAAATTAGGAGCAGATGGAAAAGGGGGAGGGGGGGCGCGGCGTAAGAAGACTTATGGCAAAGAGTCAATTTTATTGCGTATTCATGGGCCTCATTGATAAGCAATTTGTGCAGCAGTGACAATGGCGGAAGAAATTGTTGGGACTTGGGAGGCCAGACTGATGTAAGGTCATTTTCAGGACATTTGTGGAATCCTAATATGTCAAGGGACGGCAAGAGACAGTTAAAGGATGTGATTGACTACGATTAAATAGATGTACTGCTGGATTCATGTTACTTTGTATTTTTTCTTTTATATTTGGGCCCGTTATATGTTGGGCTTTAGGTGTTTTTTAGTCTTCTTTATTTCTTTATTTTTGTATCATGAATGTTCTAGAACCATCCATATATTATTATAAATACATTTATTTGGCCTCCATTTTTGGGTAAGCCACATCATAAAAATCTTATCGGTATAAGAGCCAAACAAAAAGAAAACCCTAACCCCACACTTCTTTCCATTCTCTTCAACCAACACACCCTAACCCTCAAACCCTAACCGAAGATCTAACCCAAACCACCTTTCTTCCTCACCTAATCAAGCCAAAACCCTAGCCCCTTCAACCCTAACAAGGTCACGACCTCTCTTTTGAAAACCCACATCGCTACCTCTCTCTCTCCAAAAATCCAGATTGCGAACCCTCCAATGGGTACTGTTCAGGTCGTGAACCATCTTTGGTAGGGTTCCGACCCATATACCCTCTCTTGGTTTTTTTCCCTTCGATCTAATTTGTTAAACTTGCACATTTGTTGGTGATTTGGGGTTGCCATTGTTTTCGACGGCATTCTTCGGTGTTTCCGGCAGCATTTTGTGGTTGGTTGCAATTCTTTTGGTCTTTGGAGAGTGATTTTGTGATCATTTCATGTTTTGGGGATATTTTTGAAGTACTATGACGGTTTTTCGTGAATGTTGATTTTATTGGTGGTTCTTGATTGGAGGTTGTTATACTTGGGTCAAATTGTTGGTAATTTAGGTTTTGAATGGCAAATTTGAGTAAAAGACAAAACACTTTTTAATTAGCAAATCGTAAGCCCGTTTCAATTAGGTACAAGTCCCAGTATAAATGAGTAAAACTTTGCTTTGAAATACTATCTTGGTAATGGGGGGATTGTTTGTAGACATCGTTCGAGATCCCGGATGACCAAAGTTCTTGATACCACTAGTCCTTGGGTGAATCCTCCGCCATGTGCGGGTGATTCTTCTCATACCGCCACCATTTTTCATGTTAGAGCTTCAAAGCCTAATTGGAATTTGGAATTTGGAGCCACTGATCACATGATGGGAAAGTTATCTCTCATTTCCTCACCCATCGTTCCCAGTACGCTCGTATTGCAGACAACTCCCGTACACGTATCCATAGCAAGGTTCTAAAAGGTGCGAGGTGTGGTTGAGGCGTAGAGGTCAAGCCTCAAGCCTTGGGAGCCTAAGCGTAAAAAGGCATTTTCCCTTTTTTTATTATTTTAATTATTTCAAGGCTAATAATATAATAAAATAATACATACCTTGAATTTTGAAAATATATCCGTATGTTTGGTAGCCATCTTTCTCATACTGATGCTCCATAATCAATATATAAAATGTATTTTGATTGTTTTGGACCAACCAATTTGTAAAAAAAGGTCTTTAAATGGCGATATCATTTCACTAAGGCATCTTTGTTTTAAAAAAAAGTGCGCTTCAAGCCTTTTACCAAGAATAAGGCGTGATAAGGTGTAGGCGATGCGTTTCTCTCTAGCCTTAAGCCTAGGGGCGGCTTTTAGAACACAGATCCATAATAAAGAGGATGTGTGTTTATCTCCCGATATTACTCTCCTCGATTTTGCATTGTCTAAATTTTTCTTTTGATCTCTTATCTGTTAGCCAACTTGCCAAACATCTAAATGGCACCCCAAATTAGATTATTTTTTTCTTTTTTCTTTTTCTTTTTTTTTTTGTGTGTGTGTGTGTGTGTGTGTGGTGGGGGGGGGGGGGGGAGCACCCATTTAATGTCTTTGGCAATAGCCCCTTATTCCATATCCTCCCTCAAGTATTTGAGTGTTGTTCATAACTCTAGTCCCTCTCAACATAAACTTGATGATAAATCTATTTGATGCATTTTTGTTGGGTACTCCTCGATGTCTAAGAGGTATCGGTGCTATGACCCAGTCTCCAAACACGAGTATTACTTTTGATGCTACATTTCATGAGGAGGTCCCTTGTTACGGGAGGGTGGGAGTAACTACTCCAGAATCACCTATCCCTATGTCACTCGAGGATCAGGCTTCACCTCTTGCCCGACATATTCCTTTATTTGATGAGACACCTCCCCCACTTTCGGAGCCCACCCTGCATGTGTGATCCCGTCGGCCTCATCCACCTCCGCCAGCTCCCTCTCCAGACTTGGGTAGCTCACCCTCTCCATTACCATTTCCCACTGATTTCCAATCTCGTTATCCTTCTCATATTCGTCGCCCCTTCCCGATACGGCCATACTTGTACTACTAATCATCCTATTTCCAATATCTTTTTTATGATAGCCTTTCTGGTCCCAATCGAGCATACCTAGGCCAACTTGACTCTATTTATATTTCTCGATTTGTAACTGAGGCTCTCCAGAAACCTAAGTGGGTAGAAGCGATGAAAGTGAAAATGGATGCTTTAGATCGAAATGGTACATGGGAGCTTGTGTCCTTACCTCCTTGGAGAAGACAGTTTGATGCAAATGGGTTTTTATGGTGAAATATTTCGCAAATGGATTTGCTGATCGCAATAAGGCGCGATTGGTGGCTAAGGGATATATTCAAATTCCAAGAAAGGATTTTGGTGCTACCTTTGCCCCTCCGGATAAGCTTACTTTGGTTCGATTATTAGTTTCACTTGCGGCCTCTCATCCTTAGTCTCTACATCTGTTGGATGTTAAGAATGCTTTTTTACACGGTGATCTATTCGAGACCAGCTATAAGGACCCTCCTTCAGGTTTTCGAGTTGAGGACAAGTATACCGAAAAAGTGTGTCGTCTTCGAAAGTCGCTTTAAAACCTTAAGAAATCACCTCGGGCTTCGTTTAGCTATTTCAGTGAGGTGCTCTCTCCATGATTTTTACTCGGTTCCATTTTGATCATACATGTCTCATCCGTCGTCAGCCCGATGATAGATGCATCATCTTATCGGTGTATGTGGATGATATTATTTATACAAGTGATGATGTTGATAGGATTGCTCAAGAAAAACGAGATATTAGCAAGGTGCTTGATGTGAACTTGGGTACGGGTGGCAATTTTGTAAATGACACGACAACACGAATCGACATGGAACAAAATTAACACGAAATTAACACGGCTTATTGTGTTCAGATCTGGTTTATTGGACCCACTATCGGGTCATGTTAGGTTCGTGTTTGATTTTTGCCATGAAATTTACCCGAATAGGTCCCGTTAAAGGCACGATATTGACCTCTTTAAGGCCCATTATGGACCCGATCAAAAACCCATTACTGACCCTTTATTGACCCCATTAAAAAAACCATTACTGATTAAAAAAATAAAAGGCTTTTGTTAAAAAGCTCAACCCACCAATTAAGACTTCACAAAAAAAACTACAAACAAACCCTAGCCAAACATAGTTCAGACATTTCTCTCTTCTTCACCCACCCACAAACTCTCACAGCCCCGAACCTCCACCGCCGGCCTCATCAACGTATTCTGCCACCAGCGCCCCTCATCCCCCTCTCCCTCCATCCTCCGTCAGGGTCTTCTATCCAGCGACCATTTTTGTTCGGTGACTTCACTCAAAAGGAGCTCAATTAAATTTATTCAATGATAATGAGACGAAAAGGACAAAATTATTTGAAATTGCTGGGGAGAAAAATAGAGTGAAATTTTCAAAACCCCTTGTGAATGAATCATATGAAAATGAGGTGATTGTGCGCTTTATTTTGTTGGGTTTATATTGTTTATTAATTTGAAGTTATTTATTTCAGATTATTTACTTTTTGTGGTTTGTCTTTAGATGGTGTGATTTATTGTTATAATTTTTTTAGGTTGACAGCGGAGACGATAGTTCTTGCGAGAATGATGATGTTGAAGTTAATGTGGAACTAGAGAGAGAAACAGAAGAGGGTTCACTATAGCAATATAGGAAATGTCAATCCGAGGTATGGACTTTTTTTAACCTTCAAATGATGGAAAAGAAAGGGGCGGATGTAAAAACTGTTCAAAAATTTATACATGTGCATCTAAGAATGGGACGGGTAGTTTAAGATAACATATGGAAAAAGTGTCTAAGGAGGGATAAAAATGACATCTCCCAAATGTCGATGAACCAATCTCGTGGGTATATGTCAATGCGCTCTTCCAAATTGAGGTTGGAAGATTTCGAGAGTTAGTTAGTGAGGCCATTGTAATGCATGATTTACCATTTCAATTCGTAGAGTACGAGGGTATTAGATCTATTTTCCAGTACTTATATGAGGATGTGATAACTATCTCAAGAATTATCGCAAAGGCCTAAGTCTTAAAAATGCACAAAAGGGAGAAGAAAAAAATGAAAAAAATGCTTTAATTAGCTCCAGGGAGGATTTCTTTGACATCTGGTTTATGGTCTTCAATTAACACGGATGGATTTGTTTATGATACTTAACACTTTATTGACAAAGATTAAAAATTGCAAGAAAGAATTCTCAATTTTCAAGTGATGCCATCTCCACATAATGGTATCTGCTTAACCGAAAAAATATTTGAGTGGGGAATTGAGAAGAGAAATTGTTCACTATCACTTTGGACAATGCATCAAGCAATGATACATTTGTTGACTTGCTAAAAAGTAAATTAAATAATGAAGGCGCACTTTTAACTAAGGGTGATTATTTTCATATTCGTCGACATGCTCATGTTTCGATCTAATAGTTCAAGATGGCTTAAAGGCAATAGATGAAGGAGTGGAAAATGTGCGCGAGTAAGGCTCACAAGTTAGAAAAGCAAAATTTATGGAATGTGTGAAATTTGTTCATTTGAATGCGAACAGAGGATCGCGTCAAGATGTCCCTACTAATGATTGAGAGTGCTATATTTTATCGTCGTGCATTTGTTCGTTAAGCATTAAGTGACTCAAATTTTATGCATTGTCCAAATGAAATGGAATGGGGAAAGACAAAGAAAAACTTTAAGTTTTTGGAGGTTTTCTATGAAGTGACTTGCATCTTATCCGGAGACAAACACCCTACGACTAACTTGTATTTTACTTCAGTTTCCATGGTTGAGTTCATTTTAAGAGAAGAAATGCAAAGTTCGGATGTCTTTACGAAGCAAATGGCATGTAAAATGTATGAGAAATTTTGTAAGTATTGGTCTGATTATAATTTACTTTTCGCAGCAGCTGCGAATTTTTATCCTCACAAAATTCAATATGTGGAGTCACTTACCAAAAGCTCTATGATATCAGTAATTATCAAGGTCGTCTTGTTCAAGAAAAGTTGTTTGATCTACAAGAGCAACTCTATTAAGGCCGAGAACACCTCCACTACAACGGTCGATGGGTGTAAGAAAGTCGGTGATGCCGTACTAAGTCGAACTACCAAAAACATGTTTAAGGTAAATATATTGCTGCTTTGTTATTAAATACAAAAAATGCTATTTCTTAAGTAAAATACAATGTTGTTTTTTATTACACATTTTTTTTCAGTAAATACAAAAAATAGCTATTTTGTAGTAACATACATTGTTGGTTTTTATTTATCGTAAAAAACGTCGTTATTTTTAAATACACACATTAACACACATTGCTTTTTAGGAGTTCTCTTCTCATGAGAGTCGAGCACTTGCTTCCATGCAAAAGACACAACTTGAGATGTATTTGGATGAACCATAGCAGAACAATTGAATTTTTTATGCTTTTGGAGAGCTCATCAATATCGATACCCTGATCTAGTGTGTATGGCTCGTGATATCTCAAGTGTCCATGTATCCACGGTTGCATCGAAGTCGCCCTTTAGTAATGGTGGTTGTGTGCTTGATCAATATCGAAGCTCGGTTAAGCCTGAAACCGTGGAGGTCTTGATTTGTATTAGAGATTGGCTTTTGGGCATTTAAGGTACATTTACATTTCTTTGCAATTCGTTTTTTTTTTAAATTAAAGATTCTTACTTGTTAATCATTTTGGGTTTTTTATTAATAATGTGATTTGGAGCTAATTTTGCTTGAGCGCACTGAAGATATCATACAATTGGAACCAAGGAAAGCACTTCATCGGATACTATCAAGGTTACTACAAGCTATATTTAATGTTTAGTTTCACTTGTATTACTAATTTATTTTATTCTAATGGTTTTACTTTTTTTTGCATAGGGATGATATTATGCATGATGCTGGGAGAAAGAATGATGCAAGGTCCGAGGAGAGTAGTGATGTTTTGAAGACACTTTAAATTTATTAGTTGTCATCTTAGATATATGCGATGTTTGTAAAAATCTCACTAACAACTTTAAGTTGTGTTTGAAATATTTTAAAACTTTTGTTGGTTGAGATTATATAATTTTTGGTTGTGCACGATTATTAGTGGTTTGTGATTATTTTAGAGGAGAATTAAAAGCATAGTAGATAAAAGTTTCTCATGGGCAATTAAATTGTGATGTAATTATTTTTTTAGTGCACTTGGAAGCATGAATTGGAAAAATCTGCTATAGATCGTGTCGTGCCAATCGTTTCATGTCGTGTCGTATCGTGTCAAGCATGTCGTGCCAATCGTGTCGTGCTAATCGAATTTAATGAGATCAAAATTATAAATTGTGCCGTGTCATGTTAGAAGAGGTTCATGTTCGGGTTGTGAAAAAATAACACATTGTGTCGTCGTGTTTGTGTCGCTAAAATATATTTCGGGTCGGGTCGGGTCCTGAGCCCGACCCAATAACATGATTTTCCACCCCTAGACTTGAGTCCACTCCGTTACTTTCTCGGAATTGAGCTGACTCTGTCCCGACACAGGATATCTTTGTCCCAACGAAAGTACACTTTAGATCTTCAAGATACCGGAATGTTAGGTTGTAGTCCAACTTTCACATCTATGGACCCTAACCTGGAGCTCTCAGTCGAGACAGGTGAATCCTAGTCGAGACAAGTGATTCCTGATCTAATTTTAGCAAAGATTAATTGGCTGCCTCAATTATTTGACCAATACGAAGCCTGATTTGGCATTTGTCGTAAGTATGGTCCGCCAGTTTATGCATGTTCCACACACCTCATACTTGGATGTTGTTTACCACATTTTGAGACACCTCAAGTCGTGTCCACGACTTGGGTTATTTAATGTCTCGGAAAGTCAGACAGGCCTCTCATGCTTTACTGATGGTCATTATTCTCTCATTAGATTTCATGCTTCATGAGAGAACAAAGCACGTAGAAGTTGGAAAACGTAAGATATTGCGTCATTTGCCCTGTTTTTGTCCCATCTTTAGATCAGACTGCGGATTTTTTTCACTAAATCAGTCGGGCCACCTCTACTTCAGTCTTCTGACATATTGTCCGGTCTCCTCCTCATCCTTTAGTGAGGCATAAAAGGCTAGCAACAACCTCTAGTCTACACTATCAAAGGAGCTAGCGAAATTAGTGTTCACTTAATTATACATGGATTCGGATTCACTGATCTTTATCACATTATCATATGGTTTCTATCGGGTAGCCAAGACTGCTATTGTGGTTGCTTCTTTTTGCAGGACTCTTAGGTTGTATAGAGATGCTAATTTATCAGTTGTTCTTTTTCCGCCCCATTTAGGGACACTCTTTTATACATCATTTGACATATCAAAAAACAAATTACAGATTAATAATTAACTATCCTTATTAATATATACATCTCGTCTCGTTCAACGGTATATTATTCAAAAGCTGCTCATACGAATAATATTTGCCGCCAACAACGTGAAATTCGTGGAAGATTATCAAATCTTTGAAGATATATTTCAACTTTTTATTATCTCATCGTCTTATCATGTTCCATAGCGAACCACATTGTACAGCGATTTAAATCCGTCCATGAAAAATAAAAAATAAATTGCTTGAGATATCTCAAGTTATTTTCAAAATGACTCGAGCTCATATACACACTTAACGATCCGCACCAATAATGTCAGAGCAACAAAGTTTTGAAAAGTAGCTAAATGATGTGGCTGAAAAATGCAAACTTGGGGTTACGTATGAAAAACATCGAAGCCATGAAAGTAAATGTTACTGAAATAGCAAGGGAATAGAGGAAAGTTTTAGAGCAAAAAAATACACATCTCCAAACATCTGATCGTGATAACCTGACAAGAAATTTTTAAAAAAATACCATCGAAAATAACAACTACAAATGTGTGTGTGTGTTTTGGGTAGAGGGGGACCACGTCTGTTTACCTTCTTTGCCAAGTCTTCTTCAAGACATTTCACGCGTGCGGAAAAGTGATCTTGAGCTTTTTTTGCAGATTCCTGTAGTTCATTATATAAAAACGATGTTACAAGCACCAAATAACAAAAACAAAAATTACCATAACCTAGCTTCCGAAAGTAGTTCATTCAAATTTACCTGAGAACCTTCAAGTAGAAACATTACATCCTTCCTTCCCTCCACTGCAAAACAACAAAACTATCACTTGCACTAGCAAAGGTAAGAAACAAAGGTAATATATACAGAGAAAAAAAAGTAGGGTTTTTTTACTTCAATACATCACTAATTTTCGATTTTAGACTTTAATAAAACTTTATTAGTAATGTATTTAAGTCAAACAAAAAACAAAAAAGTAACAAAACCAATTGAGGGTTCACACAAAACCAAAGCTGCTTGAAAGCATATACTGAAGTGGTAACTTTTTCTCTCTGGTCTCAACAAATAGACCTATAATTCCATGATGTCTGTTATGAGAGAATTAGAGTCTTAAGTTTCTTTTTCTGCCATTGAGTTTTCTACTCTTAACTAACAAATGAATATCCTCAGGTCAACACCTTTCACACATAGTTGTCAAATCGCGAATCGTATCGTGAATCGTTTACCCCCGAATCGCGAATCGAATTGGTCGAATCGGAACCAAATGATAAAAACGTAGTAAAAGATACGTAAATGGGATTTAACACTATAGAATTGGTAATTAAGCGTAATATGACAAAAACCTAATCATAGCACGTGATAATATACCAAAATATATCACAAAAATTAACCGTAGCACATGTTCTCATTCATTTTAATCTTCAAATGTAAAAAACAAAAATATATCATAAAACAGCCTACATATTAATTTAAAACATCCTACATATTAATTTAATACAATAAAATAAATACTAAGGTTAATTTAAAGTAGTAAAACTGTAAACCAAATACTTCCAAAAATTTTAAACAGCCTACCTACTAAGATTAACAATATTAATTTAAAATAGCCTACAAAATTACAACAATATTAATTTAAAACAGTAAACCATATTAATTTAAAACAATAAAACAAATACTAAGATTAACTATAAAACATTATTAATTTAAAACAGTCTTCATATTAATTTAAAGCAACAAAACAAATATACCTTCAAAGATTTTATAACAAATACAAAAGTTTTATAACAAAAAAAAAAAGCAAAAGATAGAAGGCACTCAGTCAAGAGAATGGACAAGAAAAGTAATAACCGAACCAAGAGAACATGTTTTTCTTTAAAACTCAATATCGTAACGGTAACCTTTGTTGTTTGCTTCTTTTTTTATTTGTTTTATTAAAACACACGAATGGTTATAAAGTAAAAAAATCGCGAAAAAAAAAATTGAATCGGACCCGAATCGGAAGATTCGAATCGTGAATCGCCGATTCAGTCCGATTCTTTAAAAAAATTGCGATTCTCAACTCAATTCGAATCGTTTTATGTGAGAATTGAATCGAATCGTACGATTCGAATCGCGAATCGAACGATTTTGACAACTATGCTTTTACAGCAGTCTCCCTCAGCCATGATCGCGATATTGGAGGCCTTGACTGGTGCTGGATTAGTAGTGACTGAACACCTTGGGTCAAGATAGGCCAGCCTAAAGTCCTCCAATAAGTGCATACTTAATAGCTTTCTCGATGTGTAGGATATCTATGAAGCTCGAATCAACTCGAACGTGGGCGTGCATCCCACTAATACAGCAGCCAATGCGCTGCTCCTCTGTCCTAGATCCTAACTATAATTATGTAACAGATATTTTTTATTGTTCTTTATTAAAAAATTTCCATGGATTTTCAGATTTTCTACCCTAAAAATAATGTATTATTGTGTATCATCCAAAACAAAAACTAAAACACATACGGAGTCTAAACTAGCGCAGCCAAAACATTAGTCGATACAACATTTTTGAACCGTGATGACAAGTGTGACCTTTACATCAACACATTGTTCAAAGTCGCGGTATCGGTCTATGACTCGGACACTCAATTTTTGACTCGGTATCAGTATCGGTCTCGGTCTCTAGCGATACGCAACTATACACTATTTAGAAAACTCAGAAAAATTTGAAAAAAATGCCGAATAGTTCAAAAAAATAAGAATAATAATATGGCTCAATTAGACAAGTACAAAATCATCATTAGCATACATAACATTGTCTAATTGTTTATATTGAATTATCATTTAGTATGCATACCATTGCTTAAATAAATATATATTTAGTAATATATTCTTTGTGAATGTCATAATAGTACCTATTAATAAGGATATATATAATGTAAATAATCACACGCTTATAAGGATAGATTAATAATGATACATTTTAATACAAATTAAGTAAATACAAAAAGAACGTTAAATGAGATATAACCCCTTTAGAAACACTACAAGAAAAGAATTAAGAGATTTAATAAAAAAAAAAATGATTTGCGACCACAAAACATCATATACTCTGTACCGAATTGAAAGCGATTGTTTTGATCGTGATATGGACGCAAAATTGAGAATTAGAAGTTAAGATAGAGAGATCGATGCTTAGTAATTTTTATCATCTCGATCAATATATCACCAATATAGGTCGATACTACCGTGATATCGCCGATATGAGCCGATTCTACTGCAATATCACCGATATGAGCCGATACTACTGAGAAATTATTGATACGGGGTCGATTCACACCAATAATCGAAAACTCAACTCGTAACTCGGAATCGAATCAGTGGGTAACGATATCTAGTCAACTCGGCCGTATCGTTGGCGTATCGACCATGACTTTGAACCATGCATCAACAAGTCGCAATATCTACTCTATCATATATTTAAAATTAACAGGCAGGGGTAAGGTAGGAGTAAAATGAGAACCTGGAGCTGCCTCCTCGGAACGTGGATAAGAAGAATGAAGTTTATGCTCTTCTTCATATAACTTTTTGTACATAGCCACCTATTCATAGAGAAAAATAATGGTCAAATTTTCTACCACGTGTGACAATTCCATGCTCTTGAAAATAGCTTACAGAGGTATGAAGTGATTCGATCATGCGTCCTTGCTCTTATGCTCTGGCTAAGACTGCATCAACTTTAGATGCAGCTTCTTCAGAATGTCTTTGGAGCTCCTTTTCAAACTCCTCCTGAAATTCCATAAAAATCGAGAAGCTGAATATCAAACAATTTCCAATACAGTGGCCATGGATGAAATTTAAGTAAACAAAATGAACATGAAAGAGAATATTTGGCAAAACCTTCAACTCCCCTTCTTTATTCGCAATCTGGTCGGAAAGGCTGCGAACAAGGCTTCGGAGCTTGACATTCTGCTCGACTAATCCATTTATATCCTTAAAGGTCAACTGAACCATATTTTATTTAAAAAAAATTAAACATCTATTTTTCATTATTAAATGTAAAGGCCAGATTCGCGCCTAAGAAAAGGGAGGAAAGCATACTAGTCGTTCAGAAAACACTTTTTCAGCATCTGACTCAGTATTCTGACCATAAGGAGTTGTTGCATGGTCATCAGCATAACCATATCCAACAGACCCACAACGAAGTTGTATATCACGACATTCCTTCAGGAGCACTGTTACCTAATATAATATCAAGAATTGGTTCAAAAATTGAGGAAAAGACATGCAAATATATTACTAAAATTTATAGGATATAAACTTCATATCAGTAGGCCTGACAGAACCAGGTCGATTTCGTGCAGTGCCTTATCAGTTTTTTTTGAAGATTAGAGCCACCCATACCCTGCCTGTTTAGAGTCGTGCACACTCAGTTCATGTCATGTTTGTGTTGTGTTTAAGTATTCATCACTTCTATATGATTCGTTTCGTGTATCAGACTCGTGCCACCCATTTATATGATGTTTAACGGGTCAGCTCATTATCGACCCAAACCCAGGAAGACTAGACCAAAACCCGTGCTAACTTCGTGTCGTGTGCCATCCCTATGTATCAGGTTCATCCAAACTAGTGACGCATTTGCCAAAGCACTCCAGTAGAATAATAAAGGAACACTTTTAGAGTTTGACAATTAAATACGCATGGCCCTCAAACATATAGAAAGAGTGTTCTGCTGATAGCAAGGCAATTTTATGCACCAACAGAAACATGCATAATAAAAAAATTAAATTCTAAAAATAAAGAGAGCACCATCAATAACAAATAATAAAGGGACACGTTGAGGCTTTAATATGTATGGACATCAGATATATAAAAGCAGGTGCTCTACTGACGCCAAAGCAATTTTATACGCCAACATATGTTAGTATTAAATATAAATTCTAAAATAACAAAGAAAGCTCTATCAATAACAAATTGACTATCAGGTTTTATATTGCTGTCTCCATCACCTGTTGCTGAAGGTCAAGAATCTCCTTTTGGGCCATGGAGTAGTCACGTTCATGCTTCCTCAAATCAGCCTGGAAACAAAAAGCAGAAGCACCAACTTAAACATGTACAAAAATAAAAACATACACACACATATCTATTCCAATCTTTACTAACCTTTAACTCTTGGATGATCCTCTGTAAAGTAGCATGTTCAGAAGTAGAACGCTGCAACTTTTGGTTAACCTCCGAGTAGGCATTGACCAATCTCTCATGTTCGGCTGCATCAGTGATAATAATTAAACCACCATAGTGCAAGCCCAATAAGAAAAAACTCAAATCCTCTTAACTTACAAAGTTTTGCTGATAAAATTGTTGCTACCGAACAAACCGAACTTGCAGAAAAAGTGACATCTGCTATAAACCAGGTTCTTTAACCAGACATCTAGATTGCTTCATTGTTTGATAAACAATGTGATTTGTGCAGGATTAAATATTTACACATTTCAATTGAATGAAAAAACTTATCCTAGTAAAAGCTTTTCATCCTAGAAAGACATTGTTGGACAACCACGTTTTGCACCCCAAAAACTTTAAGCCATGTTGAGATTAGGGCCCTCCTGATCAACCCTCTCATGAGTGGAGAAAATGAGCAATGGGCATATTGGCACAATGAAATGTAAAGACCAAAAAAAAGTAACCGAGGAATCCAGAGATCATTGAACCAAAAGTATCTAGAATAGACAACTAGTAGTCGAAGAGTTTAAGCTGTAATAAAACGGACCCAAAATATAAAATAAAACTAAAATGGACTCTAGAAGTGAGGTTGGAGTTTGAAAAGGAGGTAGATAAGATTGAGATTGAAATCTAGACAATGTTATTCTTTAACATAATAAATTTCACTAATAAAAGGGTTTAGCAAATCTATGTTTTGGAAACCGCAAATTGACTCGAGTCACTAGATGAAAGAATTCTTTTTTTCCTTTTCAATAACATAGCGAGCTAAATTGATATTTTCTCTTTTCTTATCGTGTGAAGCCCTAATAAAGCATATCGAGGCAGTCCTTGGTGGTTTCATCAATTTTGATTTCAAATATTTGAAGGTGGCCTATGAAGCACGGATACTAGATACTGACACGATACTGCAGATATGCCAATGATAATCTTTTAAACAAAGAGGTATAAAAAAAAGAGAAGTTCTACCCCCCTCAATAACTTTTATCTAATACGTAAAATTAATAAACCAACCACTGGAGACCGAATATACACTATAAAACCTGGTAAGAATCGAATCTGTGAGGAGTATCCATAATTATCAGAGGCGAAAGGCGCACCAAAGGGCCAAGGTCCCCGCAGAGCCTAGGCGCAAGGCGAGGAGCATGGTTGATCGAAATGGGGAGCAAAGTCTATAAAAACATGCAAAAGTTGTATATTTATAATAATAAGATCATATATGATCTAAAATTTGAAACATATAGCATATATTACTATTATACACGCTTATGAAGAGACGTATCAAAAGAAGAGATATAGTTTATACTACCATATGAAAAATATATGTGTGTGTATATATATATATATATATTGTTGATTTTTTAAAAATAGCTACGAAATGTATTTGGACCTAATTTTTTGAATATCGATTGGAACGTTAATTTCAAGAGAAAAATAAAAAATTTCGAAAAAACATTTCTTAGGGCCTAGAATTAGGTGTGATGTATACATCATGATGTAGGTGAGTCTTCCTCTATGTATATATATCATTTATTTAGCGATTTAATTATGCAACAATAAAAAAAGATATTGATATATATGAAGGAAAAAAATACTCCAATGTGTGAAGAAAAATCGAAATCAACATAGAAATTGGTTAATAATGCAACACTCAGTTTAATTTTGTATGTTCTTTTGCTTAAGTAGGGATTCGTAAGAAAGAAAAAGATTCACTATAAATCAAGGACTTACAATGGTTAGTTTTGGGTTAAGGAATAGTTTAATCTTACATATTCTATTGGGAAATATGTAAAATCAGCATATCAATAGGTCCATTCTTGTATTGGGGGCGTTATCCAAAAAAATGTAACGAGGCGCGCCCTTGTTGAAGGAGCCTTGCCCGAATGAGGCAAGGCAACGATGCTGAGCCTAGGTGAGCCTAGACCTTAGGCGCGCCTTTAACAGCAGTGGGAGTATCTGAATTTGAAGTGTGAGCAGTGTGTAGGAAAAAGGCAAAGGGTACACTTGTGAGGGATGAATTAGGTAGAGGAGAGTCCATTTGCAAATTCAACACGAAGAGTGTGTTTGATTGGCAATATTTTATATGGAAAATATGGGAAAATTAAACATTTTTTAACTTTGAGTGTGATGATTGTCTACAATTTCCCTTGGAAACTCCTTCCATGTTTGCCTAAAGTACAACTTGATAATGCACATCTTGGACATTTTCCAATAAAAAAAATTCTTCCTCAGAAAAAAAAAATTCATCCAGCCACTGTTAGTTATTTTGTTGTGTTGATAAGAAATTGTAGCACATTTTGTCCTATTAGCGGTTGTTTGTGTCATGTCAAGATTACTAGGCAATTGTATAGGAAATTGCATGTCAAAACGTTAGATGTTGTCAACCATTGCCTCGTGCATATAGGATGCAATAGAGGAGCATGATGTATTATGAAGGGAGGAACTCCCTCCACAAGAACTCAAGTTTTTGTGCAACTTATTCCTATTTCAGCATTATGAGGTAAGGCAGGGACTTGTGCACTATTTTTTTGGGTTATGGGAGAAATGCACTTTTAGGTCTAATAATAATACCCCCAATTTTTGCATCATCGAAATGAAATTTTACTTATCATCAAAACAGAAAGGGAAGAACAAAAACAGAGACTATTAAGATATCACCATGCATCACAATACTATCAGTTCTACATCTTTAACTAAAATACACGGGTTTCTGAGAGGATTCTTTAATCAACCAAAACCTGCAACAGAGTCCTTCATTTCTAACACTTACAAGTTGAGAGATTCCATTCCCAATGGAAGAAGAAGTTCCAATGTCATCTCCAACAACAAATGTCAATATATGAATTGTTTCATTATTCGTTATTTCTGGGTCTTTTCGTTGCATTCACTTACAATAGGAAACAACCACTAGTGTTTGGTGCAGCATATGCATTTTGGTGCATTCTTCTTTCTTTCCTTGGCCTTTCGTTCCGTCGTATTCCTAATAACTTATCCAATTACAACGTATTAACCACTAATGCACCTTTCTTTTATCAAATCTTAGGGACATGGTCTAATCATGAGGGTAGTATTTTATCATGGTCGGATCCTAAGTTTTTATGGATTCCTTCTTTGTTACAGGGGTCGACCCCAAAGCCATGATGTCTCAAAATGAGGAGGTCATAGAGAAACTCTTTTTTATTCCTTTGTCCCGAACTTTGTGAAGAACTTCATTCTATCTCTCCCTCCTTACGAAAAAAAGGGTTGGGATACAATCAAATTCGGGCATAACATCTTCACTAGTCAATATTTTTTCAGTGAAACACAACAAGTCATTAAAATAATACAATTTTTCAATTAAAAGGATGCCTCTTCACTATCAATATATTATTAACATATACCTCGTTCGTCCAAGATGACCGCAGCCTTCTCCTCTATTTCACACAGGACCTAGAAAACAAAACTGAAAAATATAAGGACTCCTCGGGAAAAAAAAAGAAGTTATGTGCTAAAAACTAAAAAAGTTGTACAAAAAAATGAAAGGACTTCATCTATAAGCAACAAAACATTCCATCAAAAGGGGGGAACACAGACAATTCCTTTGATTGGGGCAGTGTTAGAAATGTGTCAGATGCAAAGACGAATGAATTGTATTCAATACACACGAGGGACTAGATTATAGCAAATAAATTTTATTTACGTCACATAAGGTACTAATTTAAGACATGTTATATGTGGTGGCCTTCAAGTGAGACTACATTAAGATCTTTATTCTACTGTTCCGGAAATCTTCACATGTTTAGCGTTTTGTGCGGAGAATGGACAGAGTGACGTTAGAGTCTTTATTTGCAATTACATAATAGTTTTGTATAGTAGTTTTGTTTATATTAGAATGAGATATTATATGTTTTTCGCAAAAACATTTTATTAACAATTACAAATTCATTATTCTCATTCAAAAAATAGCAACATGAAAATTATAGATACACGAATGCTAGAGCACCTACTCTCAGATCTTTTGTCTAAGCTATCTTATTTTTTATATGTTCTTATGTTTTTTTGTTTTTTTATGCGGAAGGATGTGGTTGGCACACTCCAGCAAATAATATTAAATTTAATCATAGTCGTGAGAATCTTACAATTCATGATTCCTAGCTCAATCAATATGTTGTGTGTTGGTTCTAGAATCAACATGAATCACAACGAATTCACGATACGATTCACAAGGTTTATTTCAATTCTATTCAATTTGCACCTTCATAGATTCTTAATCAAGTAGAAAAATCAGAAAGTACACCTGACCATACTACATTTTACAATGTTATAAATACCCCTAAGATTTGTATCAAAAATAATTTGATTCTGGTAACTATGCTCATAAACACCGCTAACAAGAGACCAAAAAATGCCAAAAGGGCAAGTTCTTTCTTTCTTTTATATTTTTCCAGGGTACAAGTGAATCGAGATAATTGTGAAGCCCAGATTAAATACCAATGGATAAGAATTTTCCTGAACAAGTGTACAATAATCAAAACAAATCAATAAGAACACATAATGCATACAATACCCGCTCCAATATCGCTTGTGATTGCTTTCTGAACAACTGTTCATGTCGGAAAGCATCAATAGCTTCTTGGTATTTGGCATACATTTTGGCTAGCTTGAAAAATAAAAGTAGGACGTCAACAGGGAGAAATGAAAGTTAAACTAACAGTAATAGGACCATTTAAGTTAACATCGTTCAGAGCCTTTTCAACTGTGAGAGGAACTATATCCTCGTGTTTGGTGCAGTAGATGAAGTCAAAAGCTAAGAAAATAGGCCTTCCCTAAAGATGAATTCAAATTTATTGACCCACCTCAAGAGTGGGTCATGGTGACCCTATCATTCTATTAACTGAAACATTAAAGCAATAAGTATTTATCATGGGTCCTACAAACTTTAATGTTTCAGCCAATGCAGTGAAAGGGTCACCATAACACTCTTTTGAGGAGGGTCAACAAATATGAACTCCTCTAAAGATAGAATATTAGACATAATAAAAATACAATACTCACACTCCAACCATCCCGAATAAGAGAAGCTGCTAGTGCTGTTCCGGACACACCCGCCGGGATAGCGGGGACAAGCATGCAATTATCCTCAACCATGTCATTGGCTGCATCTGAGTCTGCCCATCTACTACTACAACAACAACAACAAGGGGGGGAAAAACATCATATTCGCCATTGAAGGTAAAGTTATTTAAAAATTGCAACCTGACTCACGTTTTTGTTATAGAATGGCAAAGGGGGAGAAGATTCAGCTCATTTTCATTCCTAGTAGTTTCCAACTCAACTTCACACTTCTCAATTTTCTCTTTCAAAGCTGCAGCTTCCTGTAGCCAGCAAAAGACGACAACAGAGTTACATAATTAATTAAATTAACTAAAAGTAAAAGATCATCCTTATTAGAAAAAATTGCCACGTAACTGTTCTGATGTCGCCCAAGTGATATGATGCAGCAATGCAACATATCACTTCAGTTCAAACATTGCATTTTAATGTTTTGAATGAACAATCACTATCCCTGTTCTTTTTTCACTTTAAAATCTTCCCAAATGAATTAAAGATGAAACTAACTCCTGTAAGGTGTAACCCTAATAATTGATATATGTCAAGTATAAATCTTGCTACTCTGATAAAACATGTCCACCACCATAAAAGAAATAAGATAGCATACCTCTTCAAACTGTATTCTTGCAGATGATTCCTTTTCGAGTCTCTCTTTATAGTCATTTCAACTTGAATTGAATGTGTCTGCAACAAAAATTAAAACATCACTACCAACTTCTACAACACTAGCAAAAACAATAATGCTTAACAAAAATTAGAATGGCAAGATCAGATAGATGTTCAAAACACAAGATCATATAGAAACCTCACCTCCAAAGCCCTGATCACACCCTCAAGCTCTCCTGCCTTTTTGGAACATTCTTCTGAAATCTCCTTGTATAGTTCAACAAGCTTGGTTACCTAGATAATTGAGACAAAATCGATATCAAACTATGACAACTTGCTCTATTGTTTTGCCATCAAAAGGACAAAAAGGGGAATTGCATCCCCTGAAACACCAGAATATTTTAACACAAGTTTACAGTGAGCAAACTAGCATCTAAGAGAGAATTTTGCTTTCAGCTTCTCAAGTAGCAACCAACCTAGAAAAGCCTCATAACATGGAAAGCTCCTCTGATATCTAAGGTGGGATTTAGAAACTTAGGGAAATTTCAGAGGGTCAAAGCAATCGAAATATGATTAATATGGTGATTTTAAAACTAAATTATAACACACACACACACACACACACATATATATATATATATATATTATACATGAGTATAATAGATTGGAACAAATAATGGGCTCAACCAAATTACATGATTTTTATACATGCACCAAAAAAAACTATTGATATAAAGATAATGTTCAAAATCATAGGAAGTCTCAAATGTGCCCGGAATAGCACCCTCTGTCCACAAAAACAGATGATAGTATGCAATACTAACACCTGCAAATCTGATACAGGCATTTTTAAGATAATATACAACATTACAAGCGAATGACCAGCCTTCTCTCTTCGCAAACCTTTGCAAAACAAAATATTAAGGCAAAAGAAGAAGGAACATATTTTTATGGCCTCTCAAAAGCAGATCTCGACTGTTGATAGGTCATAAGAAACTGGAAATTCAAATAAGTTGTCAAAGAAGAGATCGAGTCAGCACTTCCCATCCATTATCAATTCAAGACTAATTAGTAACTCGGGATGGCAACGGGGCCGGGAGACCCGACCCGTCTTGCCCTTAATGAGGCGGATATGGGATAAGGTTATTTGGATTTAAGGCGGGTTCGGAGTTGGGCTAACCACCCACACGGGGCTCTCGACCCGCATAGGTATTATAGTTCTAAAAATATATTATTTGTTGACTTTATTTAAATATATGTATTATATTTGCAATGCTTAAACTTTATTTCTTATATGTTGTATTATTTTACATAATAAAAATATTAAAAAGTATCAAAAAGTAATATATATATATATATATATATATATATATTAAAAAAAATAGGTTCATGGGGCGGGGTAGGGGGATTTACTAAACAATCGGCACGCTTTTTATACAAGTAATACAACCCCCACCCCCAACTCCTTCCACCCTAAATGACATGTATGCTTTTCATACAAGTAACACAATCGCAACCTTAGTCCCCTACATAGAAAATGTGTTGATATGTAGAATTACAACTGTAACACAGTCCCCACTAGCATATGCAAGATCCTCCAAAGAAACAGTAAACGATGTCATTAATTAATATCAACCAAAAAACTTAATTGCGAGATCTATCTTCTCCAGTGCGCGAATGCAAAGTGTATTGAAGACAATAACAAACAGATATCTTACGACCTACCGTTGAGAGTTCGGCAGAGAAACGCTCTTCAATGGCTGCAGCAGCATCCTTAGATGAGCATAGCTCCTTCGCAATTAGATGCAAATATTTACATTAGACAGTTGGCACAAAATATGGCAAACACCATAAGTACAATAGGCATTTAGAATAGAACAGACCTCCTGCATAGATGTCAGCTTCAACTCCAGCTCCTTCACTCTATCATTCTTCCATTTCAACGAGCTAGAACATTCATTGTATTTCTTTTCAAGCTGGATGTGATTATAAATAAAATTAATCAATAAAAATAAAAATAATCATAGCAATATAAACTACCTTGGAAAAAAGTAAGGACCATTTGACCAAAAGTCCCAATACAATTTTTTTATTAAACGTTTAGTCCAAGACTTTTTATGTCCCAAATTGTCCCTAGCCATATAAAACACTCATATACACTTTTCCTTTCTTATCCTAACCACTAAACCCTAAACGCTTCCCCCAAATAAATAAATAAAAATCATCGCAAAAATAAATAACGGACTTTTGGAACAGAAAAAATAAAGTGGACTAAATGCAAAATGTATTTGTCTCCTAGGACTAAACATTAATTGCGCCAAAAAATAAAAATTCTACAACAAGAAGAATCTGTTGATTACACTTACGTCTGTAAGTTTGGCAGACAAATCTGCCTCTAGTTCACTATGTGTTTTACGCAGCTCCAAGAGAATGTTGACTTTGTCAGTTAATTCATCATTAAGCCAAACATTGTGTCTATCAATAAGTTCCTTCTCCTGCTCGAATCCAAGATTAATACAACAGATATTAGTGTTACATGAAAGGAACACACTCGAATATTTAAAGATAAAGCATGAAAAACATAATGAACATTTCTACGCAACGCTAGTAGGCACATTGGTAGAAGCCCACTAACAACTCTCTAAAGAACAATTGCGCGAGTAAAATCCAGCGAAGTTATAAAGTCTTTTAAGACAGATGATAGTAAGGTGGTCACAAACTTTGGGTGATTTGAATCCTGTTTCAATTTAGGCGAACAAAAAATTGGTTTGATAGACTAGCTACATGCTAAGAGGAAATTAGTCGAAACGACCTCGCTTCCATAGATTTTCATCTGAATGAGAGCGGTTTCAACGGCGGACAATACAGAGTCGGCACGAAGCAGATGTTCTTCACAAAACTGTATGCACATGTCATACCCGCACCATAAAAAAATTTAAAAATGATAAATAAAGTAAGTGAGGAGGGGAAGTGGGGGAACCTAAAAATGACTGACTGGAGCAAATAGAACAAAGGAATCCCACAATTTAGGGATTTAAAGGTAGACAAACAAATAAAATAAAAAGAGCAAGAAGCTATTCCTAAGCCGAAGCCTCTGATTCAATGTTTGGTAGATAACTGATTAGGTTAAGGAATGGCGACTGTCTATACAATTATCACTGCTTATCCTTCCACCTTGGCTCTTTGGGATTCACCCTTTCTTCTTTCTCGTCTTTTGTTTACACAGCTAAGGCTAGCATTCTTATTGTATTAGTCAAAAAAATTGAGTACCCTAAAACACAATAAGCATGAACAATGATAGGTCTACTTTGCATATGTTCAGAAAGTATGACACCAATATGTGGATACGTCATCACATATTTGCGAAATATAGCATTATTAGGAAAAATATTACATTGTGTTGGGTAATTTTAGTGGTATATAAATTTTAATAGGAGTCCATGTTCTAAATCATTATAATCATTAATTACCAATGTAATGAGTGCAGGAATGGTTCAAAGTCTCGGCCAAGTAACTAGGTATCGGCCGAGTTTACTCGATCTCGTAAGAGGCCGATCCGATAACGTGACGAGAGACGAAAAAGATGACATCTCGGCTAAATATCACACGTGTTGTCTAATATATATATATATATATATATATATATAGACAGGCACCAGTACATACCAAGTATACATACCTATCTTTAAAATAGTAAAAAAATTATGTTTCGGCTTAATTTTTATATCATTTTTAAACATTCCTTAAAAGTTACGAAAGTTTGACCGATTTTTTAAAAATAGCAAAAAAAATTATTTTGAGCTGATTTTTATATATGGGTCCCTTGAAATGTTTAATTACCATACAAATAGACTCAACTCAAAAATATATTTTTTAATATTTTAAAAAAATTGGTTTGTGCCAGTGGTATGTATGAGTCTCTCTCTCTCTCTCTATATATATATATATATATATGCGCACACATATACTTTTTATATATATGTATATATCGGCCAAGGCAGCACCCAAGGAGGTTGAACAGATATAAAGTAGGAATATTACCCTTTTGCAGTTCATTAACCATTTCTGAAGATCGACTGAAAAATCTTGGCGAATTATGTAAGTGGGTAAGTCGAGGGTTGAAATTAGGGGTGAGAAGAAACCCTTTAAAAAAGGTATCAACGGCAATTTCAAATCATAAAAAAAAAATTCTCTGATTGGTACAAAAAAATATAAAAAAATCCCTATTTTCAACAATAAAAAAAGATCTCTGTTTTGTAGAACAAAAAATCTCTGTTTTGTACATTAAAAAAAAAACTTCATTTTTGTAGAAAATAAAAATAATCTCTGAATTGTGCAAAAAAAAAAAAGAACTCTATTTTGTGGACAAAAAAAAAAAACATTTGTATACTTGTTTTTTGTAGCAAAAAAAATTAAAAATCATTGTTTTGTACAAAATAAAATTACAACTTTGTTGTTTTGGCATTTGTGTTTTGCTTCAAATTTTTTTTTTTTTTGTAGATTTTAAATTAAAATTAGTAACGTTTCTTAGAAAATTACAATATTCTTAATATATTTTCTTTGTTTGGTAGAATGCCTCCTAAACTAGATAATTGATAGGAGCATAGGCGTTCTCTGAGTTGGAAAATGATTCATATTTCTTTCCTTAACCTACGAGAAGAAATTATTCTTACTCACATCCTTATCACGATATCGCAAATAGATAGTGAGATGAAAATGATGAAAGCAATAAAATCATTTATATTTAACTTCTACGTAACTTCTTTATCATGTTGTATGTGTCTTTAGATTGTTTTTCTAACTTAGTATTGATTTATTATGGAATATTGAATATGGCAAGTCCAACACGCGTCAGTATAAGTAGACTTGGTCTTGAACTTATCTAATTGGTCCATATTGTTAATATTTTTTTAAATTTTTCTACATTATTTTTGAAATTTTTTGACCTCTCCACAGAGCGTATCGATGTATATCGCTCGATACCGCGACCTAGTTGAAAATCGGGTTTCTGATATGGGGGCCGAGACTTCGAACCGTGAGTGCAGGACTTCTTTTGATCAGCATTCTACAAAACCTTCATTTATTTTTCTTGGTGTTAACTCCTAGAAGGAGTAATCATCCTAGTTGGGGATCTCATTTACATCATCACAGTACCATAAGCTCTTGTAATAACAGCACATATAAGGCTGGGGGTGGGGGGGTGTTATTTGGTGTTTTGGGGATACCGTAAGCTCTTGTAATAACTACTAGAAGGAGTAATTATCCTAGTTGGGGACCTCAATTACATCGTCACAATACCATAAGCTCTTGTAATAACAGCATATATAAGGCTCGGGGGGTGTAGTTGGTGTTTCCTGTCTATTCATTTTTCAGCAATTTAAAGGCCCATTGAGATGTTTCCTTTTGAAAAATAAAACTATATATGTTCAAGCACAAGCTTATATGACATTAGCGTGTCTGACCATATATTTTTAGGAGTCCACTCCACACATGTTCTCTCGCTGAAAGTTCTTGCAAGTCCAAGCTACAGCCAACACAGAATGAGTGAGAGAACCACTCTGACCAGCTAACAGGAAGGGCTGTTATTTCTCATTACAATAGATATTTAGCCACTCCTCACGTGTCTGACCACTTATTTTAGTAGTCCACTCCTCACATGTCTTCTTGTAAGTCCAAGCTACCGCCAATATAGAATAAGCAAGATAGCCACTCTGACCAGCTAACCAGAGGAACTGTTATAATAGGATAAGCACGTGTGATTTGATTTAACATAAATGATCGAAAACTTGCCTCTCACTAGAGAAGCTGTTATTTCCCATTACAATAAATATTCAGCCCAATTGTTCAAAATTAAACATAGTCCGATACACTTGAAATGTTTTAAAGAAGCACGTAAAGAGGCCATGCATTTGACTCTATCCCATCTGTCTTTCTTCTTTGATGACTCCATCTTCAAATATTCTATCATTTCTTTCTTTCCATATGCCCCAAGCCACTGCCAAGCGAATACTCTTCAACAAAGCAAGTGATCAGTCCGCTCTTGATGTCGATGCACCAATATAGTGAGAGGCAAGTTTATGTCCTTATGTTGAATTAAATCACACGTGCTTGTCCTATTACACGCAGTGAACGTACTTTGAAGGTATTTCATTTTCCAAATCATTTTGCAAGGACCAAAAGTGGAAAGAGAGGCGGAGCTCACCATGATATCGAATACGAATATGGACACCTAAAGGTAATAGTTTTCAAGGGATATCTCCACAACCATTTCAAAAAGAGCTGAATTTCTTGACCTTTTTTGTTTGATTCGGGTGAAAAATTTTTAACCCCACTGAAAATTAAAATGGCAAAATGTTTTTTGACATTTAAAATTGAAATTATGTTTGGTTTGGAATTGTGAAAAGTTCACGCGCTATAATAATGCAATTTTGAACAAAAATACTTTTCACCGCATTGAAAAATATTTCAACCTCAACCACACAGACCCCAAGTTACCAATGCCCAACCCCCATTCTTTTTGGGAATCCAAAAATATCCCGTCAAACAAGGTGTTCTTTTTTCCCTTCACCAACCCTTACAAAAAAAAATTCTTATAAAAATTTCCAATTTCTTATACGGAAATTTGAAAATGGAAGAAATAGATAAGAATGTTGTCTACTATTGAGTGAACTAGAGTTAATTTTATACATCTCGAAAGACTTCATCTCTTCCATCCGTTCAATCTCTTAAGTTTTTTCAAAACCAGGTCCCCAAATTATGGAGCTTTCCAGTTAGCCCCAATGGCATCCCCAAATATTCCATAGGCCATGTCCCAACTTCACTTCGCACCCCAGGTTACTAGCGAGAGTGGGCATTTTCCCTTGCTAACATCAATTTCCACTATGACACTCTTAACCATATTATTTTAAACCCCAAAGTTTTGCAAAATGCTCAATAATCCCTACAAAGTTAGCAACATCACTATTGACAAAGAAAACAATGTTGTAGTGAGATCTATTGGGAGTTTATCTCAGTCTGCTACTGTACAATCTTTCCCCTATTGTATCGAATAAATAACAAAGATTAAAAAAAATAAGATTAATGCCACAACTCCTTGTTGTTTGATTCTAAAGATAAAAGGAACAAGTGCATTTATGGCATAATAATTTGCTCGCAATCCTACTAATGACCTCTGGAGATCACTCCTCCACTTTCAGGAGTAGTACAGGTCAGGAGTCCATTGATGAGGGGTTATGGAAAGCTCGAACCCAATTCTGAAGTGCACCTGTGTGAAGCAACGTAGCATCACTTTAGATAGGAGTCAAATAAATGGCTTACAAATGAAAGTCGGTCTTCGAATCAGTATATCATATGACATGATGGAGATTTTGATCTAAATAGTGGTTCAAAGAATTCAGGACCTAACGATGTTCGGTTTGTCAAATGAACGGGAACAGGCGATTCTTGATTATTTCCCACCTCTAGTCCCCCCGATTGGGCCAAACTAATGAGATCCAGGCTCCGTAGATTTGTAGTACACTTGGTAGCGTACAATGGTTGCTTTCTATGTCATCCAATATGAACCCAAGCCGATCCGAACTGGGCGTAGGAGTTCCTTTCAGGTAACTCTGACTCCTAAGGTGAGGTTTTATCCCTAGCAACACTGTAGATCTAATATGTTTTTTTTAGCTTCTATTACCTTCAAGAAAGAAACTTGTAAGGACACAAATTTCCAATTAAGTCCTCTGTAATTTTGGCTCAATACCGGACAAAACCGTTTGAGTCATAGGTTAGAGTTCATTGATCTTCCTTCAAGCCTATGACGTGTTTGTTGAAGACGTAGCGGCCAAGTGTATAAAGCTTCACCACATTGCCGAGTTTGTCTGTGTCTCATTTCTACATCATCAACATGGTTCCATTGCTCTTAAGGTATGAATGCATTTTAATATATATATATAGGAGCTTGGAACATTTTATAATGGGTGTAGGTTTAATTAAAATTGTTGTTTATTTTCAGAAAGTTTTTAGTAAAACTTTAAAATAAGTTTATAAAGTTTCTGGGCTAAAAATAGAATATTTCAAAATTTCTGGGAGTTCGTTCGAAGTGTCGTTCGAACGAGTTTGTCGTTCGAATGAGTTTTCCAACGAATTCCCATATTGGCCACTAGAACTTCGTTCGAAATGTCGTTCGAACGAGATGGTTGTTCGAACGAGAGTTCTAACGAGTTCACACTGGAACTTCGTTAGAAGCCTCGTTCGAACGAGACTTCGTTCGAACAAAAATCTCGTTCGAACGAGATATCAGGCGGGAAATTTTTTTGGCAGTTTTTAGCAGTTTTTACCCATGTTTCCCACTTCCTTACCCCACTAACTTTTGACAGATTATTATAGTGCGGGAAGCAAAGTTTGTAAGTTAACCTTTTCATCATTCTATATCTCCTGGAGAGAGTTTTGAGAGTAAATTCTTCCTAAGAAAAAGTTCATGTTCAAGTGTTGTTGATTTTCAAGAGAAATGTATTATACACTATAGTTTTACACCCATATTGTTTATCCAAACTTCCATATATATATATATATATATAAAATTTTCTTGGAGTGTTTGGCACCGTTTTATCTCTACATTTGTTTGAAGAGAAGTTTGGGTTTTCTTCTAAATCCCATAAAGAAGAAGAGCTTGTTTTCCTGCGGCATTCTCACATGGTGAAAGGCCCCATGTGTGGTTGACGGTGTGCCTATGTCTCATTGGTGATTCCAAGATTCCGGTGGAGCTCTGGGGTTGTCTACTAGGCGGAGGTGTTTACAAGAAGAAGCGTCGGGGCTTGAGAGGGATCGAGTCGAGTGTTGTAAGTCTTTCTGTCTTGTAATTGTAATTCCATACTTAGTGAACTTAAGGCTAGGGCCGTCCGAGGTTTTTTCCCGTTGTAGGTTTTTCCTCGTACATCGTGGCGTAGTGGATTAATTGTTTATTTTATCTTTTGAAAAATCACCTAGAATGCATGCTTAGGTAAAAAGATAAAATTGGTTTAATTTAATCACTACTTGTTTAATTTGGTGCAAATTAATATTGGGTAATGTTTATGTTAATTTAATTCAAGTCATTTAATTTTATTGATAAAATTGGTTTGGCCTAACTTGATAAAATTGCAAAATATGACTTAGACAAATTTTTCTAGGACTTGGATTAATTAATTATGTTTAAGTGAAATTAACATAAGTGTGTGTTTCATTCAATTTCACTTAGTTTAATTTTAATTTGAAGTAAATTAAAATTTGGTGTTTTTGTCAACCATCTTACGCTTCCGCATATCTAAAAAGGAAATAATCTTTTTGAAGTATAAAAGAATTTTGAATTTTAAAACTAAGGGCTTATCGGCGTCTTTCAAAACTACTGAAAAGAAAGAACCACAAGTTCTCTGACCACCAAAAATCCTTTAATCAATTGTTTGTCCTTAGCTGTTTCCATGAGGTGATTCAAAACATCTATTACTAGCATAAAAAGAAATGGGGAGTGAGGTCTCCTTGTAATAAAGAAACTACAGGAAAGAAAGAAATAACTTACGCTACTTGTTCTCTGCCCACCAAAAATCCTTGAATCAATTGTTTTTCCTTATCTTTTTCCACGAGAAGAGAGGTTCCCCCTTGTCTAACATCCCTAGTTTCCAAGAATTCTGCCTAGGTCCCCTGTTAACCATTATCGAAAAATTTGTTGAACTCAAGCACAATTTAATCCACTCTCTCACCTCAAATCAAATCCTTTTTGTTCCATCAAATAATTAAGAAAACCCCAATCCATGTGATAAGATTTATCAAAATCAATTTTAAAAACCAATCTTCTCCATTCCTCTACAATTTTATTGGACTCCTCTCATTCATAACATAAGAACCTTGGCTAACACTTCGTATAAACTTGTTGCCAAACTAATGCAACAAAAATCTGTATGCTTAAAAGACGAGATTTTTTTTTAATCAAGCATATATATGTGGCATTTGCACGAGCTTTTATTACCCCCAATATCATGAAATTCTTTAAAGCATTCATCAAATCTACTTTGATTACCCATAACGCCCCAGTGCTTTATCTCCCTCACAATCAAAGCATGCAATCCTAACCTCCTCCCCATCGAACGGTCTTTCCAACAACTCGTATTTCTCCCGATCCATGGGACACCACTCTAGCCATTTTATACCAAAGCATTATTCTTCCATCTTGTCATATAGGGTCTCAGAAAAGTTGATAACCTCTCTCGCAGTTTCCTCATCCTCCGAAATGATCATGTCTCGTTTGCTCATGAACTTTTATCTTTCCCAGCCCTGCACCGTAGGACTCCCATCCTTTAGAGAAGATGAATCTATCAACAAATGTTTAAAAAGGCGTTTGAGTCTGACGCCTCGAGGTGAGGCGGGCAAAAAATGCCTCGAGGCTTAAGCCTCATGGTTAAATTTGAGGCTTGCGCCTCGCGCCTTTTTGCTGAGGCGCGAAAAAAAAAAATCTTGTTCTTTTTTTTTTTTAAACTGCACTTAGCTTATACTATTTACGATTGTAACTTGAGAAAAAATTTTAAAAAATAACCAATATGTAAATGAAACTTAAAAAACTGATTTTGTCAATTTGATTTTGTTTGAAATAAATGTACTAATTTATTTTCAATATGACTTTTTTTTAAAGTTTTCTATTTTTTGGTTTTCAACTTAGATTAATATGTTATCTTTAACTAAACCGAATATATATTAAGAAACTAATATATTTTAAAGGTTTCTAATAAACTTAGGTTGATATGTTTTATAATTTTTTTAATAAAATTGCTGTTTTTTTAATCTTAGCTTCAAAATCAATGTTTTTTAATAAAATTGCTTGTTAAGTTGCATTGATTAATTTACTGTCATATTATACAATAACCAATATGTGAATAAAGCTAAAAAAATTATTTTGCATTGATTAACTTATTGTCATATTGTAAAATAACAAATATGTTAACATTGATTTTCTTAAAGTATATTTTTTTTAAGTTATGTCGAGGGAACAAAAAAATGTCAAACTATGTAAGAAAGTCCTCAAGGATGTTTTTTTTTTGTAGTTTTATTTTATAATTCTTTCTTATTTTATTTTTATGGTTTTATTAGTATTTTTTTAATATTATTTTGCTCTTTTTTTTCTTTTCAGTAAGGCTTACGCCTCGTCTCTCCGCAACTAAAACGCCTCGCCTCGCGCCTTTTTAAACGTTGCTGTCAATTCTTGAACACGAAAAATCCTCCCTCAAATTAGACCATAAAAATTGAGCATTGTGTAAGCATATATCTTTCAAATGGTTAAAGAGCTATGATCCACGTAATTTTTTTCAAAGAGTTATGATCCACGTAATTTTTTTACCACATACCTCGTTACAGTAAACTCACCACCAAATACCCATCTATCCCCACATAACACATATCATGTTGCCAATTTTTCCCAAAAGACATTTATATCTTTATATTAAATGGTCAATAAAACCAAACAGCCACCACGACTGCCCTTTTTGGGTTCGAGACAAATGGAGACCGAAAAGGCCCCAAGGACGAACTTTTCCCTGTCACTACCCTCACATCCCACGTTATCAAAAACCCGTTAATTTGCCAATTCATGGAGGAAAAATCCACTCTTTTAATATAAAGCAACAAATGCTTCGCATGCATTTTTTGTCACAGATTGCTTTTTAGTTTCTCGCTAAATTATAATGTCTACTTTTTCTTTACAAAGAAACTCTTTTATTACTTTTCTTTTTTTGAAACTCCTCACCCCTCTCACCTTCCAGCTTACAATTTTCATTTAGACACTGTTTTATCCCCACTTTGCTCCGAGACCTTCTTACCTCATGGCTAATTTCACAATGTACGCTTTTAATTTCCCGCATCGTAATTTGCCCATTTTTCCTTTCAACAGATTTACAGACTTTTTAATTGGAATGACTGGTATCACCTTTAGATTCATGTTTAACAACAAAGTTTTGAATTTATCCCAACCCTCTGCATCCGGGTCTAATGTTAAACGCCAGCCCCAACCCCCAAAATTTCCCATCTTTGTTTTCCAAATCTAACTCTCTCACATTGGTTGATAGATCTTTCCATATCCCAATCAACCCTGTCAGAACCCATAATAGGTGCTTCAAACAGGTTTTCACATGAATAAACTCAAATGCCATTTTGATCAACAAGATCATTCCCCATCCACCTTAGAAATATATCACGAAGGAAGAAAAAATTCTTGCAATTTGGAAGAAAATCAAATTTTTTAACAAAATGAAATTTTTTAACAAAAAGAAAATCAATTTTTTTAACAAAATGAATGTTTATGTCCTGACTGTTTGAAATTGAATCAGAGCAAGAAAGTCTAGATGTGGATAGGAACATTGGGAGTGCTTCCTATGCATGCAAACGACCCGTTTATTGAAGCACTACAACAAACGAGGACTCATCTTCTGAATGGCATGGCCATGGATTTATTTTAGTTGATTTTTTTTTAGTGAGAAGATTATTTTGGTTGATTTTGAAGAAGAGGAATATGTGTCCCCAAAAGCAAAACAAAGAAATCCCCCCCAAAAAAGACCCTTGTACACTGTATAATCGACAAATGCAACCATTCCAATCCAAGGGGACAAAAAGCCGCCCAATATGTGTCTATGATATTCCTGTTCCCGGGAAGACTAAAATGTCAATATCATTCGTTAGAACCTGACATATGAATGTCAAGTATAAAAATTCTAGACCTTGAGACTGTTTTTCGCGTATTGCTCTGATATAAAGCTCTAATTACACATTTTTATAACAGGAAAAAAAATATGCTGATAGCAAGATAAACTTGAACATCTCAATTTAAGATCATCTAACAGTAGCATGACATGGTAAACAAACTTCTTCCAATGAGCCAACTTATTTTTTGAACAAACATGCAGAAACCCGGACGTGGTGAGAATAATTTCCATGTCTACTGTTAAGATAGAATATACAAGCATTAAAACCATGCAACAAAACCCTATAACAAGAAAAACTTAGGGCACATTTGGTGAGTGTCGTTTTTCTCTCATTTTCTGCTCTTATTTCCTTGCAAATAACAAAATTACCTATTTTTCATTAAACTCTTTTCACACTTGAGCCCAAAAAACAGAACCAAAAGGCTGTTATTTTCTTGTTGACCAAAATAGGTATGAGAGAGAACTGTCAAACCAAGTTGTCAACTAAAAATGTTATATAAAATATGGAAATAACAAACGAACAATACAATTATCTGATTGTGTTATATAAAATATGGAAATAACAAATGAACAATACAATTATCTGAATGTGGGGCTATTAAAGGTCAATGAACATTTTTTTCTTTTTTGACAAGTATCAATTGAACAAATGACATACCAAATTATTATGATAGGTATCAAAGCACTGAGCTTACCTATGAAAGACGGGCACAGGAAGCATGAGAGCGCGCCAACTCTGCCTCCAAATCGCTCGATCGTGCCTCTCTCAAAGCAGCACTGTCAGTCAAGTTAACCTTCAAAAATATAAAAGCCTATCGCGTTAAAAATCTAAGCATGCATTTTCATTTCTGTAGATATAACAAGGATCGTTGACAAAAAGAATTCAAACTTTGTTTATAGGATGTATATTCCACGCCTATTTTTTGTTCAAAAAAAGTTTCTCACCATATAAAACACTAACAAAAACTCTCTATTTCTCTAAACCCTACACGAAAGCCCGAAAAATTAAACCTAATATAATAAATTGAAAGTGGAATTATTGGATCTGGGACTAAATGCAAAATGTAATCAACTCCGAAGGACTAAACATTAACTGTCCCTATTAATGATGTTATTTTTTTCTCTTCAGAAACAAGGCATGTACTATAAATATAGATATATAAGAATACTAAAGGGAGTGAACCAGCAATTCACTTTACAAAATAAAAGACTCGAAAACTGAAAAAGAAGAATCATGTAAACGAACAACAGACAGGAGAGAACCAGCTACTTCCACAACTACCCACACCTAAACAGCATGGACGCACCCTGTTCTGTAAGGACAAATTTCCAATTAAGTCATAGGATAGATGTTTGTTGTGTCCTTTCAAGCCTATGACGATTGAGTTGAAGACGTAGCGGCCAAGCCTAAAGTGAAGATATCATCAGTGTCGGTTTTTGTGCCATGTTTATCGTCATCAACATTTCAATTTGTCCAAAGTCTCTAAAGGCATGAATGCATTTAATATATAGAGAGACTTGGATATTTTTATGGGTGTCCTTTTATACAACTTTTGTTAAAACGACTTTATGTTTTTCTCAGAAAATTTTTAAAACTTTACACGAGTTTTTAAGCTTTTAAAGAAAAATTTTTGAGTTCTGATAAGTCGTTCGAACGAACCATCTAACAAGAATCTTTCCTTTTTCTCTGTTTTTTCGTTAGAAGTTGTTAAAACGACATCGTTCAAACGAAGATGTTCGAACGAGATTCATTTATTTTTTCTAATTTCTCGTTAGTAAACTCGTTCGAACAACATTAAAAGTCGTTCGAACGACCGGGCAATTTTTCGTCAGTTTTTTAATAACTTCCCACTTTCCCCACTTTCTTCACACCTGTTTTAAACAGTTCGGGAATGCGTTTTTACACAGAATTTTGAAAGTTTTTCCAACATACTTTGAGAGAAAAATCCTTTATCCCAAAGTCACATTTTGTGTTCTTAATCTTTAGTGATTTATTTTCCATAAAAACACAAAGTTCCAAGTTCCAATATATATATTTGTTTGAGATCCATCTTGTTGGCACCGGGTTACATCGCTACCCCAAAAGGAGACAATTTCTAAGGTGGATTCCGTTCTTTTGATTCCTGGTGTGCATACGAAGAAAGGCATCGTGTGTAGTTAACGGTAGTTGTGCCCTATCGGTGGATTTCGAAACGACGGCGGATTCCGGAGTTGTCGACTAGGCAGAGGTAGAATAATGAAGAAGCGTCAAGGCTTGAGAGGGAGTCAAGTCGAGGAAGTAAGTCTTTTGTCGTGTCTTTTGTAAAACCATACTTAGTGGTCTTGTGGTTGGATCGTCCGAGGTTTTTCCCATCGTGGGTTTTCCTCGTACATCGCGGTCTTGTGGTTGTGTGTTTAGTTTTATCATGCAAAAATCACATAGATGGATGATTAGGTTAACAAGATAAAAATTGGTTTAAATCACAACTAAATTGGTGTTTGTTTAAATTTGGGTTAGTTTATTCAAGTCAAGCAATTTTATTTGAAAATATTCATGCTTGGTTTGCTTGGCAACTTTAGAACTTAAATTGAATTAAATTGTTGTTTAATTGGAATTTCAAATATTTGTTTAGTTTAATTTGATTTTAATTTGAAAGAAATTAAAATTTGGATATTTATGTAAGAGTTTTTAAAATTTGGTATATTGTGTTAACCATCCCATTTTGAATACAAAAGGGGTATCATAGCGTTTTTATTTCAACAAGTGGTATCAGAGCAGGAACGCTAAATTACTGTGTTAAAATCCTTTTGTTTTTGGCTTAAAATATGGAAAACTTACCTTTTTCAATATTTCCTATTTTTTATGGTTCCAACTACGCGTATTGGAAAGCGCGTATGCCGTCGGCACTTAGATCCTTAGATGAGCGGGTTTGGCAATCGGTAGTTAAAGAGTGGTCCCCACCAACATGTTTAGAAGGAGAGGTTCGTGTACCTAAACCCGTAGAAAGATGGAGTGAAACTGAGCTTAAGTTAGCAAACTTTCATTCCCGAGGTTTAATGCTCTTTTTAGTGCGGTCACACCGGAGGAATTTCGTCGGATTATGACATGTAAAACGTCTAAGGAGGCATGGGATATACTCTAACTCACCCATAAAGGTACACGTGTCGTTAAAGCTTCTAAACTCCAAAACCTCGCCACTCAATTTGAAACCATTACGATGTTCGAAAGTGAGACTTTTGATGAGTTTTATGCGAGAGTGTCGGATATTGTGAATGCATGTTTTAATTTGGGAGAAAAGATACCCTACAACCGTGTCGTAAAGAAAATTTTGAAATCTTTACCCGATAGATTTATTCCAAAGATGACCATTTTAAATTATTTAGGCACTTTAAACTCTACGAAACTTGAGGAGCTTGTAGGTGACTTACAAACCTATGAACTTGACATGTTTCCCTCCAAGGATGAGAAGAAGAAAGATAAGGGCATAGCTTTGAGAGCCCGAAAGGAGGAAACATCGATTTCGGATGATGAGTTTGAGATTGACTCGGAATATATGACTTTGTTTGCTAGGAAGTTTAGAAAATTTCTCAAGATTAATAAAGAGAAACTTAAAAATGATTATAAGTTTAAGAAGTCTAAGCATAATAAAGTCGAGAAATTCCCTAAAAATAGCAATGAAGACCTTAATAAGGGCGAGTCAAATAGATGTTATGGTTGTGAGGGTTATGGCCATAGGGCATTCGAGTGTCCCACTAAACTAAGGAAGGAGGGAAAGAGACCGATTTCATATAATGTCACCCTTAGTGATAGTGAACCGGAGGAGGGACCCGATTCCCCCATTGAGCACAATTTTACTGCGTTCATGGCTCATCATGTGAGCAATAGTAAAAAATCTTCCGTTGAGGATAAATTAATACATGACACTTTCGAGGCCATTGTTTGTGAATCCCATGAGTTTGATAGTAAAGAGAGAGGAGAAGAGATTGAGAATGATGAAGAGGAAGAGGAGAGTGAACTTCAAGTAGCCTTTCGTGAGTTGTATGCATAGTTATTGAAATTAAAAAAAAAGCAAACTTGAAGTTGGAAGCAAAAATGAGAGAACGTGCCATTGCTAGTGATGAGAGTGTTTTAATTGAAGATCTTAAGGCACGTGAGAGAACTCTTCGTGAGAAGCTAAAGTATGTTGAAGGTGAAAGAGATAGCCTTAGAGATTTAATGGAAGCTATGAAGAAAGAGCTTCTCGAGTTTGAAGAGAGTAGAAGTTTACTTGAGTCGTGAATAGTGGAGCTTGAAGAGAAATTGAAAGACTCAAGTCGGGTCAAATTTAATTTGAAGTGTAGGTGAGAAAATTAGATAAAATCTTAGGCACCGTCCAAATCAAAGATGACATGTGTGGTATTGGCTTCGATACTCAAAATGTTTCCACTAATAACTCAATTATTTCTCTTCAGCCAAAGTTCCACATCAAGGCCGTAGAAATACATCTCCACTAACACTTAGCATTCTTTATGTCACCATAGAGAAAACATTTCAATAATCTAGAAAAGAAAAAGAAAAAGCCATAATCTCAATAAGCAACTTAGCCCAAAGAGATATTGAGAAGGGGTGGTGAAGTAAATTATGATCAATGGAGTCATCGCCTCCTTCACAGAGGATGCGAAACGAGGGCAAGAAACAAATCAACAGCCTATTGGTTTACGCAGTTAGCCATACAAACAATTGGGCTATGAAGATATTAACAACCTTCCAAATCATCTTACGTGGTTCAAAGGCGGAGACATCCGCTAAAGAATCGAATAACGACTTACACGAGAAGTTCTACAAGTTCAACATGAGAGCACCAACTCATCAAATTCCCTATCCTCAAGATTTCTTACAAAAAATAACTTACACGAGTAAATTCCATTAAACCGCATTGGAGATGGAGCTTTTACAATCAAGAGACTCCATAAAGACAGGGGAAAGAAGTACACAAAGGAATGTCTCCGATCCAAATTATTTCCAAAAACTGAATTGTGCTTACCCGATGGGAAAAGTATATATATTTGTCAAGAGATGCTCTACATGCAAACTATAGTCACTGACTCACCAGCTACTACCCCAAAAAAATTCCTAACACGGAAATCAGTAATAAAAATTAGGCAAGACTTGGTGCTTCATATTACAAAAGAAATAATAAATAACATGACATGACATGGCATGACATATAAATGGGCAAATGGCATACAGGTCCTAAAAATGAGTTGGTTAGTGCATTAGGTCTCATTTACTATAAATTCTCCGTTGTTTTTTCAAGTTTTTTGCATTAGGCCATATTATTTTAAATGGCAGATTTTATGACCATTATATCCTCCATTAATACAACACAGAAAATACTTATAAATTTAAAGCTTCGTTGGTTCATTCTTGTCATTACTCACCCCCAACCCATTGTATAGGATATATATACATAAATATGTATGAATATTGGTTATGATCAGAAATTGCACTAGAAGCTTTCAAGAGACTTCCTCTCTCCTCATTCCACCTCTCCCTAACACCAAAAAGCAAAATGGATGTTTTCAAAGCTCACAAGTTTTTTTGTTTTTTTGTGTGAGTGTGGGCGGGGGCGGGGGGTGGATACTTCCATGTGTCACAGACCACACGCGTATTTACCGCTCCCTAGTCTTTTGAATTGTTTGGTTGGGCATTTTTGGGGTCCCAGAGACTCAGATGGATGCACTAGGGTTTTATAAAATCCACCCTTGATCAACAATGAGTAGCAAAACAAGAGAAAAATTGGCTAGTTATCGTTATAAGATATCCATGGTCATTAAGGAACCCAATGAAAGCATAAAAAGAAACATCGATTGACAAAAAATACAAAATAGCATCTATCTGAATCTAAAGTATCAATTCCAGCGGTACGGGGCAGGCTCTTTCGACGAAAGGTCGAAGGTTCGAAACCCAGCAACGAATGCAAGATATTAAATGGAGCATGTGTTAGAGAGGTGACACAATGTCACCCCTGTTTAGCTCGCATGGGGGGGAGTCCAAATGACTATTAAAAAAAAATAGGGTTTTATAAAGAAGGGGCAGCCTGTTTAATTGTATGAATGATGTGGGATATGATTTAAAGTGAGAGGCTGATTTTGTGGGTTTGGCCTATTGCAATTCAGGGGTTTGTTGGAGGAGGTTTTATCACTGAAAATAATATTGGCAAAACCTATTGGAGGAGGGGTGGGGGAGAATATTATTGACAAAAGCCCATTAAGAGGGGTGGAACCCTTCGCAGCACAAGAGCTACAAAAAGCAACAAGGTCAAGCCATTTACATACCAAAAAAATTTAGAAAGGCCTCCTCCGAGCTTGGAGGCAATCTTTTGGACTGAAATATTAAAAGGGCTTCGCTGGAAGGGTGTAATAATAGATTGAGAATTTCCTTGAGATTAAACTTTTGAGGCCTCTTCCAAGATTTCAATTAACAGAATAAAATCATTTTCGAGGCCAAAAAATAATTATGCAAAATACTTTAGGTCATTAAAAATCCAAACATCTTCCAAGTATTTGTATGTGGGCCAGGGGCTTCTATAAGTTAGGTCTATTTAGCTATTAAAATTAAAGGTAACTGGGAGCTCAAGTTTATGGGTCTCACCTAAATATGTGTAATCTCTCTTTTATGACAGCTATAACTGCTATGTTAGAATCAGATAACGAGATAAAACCCCTATTGCGTGTGTGTTGTGTGTGTAAATTGCTTCAGCCCGTCTACGTTAAAATCTCCTGCATTAAGTAACCACTACAATCATGCAAATGAATCCATAATTCAAATGAAAATAAAAATTTTTGCTTGACAAAATCAGAGTGCTACGATTTCTACAGTCACCTCCTTGTGTTCTCGACCATGTCCGCTATTACTAGTTGAGTATATTGGTTGGCAACCATAAAAATTACTTTGAACAAGAAAAAAAAATTAGACATGGGTAAATGACTAATGCCCATCCCCCCAGTGTTTAGCTATGAAGCATCGACATCACATGCTCATGTCTGGGACACCTTTACAGAATACCTAGAGAGTGTATTAAACTTTTTTTTATTTTCAACATGCTTGGACGGATTGGGAAAAGCTGGAGGAAAAGCTCAAATGCGTTTTGGAGACTATAATATAATTACTCTTAACCAAAAAGGGTTCAAAATGCAATTTATGTTGGTTGAGAAGCGTCCTTCGCCTTTTAAGGGATCAAAGTATATTTAAAACTATTGGAAAGACACTAATTATTTTCTTTTAGTACATACAGAAGCATAAATAATAGTGTACGTGTCCCTGATGTGTCCATGTCCTATATTTTTAAAAATAGCATGTCAGCGTGTCGAGTCTTGTCGGGTCGCGTGTGACGTGCCCCTATCAATGCTTCATAGGTCATTGATGATGCTACTCAACCAAAACAAGCACCAAAACGAAATACAAAATACATGATACAGGCATGAACCAGTGTCGCAACTAAACAAGAAAGAAAATAGCAAGAGATAGATAATACATACAATCTTGTCGAGATAGGCCTTGATGGTGGAATTTTTCTCATTAATCTCTAAATCCTTCTGTTCCACCAATTCAATCAACTGCCTCTTCGATTTATGATGCTCCAAAATTTCCATTGACAACCGCTCGATCTGTCCATCTTTGTCAATCTAAAGGGGGAGAATATGTCACATAAAAGCAAACAAATATATATCATAAACCTCCAAAAGGGGGGGAAATCACATAAAAAGAAACGCAGAAAAAATATAAATATAAACCTCTAACATTTAAAGAAGCTAGCCTGACTTTAATGTGTTTAGGATTCAGAGGCTCACTTAACCTAATATAACAGTGTACCAAAATACTATTAAATACAGATATTACTATGTGATAAATATAATTTTTAAAGTGGGCTATATTATAACATTTTTATAGTTATATGACAAGAAAGACAGCAAACTAAACCAATGTTTAAAAAGGCATTTGAGGCTTACGCCTCGAAGCGAGGCGGGTAAAGAATGCCTCGAGGCTTAAGCCTCAAGATTGAATTTAAGGCTTACGCCTCGATGCGCCTCACACCTTTCTGCTGAGGCGCGAAAAAAAAAACTGCTGTTCTTCCATCACGAAGCCTAGTTTTTTAAATGTTAAAGTTCTTCATTTTTCTAAAATTGCACTTAACCTAAAAATATTGTTGTTTTAATCCTACTACCTCTTATTCTTTTTTTTTTTGTTTTGTTTTAAAGTTGCACTAACTTATACTATTTACTATTGTAACTTAAAAGAAATTTTAAACAATAACTAATATGTGAATGAAACTTAAAAAACTGATTTTGTCAATTTGATTTTGCATTGATTAATTTATTATCATATTATAAAATTATTAATGTGAATGAAACTAAAAAAAAATGATTTGGTCAATTTGATTTTGCATTGATTAATTTATTGTCACATTATAAAATTAACAATATGCAAAAAAGTCATCTCTGGGGAACAAAAAAATGTTTTAACTATGTGAGAAATTCCTCAAAGATATTTTTTTTTGCAGTTTTATTTTATACTTCTTTGTTACTTTATTTTTTATGGTTTTATTAGTATTTTTATAATATTATTTTGCTTTTTTTTGGATGATGCTTACGCCTCGCCTTTTAAAACATTGAACTAAACAATAAACAAAATCTCATCAGATGGCCGATAACAAATTCTCTAAAAACATAATTTGTAAATAACAATTCATGTCTTGAAATGCATTGTGAAGATTTAAAAAAAAAAAAGCCTAAAATTGCTAAGGACCAACATCTAAAGTACCAAGCAGATTAATGCCACGGACTTTTCTGAATTTATGCTAAATTAATGCATGATTATAACTTAGCCCGTATGTGCATCAACCAACTTGTACCTTATGCATTATCTGTTACGTGCACTGACCAAGCCACAATAGGTTTAACCCCGACTCGAGTTCTATAAAAAAATATATGTAGTACAAAAAAAGTTGGGGCAAAATGAAATTAATTTTAGCTTCAAGGCCGCAAGGGGCATAATTGTTATTATTTGCATGTTGGTTTGTCCGCATTTGGCATAATAGCAATGTGGCAAAAGATTTGCAAATGCCACAACATTTTAGGCAAAACCTTGTTCCTGCAGAAGTCAAAATTTCCCAGGATCGCCTTTCTTCATTTTTTGAAGCTTTTAAGTTGCAACATTTCAAAACGTTACATGGTCCAAGTCTAGACCATCACCCAAATGTGGTGTTCCAATTTTGTGTAATTATTTGCTAAAAAAATCTCAAAAAATGGCTCGAGGACTCCCACCAACACCCCGAACCCCTCAACTTCCCCAAGACTCGCAAACAATCCTGGCTCCGCCTTTGAGGCATCTCTAATTTTTGAAGTTCTAGGGTAAGGCCATCTCCAATGATGAAAGCTTTCTATCCTGTGTGAGTCTGCCTTTTTAGAAAATTTCTATGTGATGTGACAATTTGTGATTCCATCTTATATGCCAATATTAGAGATTCCACAGATAATGTGAAGTCCAATTATCTTTGTTCATGTCATTAATAATTTCATTTCAAAATTTTTATACCTTAACCCCGCTATTCATATATCAATCCCATTTGAGAAACTTATCAAGATATTACATTTCTATTATGAAAATTTTGGCAATTCTCAATGGTAGGAGCTTTTTATTCTACATGTCAATGTCTTTTTATAAAAAAAATACGTGATGACTGATAGAAAAGTTTACAAAAATAGTATCTCCAAGCACTAATACTAATTTCTATTAAGTGCAAAATTTCTGGATAATGTACTATCCAATTATCTTTGTTCATGTCAGATATAAATTTCAATTGTAGAAATTATCTATATAAACTTTTACAACTTGATACCGTCACACCACAAAGGGATGGAGATGAATTATTTCTGTATTTTACATTTCTAATATAGCAAAATTCCAATACAATCGTAGATGCTTAAGTAAAAATATGCCATTATCTCACAAGACAAAGTCAAAAAAAAAAAAATAACACCATGAACCTCCAAAAGCACATAAAAACACAGCTTTAAGCACCCAAATTTCAACAGTTTTTATGTGCAACCCATGATATTATGTAACATTGTTTGGGTCCTATGCTATATTAGATCACTGTTATATTAGAAATTCTTTTTACATATTAGAATTTTTCCTTGTCATATTAAAAATATTTATGTTATATCAAATATACTTTTGTTACATTAAACAACAAAAAATGTTATATTAGACCACAATTCATGTTAAAACCGTCTCCAAAGCAATTTCCAAATTTGCAAATTGATATTTGTGTTTCCCCATTTTGAAGCTAATATTTTTGTCGACAAGATAGTAGCGAAGTGTTACCCGGGAGGGAAGGAATGGTTGGCGCGGAAAACTAGTTTTTGCGGCAAGGTCACGCGTTGCAACTAGAATGTTGCGGGAAGCTAACACTTTTTTTTGTCATTTCTATTTCTAATGTTAAATATATTGACGGTCGCCGTGGCATTCTTACCGCCAAGCGACCTTGTATGCCACAGCAATTGGCCTGTCACAAGAAGGCCTCGTTTACCCCTTGCTTTGGAGAAAAATTCAGTATTGGGGAAGCTAAAATGCAATTGTTCATTTTGGAGTTGCAAATATGCACATAAGCCTTGGAGATGTTAAATACTGTAGGCAAATTTACGCACAAGCTTCGTAAATGTCTAATATTGCAGCTAAATCGCACTACGGCCGCATAAAATTACTTACAAACCTAACCGCACATAAATAGCATACGTCTATGATTAGAGAAGTCAAAACCAAAAAAAGAGTGACAATAATGAATTACGGATTAGAGAAGGATTTGATGTTTCTCGGCTTGAAGTTAAGCAAGCTTGGAGAGTCATTGATCAAAGGACGCATTCAACCGAGAATGCTGAGATTGTAACTTATCAAATTTGAAATTGAGATGAGAGAGAAACATACTTCTTCTCTAGTAGAAAACATGTTCACCTTTTAATAAGACTAAACAAGGACAAAAGAAAAACTTAGGGCCTATTGACAACAAATTTAGCAATCAAAACCTATTGGTACATATTCCTTTAATATAACATGAATATATCTAATATGACACAAAAAACTCTAATATAACAGGTACTAAACAACACACAATGTTAGATTAGTTTTTTATAACATCATCGGCCACACATAAAAAACGTTGAAAATTAGAAATTTAAGACTAAAAGCTACTAAAAACAAGAGATTTTGCTGAATTACAGATTGGAGATGGATTTTATTTTTATCGGCTTGAAGTTGAGTGAGCTCGGAGACTTCACAATGTTCTACGAGCTTTTTATAAAATAGGCACCGCAAATAATGTTCTATGAGTTTTTATCAACACCACACAAAGTTAGATTAATTTTTTATAACATCATCATCCACGCATAAAAAAACAATGAAAATTAGAAATTTAAGACTACAGGCATCTAAAAACAATAATTAGCAACATAAAACAAACCAAAACAACGAAGAGCTTTTCATGAATTACATATTGGAGATGTATTTAATGTTTCTCAATACTTCAGCTCTGGTAACACGTGACCTAAACACGTGACCTACTGATCAAAATTCGTCTAATATAACATAAATATTTCTAATATGCCAAAATAAAACTCTAATATAACATAGGCACCACACTCAATGTTCTACAAGTTTTTAACAACAACACACAATGTTAGGTTAGTTTTTATAACCTCATCGGGCACACATAAATAACATTGAAAATTAGAAATTTAAGACTACAGGCTACTAAACAATAATCAGCAACATAAAACCAGTTCAAACAAAAAGAGCTTTTGATGAATTACATATTGGAGATGGATTTGATGTTTCGCAATACTTCACCTCTGGTAGCAAACATGAGAAGGGACCAAAATATTTCTAATATGCCAAAAAAACTCTAATATAACCAATGTTCTAAAAGGCACCTAGACTTGAGACTTGGAAGAAACGCCCCGCCCACGCCTTATTCTTGGTAAAAAGCTTAAGACACGCTTTTTTTAAGTAAATTTTTTTTCACAAATCGGACCAATATCTCGTCCAAATCAATCAAAAAGGCAAACGGTATCCCAAAGCTCTCTACCCCTCGTCCAAAAAAAAGCCTAACATTGTCGACAGACTTCCGACCAAATGTCTATTTGTTTCATTTGAAAGGTGAAAAATGCATTTCTTATATTGAATTATTTTGTATTAACTGTTGTTTTTCGATTATTAAATGATTATTGATATTGATTATTGAATAATGAAAAATAAATTTTGTATACTGCTTATTAAATGTTGAGAAATACATTTTGTATATTGATTATGGAGCATGCATACGATAAAGATAGCTACCATCATCATCATCCTTGCCTTAATCCCATCAAATGGGGTCGGCCACATGAATTCTCCTTTTCCATTCTAATCTATTATATGCAATATTATCATTCAAGTTTAATTTCTTAAGATCTCTCCTAATAATTTCCTCCCACGATAACTTGGGGCGGTCCTTTCTCTTTAACCCTTTGTTTCCAATAATCTTCCTCGTGTTATAGGTGCATCTATTGGTCTACTCAACACATGTCCGTACCACCTAAATCTACTTTCTCTTAATTTATCGCTAAAGGGAGTTATTCCTAACTTTTCTCTCACGTACTGGTTTTTAATTTGTCCTTTCTAGTAATTCCTATCATCCATCGGACCATCCTCATCTCACTAACATGGAGACTTTATTGTTCATATTTTTTCTTTAACGCCCAACGCTCCACTCCATATAGGGTCGCTGGACTAACAATTGTTCTATATAATTAACCTTTTAATTTATTAGCTATCCTCTTATCGCATAACACCCCACTTGCTTGTCTCCATTTCATCCAACCAGTTGATATTCTATTCGTAACATCCTCATTAATATCCCCATTACTTTGTAACACTGAACCTAAATAACGAAATTTATTAATTTGGTTTATCACTTTTTCTTCAATCTTTAATATTATGTTATATGACGCGTCATAATTAAATTTACATTCCATAAATTTCGGTTTATTTCTACTGATTTTTAGTCCTCCCAACAGGCTTTTCTCCAAGTATCTACTCTCATCGCTAAGCCCTCCTTTGAAGTGTCTACTAACACTATATCATCCGCAAACAACATTCACCATGGGACATCTTCTTTAATTCCCTTAGTAATCTCAACCAAAACTACGGCAAACAAGCAAGGACTTAAGGCCGATCCTTGATGTAGACCCACTTTAATCGTAAAGTCATTAGTTTCTCCACATATAGTTCCTACTATAGTCTTTGTGTTATCATACATATCTTCACTAACTTTAATATAACTCATAGCGATTATTTTCCTCCTTAAAGCCCACAAAATTATATCTCTAGGTACTCTATCATAACCCTTTTCTAAGTCTATAAATACCATATATAAATTTTTATTCTTACTTCTACATTTCTCCATTAATTATCTTAATAAGCAAATAGCTTCCGTGGTGAATCCCCTTGCATAAATCCAAATTGATGGTCCAAAAAAGTTTACTCATTTATTAATCTTTATTCTATAACCTTTTCTTATAATTTTATAGTGTGATTTATCAGTTTGATTCCTCTATAATTACCGCAATTTTGTATATCCCCTTAATATTTATATAAATGTATTATGATGCTTTTCCTCCACTCATCTGGCATATTTCCTTCTCTTAAAATTTTATTAAATAAACATATTAACCATTCTACCCCTAGACTTCCAAGGGTTCTCCACACCTCTATGGATATTTTATCGAGGTCAACCGCTTTATTCTTTTCCATTTTCCTTATTAATATATCCACTTCTTTTTCTGTAATCGAACATACCATTGCAATATTCGGTTTAATATTCTCGACATCTTTTTTGGGATATTCTTCATTCAATAATCTTTGAAAATACTCTTTCCCTCTATCTTAAATTTCTTTATCGTTAATTAATATATCTTGATTTATGTCTTTAATACACTTAACTGGACCGATATCCCTTGTGAATCTATCTCTATTCTTTGCTAATTTATATATTTCCTTTTCACCTTCCTTGGTACCTAATTTATTATAAAGATTATCTAATGCACTTTGTTGGGCATTTCTAATACTAATTTTCTACTTCACTTTTTAACTTCTTATACTTTTCTAAAATTTCTTAATTATTATTTGCCACTCTTTAAAACTTACTCGTTTCCTTTCTATTATCTTTCGCACGTCCTCACTCCACGACCAAGTCTCTTTTTTAATGATCGTTTTCCTTTAGTATCACCTAAAATTTGCTTACCTAATTTCTCAATATCATTATTTGTTCTTGACCAAATGTCATTACCATTGTCGTTTCAATTCCACTTCATGTTTAACAGGAACTTCTGCTTAAATTCTATCTCTTTGCATCCTTTTAAATCCTTTCATTTTATATTTTGATAACCTATTTTCTCTTTTCGGTACTTATATCCTTTAATTGCTAAATCTATTACCAAGGTGTTGATTTGTTAAGCTTTCACCTAGTATAACTTTACAATCGTTGTATGTGTACAAGTCTCTTCTTCTAATTAAGCAATAGTCTATTTGAATTTCATTATCTCGCCTTTTAAATGTTATTATATGTTCTTCCATTTTTTTTTAAATGTTTTTGTTAACGCTAGATCGTATTCCTTAGCAAATTCTAAGATAGTTTCCCCTCCTTCATTTCTCTTACCAAAACCATAACCTCCGTGTAACCTTGGATAACCATCCCGTTCTGCTCCATGTCCATTCAAGTCACCTCCTAAAAATATGTGTTCATGCGTAGGAATTTATTGTAATACTTCATCAAATAATTCCAAAAATGTTTTCTTTACATTTTCATCTAAAGCTCATTGCGGCGCATAAGCACTTATAATATTCAATATTATTTTATCTAAGACAATCCTAATACTCATTAATCTATCTCCCCATCTTTTAACATTCACGAATTTATCTTTCATATATAGTAATTAACAACAATACTCGCCCCATTTCTACGATTATCTATCCCTCCCAGTAAAATAATTTATAACCTTCTCCTATCTCTGTAGCCTTTTCACCACTCCATTTAGTTTCTTGTAGACATACTTTGTTAATTTTTCTGCGTTTTAAGGTATCCATAAGTTTTTTACTCTTGTCAGTTAGTGTATCTAAATTTCACGTACCAAATCTAATTTTATATATGTTATTTTTATTTACGTTTATTCTTTTAACTAGAGAATCCATCACAAGATTTGACATAAATTTTACAGTCGTCTGTCAACATGACACTAACCCACCTCGTTTCACAGCCGGACTTAAGTACCGGCAATGGTAGAGCCAAAAAGTCTAATTAATTAATTAATAATTTGACTAAAAACTCTTACAAATTAATTCACCAAATAAATGTGCTAACAGTTCAGTCACAAGTATGCTAAGAAAAAAAATACACATGCATCTGCCTAAATTTTACAACTATATTACTTAACAAAAAAGTTAACACTCAAATCTAAAAAAAAAAAGAAAAGAAAAACAGTCTAGAACGGGGAGAATGTCTTAGTTCAAAGAGAAATCTGAAACAACAATATTTTGACAAATATATCAACCTATCACAAAAATACATGTATCAAAAATAGATGCAACAAGGTTAACTAAGAATCATACCAGAAAATGAACATTACAACCATTAAAAAACTCGACCACTACGTCTCGACACTTTTAAAACCTTGAATATAACATTGGCACCACACACAATGTTCTACGTACGAGTCTTTAACAACAACACATTGTTAGGTTATTTTTTTTATAACATCATTGTCCACACATAAAAAACATTGAAAATTAGAAATTTAAGACAGGCTACTAAAAACAATAGTCCGCAACATAAAATAAGTCAAAACAAACATATTGGAGATGGATTTTATCTTTCTCAATACTTCTCCTCTAATAGTGGTAAAAATTCCTTTAATATAACATAAATAATTCTAATATACCAAAAAAAAACTCTAATATAACATAGGCACCACACACAATGTTCTACTGAGTTTTTAACAACGGATATAAAAACATTGGAAATTAGAAATTTAAGGCTACAGACTACTAAAAACAATAATCAGGAACATAAAACAACTCAAAACAAACAAGAGCTTTTAATGAATTACATATTGGAGATGGATTCATGTTTCTCAATACTTCTCCTCTAGTAGGAAACACATGACCTACTGGTAAAAATTCCTTTTATACCACATAAATATTTCTAATTGAACATAGTCACCACACACAATGTTGCATGAGTTTTTAACGACACATAAAAAACAATGAAAATTAGAAATTTAATACTACAGGCTACTAAAGACAATAATCCGTAATATAAAAAAAATGTCAAAACACACATATTAAAATGGATTTGATGCTCTCGATACTTCTGCTCTAGTAGCAAACGAGTTTCCTTTTTAACAGGACTAAATCCTCAACTCAACAAAACCTTTTCCCAATTATTTGGGGTCGGCTACATGAATCCTATTTTTCCATTTTATTTTGTCCAGTGCAATATCTTCGGTTAAACCACATGACATCATGTCCTTTTTTATAATATCCCACCAAGTCAATCTAGGTCTACCTCTACCCCTTGTGTTACCATCAATACTAACTAAATCACTCTTCCTTACAGGAGCATCCATTGATTTACGCTTGACGTGTCCAAACCATCTAAGTCGATTTTCTCTCAATTTATCTTCTATAAGAAGTACTTTTACCGTTTCACGAATTTGTTAATTTTTAATTTTATCCTTTCGAGTTTTACCAAAAATCTATCTTAGCATTCGCATCTCCGCCACACTCATTTTCTGCAAATTTTATTTCTTGGTTGTCTAACACTCTGTCCCATAAAAAATGGCGGGTCTAATGGTCGTCCTATAAAATTTACCTTTTAACTTCAAAGGTATACGCTTATCACACAAAACGCCGGTAGCACTTCTCCACTTAACCCAGCCTGCTCTAATCATATGAGTAACATCATCACTAATATCTCCATCTGTTTGGATAATCGATCCTAAATAACGAAAATGATCATTTCTAGGTATCTCTTGACCCTCCAATTTCACCACATCTCCATTTGTCCACCTATTACTACTAAAATTGCACTCCACATATTATGTTTTAGTTCTACTTATTTTAAATCATCTTGTTTCTAAAGTTTCTCTCCACAATTCCAACCTCACATTAATCCCCGTCTTAGTCTCACCCACTAAAACAATATCATCTGCAAATAGCATGCACCATGACACTTCATCTTCTATTTGTCCAATCAACTCATCCATAACAAGAGCAAAGAGATAAGGACTTAATGATGAACCTTGGTGTAGACCTCCGTAATTGAAAATTCACTACTTTCTCCGGCTGATGTTCTTACCGTAGTCATCGCACAATCATACATATCCTTGATCACAACAATATATCATCGAGTCACTCCTCTTTTATGTTAAACCCACCATATTATATCTCTGGATATCCTATCATACGCCTTCTCCAAATCTATAAAAATCATATGAAGGTCCTTTTTCTCCCTACACCTCTCCATTAATCTCCTTAATATATAGATTGCTTCCATTATTGACCTCCCAAGCATAAACCCAAATTGATTCTCAGATACTGTTGTCTTTAATCTCAATCTATATTCAATCACTCTCTCACAAACTTTCATTGTATGACTCATTAACTTAATACCACGATAATTTGAACAACTTTGTGTGTCCCCTTTATTTTTATAAATAGGTACTAAAACACTTTTTCTCCATTCATCTAGCATCCTATTAGTCATTAAAATTCTATTAAATAATTTTGTAAGCCATGATACTCCATCCTCCCCTAAGCACTTCCAAACCTCAATAGGGATACTATCTGGCCTTCCCTGTTTTCATCTGTTTTAGAGCAATGTTGTCCTCTGTTGTCCTAATTCTGAGAAAAAATATATTTTCAAGAGTCTCCCTAAGTTCCTCTATATCTAACCTACTCCCATTATCTCCATTTAATAACCTCTCAAAGTAGTTTTTCCAACTTTCCACAATTTCATCATCTTTGAGTAGGACTCTCGAATCATCACTGTTGATACACTTAACGTTATTAAAATCTTTTGTTCTCCTGCCCCTAAGTTTAGCAAGCTTATAAATACTTTTTTCCCCTTCTTGTGTACCTAATTTTGTATAAAAATCATCATACGCTTTTAACTTAGCATCTCTTACCACTTTCTTAACTTCCTTTTTAGCCCATTTATACTTCTCAAAATTTTCTTCATTTATATTTGTTTGCCATGTTTTAAAGCACTCCCTTTTAATTTTTACTATATTTTGTACTTCTTCATTCCACCACTAAGTTTCTTTAGACTGTGGCCCCTTGATTCTCCAAGAATTTCTTTTGATATTCTCCTAATGTTAGTTTTTATGAGCAACACACGATGTTAGATTAGCTTAGTTTTTATGAGCCATGCGCAATGTTTTAAAACATCATCAGCCACGCATAAAAAATAATGGAAATTAGAATAATCAGCAACATAAAACACGTGAAAAAAAAGAGCTTTTGATAAATTATATATTGGAGATGGATTTGATGTTTCTCAATATTTCTACTCTAGTAGCAAACACTTTTACTTTTAATGTGACTAAATGAGGCCAAAAAAAACTTCTATTTGACTTATTAGTAAACATGACCTACTGGTAAAAATTACTTGTACATGACATAAATATTTCTAATATAACATAGGCACCACACACCATGTTATATTGGTTTTTAAGAACCAGACACAATGTTTTAAAACATCATCAACCACGCATTAAAAAGATTGGAAATTACAATAATCAGCAACATAAAACATGTGGGAAAAAAAACAAGAGCTTTTGATAAATTACATATTGGAGATGGATTTGATGTTTCTCAATACTTCTACTCCAGTAGCAAACACTTATACTTAATGAGGCCAAAAAAAAACTTCTATTTGACTTAAAATTACTTGTATATATGACATAAATATTTCTAATATAACATAGGCATCACACACCATGTTATATCAGTTTTTAAGAACCAGGCACAATGTTTTAAAACATCATCTGCCACGAATTAAAAACATTGGAAACTAGAATAATCAGCAACATAAAACGCGTGAAAACAAAACAAGCACTTTTGATGAATTACATATTGGAGATGGATTTGATGTTTCTCAATACTTCTACTCTAGTAGCAAACACTTTTACTTTTAATGGGACTAAATGAGACCAAAAAAAAACTTCTATTCGACTTATTAGTAAACATGACCTACTGGTAAAAATTACTTGTACACATTGGAAATTAGAATAATCAGCAACATAAAACACGTGCAAACAAAACAAGAGCTTTTGATGAATTACATATTGAAGATGGATTTGATGTTTCTCAATACTTGTACTCTAGTAGCAAACACTTTTTACTTTTTTAATTGGACTGAATGAGGCCAAAAAAAACAACTTCTATATGACATAATATTTATAATTCTTAATATAACATATGTTATATCAGTTTTTAAGAACCAGGCAGAATGTTTTAAAACATCATCAGCCGCACATAAAAAAACATTGAAAATTAGAAGTTAAAATAAAACAAGAGATTTAGAGGAATTACAGATTGGAGATGGATTTGATGTTTGTCAGCTTAGAGATGAGCGAGCTCGGAGAGGCGTTGATCGAGTGAGGCGTTGAGGTGAGCATGCTGAGATCGTAAGCTGTCAAATTCGGATGAGAGAGAGAGACCTACTTCTGTTCGAGTAAAGAGCAGGTTTGTTCGGCTGTAATGGAAGCGGCGTCGGCCTGAGCCCTAACGGTCTCGAGCTGGTTGTAACGTTCTCGAATAAACGCATCGGCTTTGTCTGGTACTAAAGAGACGTCGTGCGAACACCGGTCGTACTCTTCCGGTGATAGGAACAACGGCATCTCTGATCCGTTTGTGGTGCCGGAGATAGAATGGAAATGTTACTCTCGTATGTATAAAACGAAAGCGGTGGAAAATAGTGACCCGGTTCAATATAAAGACTCACAAACGCGATAATTTGGCTCGGGAAGGTTCAACATTACTCGAATTGATGCGGGTCAAAGTTGTATCATATTAATTGTCGATTCGTTTTCTCGTTCAAACTTTTGACTTACGGAGCCGTACTTTATAGGAGTAGAAAGGATAACGCATGATTTATTAATCTGCTTTAATTCGTAAATAATAAGTGAGTTTTTAATGATTCATAATTTATCCGTCCGAAACAAATATGATGATGTTCATTATCAATCATAACAGGTTGAAATGGGTGGACGATACTGTTTGGGTCTATTTAGTCAACCCTAAACACGCATATATCATATGAAATTTGTGAAGTTTGTGAGTCGGTCTAGGATTTTTTTTTATTTAAACCCGTGTTTTCTTTTTATAGTTCATATTTTTATTATTAAAATATATTTAACATGCCTCAATTACTAGTGTGTATAGAATAAAAAAAGTAAATTTGTTTAAAAGTAAGAGGTATAAAAAAAATCATTTTCTTGTAAAAAGCAAACCCATATTGAGCGATCATAATTTTTCTTTTCTCATATGATAAGTTTGTGTTCTCTTTGTATTTTTGTCTCTTATTAATGAGTATTATGAATAAGAGCACAACGTGTGTTAAAACTCATTTTATGTATACAAATCTAGCAATCTATTACTTCGTTCAATGAACAATAAATAATTGGGGTAATTATATTTAGGTCCCATTTATTGGGTCAACAAGCTTATAAGTCCTATTAACTTTTTAATAATCCCATAGGTCCTATTCCAACTTTTTAGAAAAAAATTTCACAATTTTACCCTTTTAAAACCAACCATCCGTAACTTCCTTGAGGAAGTTACATAAGTGGTTGAACTTTTTTTTTAATCTTTAAATGATCATAACTTTTGATTCACAAATCCGTTTTTCGCAAAATTACTACTTTTGAAATCTGCTCGACGAGATCTATCAAACAAGATCCATGAAGACTATAAAATTCCAAAGAAAAAAATTTACACAAGCAGTAAACTTTACTGTATGCACTAGAATATGAAATAGTTTTATATCTGTGACATTTCACAAACAGACAGTAACATTTACTGTGGTAATACTACACACACACACACACACACACACACACACACACACACACACACACACATATATATATATATATATATATATATATATATACATCCGGTGAATCCAAACCCTATTTTTTCAAAAATATCTTATATTTAAAGGTTCGCGCTAACGGCATCCAATCCTTACCGCCATCGTTGGAGCTTCAACGACCTTCGTCAGAGCTCCGATTTGGGGTGGGTAAGGGTGGCATGTGGTGCCGCTGGCGCGGACCTTTGAAAATAAGATTGGATCAATGGAATCGGGATCATCTGGAGCGCCAATTTGGGGTGAATAGGGGTGACACAGAACTTTAAAAATTTACGAGCATATTGGATGTATATATATATAGTTTGTAAAAATGTCATAGATATTAAACTTTATTGTATACACGAGAAAATGAAATAGTTTTATATTTGTGACATTTTCACAAGCAAAAACATTTACTGTGATAATATATTTATGAAATAGTTTTATATATATAACATTTTCACAAGCAGTAACATTTACTGAGTTAATATTACACAATATATATATAACATTTTCACAAACAGTAACATTTACAGAGTTAATACACACACACACACACACGGTAGATCCAAACCACTATTTTTTTTTCAAAATTACCAGATTTTTAAATGTTTACGCTAGCGACATTCAATCCCCACCACTACCCACCCCCATTGTCGGAGCTTCAACGACTTTCATCAGAGCTATGGTTTGGGTTGGTAGTAGTGGCATAGGGTGCCGCTGGTGCGGACCTCTGAAATTAAGAGAATATTAGATAAATGGATTTTGGATCCACTGGAGTTACGATTTGGGGTGAGTATGGTGGCATTGAGTTACGTTTATATCTATAACATTTTCACAAGCATTAACATTTACTGTGTTCATATATATATATATATATATATATATATATATATATATATATATATATATATATATATATATATATATATATTCAAATCTCTTTTTTATGATATTATCTTATTTTTAACGGTCCGCGCCAGCGGCATCCAATCCCCATTACCACCCACCCCCTTTATCGGAGCTCCAACAACCTTCATCAGAGCTCTGATTTGAGGTGGCATGGGATGCCGATGTAACATTTTTCACAAACAGTAACATTTATTATTTGTGAAAATATTACAGATATAACCCTAATCCAATGCTATCCCTACTCACCTCAAACTGAAGCGCCGGTGTATCCAAACCCCATTTATCCAATATTCTCTTATTTCCTAAGGTCCGCGCCAGTGGCACTCCATGTCACCCCAAATCAGAACTCTGGTGAAGGTTGTTGGAGCTCCGACAATTGGGGTTGGTGGAGGTCGGGATTAGATACCGCTAGCGCGGGCCGTTAAAAATAAGACAATATCAGAAAAAAGTGGTTTGGATCCACCGTATATATATATATATATATATATTTATATATATATATATATATATATATACTATGTTATAACACAGTAAATGCTAACGTTTGTAAAAATATTATACATATAAACCTAACCCAATGTCACCCCTACTCACCCAAATCGGAGCGCCAGTGGATCCAAACTCCATTTATCTAATATTCTCTTAATTTCAGAGGTCCACGCTAGCGGAACCCTAAGCCACTACTACCCACCTAAATCATAGCTCTGATGAAAGTCGTTGAAGCTTCGACACTTGGGGTGGGTAGTGAATGTCGTTAGCGTAAACCTTTAAAAATATGGTAATTTAAAAAAAAAAAAGGTTTGGATCTACCGTGTGTGTGTGTGTGCGTGTATATATAAACTCAGTAAATGTTACTGTTTGTGAAAATGTTATATATATATAACTATTTCATAAATATATTATCACAATAAATGTTATTATTTGTGAAAATGTCACAAATATAAAACTATTTCATTTTCTGGTGTATACAATAAAATTTAATATCTATGACATTTTTATAAACTATATATATATATATATATATATATATTAAACTTTATTCACCCCAATTCTGTGCCACCCTTATTCACCCCAAATTGGCGCTTCAGATGATCCCGATCCCATTTATCCAATCTATTTTCAAAGGTCCGCGCTAGCGCCCCCCATGATACTTCGGTGGGTCCAAAGCCCATTTATTCAAAAGTCTCTTATTTTCAATGATCCGTGCCAGCGGCACCACATGCCACCCTTACCCACCCCAAATCGGAGCTCTGACGAATGTTGTTGAAGCTCCAATAATGGTGGTAAGGATTGGATACCGCTAGCGCGAACCTTCAAATATAAGGTACTTTTGAAAAAAAAAGGTTTGGATCCACCATTATATATATATATATATATATATATATATATATATATATATATATATACACTGTGTAGTATTAGCACAGTAAATGTTACTGTCTGTTTGTGAAAATGTCACATATATAAAACTATTTCATATTCTAGTGCATACAGTAAAGTTTACTGTTTGTGTAAATTTTTTTCTTTGGAATTTTATAGCCTTCATGGATCTTGTTTGATAGATCTCGTCGAGAAGATTTCAAAAATAGTAATTTTGTGAAAAACGAATTTGTGAATAAAAAGTTATGATCATTTGAAGATTAAAAAAAACGTTCAACCACTTATGTAACTTCCTCAAGGAAGTTAGGGATTGTTGGTTTTAAAAGGGTAAAATTGGAAAAAAAATTCCAAAAAATTAGGAATAGGACTTATATGTAAGGGAAAAACGTGATGGGACTAGAATGTATATAAAAAAGTCTAATAGGATCTAACCGTAAATGCCCCTAAATAATTCTCTCTTTTCCCAACTTCAAACGCAAAATCAGTCGTTTATCTATCTTTCTCCATTTCCCCACTTATCATTGGACAAAAAATTTAATTGAGTCATCGCAATCACCCCCATGCAATTTCAAATCCAAGAGTTGATATTCTACTGCATCCTCGCTGGCGAAATAGTTATCGACGACTCCTCTGCATCGACACCTGCAAACTCATCGCGACAATGAATCAATGATGAAGATACTCTCCTAATGGATTAAAATGAACAAAGAACAATTCACGCAATAGTATAATCGGGGTACTAAAGTCATTTTATAAATTCATTTTTTTAAAAACCCATAACCAATAATGAGGGTTTAAAGAAAGATAAAGACTGTTTATATAAAAACAAATTTATTATATACATTACTAAACACCTAGTTAAAAGTTTCCATATAATTTAACCCTCGTTCAAATTTGGTGCACATATTGGCCCTTTAACATATTCCGGAATTTCTTCCCCTAACTTTTTGCCATTGATCGAGATTACCAAGAAACCCAACCAATAACGGAGATTTAAGAAGCAGAACGATAGGTATATGAATGGAATGGGGTATTTGTAAGACAGGGTATCTACCTGGCCATTAGATTAGTATATGAATATTTTTAACAGTTTGTTAAGGAATCTATATGTAAATACTTTTTGCTACAAACCGAATAACAAGGATCGAGTATAACATCTCCGTATGGATAAAATCGAGGCAATTCAGTGCGACGTTCCATTACTTTTTTTTATCCATGAAAGTTGTATGTCGTTAGGTTGGTATTCAACACAGAGTATCCACTTAGTCATTGAATTAGTTGGTATATGAATACAAATGGACATTTATTTCTGTCAATTGGAGTATTTGATAAAATATAGAAACTTTAATAATATATCATTTATGAGGTCCAATGCAAATACTTATGCAATTGCATTAATAGTATATTAATACAAAATGAGAGTATATGACCATATATAGAGACTCCTATAATATAAAACATACAGCTGGACAATTCATATGTGGTTAGAGGGGTCACAATGTTCAACTATAAATGACTAGGATCTCTCTCTCCCCTATATATATATATATATATATATATATATATATATATATATATATATATAAGACCATTACTTATATCATTTACAAGTGGTATCGAATTATTAGTGTAAACCAGTTATTATGCATAATGAGTCACCTCACAAGTTTAGTACATTGTTGATGTAAAAAACTAGACTATGTCTAATTATTTAATCACATACAATATTTGTAAGTAAAAGAAATAGACAAAGAGGTTTTTAAAGTGGTTCGGTCTATGGAGAAAATCATGCGTCCACTGTGCTTCTTACTGCCTTGTATTTCTTTTTCGATCACTTATCCCTTTACGAGGGGATTGCAATGTATTTATAACCCAGTAGGGAGACAAAGAGATGGAATGTTAAATGATGGAATGCCTTTATAAATTAGGCATTTACATCAGTACAAAAGGTCCATAATATTTATGATTATTAGCGTTTTGCTGATAGTGTTGGTCGGCATTCCAGTATGATGGTCGGCATTCTAGGCATTGGTCAGCGGTTATATCTTGCTGACTAGGATTATTGCCACAGTGGATGTCACATATCTATTTCTGATTGGTCCACGTAAGTGAGTAATTTTTTATATCAATAGAAACCCTTAATGTTCCATGATTGATGCTTGCTTGAAAGTATGGAGCATTTAATTCTGGTGGTAGCTCGGGCTACATTTCTGATGCTTGGTCGATTGTCGACTTCCCACGCTTGTAAAATTATTGGCTACACAAAGTGTTTGTACTAATGATGGTATTTTTATAAATATCTAGACTTATAATGAATCGTTTTGGAGCAAATATGTCTTATTCTACTTAGCCGCCAAAATTCCAATCGTTGTTTCGCTTTAGTCATTATGTTCGCCGATTTTTGAGGTAATCTATAAAAGTCGGTAAAATCCCGATCACCTCTTACCTCAAACCCCCTAAGTTTCTGCTGCAATTTCTTAAGCTTTCGTGCGATCGTTCTTCATGTCTTATAGTTCTTGCTGAATCTTTAAGTCTTTATAAGAATTCTTTCTCTTTCTTATTTTCTTCGTATGAAATCATGGTTTACGCTATTGTCTCTCTAAATGAGTTTAGAAAGGAATGGAACATACCAGATCGGGTAGACTTAGAGTTTCCCAATCCTCCTGTACACATTTTTTCTTCGTCTGAAGGTCATTGGATCCCCTATTTATTCGTTGCTAAATACGGCTTTACTTTTCCCCCAAATCATTTTTGTCTGGAATTTTGTCAATACTTTGACATTGTACCTGTTATAGTAGCCCCCAATAAATGGAGGGTTGTCAATGGAATTCATATACTCAATTAAATCCATGGGACCCACGTAGTCATTCCCAAAATCACGTTTTGTTATAAGTGGGTCACTAGTGATAATACTTACTGTTTAAAAACAAGGGTTGTAAATAGAGCTTTAGTTGTTAACCTTCCTGACTCCAATATGGATTACTTCGACCATGGAGTGATTGCTAAAAATTCACAATATGTACCCTTAAGAGGGGTGAAGTGTATAATGGGCCAAAATGCCCTCAAGAGGGTCATGGGATAGGTTTTTTAACTTCTTATGTGACTTTATCAATAATTTTCTAGTTGAAATGTTAATTAATAATTCGTTATTTGTTTACTTACAATTGATAAGAAGAGGAAGTGTTCCAAAGAAGGTGACATTAAGTTTAACGAGCTCAAGTTTCTTTAGGGCCTTTATTAGAAGATTGGTGAAGAACATATTAAATCGACAGTGTACTTGTTGAAATACAGGAGTTCTGTCACCTCCTTCGTTTCCCAACCTTCTACTGTTGCTCCTACTATTGTGCTTGAATTGTACCAAGACCCAATGTCCATTTCATCATGCAGTAGTGAACTTGCTCCTTGGACTCTGACCTTCCTCTTGCTGCGGCTATGGGAAAGAGGAAATTTCCTAATATAATGGGAGATATTGTTGCTCCTGGCTCCACTAAGTCTAATGCTGGTGGGGCCACTAATAAAAAAAGATACTGGGAAGAAGCCCCTAAATAAGAAGGGTGAGAATCCCCTTCTTAAAAGTATGGGAAAAGGTCTTTCTTCCAGAATTATTGAAGGAACTACTGCTACTGTCGACGGAACTTAGTCGATTTACCTGTTATAAGTATTGGCTCTCCTGTAGCCATAGGTCCTGGCTTAGCCAGACAATTAATAAGGTCTCGTACTTTGCCAGATCATAGGAGTGCTGCCTCTTCCATACCCCATTTAAAAATTTCTAAAAGGGCTACTCAAAGCCTTACCTTGGTAAGAACTTTTACCTTTTCATTAATTTCTTGTACTAATTTGGTCTATGTTTTACAGTTCTTGGTTGGTTGTAACTAGATGTTGGAGAAGGACGATGCACTTCGTTCTTCTTCAAATGACGTAGAAGAGGCCTTTAAATGCCTGAAGAAATCCTTGCTTGACTCCCAATAAGCATTGGCAAATGAGAAGCAATCTTGGGAGAATAAAATAAAGACTATTGAGGAAGCTCAGAAGAAGTCTGAAAACGTGGTTGTTGCAGCTCGGGGACAAGTCTGTGAGTTGAAGAAGAACTTTGCTTCTGAGAAGGCCAAAAAGGTGAAGGCTAGAGAAGCCTCTTTCAACAAGGATGGGAGAAGGCCATAGCAACTGCTTATGTCCAAATTGGGTACACTTAGAGCTTCCCAATCTTCCTGTAGAAGTTTTTTCTTTATCAGAAGGTCATTGGATCCCTTATTTATTCGTTGCTAAATGCGGCTTTACTTTTCCCCCAAATCATTTTTATTAGGAATTTGTCAATACTTTGACATTGTACCTACTAGAATAGCCCCAATACATGGTGGGTTATCAATGGTGTTAATATACTCAATCAACTCCATGGGACCCACATAGGCATTCCCGAAATCATGTTTTGTTATAAGTGGGTCACTAGTGACAATACTTACTATTTAAAAACTAGGGTTGTAAATATAACTTTAGTTGTTAACCTTACTGACTCCAATAGGGATTACTTCGACTATGGAGTGATTGTTAAAAATTCGCATTACGCACCCCTAACAGGGGTGAAGTGTATAATAGGCCAAAATGCCCTCAAAAGGGTCATGGGATAGGTTATTTTAACTTCTTATGTGACATTATCAATAATTTTTCTGTTGAAATGTTAATTAATTATTGTTTGTTTGTTTGTTTACTTACAGTTGATAGGAAGTGATAGTGTTCTAAAGAAGGTGACATTAAGCTTGACAAGCTCAAGTTTTTCTGGGGCCTTCATCAGAAAGATTGGCGAAGAACATACTAAGTTGACATCATACATGCTGAAATACAAGAGCTATGTCACCTCCTTTGTTGCCCGACCTTCTACTATTTCTCCTGCCATTATGCTTGACTTGGACCAGGACCTAGTGTCCACTTCATCATGCAGTGGTGAACTTGCTGCTGGTCCTTCTTCATCATTGGACTCTGACCTTCCTCTTGCTGCTGCTATGGGAAAGAGAAAATCTCATAATATAATGGGAGATGTTACTGCTCCTGGATCCACTAAGTCTACTGCTGGTGGGGCCACTAATAAAGAAGATGCAGGGAAGAAACCCCCAGCTAAAAACGGTGAGGAGCCCTTTCTTAAAAGTATGAGAAAAGGTCCTCCTTCCATAATTACTGAAGGAACTGCTGCTACTGTCGACAAAACTTAGTCGATTTGCCTATTGTAGGTACTAGCTCTCCTTTAGCCATAGGTCCTGGCTTAGCCATACAATTAATAATGTCTGGTAATTTGCCAGATTATAGGGGTGTTGCTTCTGCCATGCCTCGTTTGAAATTTTTTTAAAAGGCTACTCAAAGCCTTGTCATGGTAAGAACTTTTACTTTTTCATACTTGTACTTTTTTATTGCTTTCTTGTACTAATTTGGTCTCTCTTTTGCATTTCTTAGTTGATTTAAACCAGATGTTGAAAAAGGACAATGCACTTTATTCTTCTTCAAATGATGTAGAAGATGCCTTTAAATGCCTGAAGAAATCCTTGCTTGACTACCAAAAAGCATTGGCAAATGAGAAGTAATACTAGGAAAACAAAATAAAAACTGTTGAGGAAGCTAAAAAAAAGCTGAAAATGAGGTTGTTGCAGCTCGAGAACAAGTCTCGGAGTTAATGAAGAACTTTGCTGCTGAGAAGGCCAAAAGTGTGATGGCTAGAGAAGCCTCTTTCAACAAGGGATGGGAGAAGACCATAACAACTGCTTCTGTCCAGACTGAGTATGTGAAGAAAAAATGTTATATGAATGGTTGGTCGATAGCACTTACTAAGGTCAATACTCCTCCAGATTCGAAGCTCTTCCTTAGACATGACCTTGGTTCCCCATCAAACTTAGACGAGGAAGTTGAGGATGATGTGGGTTCAGGGGATTTCACGCTTATTTTGGATCCTATAGCCGACCAACTACAAACAGTTGCTGAGTCTTCTCTCCCAACCACTTCCAAGAAAACCACTCCTTCAATCGATTTGAAGTTACTACTGATAGGGAGAAGGTATAGACTTGCTCAGTAATCAGCCCTTTTTTCCTTTTTGTCTTTATCTCTCATTTATTTTAATGTATTTATAACTTTGCTTCACATCAATGAAAATTAGTATTTCCTTCCTCTGCGTTTGTCATTTTTAATTGTTGCTCTATGCTCTTTATTCTGTTGTTGATTGGATATTTCTTGACTTTTATAGTTCATGGAAAAAATGGATCAACTTCCATCCACTAACTTCGAGCTACTCAAGAGATGTAATGATTTATTCAAGGCTGGTTGTATGACTTTGTTCGATGAAGATCTATCAAATTTACTCAGATTTGATGTTTCAGATCAAGCCAAGGAAGCTTACTTATACTTGAAGTGTCTTCTTGATCGGGCAGTGGCTAATAATATAGCTTACATTAAAATGATTGAAGAGCTTCAAGAGGATCACTAAGAATCCAAGGCTCTCCTGCGTGCGGATTATGAGGGAAAGTACAAAGCTCTAAGTGAATCTTGGGGTTTTGAGGAGAATTTAGAAAAATATGCCTCTTCTTTTAGGAATAAAGAGTTTTTGCTAAATTGTGAAGTGGATGAGGCTAGGGCTATTGTCAAGCTGTTAGAGGAAGAAAACAATAATTTGAGAGATAAACTGAACTCTTTGAAGGTTCTTTCAACTACTATTGTTGATGATGATGATGATGATGGAGCTTCATTTTTGAAGACTTGAAATGCTAATCCGAGGGAAGAATTGGAGGCTTTGAAAAAATCTAAACCTTTTACCTTCTCTCGATCAAGAGCAAGACTTGGCCGAACTACGACTAATGAAAGCAGGACTCAACAGACGCATGCAAATCAGGCTACACAAATAAAGGCCAAGAATTTAGCCATTGCTGAGATATCTCAAAAGATCAAAACCCGTGACAAGCAAATTTGAACCCAGTCTATTTAACTGTAGGTTAAAGAGGGGGTATTGGAGAAGCTGCAACATCAAGTTGAGAGATTAACTTTCTAATTTCACAAATAGCCCAGGGAGATTTGGATGGAAGACTATAATGAAGCTCTTGGTCATTTTGATGAACGCTTTAGTCAAGCTCAACGCAAAGGCTATAAATGGAACTGGACCAATTGCCTAACAGTTATGAAGGTTGATCAGGATAATAGACTCTGGTATTGGGCTGACCCGGGACTTTTGGAGTGTCAAGATCGTCCTTTTAAACTGGATGTCAGCTGGATCCCTGTAAAAACCTTTCCTCAATGCATGATCTCCCAATATTTAGAGGATTATAGCCTGCATAACGAGCTAGAAATAGTTCAACCTCCTCATCTGTTAGATGCTCTGAGCAGCAGTAATAGGAGAATGCTTCAAGATTTCAACTTCATTAACTCCCCATACACATTGGATGATCCTCCAGCAGACATGGAACCAGCACTGAGATCCTCTAAAGCTGAAGAAAAGCGTCCAGCAGAATAATCTTGAGCATAATTTGTTCATGTATTTCATTTATACACAATGTTTGCATGTAATCATCTTATATATATAAATACAAGGCATTTGATTAACTTATCTTGTTAATTTATGGATGCTTGAATGTCTTTATTGTTTCATTAGTTTTACTAATATACTTAGGCATTTGCCTAAATTTAGTATCAATTACCAATGAGATTATCTTAGGTTCTACTGATATACTTAGATTTATAAGTTTAATACCAGTTACCATTTATGTGGCCATAGGTTCCACTAGCGCATGTAGATTAAAATCCAAGTTTAGCACTAATCACCCGTGGTATTGCCACAGGTTCTACTAATGCACCTAAATTTTTAGGTTTAACATTAGTTACCAGTAGTGACCAATCATATGTAGAATATATGTCTGCATTCCTATTTAGGAATCTTCACAGCGTTCTTCCTCCATTTTGCTTAGTTTGGATACAACTTGTTAATTTTTATATAGAGTTTTATCACTCATTTTTTTAGACCAAGTACTGAGGGCTAAGATCCCGTTTTAACTTGGGTTTGATTGCTTTGTCGATCAAGAAATTGTTGTGTCGATCAAGTAATTGCATTTTCTAATAAAATTCGATCAAGTAATTGTTGAATTCCTACTGACCAAGTATGGGGGAAGGGGATACATATCACCAATATTCCCAAACAAAGTAAAAAAATGGAGAAAACCAACTTTTGTTGATACTGAAGAAAATTGATTACACAAGATATTGCTTACTACATTACTAATAGTACATTCTAATATGCTCAGCATTCTAAGGATTTTTGAATTCTCCCCCCTCCAAAGTTTTAATTCGATAAGTTCTTAGTCGAACAATCATTGAGACATGATAAGGCCCATGCCAATGGGCTTTAAGCTTGTTGATCTTTTGAATCACCTTCTTAATTAAATAATCACCCTCTTTTAAGTTGGTTAGATTTACCCTTTTGTTATAAAATCGTGGTGTTTATTGTTGATGAGCAACATTCCTTAAAGCAGCATATTCACGCAATTCTTTCAACATGTCCAGGTCTAGTCTTCGCATCAAATCACTCACGTGATATTCAAAGTTTAACACTCTATGAGTTGGCAAACTTATTTCATCCAGTATGACTGCTTCAATCCCAAATGCCATCATATATAGTGTTTCTCCAGTAGCAGCTCTTGGAGCTGTTCGGTATGCCCACAAAACGGAATGCAATTCATTTATCCAATTCCCTTTAGCATCATCAAGTATTTTCTTCAACCCATTCAGTAAAGTTATGTTTGTTACCTTAGTTTACCCATTGCTTTGAGGATGGCCTGGCGCAGAGTGCAACTTTTGAATCTTGGATTGGGCATAATATATTACGAACTCCTCATTGTCGAACTGTGTACCATGATCAGTAATTAAGGCATATGGTAATCCATATCTACAAATGATGTTTTTTCATATAAACTGGTACACCTTCTCGTAAGGCATATCCACTAATGGTTCTACTTCAACCCATTTTGTGAAATAGTCAACAACTACGACCAAGTACTTAGATCTTCCTCGGGTGGTCGATAATAGTTTGAGCAAGGTTATTCCCCAAATAGAAAATGGCCAAGGTAAACTAATGGGAGTCAAAGCTGCATGCGAACTTTTGCGAATATTGGAGAACCTCTGGCATTTGTCACATTTTCTTGCAAAGGTTGTACAATCTGCCCTTATGGTCGACTAGTAATAACCTTGAGTATTCATTCATTGTAGTAATGATCTTTCTGCCATATGATCTCCACAATATCCTTCATGAACTTCTTCTATTATATCTTTAACTCCTGTTGGGTGAACATAATGCTGCAAAGTAGTTGTTAACCCTCTCCTGTATAACACTCCTTTATCTAACACATATCTCACAAACTTATACTTGAGATTTTTGGCCTATACTGCATCTCCTGACAGAATTCCTTCTTTATGTAAGCTCTGATGGGATCCATCCAGGAAGGTCCGATGTCTACTGTAATGAAAATGATCATCAAGTCTTCATTAATGCTTCGATTGGACAAAATTTCAATGGGGATGGTTCTCATGAGCTCAATTGTATCTGTTGATGCCAATCGAGTAAGTGCATCATTTCAGGCATTTTCCAATATTAGAATTCTGCTTATCCGAATAATCGGTAATTTTTCTATAACCACCAAGGCCTTGGCTAAGTATTTTGTAATTAGTTCTCCTTTGGCCGCATACAAATTCAAAATTTGATTCACCACCAACTGAGAATCACTGTGTGCCATAACTTGCTCGACGTTCAGTCATTGTGCTAAATTTAAGCCCACAATGAGAGCTTCATACTACGCTTAATTATTTGATGCCTAAAATTGAAATCGCAATACATATTCAATGCTTATTCCATCAAGGGTGTTGAGTATTATACATGCTCCACTTCCGACTGCACATGAGGATCCATGTATATATAAGTTCCATATGGGGATGTTATTATCAAACACTTGGTCTGTTAATATCCCATGATGAAATACTTTGCTTCTTGTCTCCTCATATCTTTTGGCCATATCTTGCATCCTGATTGACGTCTCTAGTAGGTCGACTACAACTTCTATTAAGCTTGTCTCTAATGGAGCATGTGATAATATCTAAATATTGCGTATTTCATCTCTCGAATCTACGCATTTTAGCCCCCTCGGGTATCTTATTCCATATATTTATGCTCGTTAACCAGACAACCTCGGATTTCAATGTTAACATGTTTTGCATGGGTTAATTGATCTTTTATAGGTATTTGGATGCTAAGTGTGAAGTTCGGACATTCCGCTCGATTTTGTACACGATCGCACGTTCAAGGGCATTTTAGTCTTTTCATAGCTTGGGCACCTGGCCTAACATCTTCACGAAAGTTGTAGCCCTCCTCATAAGATTCGCGTGGCCTTGAACGGTACGCGATTTTGATTCAGAATGAAGAGGTTACGACGATTTTAGCGGAGGAGAAAAGCAAACATGCCAAAACAGGAGGAAAGGACTGTAGACCTGTAGCCATCGATCGATCAATCCTTCATTATTTGGCCCTCGATATGAGATAGTGGGATTGATTTTTTACCATCGATCGATCGATCCCCTGTTTCCAGCTGATATTTTGCACATTTCTTTTCTTTTTCCTTTTCTTTTCTAATTTAATCCCACTTACTATATAAAGCAATTTTGTTGTAAATATGAGATATTAACAGATATAATAGATTTTAGATAGTTTAGTGTGACACCCCGACTAATTAAACACCGGGTAGCTACTCCTTTATAAAATTAATTCAAAATGCCAAGTTGGCTCAGTTAATAGCATCACTGTCGAAAACGTTTTATTATTACTAACCACCTAGTATTTAAAAAGTAAGTGCCAAATTTTTTTATTAAATCTGATTAACATGCAACAAGAGTAATGAATAACTAAATAACACCATTCACCATACTGAAGTAACAAGAACAACCATCACAATATGTAAATATAACCTGGAGGAAAAACTCCTCAATACAAATCCCACAACTGATATGTAAACTGAAATAAATAACTAAAACTGAATACTGAGCAATACATGCTAGAGTCTGAAAACTGAAATGTAAAAATGCTCTAAATAGGAATGGGCAACATGCCCTACAACTGATAGATAGTGACTCTGGAATCCAAAAGATAGAAGCGTCTATGAGCAAATCCCTGTAGCTTCCACAACCAGCTACAGCACGTCACCTGAATGAGTACCTAAGCTTGGTGTCCTTGTGGCTGGGCACCTAAAAAGGTTTTACAAGAAAATATATTTGAAAGCAAATGGGTCAGAGCCCGAAAGTGGAAATCATTTTAAAAACCTGCAAGTGCTTTAAAAACATTTACAACATTAAATGCAAAGTACATGTTAGGACGTGCACTCACATTATATTCTCACCTCTCGTCTAACTGTGCACTCCTAACGCAAGTACCCATCTATAACTACCCATACTACTAGCTAACTGACAACATAACTAGCTAGACTACCACGGGTTCTACACATGTAATCGGTTCCATATAACATAACAACTCTCGTAATTAAGTAGAGGTTTACTGTGAACACAGTTACTAAATATGCCAATGATATAACTATCAGTTAACTCATTATATAACTCAAAACAATACCGTAATATTTTTACAACATTAACATGAGGATTTCCATTAATTTAATGTATATTATTCACATCATAAATATACGATACAAGCACCCCGCAATCTAAGCTGTAGTGCACACATACTCTGCTATCCATCCCGGTACATCACGTACATAAGGATTACATATTCCGAATCTCTCAGGAATAGTTTACCGATAACAACATCACAAATAATGGAGGTGAACACAGTCACCATCACATGGGTCACGCACATACCTACGCTCCCATGGTCAGCGGACTTATTAATATCACAATAAGTCTTTCTATGACCTATGTTCATCAAGGTACTAGTCTATATCCCCCCCGTAGGCACACAAGGAATAGAGGGTCCTAAGCGAACGAAACCTCCCGTGATAGCAAGTATGGTAGGTATGTCATACATACAATCCATATACTAATACTAAGTAAACACACATCTTAGTAATACCGTATTTTAATCGTAGTACATATCGCATTCTCGTACTAACCAATTATCACAACTTATTTTATTCCGGTTCATAATTATACGCGCTATAATTCGTCCTCACATCGTAGTAGTCACTCACGTCTCAACCCAAATGATTCATTGAATATAACTCTCGTATATGATTTGCTAATCCCAACAACCCAAAAGTCCCAACTAAGTTACTATATCATCAAAGGGATGCTAACTCTACCCTTGAACCATCTCCCGGAACTCCAAAAGTCAAAACAGTCCAAAAAGGGTCAAACTGTCAACTCGTTAGAAGTCTCGTTCGAACGAGGCTTCGAACGAGTTTGGACTGTCAGGTCGTTAGAAGTCTCGTTCGAACGAGGCTGTTCGAACGAGATCCCAGTTCGTTCGAACGAACTGACCCTTCTAACGATATCTCGTTCGAACGAGATATCGAACGAAAATCCTACTCGTTAACAACGACTGGTCAACTCGTTAGAAGCTCGTTCTAACGAGCTCGTTCGAACGACCTGGGGGCTGCTTCTAACGAGATGCCAGTTTCGGCCCAGAATTTCCCAAAAATCGTTTTTCACCATTTTTACTCCTCAAACCTCTTCTAAAATTCGTTCCCACAATATATTGAGTTCTCTAATCATCCTCAAACATGTTAAGGGGCTATACTAACATCATTAAAGGGTTTGATATCATCTAAACATCATTAAATCACAATTTCTACATTAATTCCCAATTTTCTTCAAGAACATAAACCCTAACTTCTTCTCATCATAAATTCCCAGATTTTAATTCGTTTATACATCACCTAGATATGAAATATCCGAAATTAAATCTCCCAACAATGTTTCTACATGCAAACCTATCCCAATATTCAATAATAACTTCAAATTTCATGGGTTTTCTTTTAATCTTTCAAGAACAATTAAGATTCTTCAATTTCTAACATGGAAAAGACATTCTCAGTAATTAAATGGAAATAAAGTCACTTGCCTTGGTTTGATTTCTGAATTTGGTGTGGATTCGGTGTAGAATTTCTGCAGAATTCCTCTCTCTCTCTCCTTCTCCAAGCTTTCTTCTCCAAAAGGCTATGGTGGCTAGGGTTTGCTTTGGGGAAACTTATGAAACCTAATTTCAATAAACCTCCGTAGCTTGTTGGGTTAATAAGGGTTGGTTGGGGTCAATCCTTATCAGATTACAACTCTCAATTTTCGTCACTTTTAATTACCCAAAAATACCAAATTACTAAAATACCCTTTAAGTTACCGGTATGGTCTAAAATTACCCCGGGACCCAAACTATACCCCCGGCTAGTGTTTTCTGACTATCTCGACCCTTCCGGACGCGTTGGCGCACTCAAAACGACCATACGGATTATAGATTTTAAATTCACTTTTTATAAATAAAATATTATACCGTGACGCGGCGGTCCCACGCGTCTCAATAAAATTTCCAAATTGCCGTATATAAATCTCACGACAAATTTTATAATACCAAGTTCATATATAATCATATATGCACATAATCAAATACCAATACGCATCTCATTAGTATTTATAACCCGGATTAATTTCCAATTAATACGCATTTAATTAATTAATCCCAAAAATAAATATAGCCAAAAGTACGGGGTATTACATACTTCCCCCCTAATAACTGAATTTCGTCCCGAAATTCGAAACTAGAAAGTACCTGCTAAAAACAGCTCTGGATAACGCTCGCGCATCTCATCCTCGCGCTCCCATGTGGACTCCTCGACATTGTGATGTCGCCACTGAACACGTACTAACGGGACTATCTTTGACCGTAGTTTCCTCTCGCTTCGGTCCAAAATAGCAATCGGCCCTTCCTCATAAGAGCTATCCGGCTGGAGATCGATGTCCTCCACAGAAATGTGAGAATGAGCCAAATCATCCCTAAGGTATTTCCTCAGCGAGGAAATATGGAACACGTCGTGAATCCGATGCAAATGCTCCGGTAACCCGAGTCTATACGCAACCGGTCCTATCCGCTCAATAATAGGAAACGGCCCCACATACCTCGGTGCCAACTTCCCCTTCTTCCCGAAACGCATAATCCCCTTCATCGGAGAAACCCTGAGCAAAACCTGGTCCCCCACTTGGAACTCCCTGAAAAACCTCTTTGCATCAGCATAACTCTTCTGCCTGTCTTGAGCTACCCGAATGCGACTTCGAATCAACTCAATCCTTGCCGAAGTATCCTGAATCACTTCTGGCCCAAGTAGTTTGTTGTCCCCCACTTCTAACGAACATGCTGGGGAACGACAAGGCCTACCGTACAATGCCTCAAACGGAGCCATGCCAATCGTGAACTGATAGGAGTTGTTGTAAGCAAACTCCACCAGTGGAAGGTACTGCTCCCATCCACCCCCGAAGTCAATAATGCACATGCGTAGCATGTCCTCCAACATCTGATTGGTGCGTTCTGTCTGCCCATCGGTCTGCGGATGATAAGCCGTACTCAACCGCAATTCTGTGCCCATGTCCTCCTGGAAACTTTCCCAAAACCGCGAAACAAATATCTTGTCTCTGTCAGACACGATATTCAGGGGCACACCGTGAAGTCTCACAATCTCTGAAATGAAGAGCTGGGCATACTGTCCCGCAGTGTAATCAGTCCTAACGGGTAAAAAGTGAGCGACCTTGGACAACCTGTCCACAATTACCCAAACGGAGTCGTGACCCCTCTGCGACGTAGGCAACCCCGTGACAAAATCCATGGATATGCTCTCCCACATCCACACCGGAACCTCCAACGGTTGTAGCAATCCTGCTGGTCTCTGATGATCCACTTTTACAAGTTGACAAGTGGCGCATTTCGAGACAAACTCAGCGATATCTTTCTTCATACCGTTCCACCAATACTGCCGTCTCATGTCTTGGTACATTTTGTCCCCTCCGGGATGTACCGCGAACCGTGAACCGTGCGACTCTGCCATAACATCGTGTCGCAATTCCTCTCCTTCCGGAACTACCAATTTCCCATTGAAGCGTAATCCCCCGTCTGAGCTAATGGTATAGGATTCAGCTCCCTCAGCGAGTAATCGAACTATCTTCTCCTGACAGAACGAATCATTTGCCTGTGCCCGTACAACCTTCGTGACAATCTGCGGTGTAACGGTCATCACAGACATGAAAGATCGGGCCACTGCATCCTGGTGTCCCAATTCCTTCCACTTCGCTTTCCACACCTCTGCCACCTTGTCTGCTGGCCTACGGCTTAACGCGTCTGCTACCACGTTAGCCTTACCCGGGTGGTACTGTATGTCGAACTGGTAGTCTTTCACAAATTCAAGCCACCTACGCTGCCGCATATTTAATTCCTTCTGCGTGAACAGATACTGTAGTGACTTGTGGTCCGTGAACAGCTGAAACTTCTCCCCCAAAAGATAGTGTCTCCAAATCTGTAAGGCAAATACCACTGCCGCCAACTCCAAATCATGTGTGGGGTAATTCTTCTCATGAGGCTTAAGCTTACGGGAAGCATAAGCTATGGCCTGTCTCTCCTACTGCAACACACCTCCAAGCCCTTGCAAAGACGCATCGGTGTAAACCAAATACTCAACTCCCGGTCTCGGCAATGCTAACACAGGTGCTGAGGTCAATTTGTCCTTCAACTCATCGAATGCCAACTGACAGGCATCACTCCAGATATATGGCACACCCTTACGAGTAAGATGTGTCAAAGGACCTGCTATCTATGAGAAACCCCGAATAAACCTCCTGTAGTATCCTGCTAAACCCAAGAAACTACGAATCTCCGTTGGTGTCGTGGGCTGTCCCCACTCCCTTACCGCTGACACCTTCCCCGGATCAACAGATATTCCCTGATCGGAAATAATATGACCCAAGAACTGGACTTCCTTCAACCAAAACCCGCACTTCTCATATTTTGCATACAGCTCGTTCTGACGAAGTGTCTGTAAAACCAGCCTCAAATGTTCGGCGTGCTCCTCCTCTGTCTGAGAGTAAACCAGAATGTCATCAATGAAGACAATGACAAACTGATCTAGGAAATCTCTGAATACTCTGTTCATCAAGTCCATAAACACTGCTGGAGCGTTGGTCAAACCGAAAGGCATAACCCGAAACTCATAAGAACCATATCTCGACAAGAACGCAGTCTTCGAGACATCCTCCTCCCTGATACGCAACTGATGGTATCCCGACCTCAAGTCAATCTTCGAGAAAAAAGAAGCTCCTCTCAACTGGTCGAATAAGTCATCGATTCGAGGCAACGGATACTTATTCCGTATCGTGACCTTATTCAACTCTCGGTAGTCCACACACAATCTCAGTGAACCATCCCTCTTCTTCACAAACAAAACTGGAGCGCCCCAAGGTGAGGTACTCCTGCGAATAAAGCCCTGCCCTAACAGCTGCTCTATCTGATCCCGTAGCTCTCGCATCTCAGCTGGAGCCATACGGTACGGTGCACGTGCTATAGGTCTCGTACCCGGTAGCAAATCAATAACGAAGTCTATCTCTCGACTGGGTGGTAAGCTTGGTATCTCCTGAAACACATCCGAATACTCCCTGACAACCGGGATCGAATCTAAAGGAATCACAACCTCCTTAGAGGTATCCTCCTCTATGTAATACAGATGAGCGGTCGATCCTCCCTCTGGGCGAGGCATCGCCACTATAAACATCTCCTGCCCCGGAATGGCAAAAACAATGCTCCCGCTGAAGCAATCAATCATGGCCCTATATGATACGAGCCAGTCCATACCTATGATCACATCGTGAACATGCATGTCTAACACTAACATGTCCGCAGGCAATACCAAACCACCAACCTCTACCCCGACTCCCCGGCATATAAAGAAAATAAGTGACCCACTCCCCAATGGTGAGTCGACACACGTCACTGTGCTCTCTGCCGTAGCTAACAATCCTAAAGCTTTCGCGAAGTGTGTAGCAATAAAACAATGTGTAGCACCCGTATCAAATAACACCCGACCCATAGTGCCATGGATAGGAAACGTACCCTCGATCGCGGGCGGTGCCTGTGGAACTGCAGCCTGGTGGACGTTGTAGACACGTCCATACTGTAGCTGCCCCTGCTGAGCTGGGACTGCTGGAATGGGTGGCAAAGCTACCATCTGTGGCGGTGCAGGAAGAGCGGCGGGAAACATAGGTCTCTGTGGCTCCTGGCGAGCACCCTGCTGCTGCTGCTGTGGGGCCCTGCCCCTATCAGGACAATCCTGCTTCTTATGGCCAGTCTTGCCACAAGTAAAGCACTTCCCTGGGAAGTTCCCTCCCCTCTGCCCCTGCTGTCCCCGGCCCTGGTGGCCGTTACCATTCCTCCCTTGGCCCTGCTGGCCCTGATGAAATTGCTGCCCATTCTGTCCCTGCTGGCCCTGATGGCCGTTTGGACCCTGATGGCCCTGGCGGAAACCTCCCTGTCCCTGCCTGTAGTTCCCTGACCGGAACCTCTTATTGTCCCCCTGCTGGGTACCCTGCTCAGTCTGTCTCTGCCCCTGACCGGTCTGTGCCCCGCTGGCACCATGCCCTCCAGTCCTGCCCTGATGGCTAGACTCCCCTGACCGCTTGCCCTCGGCCATATGAAAACGGTGGTCCTGGCAGTGTAGTAATGCAGCGTTAACCACATCAGAATACGTGGCCAACGATAGGTTCCCTAGCAGATGCTGACGGATCCTCCAATTCAACCCATCAGTGAACTTCTCTATCTTCTTCTTCTCTGTTGGAATTTCGTCTGGAACGATATTCAACAGGTTAGTGAACTCGGCCTCATACTCGGCCACTGTCTTGCCCTCTTGCTTCAAACTCATCAGCTTCCTCCTCATCTCTGTATGAACTGCGGATGGAAAGTACTTGCGGTCGAACCGCACCCAGAACTCCTGAATCGTGAGGGTATCCCTCTCCTCCGCGGTGGTAATAGACTCCCACCACTGTAGCGCAGATCCAACTAGCTTGAAAGTAGCTAGCACCTGTTTCTGAACATCAGTGCACTCATGCATCCTCAAATGCCTCTGCATGTCCTTCCTCCATTGGCTCGAGATAACCACATCTGAGCTTCCAGCAAACTCTGGTGGATGCGCTTTCTGAAAAGCGTCACGTACACGTTCCCAAGCAGACGGGAATGCATTAACCTGGACTGGTGCGGCAACCGGCGCCTGCGGTGGTGCCAGCTGAATCACGGTAATCGCAGCATTTACCGCTTGGGCTACTATAGCAGCAACCTCAGCGGCGTTCAACATGCCCTGAACTGGAGCGGGCTGGGGTTCGGGCGTAGCATTCCTGGGAACTCGTCGTGCCCGTCGTGGAGGCATCTGAAACAAGAACAAAGTTTATAAGTTCACGGTTTATAAACTTAATATAGCTGAAGAACGAAACGTACACAATAAGAGTACAACAGTCCTAAAATATAGGGCTCTATATCAAAGAAAACGTAGCGGAAACATAATAGCCGTACAGATCCTAAAGGACACTAGAACCTGATGCTCTGATACCACCTGTGACACCCCGACTAATTAAACACCGGGTAGCTACTCCTTTATAAAATTAATTCAAAATGCCAAGTTGGCTCAGTTAATAGCATCACTGTCGAAAACGTTTTATTATTACTAACCACCTAGTATTTAAAAAGTAAGTGCCAAATTTTTTTATTAAATCTGATTAACATGCAACAAGAGTAATGAATAACTAAATAACACCATTCACCATACTGAAGTAACAAGAACAACCATCACAATATGTAAATATAACCTGGAGGAAAAACTCCTCAATACAAATCCCACAACTGATATGTAAACTGAAATAAATAACTAAAACTGAATACTGAGCAATACATGCTAGAGTCTGAAAACTGAAATGTAAAAATGCTCTAAATAGGAATGGGCAACATGCCCTACAACTGATAGATAGTGACTCTGGAATCCAAAAGATAGAAGCGTCTATGAGCAAATCCCTGTAGCTTCCACAACCAGCTACAGCACGTCACCTGAATGAGTACCTAAGCTTGGTGTCCTTGTGGCTGGGCACCTAAAAAGGTTTTACAAGAAAATATATTTGAAAGCAAATGGGTCAGAGCCCGAAAGTGGAAATCATTTTAAAAACCTGCAAGTGCTTTAAAAACATTTACAACATTAAATGCAAAGTACATGTTAGGACGTGCACTCACATTATATTCTCACCTCTCGTCTAACTGTGCACTCCTAACGCAAGTACCCATCTATAACTACCCATACTACTAGCTAACTGACAACATAACTAGCTAGACTACCACGGGTTCTACACATGTAATCGGTTCAATATAACATAACAACTCTCGTAATTAAGTAGAGGTTTACTGTGAACACAGTTACTAAATATGCCAATGATATAACTATCAGTTAACTCATTATATAACTCAAAACAATACCGTAATATTTTTACAACATTAACATGAGGATTTCCATTAATTTAATGTATATTATTCACATCATAAATATACGATACAAGCACCCCGCAATCTAAGCTGTAGTGCACACATACTCTGCTATCCATCCCGGTACATCACGTACATAAGGATTACATATTCCGAATCTCTCAGGAATAGTTTACCGATAACAACATCACAAATAATGGAGGCGAACACAGTCACCATCACATGGGTCACGCACATACCTACGCTCCCATGGTCAGCGGACTTATTAATATCACAATAAGTCTTTCTATGACCTATGTTCATCAAGGTACCAGTCTATATCCCCCCCGTAGGCACACAAGGAATAGAGGGTCCTAAGCGAACGAAACCTCCCGTGATAGCAAGTATGGTAGGTATGTCATACATACAATCCATATACTAATACTAAGTAAACACACATCTTAGTAATACCGTATTTTAATCGTAGTACATATCGCATTCTCGTACTAACCAATTATCACAACTTATTTTATTCCGGTTCATAATTATACGCGCTATAATTCGTCCTCACATCGTAGTAGTCACTCACGTCTCAACCCAAATGATTCATTGAATATAACTCTCGTATATGATTTGCTAATCCCAACAACCCAAAAGTCCCAACTAAGTTACTATATCATCAAAGGGATGCTAACTCTACCCTTGAACCATCTCCCGGAACTCCAAAAGTCAAAACAGTCCAAAAAGGGTCAAACTGTCAACTCGTTAGAAGTCTCGTTCGAACGAGGCTTCGAACGAGTTTGGACTGTCAGGTCGTTAGAAGTCTCGTTCGAACGAGGCTGTTCGAACGAGATCCCAGTTCGTTCGAACGAACTGACCCTTCTAACGATATCTCGTTCGAACGAGATATCGAACGAAAATCCTACTCGTTAACAACGACTGGTCAACTCGTTAGAAGCTCGTTCGAACGAGCTCGTTCGAACGACCTGGGGGCTGCTTCTAACGAGATGCCAGTTTCGGCCCAGAATTTCCCAAAAATCGTTTTTCACCATTTTTACTCCTCAAACCTCTTCTAAAATTCGTTCCCACAATATATTGAGTTCTCTAATCATCCTCAAACATGTTAAGGGGCTATACTAACATCATTAAAGGGTTTGATATCATCTAAACATCATTAAATCACAATTTCTACATTAATTCCCAATTTTCTTCAAGAACATAAACCCTAACTTCTTCTCATCATAAATTCCCAGATTTTAATTCGTTTATACATCACCTAGATATGAAATATCCGAAATTAAATCTCCCAACAATGTTTCTACATGCAAACCTATCCCAATATTCAATAATAACTTCAAATTTCATGGGTTTTCTTTTAATCTTTCAAGAACAATTAAGATTCTTCAATTTCTAACATGGAAAAGACATTCTCAGTAATTAAATGGAAATAAAGTCACTTGCCTTGGTTTGATTTCTGAATTTGGTGTGGATTCGGTGTAGAATTTCTGCAGAATTCCTCTCTCTCTCTCCTTCTCCAAGCTTTCTTCTCCAAAAGGCTATGGTGGCTAGGGTTTGCTTTGGGGAAACTTATGAAACCTAATTTCAATAAACCTCCGTAGCTTGTTGGGTTAATAAGGGTTGGTTGGGGTCAATCCTTATCAGATTACAACTCTCAATTTTCGTCACTTTTAATTACCCAAAAATACCAAATTACTAAAATACCCTTTAAGTTACCGGTATGGTCTAAAATTACCCCGGGACCCAAACTATACCCCCGGCTAGTGTTTTCTGACTATCTCGACCCTTCCGGACGCGTTGGCGCACTCAAAACGACCATACGGATTATAGATTTTAAATTCACTTTTTATAAATAAAATATTATACCGTGACGCGGCGGTCCCACGCGTCTCAATAAAATTTCCAAATTGCCGTATATAAATCTCACGACAAATTTTATAATACCAAGTTCATATATAATCATATATGCACATAATCAAATACCAATACGCATCTCATTAGTATTTATAACCCGGATTAATTTCCAATTAATACGCATTTAATTAATTAATCCCAAAAATAAATATAGCCAAAAGTACGGGGTATTACATTTAGCTTAGGGTTTGGGAGTTGAGAGCTCATTTATTCTTCCTCATTTGGTGTGACAACATTTGGGTTTATAAGATTGATCTTTTCTTATTGCCTCTCCATTAATATAGTTGTATTTCCATTATTCTTGCTTTGTAGTGTAATTTATATGATTTGTTAATTAGATTCACATGCTTTATTTCCTTGCTTTCTAGGGTAACTTTATTGTGTTTATTTACCGCATTTATTTACTGCGTTTTTATCATGCGTTCTAGCTAATTTAGTCTAGGTTGTGTTTGAATGGAACTCACTCAGGTTGACGCATTGCTTTGCTTTGGTGATGGTGTTTACGGGTCTATTTCGAGTGCGTTGTCCTAGTTATTGCGCCTAGGAGATTTGACGGGGCATATCATATATGTCCCATGCTTACGACATTGCATGCGCAATTTTTGGGATATTTGTTAACGCCAGAATCTTATTAGGCTTTTTATAAGGATTTAGGGGCGTGACAACCCTTGATTTAATTAACTGTCGAAATAATACGCAGTCTTAATAACTCGTCGACCCATGTATCCATTTTATACTAATTAACTCGGGTGAGGGATATTTGACGCAACCTATAGTTTTACTCGCTTTCTTAATTTAGATTTCAATACAATCGCCTAGATTAATCTTTTCCCTTTTATGCATATTTTCCTTTTTAGTTTGTAATTCACTTTTTACACTTTTATTTAGGAATATTAAATCATATAAATTCTAGCAACTCGTCTCGATGGATTTTCGATACCCGACTTACCGCTATACTTGTATCGTAATTTAGGTTTGTTTGTATTGAGGCGGTGAACATAAAACAACGATCAACGTTTGACATGCACTACTTTTCACCCTTGATCAGTCTGCTTGGGCTGTTGGTCAGTACTGACTTCGATTGGGCTTTCCCGTGTTTGGGTTTGCTCTGCCTGAATGTTCCGTTGCTCGGGATCCTCTGGATAAGTGAATTCAGCAATGAAGTCTTCCATAACTTGGCCCTTTAATGAAGATATTGGCTCATAAACAATTTCGTACTCCCCCCGCTCTATTACCCAATACATTAACCTTCCAGCCTTCTTTAGTTTATGCAAAGCTTGTCGAAGAGGCATGTAAGGACACAAATTTCCACTTGAGTCCATGTATTGTGTTGGCTCAATTCCGGACAAAAATATTTATTCATAGGATAGTATGTCATTGTAATACTCTCAAGCCTATGAAGTGTTTGTTGAAGATGTAGCGACAAAGAATATAAAGCTTCGTCAAATGTGCCGGTTTGCGTGCCTCGTTTCTACGTCATCAACTATGGTTCTATGCTCCCAAGGTATGAATGCAATTATATTTATATAGGAGCTTGGAACAAGTTTATTGGGTGTTAGGTTTAATATAAACTGCGGTTTTATTTTCAGAAAAATTTAATTAGAACTTTAAATTAAAGTATATAAAGTTTCTGGGCCAAAATCGAATTTTACAAAATTTCTGAAAGTCGTTCGAAATGTCGTTCGAACGAGTTTTTCGTTCGAACCAGGTTTCGTTCGAACGAGTTTTCCAATGAGTTCTCACTAACCTATACTGGTCTGTCGTTCGAACAAGATTGTTCGTTCTAACGAGATTGTTCGTTCTAACGAGGTTTCCAACGAGATTCTAACGAAGTCCATACTCGTGTGTCGTTAGAAGTCTCGTTCGAACGAGAGTTCGTTCGAACGAAATGTCGTTCGAACGAACTGCTAGGCGGGAACAGTTTTGGCAGTTTTTTGGCACTTTTTACCCATTTTCCCCACTTGGTTTTTAACCAACTTTTTCAGACTTAATAATGTGCTGGAATCACATTTTCCAATAGAACTTTTCGAACATTTTCACAACTTTTCCAACCTAGTTTATCTCTTAGAGAGAGTTTGAGAGAAAAAATTGTTTAAGGAAAATGTTCAAGTTTGAGTGAGATTTTTAGAGAAAAATTTCCATCACTCTAGTGTTTACACCCAAATATTGTTTATCCAAGTTCGCATACATAAATATTAATTGCTTGGAGTTTTTGCACACGTTTATCTCTACCGAATTCAAGAAGAGAAGTTTTGGTTTGCTTCTACATCCATCAAAGAAGAAGACTTTTTGTTGCGATTCTACCCACTTGGAGAAAGGCTCCTTGCTCGGGTGACGGTGACCATAGAAAGCCCCATCGGTGGATTCCGAGACCGCGGTGGTGTTTCGAGGTTATCCGCTAGGAAGAGGTGTCTACAAGAAGAAGCTTCAAGTCTTGAGAGGGATCGAGTCAGTCATTGTAAGTCTATCTGTCTTGTAATTGTAATTCCATATCTAGTGGATATTTGGCTAGGGCCGTCCGAGGTTTTTTCCCGTCTTGGGTTTTTCCTCGTACATCGCGGCGTAGTGTGATATTGTTTATTTTATCTTGCATCATAATTTAGAACGCATGCTTAGGATAATTCAAGATAAAATTTAGTTTAAATTATCACACTCAATTTTATTTGGTGCTATATTAAATATTGGGTAAATTTGGTTTATTCAAGTCTTTTGCTAAAATTAGTTTCGCCTAACTTTGTTGAAATTGAAAATATGACTTAGGCAAATTCTAGGGCTTGAATTCATAAATCGGTTTTAGTGAATATATTAATTGATTAATCTCACTTCACTTTGTGTAATTGTAATTGGTTTAAGAAATTAAAATTTGTTGTTGTTAAGTTTGAACCATCACACCGCTTCCGCATCTTGAATATATATAAAAGGAAAATCCGGGGATCCATCAATTTCACGTTTTCAAATTGGTATCAGAGCTTTGATTTAGAAAAGCTCACACTTTCAAATTGGTATCAGTGCTTTGACTTAGAAAAGCTCACACTTTCAAATTGGTATCAGAGCCGGAGCGCTAAGTTATCGCGTTAAAGATCCGTTTTTTGGCTTTTTGTATTCGGTGGTTCAATTTTTTATCACTCTCATTTTTTTCTCTCAATGGGACGTCTTAATGAAAATTTGTCCAATTTTAATGAAAATAAAATTTTTGATTTTCGAGAGGAATTAAATGGGCTTAACAAATGTAACGAAAATTTAAAGGAATTAAATTTGAGATTTGTAAAAAGAATTAAATTTCTTGAAAACGAAAATTCTTGTTTTAAAGCTCACATTGAGTCTTTGCAAATCTCCTTGTCTCAAAAAGATATTTTTCGTGAAAAGCTCATGGACTTACATTCAAATTTTGATATTTTAGAAAAGTCCAAGAAAGAGAGTGAAAATCGTGAAAAGACTCTTAGGGACAAGTTTGCTCATATTGAGGGAGAGCGTTTTAACCTTCTAGGAATTATTGAAAATTTAAAGAAGGAGTCCCATAATTTTGAGGAGTCTAATTTATTACTCGAGTCAGAAATTTTAAAATTAAAAAATGATTTACAAGACTCTAGTAGTAGTTTAAATGGTTCTAGCACATCATGCTCAAATTCTTCCATTGCTAAAGATAAAACCATTGTTTGTTTTAGAGGGTCAACTTTGTCCAAGGTCTTTAAAAAGGTTCACACCTTAGGTAACATTCCTCGTGTTTACACATGCTTGCATTGTGGTAGGAAATGTCACCTTAGGTCATTTTGTTTTGATCTTCAACGAGGTCCAAGGAAATCTTTATCTAGCATTTCATTATTTTCTAATCCCCATCTTGTTAAATATAAATCTATATGGGTTAGGAAATCATTATTAAATGCCCTAGATATAAGATTTGTTGATTCTCATTTACTATCACATACTTCCTCCCTTGCTAAATCTAAAGGATGAATGTGTTAGTGTTTGCATACTTTAGCTTAGGGGTGTGCAAAAAAATCGCCAACCCGAAGAACCGAACCAAACCAACCTTCGTGGGTTGGGTTGGTTCGGGTTTTTTTCTCCACGGGTTGGTTTTGGTTCCAAAAAATTGAGAACCGAAGTATTCGGTTCGGTTCTCGATTTTATACCTGAACCAAATCGAACCGAACCGAGAACCGAACCCATGGAACCGAACCGAAGAAGTGAACTGAAGAACCGAACCAAAGAATTGACCCTGAGAACCAACCCGAGAACCAACCCATGAACCTGAACCATTAGCCAGAACCATTAACCAACCCGAGAACCAACCCGCGAACCAGAACCACAAACCAGAACCGTAAACCAGAACCATGACCCAAACCGCGAACCAGAACCGCAAACCAAAACCAAGAACCAGAACCATGAACCGACCCGAACCAAACCGAGAAACGATGGTTCGGTTTCGAACCAAACCAATCAGTTTTGGTTCTGGTTCTGGTTCCAAAACCATGGAACCGATCAATTTCGGTTCTGGTTCTGGTTCCGTAGTGGAACCGAACCGAACCGAACCATGTGCACCCCTACTTTAGCTTTTGTACTTCATGCTATATTCACTTGCTAAATGTATGCTTGTTTAGTCATTTTCTAGTCATTGCCTTAGTTCATATCACATGCTAGAAATTATGACTTGTTTATCTTTTTGTATTATATTCTGTGTTTAAATTAATTGAAAAATATAAAAAGATTTTTGTTTATCATTTGGATTTTATTTCTTGGTAACTTATGCTTAATGAAAAATTCAAATGATTTTTGTTTGTCTTTTGAGTATATATTTTTTATTTATGGTTAAAAATGTCAAAAACTCAAAAATATTTTATTTTGTGTGTATTTTAGTTTGACACACTTTATGTGGCACATATTTGTGTTGAATCCCATCTTTTACGCTCTCACGTGGCTAGAACTTTTGGTTTAGATTTTCAATCCTTAAAATGTTCTTTACCATGTTTTATATGGAGCAGTTGGATTTAGTATTGTTTAAATGGATTCTATTTTTATATGCCTCTTTTCACACATGCACGAGCTCTTTTGAAATTTTAACATCATATGTATATTTGAGCTATGTGAGGTGTTCTCCTACCAATCTAGTCATCTACATATCTATGACCTAGGAGGACTAGTGCATGTCATAATCCGTTGCACGTGAGCTTTGTGAGATAAAAAAATTACATATCTAAATGTGCATGGGGAAGGGCTCCGAAAGGATGAATTAAATCCTTTGCGATAGTAAGCCACCGTTTATTGGATCTAAAAGAAATACGTGATCCAAAGGCCTAAAAACAGAATATTTGGCATTAAAAAGAAAACAATTGACAAGGCCTATGTTTGTTTGATATATTCATTCAAAAACAAAATAATATATATGCTTATTGAGGGAGATTGGATGGTATATCAACGGTTTGCACAATGTCCGTTTATCTTAGTTGCGTATTACATGTCATGACTCTATTGGTTTGTAGAATCATCAATATGCTAGGCTTGTATGCATTGTGTATGTTTGTTCATTGAGTTCAATCTATATTATCACATGAGGTTATATTTCAATGTGATGAAGTTTGCAATCAAATGAGAACTCCGTGAACATTTATTAAGTGTTTGGGTCTAAATTTAATCGTTACTAGTTCACACCCCTACACTTCCGTTTCCATATGACACATTTTTGCCATACGAGTGTGAAAGACTCCTATTATATGTAGTGTGTGTCATTTGTGTGCTTATATCTATACATATATGCGTGTGCATTATTGATATATTTCTAGTACATATATCTATGATATTTTGTTGTGCCTTTGCCTTGCTTTTGTTGCCCATATGCTTTCATGTCTTATCACTTTAAGCGTCAACATGCTTTTATGTTTCGATTCTTTAGCCTTTGTCTATTCCTGAACAAAAAGGGGGAGAATGATGATAGGGGGAGAAATGGTATCTAATCCTATTATTATCGTATCGTAGTCTGGGGGAGATTTATTTTAGGGGGAGACGTCTTTCTAAGTAGGTCATGTGCTTGATAACGGGGAGAATTAACTTAAGGGGATTTAATTAATTACATTTTATATTTTGATATTCCCTATGCATTTGATGAGTTTGCTTAAGTGTGCAGGTATTCTACTAAAGCGACATCTTTAAAGGCAAAGTGTTTAATCCTTGGGTTGCGTCAAGTTTGGGTTGGTTATGTTATGTTTTGAGTCTAGTAGAGCTTGACGGCCCTTTAGGATTTTTGTTTGGTTTTTGTCTCGGAATAGCCAAAGGGGGAGATTTGTAAGGACACAAATTTCTAATTGAGTCCATGTATTGTGTTGGCTCAATTCCGGACAAAAACATTTATTCATAGAATAGTATGTCATTGTAATACTCTCAAGCCTATGAAGTGTTTGTTGAAGACGTAGTGGCAAAGAATATTAAGCTTCATCAAATGTGCCGGTTTGCGTGCCTCGTTTCTACGTCATCAACTATGGTTCTATGCTCCCAAGGTATGAATGCAATTATATTTATATAGGAGCTTGGAACAAGTTTATTGGGTGTTAGGTTTAATATAAACTGCGGTTTTATTTTCAGAAAAATTTAATTAGAACTTTAAATTAAAGTATATAAAGTTTCTGGGCCAAAATCGAATTTTACAAAATTTCTGAAAGTCGTTCGAAATGTCGTTCGAACGAGTTCTTCGTTCGAACCAGGTTTCGTTCGAACGAGTTTGCCAATGAGTTCTCACTAACCTATACTGGTCTGTCATTCGAAATGTCGTTCGAACGAGATTGTTCGTTCTAACAAGGTTTCCAACGAGATTCTAAGGAAGTCCATACTGGTGTGTCGTTAGAAGTCTCGTTCGAACGAGAGTTCGTTCGAACGAAATGTCGTTCGAACGAACTGCTAGGCGGGAACAGTTTTTGGCAGTTTTTTGGCACTTTTTACCCATTTTCCCCACTTGGTTTTTAACCAACTTTTTCAGATTTAATAATGTGCGGGAATCACATTTTCCAATAGAACTTTTCGAACATTTTCACAACTTTTCCAACCTAGTTTATCTCTTAGAGAGAGTTTGAGAGCAAAAATTGTTTAAGGAAAATGTTCAAGTTTGAATGAGATTTTTAGAGAAAAATTTCCATCACTCTAGTGTTTACACCCAAATACTGTTTATCCAAGTTCGCATACATAAATATCAATTGCTTGGAGTTTTGGCACCGGTTTATCTCTACCGAATTCAAGAAGAGAAGTTTTGGTTTGCTTCTACATCCATCAAAGAAGAAGACTTTTTGTTGCGATTCTACCCACTTGGAGAAAGGCTCCTTGCTCGGGTGACGGTGACCATAGAAAGCCCCATCGGTGGATTCCGAGACCGCGGTGGTGTTCCGAGGTTATCCGCTAGGAAGAGGTGCCTACAAGAAGAAGCGTCGAGGCTTGAGAGGGATCGACTCAGTCGTTGTAAGTCTATCTGTCTTGTAATTGTAATTCCATATCTAGTGGATTTGTGGCTAGGGCCGTCCGAGGTTTTTTCCCGTCTTGGGTTTTTCCTCGTATATCACGGCGTAGTGTGATATTGTTTATTTTATCTTGCATCATAATTTAGAATGCATGCTTAGGATAATTCAAGATAACATTTGGTTTAAATTATCACACTCAATTTGATTTGGTGCTATATTAAATATTGGGTAAATTTGGTTTATTCAAGTCTTTTACTAAAATTGGTTTCGCCTAACTTTGTTGAAATTGAAAATACGACTTAGGCAAATTCTAGGGCTTGAATTCATAAATCGTTTTTAGTGAATATATTAATTGATTAATCTCATTTCACTTTGTGTAATGGTAATTGGTTTAAGAAATTAAAATTTGTTGTGGTTAAGTTTGAACCATCACACCGCTTCCGCATCTTGAATATATATAAAAGGAAAATCCGGGGATCCATCAATTTCACATTTTCAAATTGGTATTAGAGCTTTGATTTACAAAAGCTCACACTTTCAAGGCATATCGGTGTACACCACAATAGTATGTGCTTGGAAGTAAGTTTTCATCCGCCTGGATGCTTCAATCAATAACAAAGCTAATTTCTCCAAGCGTGGATCTCTAATTTCTGCTCCTCGAAAGGCTTTGCTGGTGTAGTAGACATGCTTTTGAACTCCCTTATCTTCTCGTATCAAGGCAGAACTTATAGCTAACTCAGAGACGACTAAATATAAATGCAATTTTTCTCCCAACAGTGTTCAGGAAAGCAATGGGGGTGATCCCAAATTCTTTTAAACTCCAGAAAAGCTTTCTCACATTCACCATTCCATTCAATACTCTTCCTTAGCACTTTAAATAAAGGTAAACGATTATATGTAGCTGGGAGACAAATCTGTTTAACGCTGCTACTCGCTCAGTAACCCTTTGCACCTCATTTTTGCAAGTCGGGGACTTCATTTCAATCAATGCCTTAATTTTGTTAGGGTTAGCCTCAATTCCCCTCTGATTCACTATATACCCGAGGAACATACTTTCTTGGACACCGAATACGCACTTGGTCGGATTTAACTTCCTCTGGTGCTTTTTCAATTAATCAAAAGTTCGACTGAGGTTAACAATTTAACCAGATGCTTTTTGGCTCTTCATCAGCATGTCATCTACGTAAACCTCCATGTTTTTGCCTATCTGTTCCTCAAAGACTTTATTCACAAACCTCTGATAAGTAACACCTGTATTTTCAAACAAAATGACATAACATTGTAGCAATATGTTCCATAGGGAGTGATGAAAAAAGTGCTTTCCCTATCTCCAGGCTTTATCTTAATCTGGTTATAACCACAATATGCATACATAAAACTCAATAGTTCATGCCCTAAGGTAGCATCAACAAGTTGATTAGTCATAGGCAAGGTAAAATGATCTTTTGGACAGGCTTCTATGAAGTACACACACATTCTCCATTTGCTATTTTTCTTTTCAACCATAACGATGTTGTCCAACCAATCTGGATATTTCACATCTTCAATGAATGAAACTTTTTGAAGTTTATCAACCTCCTCCTGAATAGCCTAGTTCTTCTCGAGGCTGAACACCCTGTGCCTTGTTTCACTGGCTTGGCATCCTTATTGATATTGATCTCATAACAGAGGAAACTGGGATCAATCCTAAGCATGTCCTCATGATTCTAAGCAAACACATGCTTTCTCTATCTTAGGAATGTCACTATCTCTTATTTTCGGATTATCGTCATATAAGTTGATATTCTCCGTTACTTCTATAATTTAGTCTTTTGCTAACTTTGTCTCATCTCTTGGATCTAAAGTTGTAAGTGGTGGTTTTCTTCTTTATTTCCTCTATATCCTCTTGCTCAGTGGAGGAGTAATAGCATTTCTGGGATACTTTGTGATCACCCTTCATCACTCCTACTCCAAAGTTGGTCAGGAACTTCAAACACTGATGGACTGTTGAGGGCATTTCTTCAAACTTCTTCAACCATACTCTGCCCACGATGACATTGTGAGTTAACTGTACTTTCTTGTCCATCAAAAAGAAATGAAATTTCTCGATCCAACTTGTTGGCCAGGTGTCGAGCAACACCTCTATCTTGATCGTGCCCAAAGGATAAACTTTCCCACAAGAAAAAATGATCAAAGGCATATGGTACGGATCTAGCTGGCAGAGCTTCAAATCTAGCTTTTGAAAACAAGAATAAAATATGATATTTATTGAGCTTCCGTTGTCAATCAACACCTTGGAAACAATTGTGTCCTGGTATCTGAATTTAACCACCATAGGGTCATCATGAGGGTAGAGAATTCCTGACAAGTCATTTTTGGAAAACCCAATTAACAACTTTTTTTTCACCTTTCTCAGCCTATCTTCTTCGGCTAAATTAATCATTTGGATGTAACAGCAAGCTAAAGCCTCATTGAGATAAGCTTTTCTCTCAGCAGTATGATCTCCACCTCCAACATCTCCTCCTGTAATCATTTTACATTCAAATGTACCAAAACTAATCGTAAATACCTCACGTTCTGGTTACTTTGGCTTTTTGAGGAAGTTGGGATCATATTCAGGATCATTTTCATGATTTCTTTTATTCTCTTCCCATGGGCTTACATAGAGATTTCGACCTGCGTCGAGCTCCTCTATCATCTTGCCGATCAATAAACTTGTCCAGTTTTCCTCGTCAGATGTGGGTTTCTATCTCATTTTGCAGAGTAATACAATGATCTAAATATTTCCACGGTTTTTATGAAATTCACAGTATTTAGATCTGTCCCTCTTACCAATAGGTGCTCTTAGCTTTTCAAGCCAATGTACCTCTTTGTTGTGCTTAATTTCCTCTAAAACGTGGTGAATGGCCATCATTAATGGATTGTAATTGTTGTATTTCCTGAGCCTATCATCAATATTCTTTTACCCTAAATCCTTCGGCTCCTTGTGTTCCTTTTGACACTTATTTTTAGTTTTCACTTTAAGCTTTGCATTCGAGCTTTGTTTTGCTACCATTGCTTCTTCGTCGTTCATTATCTTGGCTGCCTTGGCCATCAATACATTCATGGTCTTGGGAGGATATTTGGCAAGTGTCTAGTAAAGCTTCTCGAGAAGCAATCCATTCATGAGGTTTGTAATAGCTTGTAACACCCCGTATTTTTTTTTATTAAATTAATTAATTAATTGAAAAATTCGAGAAAAATAAAATTTTGGATTTAATGATTCTTATTAGTTAAATATGTTGGTTATGATTTTAGAAGAATAAAACTTCAAGCGGAATTGAAATCGGATTTAAAATAGATTTTTAATTGAGTTTTTAATTATTTTTGCCTTATAGGCATTTTGTGGGGGAGCTGTCGCCAGATCTGTAGGCTCGATCGATCAACCTTGGGAGTCGATCCCATATTTTGAGTCGGTGAATTATTTTTTTAGAGTTTGAGTTGGGTTAGGATTCCTAATTGGTATTTAACAATTCTAATTCGTGGGGGGACTTCTCATAATCACCTTTTCCGCAGTTTTTCACCAGAGAGGTCTTCCAAAAGTTTTTCCTCTCCTCCATAATCATCAACCTCCGACATAATCAAGTTTTTGTCACAAGTTTTGGAATGATTAATTTGGGTTTAATCAAGTTTGTCGAAAAACACTTCTTTGTTAATTTTTCGAGAGGAATCTAACCGCGATACCAGTTTTTCTTCAACTTAATCTCATGCATGAATACTCTATTCATTTCCTTTAGTATTATGTGTTTTAAGTGTCGCATAAACCCATAATTCTATGTTTTTTTTATTAAAATCAATTAGTAACTTAATTAGAGAAAGTGGACACTTAAATTTTGGGAGTATTTTTATGAAAGTTTTGAATATGATTTCATCTTTGAAACCCTTGGGTGCGTAGATTAGATTTTTGGATTTTATGATTTTGGGTGTAGGATCTCATGTAGATTTTTTATGGGATTATCTATATGGTTATTAGGACGCGAACACAATTATAAAAAAATTGATGGCTTATAAAAGAGAACGTTTTTTCTTATATTGAATAATATCGCATGTCGATTAATTTAACATTTTTAAATAGAACGAATTATGTTGAAAATAACGACGGTACTATTATTTGAATTAAATTAAATTGGGACTTTATGATTATATTGTCATGTTGTGTTTATGATTTATGATATTGTGTGAATTACTATTGTTGATGTAAAAAATTAGATCACTCTAATTATTCAATCATGGATAAATAAATGAGACAAAAGATTTTTAAAGTGGTTCGGCTAGGAATAAAGCCTACGTCCACTGTTATGTTATTGCTGAGTGTTTGTGGAATTCTTGATTACAAGCTTATCTCAAGAAATTCCGGTCCCCCATGAATGAGGATGATGCAATGTATTTATAGCCTTGAGGCTCCCGTATGAAGGGGTGATACATTAAATGATATACATATGAAAGGGTAATACATTTAATGCAGCGTGTGAGTCAAGGTAATAAGTATTCAATGAATAGTTGAACTGTTGATTATCTGGCAATCGATACTGGGGTCGAGATGCAGCTCGGACCGCCTTTGTTGCTCGTTGCTCAAAAGTTCCTTGGAGCGCTGGAGTATCTCGGAGTGTTATAGTTCCTCGGGATATCCGTGTTGCTCGGAGCGAACATGACTTGGTCGGGGAAATAAACTTCCTCGTTGCTATTGTGCCACGTAGATTGACACGCGTCTTCTTATTATTCGTCCATATCAGCATATTAATTTTGGTATCAACAGAACCCCCAATGTTTCTTATTTCGAACTTTGAGGAGTAAGGAACATTCTTTCTCGATATATGGCAATATTAAATGACTTTCCTGGTTTTTAGGAGCATTTTCTTTGTATTTGAATTTCTTCCAAATTCACAGAATCCGCCTTTTCAAATTTTCATGAGCGCTTCGATCTTCGTGCAATTTTGTCCTTTTAGCCGCCGGTGGCGTATTAGTTTCTTTTGTGTAATAATTTCCTTCGCTGCTTCCCAAGGCAAAGTATTTAAACTTCTTAGGTAACCATATCGTCTTCTACCTTTTCCAATTTTTTGCATTCAAGCTTTCTGTTCTCTCTTTCTCTCTTGTGCGTTCATCTTTTCCTTCGCTAGTTGTCAGTTCTTCCTTTTTTCTGTAAGATTCTCTTCTTTTCTTCTGTATTTCTTTTATTCACTATGGTTTATCTTGTGGAGTCTGTTGAGAAATTTCGTTCCGATTTTTCCATTCCTTCCTGGGTAACTCTGGAGGTTCTGCCTGAACCTTCATATTATTTTCGTTTGGCTGAGGGACACTGGTTCCCTAGCCTATTTATTGCTGATTGTGGATTTTCCTTTCCACCAAACCCATTGTGTCTCGAGTTTTGTCAGTATTTCGATCTTGTCCCTGCAAAAATAGCCCCCAATTCATGGAGAATAATTAATGGGGTGTACAAATTAAATCTAACTCATGGAACTCGTATAGGGATTCCTGAGATTATGTATTTCTATAGATGGGCTATCTTAGATAATGTTTATTACTTAAAAACTAGGTTTTTGAATAGGGCTCTTGTAGTTAACCTCCCTAATGCAAATATAGATTATTTTGAACATGGGGTGGTTATTAAAAAATGGAAATATGCCCCTTTAGTTGGAGATGAAGTATACAACAGTCCCAGATGCTCCCCATATGGCAATGGGATAGGTTTATTTTTTATTTTATTTCATTTCTGAAATTATGAATTCATTATGTTTGAATAAATGCATGACTGACATTTCAATATGTTTTTATTTGCAGTTGATAGTAATACAAAACTCCAAAGGAATCAGAGGTTAATATTAAGCATCTGAAACTTATCTGGGGTTTGCATAAGAACGTTGCAGACGAGCACATAAAGTCGGCATCATATTTGCTGCAGTATAGGAGCTATACGACTTCTTATACTGCTCGTCCTGTTGAGCCAGCCTCAACTCCAGAGGATTCTTCTTCAGATTCTCACATCCTTTTAAGTCAGAGAATGGGCAAGAAAAGAGATCCTCCTGCTCTATTTGATGACATTACTTCTGCTGCTGAGGCCAAGAAAAGCAAAACTGATGTCCAAAATGGGACCCAAAGGGTGGATGTTGCACCTTCCAAAGCTGCCGAGAAGCCCCCAGTGGCTCCGAGCAAGAAGGTTGCTCCTATGGAGGTGGTTACTATCTCTCCAACCAAGAGATCTTCCTTGGTTGAAACTGCTGAAGTCCCTTTGAGGAGATTGAGGAAATCGTCCTCAGTCAATTTGGATGAAACTGCCAATCTAGCTGAAACCATCTCCTCTCTACCAGCTGGTGGTGTTGGTATTCCAACCATCATTCCTCCGAGCTCTGCCATGAGCTTGGTAAAAACTTGGATCATACCCGAGGTCCAAGTAACTGATGAAAAGATATCTAGGGATATGCTGACATCCCTAGCTACTCGTCATCTTGCTTCGGTAAATTTCTCACACTCTGAATTTTCTTTTTTTCTTTGAATACTTGTATTTTTGTACTGACCTGTCATTTTTCCATTGTTCAGCTGGTCAATTGTTTTAACAGCACCGTGAAGAAAGATGAAGCAATTAAAGCTTCCAGCTCCTCGTCGGGGGTTGAGGATGCTCTGTTGGGTTTGACTCAATCCTTAAAGGATTCTCGCCAGCAGTATAATGAGGACATAGCTGACTGGGAGAAAAAATTGTCTGTAGTTGAAGCTGGCTGAAATCTCAAAGAATTTGGAGAATAAGGTGAAAAGTTTAGAGGTCGAGCATCAAAAGTATGACGACAAGCTCAAAAACTTTGGAGAGCTCGAAAATAAGCTGAAAAAGGCAGAGGAAGAATTGTCCGTCCTGCGAGATGTCAAGCGCTAAAAAGAAGAATTAGAGGCGAAGTTGAAGACTACCGAGGATCTTCTATCCGAGAAGCTCTCCTCGGAGAAACTGAAAAGAAAGTTCGCAGTTAAAAAATCTTTCAGCGCTGACTGGGATAAAGGATGGGACAATGGGATTGCTGCGATGACGTCCCAAGTTCAGTACGGGAAGTTGAAATACTTTCGAGATGGCTGGGTAGCTGCCCTGGAGGAATTGAAGATCAAAGAGGACTCTGAACTATTTCAGCTACACCTCCCTGGTCCTCCCCCACCAATTGAAGAAGAAGAAGAAGAGGATGAGGCTATCTCTGATGAATCTTCTATGGCCATGGGTGATCAAGTCCCTGCGTCTCAACCCTCTGCCAACGAGAAAATTTCCTCCATGCTTCTTCCTCCTGAGAAAATTCCAACTCCTTTTGATCAAGCTGTTGTTACCACCGAGCAACCAAGCTCCTCGTCCCAGCCTCCCGAGAAAGTCTTGGGAGATAAGGAAAAGGTGTGAAGTTGTTCGGTATCTTTTCTATCTTTCATTATCACTTATAATCAAACAATGTAATCTTTTGATGATCTAATAAAATACATCTTTGTTCTTCTTTGCTGTTAATGATCTGTTTTTGTTGACTGTTGTCTCCTCTTTATTAGTTTATGGCCAGGTTGGAATTGCTATCTTCTCGTGATACAAAGTTGATGCAGCAATGCCATGAATATTATAAAGTTGTTCATACAGATTTGAGTGTATCAGAAATTACTGACATCTTGGGCCATGATGCTTCAGAATAGGCAGTTGATGCTTATCGATACCTGAAGGATTTATTGGACCGAGCCGTGGCCAATAATGTGGCATACTACGAGTTAATCGAGGAAATTCATTGTACCATAGAAGATCTTCAGAACCAACACAATGAATCAGTTGCCTTGTTGCCTGAGGGGTATGAGAATAGATATCAACAGCTTTCCTCCGAGACAGGCCATAAAAAGATCCTTGCTGGGTACGATGTCAGGGAAAGAACCTTGAAGTGTGAACTTGAATCGTGCAGACAGATTGCTGAGCTGTTGGAACAAGAAAATAACAATTTATATAAGGAGCTATCACAGTATAGGTCTGCTGCCTCCTCTTCAACAACTATAATTCCAGTGACTGATGAGGGATTTTCCTTCTTGGAGGTTGAGAATGCCAAATTAAGGCAAGAGTTGGACACCTTGAGAAGTTCTGGTACCTCTACCGTTGCTCGGGCGCGAGGAAGAGGTTATCGGGGACGAGGAAGAACTGCTCGTACTGTTGAAGAAGCTCGTACTCAGTCAACCTTGGAAACTCAAGCGTTCCAATTGAATGTAAAAGATCGTGCTTTGTCGGAAATGTCCAAGAAAATTCTATCTTTGGAGGATCAACTTATTGCAACGAATTCTTCTTTAGAGAATAAAGATCTTTTTGCCAAAAACCTTCATGAGCAGGTGGATAGATTGACTTTCCAATTCCATAAAAAACCTCTCGAGTTTTGGATGACAAGCTACAATGAGGCCCTTTGTCATTTGAAAGCTCGTATTGAACATGCCAATAATGAAGGTTATAAGCAAAGATGGTTGAACGCCCTGGGTGTATTAAAATTGGAGCAAGGGCATTATTTATGGGATTATCATGCTCCTGGGTTGCTAGACTTGCCCGTTCCCCCTTATAAATTGGACATGGAATGGATCCCTTCTCGTTCTATTCCTTAGAGCTTAATTTCAAAATACCTTGGTGACTACAGTCTTCATTCCCAAATCGAGGTATCTCGTCCCGAGCATCTATTGGACACACCTTCTGTGATGAACGTCAGAATGCTCAGAGATATTAACTTCATTAATTCTTCTCTTTGCCTGGAAGATCCTCCTGCTTGGGAGGAGCCTGTTTCAAAAGCTAAGGGAAAGAAACCAATAGAGTAGGGATCTTAATGTTATAGTTAGTACACATGTAATTTGTAATACATTTTGACCTTAATGAAAGAATTTCATTTTTGTTCGCAATCTTAATTGCCATTGTCTTGTAAATATCAAACACTTTACATTTATGCATATGTATCTGTTAAAAAGATAACAATATTATGTTGTTCATCGACCAACTTAGTAATAAAAATAATTACAAGTATTAGTCACGTTGCTCGACCACTTAATAAAGTAGTGAGTATAAAAATGCTTAAAATTTTGCCAACCAACCAAGGTTGTTAAATTGTGCTCGTCGACCAATTATAGTTAGTGAGAGTTTATCGCCGACTAACCATACTTGGTAAAATTTTGTCTTTTTCATAAAATGTGTCCGACCAACCAAGGTCGATAAATTCTCCTCGTCGACCAACTATAGTTAGTCAGTTTTTATCTCCGACCAACCATACTTGGTTCAGTTTTTATATTTTGTTCTTCGAAGAACTTTTGTAATAGTCTTACCTCCCGACCAACATAAGTTGGAATGTGAGAGTACATTTTTCAAATCAACCAAAATTGGCATTTTTAATAATGTTGTTCTTTCCCTCAACCGGAGTTGATCATAGGTTCGAACTATCAGGTTCTTTCGAACTATCTGTCCACTAGTTATCTTACCAACCGTAGTTGATCACGCTAGTGTACGCCTCCTAACCAAAGGAGTATATTTTGTGGTTCTTTCGAACTATCTGTCCACTAGTTATCTTACCAACCGTAGTTGGTCACGCTAGTGTACGCCTCCTAACCAAAGGAGTATATTTTTTGGTTCTTTCGAACTATATGTCCACTAGTTATCTTACCAACCGTAGTTGGTCACGCTAGTGTACGCCTCCTAACCAAAGGAGTATATTTTTTGGTTCTTTCGAACTATCTGTCCACTAGTTATCTTACCAACCGTAGTTGGTCACGCTAGTGTACACCTCCTAACTAAAGGAGTATATTTTTTGGTTCTTTCGAACTATCTTACCAACCGAAGTTGATTACGCTCGAACATTCTTTATTGCTGATGAATAGCATGATAGTGTAGTATTTCACACTAGTATTCCTCGAAAAACTTTCAATAAAGAAAGAAAATGGTGAAACATGATCATTTTATTCATATCAATGGAACTGCTTTTACATTTTACATCACTGATAATACTTGCGGAGGTGTTCAGCATTCCATGCATTCTTAAATTCTTCTCATTCTAGAGTTGCTATGCGGTAAGTTCCTGGTCGAACAAATCTATAACCAGGTAAGGTCCATGCCAGTTTGCTTCCAACTTATTGTGCTTCTGAATAACCCTTTTCAGGACATAATCCCCTTATTTTAAATCGCATTTCTTCACCCTTTTGTTATAGAACAGAGCTGTTCGTTGTTGATAAGCAGCATTTCTAATGGCTGCATCTTCTCTAACCTCCTCAAGCATGTCCAAATCTAATCTTCTCATTAAATCACTGACTGGAGAATTAAAATTCAGCACTCTGTGTGTTGGAAGACCCAACTCGGCAGGTATGACAGCCTCACTTCCAAATGCCAGTATATATGGTGATTCTCTAGTTGCTGCTCGGGGAGTTGTTCGGTAGGGCCACAGTACTGACTGTAGCTCATTAATCCAATTAGCCTTACCTTCGCTTAGCTACTTCTTCAAACCATTTAATAGTGTTTTGTTCGTCACTTCAGTTTTTCCATTGCTTTGAGGGTGGCCTGGCACTGAATGAACCTTCAAAATGTTTGACTGGCGATAATAGGCTGCAAACTCCTCGTTGTCAAATTGTGTTCCATGGTCTGTGATGAAGGCATGAGGGAGACCATATCGTCAAATTATGTTCTTCCAAATGAACTGATACACCTTCTCGTACGTCATATCAATCAGTGGTTCAGCTTCCACCCACTTAGTAAAATAATCCACTGCAACGACGAGGTATTTGAACTTTCCTCGGGTCATAGGTAATGGTCCAACCAAATCAATCCCCCACATGGCAAATGGCCAAGGGGAAGTTATGGGTGTCAACAATGCTTGTGGAGTTCTTCGGATGGAAGAAAAGCGTTGGCACTTGTCACACTTTTTGGCATAGGATATACAATCAGCCCTCATCGTTGGCCAATAATATCCCAGCGTCATCACCCTTTGCAGAAGTGTTCGACCTGCTACATGAGCTCCAGAAGATCCTTCATGGATTTCCTCAATCAATTCTTTTACTTCTGATGGATGTACACATCTCTGCAAACCTGCCATAATTCCTCATCTATACAAAACACCATTAATTAGTACATACCGAGCAGCTTTATACTTCAATTTCTTGGCGGCTAGCTTATCCTCTGGTAATTCTCCTTCTTCAATGTATGCCCTGATGGGGTCCAACCAAGATGGTCCTAAATCAAGGATAATAATATTCACCGTCAGGTCTTCTTCTATGCTCCGACTTTCTAACACTTCAATTAGTATCGCCCTTCGCAGCTCGGTACGGGTAGCTGACGCTAATCGTGCCAATGCGTCTGCTCTCGCATTCTCCATCCTCGGTATTCTCACCAATTGAATGGAATCAAATTCTGTCAATAACTCCATCACCTTTGCATGGTACTTCATCATTAATTCTCCTTTAACTGCATATATTCCCATCATCTGATTCACAATTAATTGAGAATCACTGAATACAATTACTTATCGTGCTTTCATAACTTTTGCTAAATTTAAACCTGCTATCATGGCCTCATACTCTGCCTCATTATTGGAGGCTTTGAATTGGAATCGCAAGGCATACTCCATGTCAGTATCATCTGGGGTGTTTAAAATAATCCCTGCTCCACAACCCGTTGTGCAAGATGATCCATCTACATATAATCTCCATGTAGGTAACTCGTCTTCAAAATTCTTATCTGACAGCGTTCCTCGGTGAAATATTTGCTGTTTTGTTTCATCCTCCCCTGGTATTTTTTGCTCTTCGTCGACCATCTCTTCAGAGTTTGAATTTGATGATCTTTCTACATCCACAAGCCCTTTTACCAACCGGAGTTGGTCTGGACTTATGTCTGTTGATCCTGTAACATCCACAGGTTGGTCAGCGAGCAACTTTTGTTCCTCGGGGGTATCAGGGTATGTAAACTCTGCTATAAAATATGCTACAGCTTGCTCTTTTAATGATGATCTGGGTTCAAACACAATATCATATTCACCGAGTTCTATTGCCCAGTACATCAGTCTTCCTGATTTTTCTAGCTTGTGAAGGGCTTGTCTCAATGGCATGTTGGTATACATGACGATTGTATGGGCCTGGAAATATGGCCTCATTCTTTTACTAGCTTCAAATAATGCCAATGCCAATTTTTCTAGCTTTGGGTACCTGATTTCTGCACCTCGGAAAGCCTTACTTGTGTAATAGATAGGTTTCTGAACTCCATTCTCCAATATGATCAATGCTGAGCTAACTGCATTCTCTGATACTGCCAGATACAAGTACAACTTCTCTCCTGTTATTGGCCTGGACAACAATGGAGGTGCTCCAAAATACTTCTTCAAGTCTTGAAAGGCCTTCTCACATTCATCAGTCCATTCAAAAGTTTTTCGAAGTGTTTTGAAGAATGGGAGGCATTTATCAGTTGCCCGAGACACAAATCTGTTGAGTGCTGCAACTCGTCCTGTAAGACTCTGTACCTCTTTCTTCATCGTTGGAGATCGCAACCCTAAAAGAGCTTTGATCTTTTCTGGATTCACCTCAATACCTCGTTGGTTGACGATGTATCCGAGGAACATTCCTTCTCGTACTCCAAAGGTGCACTTCGTCGGGTTGAGCTTCATTTGGTATTTATCCAGTTGATCAAAGGTCTCGCCTAAGTCAATTAGATGATCAGCATCTCTTTTGCTCTTTGTTAGCATATCGTCGACATAGACTTCCATGTTGCAACTGATTTGTTCGGAAAATACCTTGTTCATCAGCCGCTGATACGTTGCACCTGCATTTTTCAAACCAAGAGGCATAACATTATAACAATAAGTTCCCCTTGGGGTAATAAAAGAAGTACTTTCCCTGTCTTCAGGTTTCATTTTGATCTGGTTGTAGCCAGAATATGCATCCATGAAGCTGAGCAGCTCATGTCCCGAGGTAGCATCCACTAGCTGGTCAATTCTGGGCAATGGAAAATGGTCTTTTGGGTATGCCTTGTTAAGATCAGTGAAATCAACACACATTCTCCATTTATTGTTCTTCTTCTTTACCATCACCACATTTGCTAACCAGTCTGGATATTTCACATCTTCAATGAATTGGGCTTTCTGGAGCTTCTCGACCTCCTCTTGTATGGCCTGATTCATCTCGGGACTAAACACTCTTCTTCTCTGCTTCACAGGCTTGATCTTCTTATTCACGTTGAGCTCATGACATAAGAAGTTTGGATCTATTCCTGGCATGTCCTCATGACTCCATGCGAAAGTATTCTTCCTGTTTCTCAAGAAAGTTTTCAACTCCTGTTTTATTGAAACATCCAACGACGAACCTATCTGGGTTACTCGTTCAGGGTGCTCATCGTCCAGAATAACATTTTCTGTAGATTCCATCACCTGTCCTTTTACAAGTTGGGATTCATCCCTGGGATCAAGAGTTTCAATTTCCGTTCCTTCCTCCACTTGGTAAGTAGTAGTGTTTTTCCTTGATTCTGCAAGTTCCTCTTGCTCGGCAGACGAATAATAACATTCCCGAGCTACTTTTTGATCACCTTTCACAACTCTGACTCCAAAGTTTGTTGGGAATTTTAAGCACTGATGTACTGTAGATGGAAATGCTTCGAATTTCTTTAAACCAACTCTTCCCATGATGATGTTATAAGCTGACTGCACATTTTTATCCATCACAAAGAAGCGTATTCTTTCTGTTCGGCAAGCAGGCCAAGTTCCAATGAGTATATCCAACTTGATCGTCCTAAGTGGAAAAACTTTCTCGCCGGCAAAACCCAGAAGGGGTCTGCGATAAGGTTCCAATTGAGATAATTTCAAATTCAAGCTGTCAAAGCATGAATAGTACATGATGTCTGCCGAACTACCATTATCTACCAACACCCTTGAAATCACTACATCCTTCATCCTCATTTTGATCACCAAAGGATCGTCATGAGGCTAAAGAACACCTGCCAGGTAATTTTTTGAAAAACTAATAACTAGCTTCTCTTTGTTTACCTTCCTCGGACGATCATCCTCGGCAAGATTTATTCGTTGAATATATGAGCAGACTTGAGCCTCTCCGAGATAAGCCTTTCTTTCTGCAGTAAGATCTCCTCCTCCAGCATCTCCTCCTGTAATAACATTACAATCAAATGACCCAAAACGTGTGGAAAATACCTCTTTTTCAGTCTACCTTGGCTTCTTTGGAAGATCGGGGTCTTCATCTGGATCATCTTCATGGTCTCTTTTCTTTTTCTCCTCCGTTCGATGAGGAGATCTGGAACGATCTCTAGTTCTATCATCATTCTTCCTTTCACCTCTGCGATCTACATACTTTGACAACTTTCCTCTTCGGATGAGCGTTTCAATCTCGTTCTGAAGGGCTATGCAATTTTTGGTCATATGGCCATGATCTTTATGGAACTCGCAGTATTTGGCCCTATTCCTCAGATCAGGATTTGTCCTCAGTTTATCTGGCCATTTGATTTCTTCGCTATTCTTGATTTCTTCCAAAACATGATTAATACCCATTTTCAATGGAGTATAATTATCGTATTTCTTCAGGACTTCCCATGACGTCCTATTATTCTTGGAGTGCTTGTCACCACCATTACCTTTCTGCTCTTTCTTCTTAGATTTGTCGACCTCCACCTTGGTTTCTTTATCCATATTCTTCTTCGCAGCCATAGCCTCCTCGACATTCATGATTTTGGCCGCTTTTGCCATCAACTCCGACATATTTTTAGGTGGATCTTTGGCCAAAGTGTAATATAACTTGTTTGGCAGCAAACCACTCATCAAAGCAGTGATTGCTGTCTTTTCTTCGTAATCTACGACTTCCAACTTCTCGTTATTGAAATGAGTTATGTAATCTCTAGTACTCGCACCTGATTTTTGTCTAACACTTAACAAGTGCGCTACTCGCTTTACCGGCTTTGCTCCAATACAGAAATTACCCCGAGGAAGATTGTTGTACCATATCTGTGCAGATCCAGTAAGAGTTCCCGAGAATACTCTACACCTCATCTCTTCGGGGACGGCATAGATGTCGGCAGCAGCTTGGTATTGTTCTATATGAAGAACAGTATCTGTCTTTCCATCATATTTGGGGGTCACTACAGGTTCTTTGAATTTCGATGGTGTAGGAAAATCCACAATGGCCTGAACAAAAGGTGTCCCTTGAACAAAAGTTCTCTGTAAGGGGTTCCTCGCCTTAGACATTTCTCCCAGTCTATCCTCCAACCGCTGAATGGAACCTTTCCATGCTTCATTTCCTTCCTCAGGCCGCTTAGTCCGAGCAATTGATTGTTCTGACGTAGCTTCCTGAGATCTATCTCGACGAGTAGCTGGTCGTGATTGTGCTGATCCTTCTCTCAAACGTGATGGTGGTCGAAAGCTTCTCGATGGGGCCCCAGGTGGACTCATATTTCTCCTTGGTCCTAACCGACTGAAAGGCGACACCCTGCTTAATCTTTCTAGGGCGCTGGTTCTCTCCGGAGAAAGGGTGATATGTTGATCTGTATCCGTAGCCCGTATCGATGAAGTTCGCCCAGGTTGATAAGAAGAATCATTAGATTCCTCATTATGATATGACCCAGTACGTCTGGATCGCGATTGCCTCTAACCACTTCTCTGCCCTGAATGGGTAGGTGCACTGCCATGAAGGGTTTGGATGAGTTGCCTCATAGTTTCTTGCATGGCGGTTTGTCCTTGAGCCAGATTCATCATAATTCCAGCCAGATCTGGAGGTGCAGATGGATTCAGAGGATTTCCAGCATTTCCAGCATTTCGATTACTGGATTCTGGATTATCTGCCATTGATGATAAATGATTTTTTGGTGAAAAACGATAACAATAGCCGTTTCCCACAGACGGCGCCAATATGTTGATGTAAAAAATTAGATCACTCTAATTATTCAATCACAGATAAATAAATGAGACAAAGATTTTTAAAGTGGTTCGGCTAGGAATAAAGCCTACGTCCACTGTTATGTTATTGCTGAGTGTTTGTGGAATTCTTGATTACAAGCTTATCTCAAGAAATTCCGGTCCCCCATGAATGAGGATGATGCAATGTATTTATAGCCTTAAGGCTCCCGTATGAAGGGGTGATACATTAAATGATATACATATGAAAGGATAATACATTTAATGCAGCGTGTGAGTCAAGGTAATAAGTATTCAATGAATAGTTGAACTGTTGATTATCTGGCAATCGATACTGGGGTCGAGATGCAGCTCGGACCGCCTTTGTTGCTCGTTGCTCAAAAGTTCCTCGGAGCGCTGGAGTATCTCGAAGTGTTATAGTTCCTCGGGATATCCGTGTTGCTCGGAGCGAACATGACTTGGTCGGGGAAATAAACTTCCTCGTTGCTATTGTGCCACGTAGATTGACACGTGTCTTCTTATTATTCGTCCATATCAGCATATTAATTTTGGTATCAACAACTATTATTCACTTTTTCCATCGCGGGGACAAGGGACTTTTGGGTAGTATATTGCTCACCTCTATTTTAGGATGCTTACTAGGTATGGGACTAGTGGGTAGACCTTGGTTAAAATTTATACTTGCTAGGTATGGGACTAGTTAGTGTAAATTCGTGGAGATTTTTATATCTTGGGGTGGGGCAAATTTTTACGTTATATCGGCTTTTCGTTAAGCCTAGGCCTGTGACTAGGATGTATTTTATATTGGTGATTCATCCTATACGTAGGATAGGACGCATGTGTACTCGGGGACCCTTAGGTATGGGACTAAGGGGTATTTTGAGGACCTCACATTGATTAAAGGGTTGGGTAATTTATAAATTGTGAAATTGAAAAAAATGAGAATGAATGCCTAAGAGAAAAACAGGTATCAAAATTTGTGGCGACATAATGTGTCAGGGACCGACAGTTTAAACGGGTCAGCTTGGGCGATTTATGTCGTGTCGTGTGTGGAAACTTGTCATATTGCGGGGGATCGACAATTTAAACGGATTCGGCTGGCTATTGACAGTGGGAAGTGTGATACTTTGGTGGATTACCATCCAGGGTGGGAGGACCGCCATAATAAAACGTGAGAATAAGAATAAAATTGGGTTAATTTAATTAAATTAACATCGTGGAACTTGAAAATTTAAAATCATTTTGGTGTGCTTTTTGGAATGGGAAATTCTGAGGGTAGTTAATGATTTATATTTATCGCGTTTAATTAAAATACTCTATTGTGATATTTATTTCGTATAATACAACTGTCTTGGTTCACAGACCCTATTTGAGGGGAGTAGCGTGTATTCGTGCTCGGGGCTCTGATCTCGTCCATTGACTAACTTTTTCGGGATAAGTTTTGGAGAAGCTGCATAGGATTATCGGAGTTTCTCGTTTTGAAGTGCAGTTGGAGTTTATTCATTTTATTGCTTTATTTAGTTAGACTTTCTTTTTTAGTCGTATTTCATTATGAGACTTCATTTGGGTTTTAATTGAGCCATTCGGTTCCAAAGTTGTTAGAGAATTTCAGTTGGATTATTCACAATTCTTTATTATTTAGATTTTATTTAATCCTTATTGGAGATTTGTTTTACTTGGAGTTTTAGCATGTGATGGATATTTTATCGCTCAGTTATTATTATCATTTGGGATTTATTCAATTATTTATCTTGTGAAATGATTTATTTATGTCTCATATCTGTCTCATGCCAAGAATGGTATTTTATTTACTCACGCCCCTCTTAGTTTTTGTGGCGGCAGACGCCAGAATTTAGCGAGGTGTGACAGATGGTATCAGAGCATGGTCTTAGGTCTCGTTGCTTGTGAGTATGTTTAGCTTCCGCGTTATCGATCTTTGATTCCCTTTATTGATTCGTATTCCTTATGATAGAGGGTCTAGCATACGTGTTAGATGTGTTTCTTGGATATATGAAGTTTCGTGTTAAGGACGTTGTAGGCATTGAGTTTAGAATTAGTAAGCTTGATGTGAGGATCCCTATAATGGATTATGGAAACGATAATTATTTTGGAGATTTTAGTGCAGATGTTAGGTATCGTATGTATCAATTTTTTGTGTTGAGATTTAATTTGAGGACAATAGCATTTTGATGACTTTCGGAGATAGGATCGAGTGGGGATTTGTGAGAGCGTGTGGTACGCCATTATTTTCATAGTTATGTGTATGTATATAGGCAATATATATGTATATATATATATATATATATATATATATATATATTATTTTGTTGTTCGTGGGGTCGATGGCATTATACTTGTAGGCAAATGTGAGTCTTATTTTCTTTTGTGAGATTTACGTTTGATGTGTATGCTTCGTCTAATTTCGGGGACGAAATTCTTTGCTAGCGGGGAAGGTATGTAACACCCCATATTTTTTTAATTAAATTAAATAATTAATTAATTGAAATTTTGGAGAAAAATAAAATTTTAGATTTAACGATTTTTATTTGTTAAATACGTTGGTTATGATTTTAGAAGAATAAAACTTCAAGCAGAATTGAGATCGGATTTAAAATTGTTTTTTAATAGAATTTTTAATTATTTTTGCCTTATACGCATTTTGTGGGGGAATTGTCTCCAGGTCTGTAGGGTCGATCGATCAACTATACCCAGATTTTGAGTCGATGAGTTATTTTTTTAGAGTTTGAGTTGGGTTAGGATTCCTAATTGGTATTTAACCATTCTAATTCATGGGAGGACTTCTCATAATCACTTTTTCCCAAGTTTTCACCAGAGAGCTCTTCCAAAACTCTTTCCTCTCTTCCATAATCATCAACCTCCTACATAATCAAGTTTTTGTCACAAGTTTTAGAAGGCTTAATTGAGGTTTAATCAAGTTTTTCAAAGAACACTTATTTGTTAATTTTTCGAGAGGAATCTAACCATGCTACCAGTTTTTCTTCAACTTAATCTCAGGCATGAATACTTTATTTCTTTCCTTTAGTATTATGCGTTTTAAGTGTGTCACCTAAACCTTCAATCATGTTTTTTTAATTAAAATCAATTAGTAACTTAATTAGATAAAGTGAACACTTAAATTCTGGGACTGCTTTTATGAAAGTTTTGAATATGATTTAATCTTTGAAACCCTTGGGTGCGTAGGTTAGATTTTTGGATTTTATGATTTTGCGTGTAGGGTCTCATGTAGAATTTTTATGGGATTATCTATATGGTTATTGGGACGCGAACACAATTATAAAAAAATTGATGGCTTATAAAATATAACGTTTTTGTCATATCGAATAATATCGCATGTTGATTAATTTAACATTTTTGAATAGAAACGAATTATGTTGAAAATAACGACTGTACTATTAATTGAATTAAATTAAATTGGGACTTTATAATTATATTGTCAAAGAATCTGTATCCAGGCGTCCCTGTGTTTAGACACACATATATATATATATATATATATATATATATATATATATATATATATATAGCAAGAGAGGAAAATAGAGAAAAACGGGTTAGAGCCCGAGTTGTGAAAATATTTTGCAAGTGCATAAATGCTATATATTTAAAACAAATATGTTTTACCTCTATTTAATTTTGGTATCGCACTCCCATGAGATACTCCTCACCTCTCTTCTAATAGTGCACATATATCGCATACCTAACAAACAACCTAGTTAAGCTACCCTCCCTTACTAATCCGTTTCACCCATTCTCTTAAAATCCTAGTTAACCCGGGTACTAAGGGCTAAACTTCTCCCCATTCCCAACACTACTCTATGTTCGTGCGCGGGGTGTCTCGTGAAGAGAAATCCAAACAGGGACCCCCCCCGATACACTATTATTTGGCAGTGTCGATCGTCGGGATCCATTAGACCCTCAGTACACAACGTATATTTACATTACCATACTCACTTCTCCTATACATATTACAATATAAACCCGGATTGAATCTCCCGGACTGAGATTTAATCTATATTCATTTTATTTATTTACTCTCAGCAGAGATACGTATATATGTATATTCTTGCTCTCATACACAAGTAATGTACTATATACACAAGTACAATAACCATCCCATTGAGCTATAACTCGAGGATGCAGTCTCATAGTGCCAATCCAACTCCGGGTTTACTCACTATACCACGGTACCAAGCCAAACTTACTCAATGGTCATGGTAAAATATACACAACGGTGGACGCGGACATGTTCCCTCTGCAAGTGGAGTACACACATCGCACTCAAACGCGGGACGAGATGACCTGGGGATATACTCACCTTTCTCCTCAAGACAGGGGATTCACCCACGTTGCGCAACCTCCCTGAATCACACTACAAAAAATATATAACCTGGCTGTTCCAACCCTACGACAAGGGAAAAACCATGGAAATCAGCCTCTAAGATACTTATATACCAATCACACACACTCACACACACACTCACACACACACACATATATATATATATATATACTTATCATATAATAAATACTATAATCACGTCGTATATATTTATAACCCATTTCACTTCTCAGATATATAGATGGCTATAATTGCCAACTCATATAGCAATAGCCGAACCCAAATGCTCCCACTTGCAATAGCATAAGTATTTACATACTTAATATATTAAGTAGTATTCCTTCAATTCATATATAACTCGCACCTTTATAATTTTTAGGGATATATATACTCTCCAAATATCCCAAATTCCATCATAGTCACCTCATAGGATTTACTCAATTATGGTCGGCATATAATCACATTATCTACGCGTACCATTATCTATATATAATCACCCACCGAAATATTCCCTCGAGTGTTACTCACCTTAAACACCCTCGAATAAATAAGTCATGGATCCCATTATGATGAATCCAAAATTTACATCACGCTCCGAAATTTATTTAGATGTCCCCACTTCATTTTAGGAGCCCTAAACATTCAATTCCTTAATCTATTTATTTTCCTTGAAAATATACTTTTTTTGTGTGTGTGTGCGCCACACATCTTAGCACCCTCTTAGCCCCTATAAATTCCTTAAACGGTTAGGTATTAATTCCCTCAATGAATCTTTAACTCCTTAATTAAATAAACTAGAATCGATTAATATTGAAATTTATCCCATATAATTAACCCTAGGCAAAATTGCCAAAAATCCTGAAGGATCGATCGATCGACCCGAGGCCATCGATCGATCGATCGCCTCAGACAACTTCTTCTCCGAGAGGATGTTTCATCCATTAAAGCTTCTCCCAAGATTTTATCTCCTATCCTAACATCCTCCAACCTTAATCAATGACATATACAGACGGAAAAAGGGTTCTAAACATCCTAGAACCCATAACCAACAATCGATTTTAATTTATTTCCTAAATTTATCAAATTGGATATTATTCGGATTTTACTCATTTAACTTTCGAAAACTCTTTTTGATTCACGAAAACCCAACCCCAAAATCGTCTAACTTGTTATTACCAAATTACAATATGAGATTTATGCTCAAAAGAAAATAAAGCAAGTAAACACTTTCGTCGTGGATAAAATTCGACGACCTCAAGTCGAATCCCGCAGAGTTTGGTCCGGAAATCCTTTCTTCTCCCTCTTTTCCTTCCTCTCTTCTCTTTTTCTCTTTTTCTTTCCTTTTTCCCACACTCACGTGCCTTATATAGGGAGAAATAAGGGTTTATCCCTTATAAACCCAAAAATGACTTGTTTACTCAATTACGAGTCCTTATTAATCCACAAATTCCTGGAATCCAAACACTACTCCCGGATACTATATTCTGACTATCACAGCCATTCTAAAATCAACCCCGCACTCAAAATATCCATCCGAGTCACTTAACTGCAATTCACTAATTAGACCCAATACATAATAATTCGGGTTTTCCAATTAAAATATTTTCCTTTGCTGCTTTACCCAACTGTGATAAGAAATCAAATTATTCTAACTCATTTACTTACTCCCAAAAGTAAATGTAGCACACATCGAACATCATCGAATCCTCGCAAACTCCGAAAATTATTATTCACAATAATTACTCAATTTTCAAATTACACTTACTTATGAAATTTAGTTATCCCTAAAAGTACAGGGTGTTACATCTATCTTGGAGAAGTAAGCTTCTCCCCTTAGCCGGTCGAACTGATCATTAATCTGAGGTGATGGTTACTTATTCCGAATTGTGACCTTGTTTAACTCCCTGTAATCGATACATAACCAAAGTGATCCATCCGTTTTCTCGATGAATAACACCGGCGCACCCCATGGTGATGTACTCCATATAATGAAACCTTACCCCATAAGCTACTGAATCTGCTCCCTCAACTCCCACATCTTGGATGGGGTCATTCGATAAAACGCTTGGGCGATAGGCCTCGTACCCGACACTAGGTCAATAATGAACTCAATTTCTCGACTATACCGCAACCCGTGTATCTCGTGAACCACGTCTTCAAACTCTCTTAACATTGGAATCGAGTCTGAAGGTATAACCACGTCCTGTGAGGTCTCCTCCTCAATATAATACATATGTGTGCTCGACCCTCATCAGGAAGAGGCATAGCCACTGGGAACATCTCCTGCCTTGCGATAGATAACACAATAGTCCTCCCAAAATAGTCCACCATCACCCAATATCCAGCTAACCAATCTATACCCAAAATGACGTCAAACCCATCCATATCTAACACTAGAAGGTCGGCAACTAAATATAATCTCCCCACACCAATATCCACACCCCTAAAGATCAAGTGAATAAGTGACCCACTACCCGACGGTGACTCTACACACATAAGGAGACTACCGTCTATCTCTAATAGACCAATAACTCGTGCAAATCAGGTCGCTATAAAGAAGTGTGATGCCCCCATATCAAATAAAATCCTACCCTTACGCCCATTAATAGGAAATGTACCCTCTACTTCCGGTGGTGCCAGTGGTGGAACTGCATCTCTGACGTTGTACACACACCTATATTATAACTGCCCCTGATACGGTAGGGCTAGTGCTGCAGGTGGTAACTGTACCTGCTTCCCCTGCTATTGTGGTGCTCTACCCAACTGTGGGTAGCCTCTCATTTTGTGGCCCATTTGTCCACAAATAAAGCAATGTCCAAGGAAGTCTCTTTGCCTCTGACCCTGATGGCCTTATCAAGACTGCCCCTCCTGTTGGCCCTAGTGGACTCTCCCATTATTCCCTTGGCCCTGACATCCCCGAGGAACCTGCTGCTATTAAGGACCCTATTGTCCCTGCCTAAAACGTCCATCGGATCGATAAACCCCAGATCTAAACCTCTTGGACGGATCCCCCTGCCGGGAATCCTGTCCCTACAATTTGCCTGTTTGCTGCTGCGGTGCTCCGCAAACACCGCTCCCACCTGCCTTGACCGGTTGTCTAGGCTCACCTCCTCTCTTCCTTCCCTTCAAATGGAAGTGATGATACTGGCAATGTACAAGTGCAACATTGATGACATCTATATACGTTCTTAATGCAGGGTTGCCAATCAAGTGTTTCATGATTCTCCAGGCTAGTCTATCAATAAACTTCAGTTTCTTCTTCTGTTCACCGTTCACCTCGTTTGGCACAAAATTAGCCAAATATGTGAACTCTTCCTTGTACTCAGGCATAAAACGATTTCTCTAAATCACCTTAATGAACCTATTTCGCATCTCTATCTCAAGGGCTGGCAGAAAATACTTTTGGTCAAACTGCACCCAGAACTCAGCAATAGACATAATGTCCCTCTCCTCGGTATTGGTAACAGACACCCACCACTGTAAACTTTCCCCGACTAGTCTAAAAATGGCCAACATCTGCTTCTACACGTTACTACAGTCAACCATGCACATATGTAGCTGAATATCTTTCTTCTACTAATACGCTAAAATCACGTCTGAGCTACCTTAAAACTCCGGTGGGTGGCCCTTCTGAAATACCTCCCTCACTTTCTGCGAATCTGACAGCTCCGAGTGGGCTTGGACAATCGGTACCACTGGTTGCGGTGGTTACTGTGCCTGAGGAAAGTGGAGAGTCATGGCAATCACAACGACATTAACTGCTTGAGCCACAATCGCTGCCACCTCTGTTGCTGACACTAACCCAAGTGTTGGCTGTGGCTGCGATGCTTGTGGCTCCTGTTGATCCTCCCTCACATCGGCTCTATTCGCTTCCCTAGTTAGTCATCACCTCTTGGGTGGTATATAAAACCAGATCGAATTATATGAGTTCATACTCAACAAAAATATAATAACAGAAGAACGTAATCGCAAATATGTAATCATGAATACAACAATCCTAATAATAAGGATTTATGTCAAAGAACGCTGCGCTAAAATCATAGTAAGCTGTATAGATCCTATGGACACTAGAATCTGATGCTTTGATACCATCTGTGACACACCGCCTATTTTAACTATGGGTGATCACTCCTTTATCAAAATAACCATGAATCTCATTTGGTTCATTCTTAGCATCATTCTTAGCATCATTGTCGAAACTTTTTAATTTACTAACCACGTATATTAAATTAAACCGATGTCAAATTTTATCTTTCAATATAACAACATGCAAAATAAAATAAAATAAAATAAAATAACCAAACCATCCATGCAATACAATAGTCTGAACCAATCACATAATAAATAACTGAATAGATATTACCAAATAAACCATTTGTTCCCAAAAAATTTAACTAGAAGTCTAAGGTAAATAAAAATGAATCTAAACAAGGACTGATAAATGCTAAATAACTGGAATACTAAATCATCTAAAGGGGAAACATGACCAAATGAAATACTGAAGTAAAAATCCTAATCTAGGAATGAATAACTACATCGTCTATATCAATCCTGCAAGCCTCCACAAATGATGCAGCCATGCATCCTTGGAATGAATCATCAAGCTTGGCATCCATATATCTGTATACTTAAAATATTTTGGAAAAATAGATTTGATAAGGGTCAGAGCAAAAAAAAATCTTTTGAAAATATTTTACAAGTATTTAAATCACAGTTTAAATCAGTTTTTAGATACACACGTTAGTTTCACATACACTCCTTTGAGTTCCTCACCTCTCAACTAAAGTGCACACCTAAGTTCTAGTACCTAGCTATGCTACCATGTCTAACTAGATAACGTATCTAAGAAATCACAAAAGTTTTAGCTCCCCCATATTCCACATACTATAATCTACTGTACTACGAATAATTAATATTCCTCGTATATTATTATCAAATCATTATTTAAGTTTCTCTACTTAAATTACTTTTAGATGTACACAATCTATCAGTTCTACCATCACACACAAGTATTAATCACACCTGTATATATTTAAAAAATATATAATATATACAACTATAGCATCCCCTGGAATGACTCCCGTGATGCTGGCATACTCTGTTATCCTGTCCATGTACCTCTCATACCAAATCAAGGACTGTCGGTTCAGAATGTCTCCTCGAATCCTCAATCAAACAACACACAATGGAGGCAAACATAGTTCTAAGCCTTTGGGATATGCACATACCTAATGTGCCCAAATGACACATCGGTCCCACTAATAAATAACACATAGTGAGCCGCCCTAAGTCATGTTTTGGGGCACACATCCATATCTCATTGGAATCGTCAAGGTGGGATCGCCCTCTACGCGGAACCTCCCTCGATAGCAGGCATCGTAGGTATGTTCACACACATAATCAAATCACAATTATAGGTATTCACTCAACCTATATATACATATTATTCAGTAGGTATACACACAACCCATCATATAACTCGTGCGTGGTATATATCTCTCGAATACTCAACGTACTCATTATAACCTCTTTTCATCTATTCTCACGTATCACTCGTTACTCGAAGGGTCCTAGCTACCCCTTAATTAATATCAGTAGTTGATATATCTCTACCCTAGTGGTTCACAAATTGGGTTTACTCACACCCTCCGTAACCCGTTCTGTTTCTGAAAATTCCTTAAAATTCATATTATGCCCAAAAGGTCATAGCCGTATTTATCTCATTTTAGCTGAACCAAATCCTTACCATAGTCTACTGGAATTTAATAACTCCCTCCCTATGGTTTAATAATAATACGAAATTCTCCCCGTTGATTATTTGTGAAATTTAGGGCGTACAAATAAAAAATTGCCAAAATCTGGGCAACCAAATTGATTCGGTGAAGAACCCGAATCGTTTTACCTATCGAATCGATTCGGTTATCCAGTCGAATCGATTTGCCCCTCGCAGATCATCTTCTTCTTTTAACTGTTATGTTTTTTACTATTTTTATCCAACAAACCTTCATGCATCGTACCCAAACTCCAACATAATTCAACCCAACATCAAATTAGAGTATATGAAGGATTTATAATGAATTTCTAATAATCAAACATCATTAAATCCATAATAATTAAGAATTTATCCATGGTTAGTCTGTAAAACCCTAGTTTCAAAATTTCATGCAAGTTCTTCAAAAAACCCAGATTTTTATCTCTCAAAGTCTACTAAAAATCAGATTACGTATTATCCTATCAGAAATGAAAACTCTAACATGAATCCTAATCATTAACATGAATTAATCTCATTGTTTTATTTCAAAATCTTATGTTTCATGTTAGATTACATCAATTCTATCATGGGTATTACAAATTCTTTTAAGACATGCAAGATAAACACTTGCCTTTGCAATAGCATGTCTAATTTCGTTTTTGTGTGATGAAGATTCCTTTCTCTCCTCCCTATTTGCTATCCGGTGGTAAAGGTGATGCAAGAAAGGTGTTGGATCTACAAGAACTCTCTCTCTTCTTCTCCCAACCCTAGCCTCTAACTCCAAGGGACTGATATAATCTTTCGATTTTCGTAGTTCTCTCTACCCAAGTCCACCAAATGACCGAAACGCCCTCATATGGTGTCGGGTTGATCTAAAATCGCTCCGAGACCCAAACAATACACCAGGGTATATTATTATGACTATTTCGACCCATTCAGAATCAACTGTAACCTTGAAATCACCATACGAGTCACTTTACAATAATTTCCTATCTCGACCTCAAATAGTCTACACGCAACACCCGATTGAAATATAACACTCTCACATCACTATCACTCGTTGTGACATAAAATAATTATTTTCTATTCACTTAGTAATTTTATTTAATAAACACTAATCATTTTCTCTCCCAATTAATATTTTAATCAACGCGTAATATTTTATTCAATTAAATTACGTAATATTTAATTCAATCAACACATCATTCCTATGACAAGTTTGCCTAAGTGTCGCACACATCGTATTGTCCAGTCAATACTAAACCCTACACATACCGTAATTCCACGTAATTCCGTCAATTTCTAATACATGTTATTATCCTAGGTATTTAATTATATTCTCAATATTTACATTAATTTTTCATTAATTCCCACTAATCCCCAAATCACTCGGGCAACACAGACTAAATTCATCCATAATCCCATACTAAGCGATCAGCAAAATCATATGTACCAACATCACCTAGGAAAATACCCTAAATCATAACCATTCCCAAGTTTCCCAACAAGTATGAAGTAAAAGTAACACGTATCATCTAGTCTTGCATCTAGGAAATACCCAATATAAAATGACCACTTTCTAATCCCATATCTAGATAGTATCAGCTACAAATAATATGAGCCAAATTACAAATTATAACACATAACCCAATACTTCGAACATCATCATTATATTCAACATAAGATAATTCTACCATTTATTACATTCATTCAGCTAAAGTTATATTCTTTAAATTTTATATATTTATAAGTCCGATTATATGCAAATCAAATCAACTTCATCATATGATTTACAATAGCTACAAGTTCCCCAACAAGTTGTCTAATTATTTTGGGTAAGATTTATCAAATCAAGGTATAAACTAGTTCAGACATGCGTGTTAATAATTTTCAATAACATATTCTAATGATCTACACCATTTTCATCATTTACATGATGACATAAATTATAACATATTTTCGAGGTCCGTATCCTTTTTATCATCTGATTCAAACTATTACCAAATAATAACAAAGATCAACATTCTAAGCATGTGGGATTTCAAATAGTAAATATAATTTCACAAGTTCATAAGAATAGATTTATTTAGGTTACCACTTCCCATAATTAAATACTAATCATCTTTATAAAACATATATTTTTGTCAAGTGGTTGTAGACTGTGAAAACACAAATTAATTCCACCCATATGTCCAACTAGTGTATTGGGCATATACTGGTTATGAACTTACTTAACGACTTATAGCATCCACTAGCTATCATAAAGTGGGATGCCCTTCAATGTAAAGGGGAAATTGCATTTCAGAGTAATTCTACCTACCCTTGCTTTCAAGTTCATTCTCATTTCTTCTCACACGATGATCCCTATACTCCTTCCCCTATCACAACTTGTGTAGTCATTGGTGCATTAGACTTACTGGTTACAATATTCTTATTAATTGAGCTTGATTTTCAACCCAATTCACCAACTCATGCCGTGAGAAAAAAATTGTACATATATGCAACGAGTAGTTAGTATAATGCTATAACTAATCATATAGTTCTAACCTTTATGTTATAATAATACCTAGTGAGCAAAGAAATCTGGGCTAACATCACCCTTTAGGGCGCCATCATGCTCTTCGTTCTCATCATCCCCACTGACTAGCGAATCATTAAATAAGATGGAATGGATTTCCATGAATGGAACCTGGATAAATAATTACATATATATATGAAAAAATATGGCAATAATGTATTTCACTAATAAAATTTACTTGAAGGGAAGATATTTAAGAAAAAGGGACCTTGTACTTCATTCGACACTTTTCTTAATTCAAGTCTTATATAATGAAAAAGAATTGCAGCAATCTACCCTACAAATTTCAACTTATCAAAAGTGTGCTTACTACTATGCCTATTCATGCACTTGCAGCAATCTACCCTACAAAGTTAGTGCTATCTAAATTAGAAGGTATGTTTTTAAAATTCCTATGGGGTTCCTTTGAAGTTCTCTCTAAATTAGGAAGTCATTGATATCAAGTATGTAAACCTATGTTTGAAGGAGGTCCGAGTATCAGAAGATTAAAGGATATTTGCAATGCCATGTCAGTTAAATTGTGGTGAAAATTCAGTACTTATAACTCTCTGTGGGCATCTTTCATCAAAGCTAGATATTGCAATAAGAATCATCCATTGGAGGTGAATCCAAATAACTTCCCTAACATCTGGGGCAGACTATGCAAAGTTAGAGATCTAACTGAATGCAATATCAATTGGAGATTGGGTAATGGTAAAATTCACCTGATTAGGGACCACTGGATGGAGAATGGTCCAATTTATTCTTTTTGCGATTCTCAAAGTGTAGGTCCAGTAGTTGAGTATTGGACCAATAATAACAATGGAATAAAGATAAACTATTGCAAGTGTTTCTTATTTCGATTGTAAATCAAATACTTCTTGAACATACCTGTGATCTTCAATAAGATGAAACTTTGTGCATTCTAACTATTTCTGGGAAGTTTTCATTGGCATCATCTTGGCAATTGTGTAGAAGGGTGGATGGTAAAGTCATCATCGCCTTATTTATTTGGGATCCTCTTATTCCCCAAAATTTTGAAAGGTTTTATTCCAACAGGTGATTATAAAAAAAAAATGATTCAGAGGTTCATCTATTTGTGTTTGTTGTGAGGTTCATGCTGAACAAGATCTTGATTATTTATTCTCTTCAATGAAATAGCCTTTAAGAATTGTTATTTTTTCAATATATCTATGAGGATTACTTCTTCTGTTTTTTTCAGGTAGAGAATCATATATTAGTGGTTGGGATTCAACAGGTTAAAGTAGGGATAAATCAAATTGATTCCTCCTCTTATATGTTGCCAGATATAGATCCACCGAAATAAAGCAATGTTTGACAATATTCCAATTGTTCTTAAGTCAATTATTATTCAAGCAGATCTTTTAATTTTAAAACCTTATTTGAGAAGAATTCAGATCATTCCTAACCTAGTGCAATGGTTGTTACCTGCCAAAGGTACTCTCAAACTCAATGTATATGGAAGTTCTCTTGGTAATCCAGGGCAAAGTGGAGGTGGAGGCTTATTGAGGAGCCATTTGGGCGAAGTTTTATGGATTTTTCATTCTTACTTTGCGATCAACTCTGATTCGTCACTTTTATTGCATTTTATACCCCGTTAATTTGTACATTCTAGCATTCCTGTGCATGTATTTCCCGGTTCTTATACTCATTTATTGACTAACCCCTAAATTCATCATATATACTTTGTATGTGTCTTTATTGAGCTTTTATAGGTCTCGGGAATGCATTTTGGGAAGTTTGGTTTTGATCCGGAAAGTTCCGTTGACACTTGCACAGTCGGGGGCATTTTGGTAATTTCAGCACTCGGGCTTTGTTCCCGATTTCTTCACGGAAGTTGTAGGCCTTCTTCTCCTCTTCGCGTGGCCTCCGACGGTGCTTGAATCCAATCTCGAACGCAAAATTTACGGAAGTTTCGGTGAAGCATGGAACAATTAATGCCTATATAGGCAACCCTTCTTTTTGCAGAAGGCCCGAATCGATTTGCTATTACCCCCGAATCGATTCGGTCACTTGCAGGGGGAATTCTCTACATTTTCGAATCGATTCGTATTTGCCACCGAATCGATTCGGCCCTGCATTTTCAGCTTTCTTCTTTTTACTAGTTTGCCATTTTGGTGGATTTTTGGGGATATATCACTTGTATTTTCCTCTTTTGTAAGGAGATTACTTTTGTTGGATATTTAGTAAGATAGAAAAACACTCTCTTCTCTCTCCTAGGTCAAGCTCATTTATGGCTTTCACCAACTTGTAAGGCTTTGATTACATGTTGAATAGTTGTGATTAATGCAAGATAAGTTTAATTACTCCATCTCTTCTTGTTCCACTAGCTTTAAATTGCATTGAATTCCATCCTTTGTATTGATTTGAGTTTTAACTAGATAACTAATTCAAGTATGTTGTTAACTAGCATGTGTAGTTTAGTTTTAATTATGAGTAGCTAGACTTGTGATTGGGGATCAAAATCCCACCTTGGATGCTTGAACTTAATATCTAGGGATTGGTTTTTAATTGTTCTAATGGAACTTCATGTGTTGGTTTTGGAGTATCATAGTTTCTTAACTTCCCTTGTCATGCAAGGGCTAGTGTTTGAAGCTTTACTACAAACTCAACACATCTAGCAATAATTAATTAAACCCTAATCCTCCATTGTTGAGTTCATTCTCTACATGGTTGATGTTCGGACTTAATTAGTTATGCTCGATTAGAATTAATTTAATCAATCCCTATAATCCCCTTCCTTGTGAATCCGAGGTGGGAGAATGATCCTCAATCCCCTTAATTTCTTGAACTCAAGCTTACCTTAGTTCTTTTCATAGTTCAGTAATTAGTAATTAATCCTCTGATCATTAATAGTATGTTAGTTTAGAGGTTACATCTCAATCACCTTTCCAAACCACAAATCATCTTTTACGCTTTAACATTTTGTGACATTTAGAGAATCTCTTTGCCCCAATCTAGTTCTCTTAGGAGCGTTCAATCCCTGTGGATCACGATTCCGTACTTACCGGATTCTACTTGTTGCGATTAGATTTGCACTTGAATCACAAGCCATATTTTGGGCGCACCAAGTTTTTGGCGCCGTTGCCGGGGATTGGCAACTATCTTAGGGTTTAGAAATTCTCTTTACACTAATCGTTCCCTGTGGTCACCGTGACAACACGGTTTCCAGAATAATCAATCCAAAAGCACTTGTAAATGCAAGACGAGAGTAGTAGCAATTTAAATCCTGTTTGGGAACCCTCGTCCAGTGAGCCCTCGGACTATTGGAGACCTTTACCATCGGTTTATCGTTCTAGTTCGATCTCATCTTCTTCGTACACTTGGGCTCACTCTGAACCCACAACAATGGCCGATAATGTAAGTGAACATGGTAGTCAGGGGATTGCACCCGACCCCCCTTATAGGACGATGCGTGATTACTTACAACCGGAGAGGACCACCTCTCCGTCTTGCATCATCTTTCCATACAATGCCGCGCAATTCCATTTCCGAAATGGAATGATCCAATTACTTCCAACTTTCCACGGCATGGAAAGTGAACAACCATATCTTCACGTGAGAGAGTTTGAGGAGGTGTGCGCTACTTTTAGCGACCAAAATTGCCCTCTAGATGTCACACGACTCAAACTCTTCCCATTTTCCTTAAAGGACAAAGCCAAAACTTGGCTTTGGTCCTTGGCTCCAAATTCCATTGGGAGTTGGCGCGAAATGCAAGCGCAATTTTTGAAGAAATTCTTTCCTACTCATCGCACCAACTCCCTAAAGGGTCAAATCCAAACCTTCGTTCAAGCCGAAGGTGAATCATTTGAGAGATGTTGGGAGAGGTTTAACGAGGTACTTCATAAGTGCCCACATCATGGGTTCGAAAAGTGGAGATTAATCTCCTTTTTCCATAATGGCCTTACCCTTAATGCAAAACAAATGGTGGAGACTATGTGCTCCGGCGAGTTTTTCGGTTTGGATCCGGATGATGCGTGGGAACATTTTAAATATTGTGCCGAGACCACCCAAGCTTGGGACACTTCGGACCCTAGAAAAACCAATGCCCGGTCATCCAACCCACCTTCGTCTAGACATGGGATATATCACCTTGCCGAAGGAGATGATATGTCGTTAAGAGTAGCCCAACTTTCCAAGCGTATCGAGGCAATGGATGCCAAAGCTCGGGAACCATCCCATCCTTCTCCCTCACATGTAGAGGAGTCTTGTGCCATTTGCGACGTCGACGATCACTCAACGAGGGATTGTCCAACAATCCCGGCATATAAAGTGATGCTTCACGATCAAGCAAACGCGATGGCCACTTACAAGAAACAATACATGACTCCTTTAGGTGAGGGCTATAATCCTTCGTGGAGAAACCATCCGGGTTTCTCTTATGGGCAGCCCCAACATTCTCAAAATCCACCTCCCCTGAATTATCAAAATCATCCCCCACCTCATAATTTTCAGCAACCATATAATCAAGCTCCTCCACCCCAAGCTCAAATGCAAGGTCCCCCACAGGGACCACCTCCTCCGGTTATACCATTATATGCTCACCCGAACAAGAGGAGCCTCGAAGAGACTCTTCAATCTTTCATAACCTCTCAACAAGCCACGAATTCTAGGCTTGAAAAGGAAATCTCCAAGTTGACCTCGGCTTTAAGTATCCAAGAGAAGGGAAAATTCCCTTCTCAACCTCAAAAGGCATTGGGGAAAAATAGTGTCAATGACACTTCGAATCCCCCTCCCGATAGTGCTAAGGCCGTGACCGTTCTTAGGAGGGGGAAAGTCGTTGATAAGCCCACCCCTCCTAGTGTCCCAACCGTCGTTAAGGAGGTTTCGCCCGACCCATTAGAGGTCGAAGATGCCTCCTTGAGACAGAGAGAGGGGAAAGCCCTGTTAGAGTCGGATGTGGTTTCGAAGCTTCCTAGTCCCGTGCCCTACCCTCAAAGGCTCTTGTAGAAAAAGGGGAATGTTAGTAATTCTGACATACTAGAGATGTTCAAACAGGTAAAAATTAACATCCCTCTTTTAGATGCAATCAAGCAAGTCCCCGCTTATGCTAAGTTCTTAAAGGACTTACTAATTGTTAAGCGGAAATTGTATGTAAGGAAGAAAGCTTTCTTGGCCGAAAACATTAGCTTAATAATTCAATCTGAATTACCACCTAAATATAAAGATCCCGGATGTCCTACTATTTCATGTGTGATAGGGGACTTTAAAATTGAGCAGGCTTTGCTAGACCTAGGAGCGAGTGTAAATTTGTTACCTTATCATGTCTATGAACAGCTCGGTCTAGGGGACCTCAAGCCCACAAAGATTACCCTCCAATTAGCGGATCTCTCCGTTAAGGTTCCGAGGGGTGTAGTGGAAGATGTCATCATACAGGTTGACAAATTCTACTTTCCTGTGGACTTTGTGGTGATTGATACCCATCCTACTTCTACTAGCGGTAGAACTATTCCCATTATCCTCGGTCGTCCATTCCTTGCCACTTCCAATGCATTGATTAATACTAGGAATGGCCAAATGAACCTGACATTTGGGAATATGACCTTGGAAATGAACATCTTTAATGTTTCGAACCAAGTGGGGGATTGTGATGATGAAGTCCATGAGGTGGACTTTCTAGAAGAGGTGGTGCAAGAGCATTTTGATGCTACCTATTTATCGGATCCCTTAGAGGGATGTCTTGTGAACCCGATTTACTTGGAGAATAGCTATTCTCCCTATGATGAAGAGGTCAAGTTCATGAGCTTGTTGTTAGATGAGGACGAGAGTGTTGATGATATTAATTGGTGTAGTGTTTTTGAGGACTTACCCCCTCGTGATTCGTATGAGGTTCCCTCGGATGTGCGATTCCCCAAACTTGAATTAAAGCAATTGCCTTCCGAGTTGAAATACGCTTATTTAGGCGAAAATGAGACATATCCCGTTGTTGTCTCATCAAGCCTCGAGGCAGGGGATGAACAAAGGCTAATAGAATTGTTAAGAAAATACAAGGGTGCGTTCGGGTGGACAATTACAGATTTGAAGGGAATTAGTCCCTTGATTTGCACTCACAAAATTAACCTTGAAGAGGATGCAAAACCCTGTCGTGAAATGCAACGGAGATTGAATCCGTTGATGAAGGAAGTTGTGAGAGCGGAAGTAATTAAGCTTTTAGATGCAGATATCATATATCTGATATCCGATAGCAAATGGGTTAGTCCAATCCATGTTGTTCCTAAGAAATCAGGAGTTACCGTTGTGGAAAACATAAAAGGGGAATTGATCACTAAACGCACCACCACTGGGTGGCGTGTATGCATAGACTATAGAAAACTTAATGCAATGACATTAAAGGATCATTTTCCCCTTCCATTCATTGACCAAATGTTGGAACGCGTGTCCGGCCATCCTTATTATTGTTTTCTCGACGGGTACTCGGGTTACAACCAAATCGAACTTGATCTCAAGGATCAAGACAAAACTACTTTCACATGCCCTTTTGGGACATTTGCTTACAAAAGAATGTCTTTCGGGTTGTGTAATGCGCCTGCTACGTTCCAAAGGTGCATGTTGAGCATGTTTAGTGATATGGTAGAGCGTAGTCTAGAGGTGTTCATGGACGACTTCAGCGTCTTTGGCAACTCCTATGACCATTGTCTTTCTATGCTAGAGAAGGTTTTGTCTAGGTGTGTAGAGAAAAAGCTAGTGTTAAATTGGGAGAAGTGCCATTTTATGGTCACTAAGGGTATTGTCTTAGGTCACATCGTCTCCTCTGATGGTATTAAGGTAGACAAGGTAAAGGTTGAGGTCATTGCCAACTTACCCGCCCCTAAATCTCTGAAAGATGTAAGGTCTTTCCTTGGGCATGCAGGATTCTATCGCCATTTCATCAAGGACTTTAGCTCGATTGCTAGACCCTTGTGTAATCTCCTCTCCAAGGAAACTCCTTTCGAATGGAGCGATGAGTGTCAAGAAGCTTTTGAGACTTTGAAAAGTATGCTTACCACCGCTCCCATAATCCAAGCTCCTGATTGGACCCTACCCTTTGAATTAATGTGTGACGCTAGCGACTTTGCGGTTGGGGCTGTTTTAGGTCAGAGAAGTGACAAGAAGCCCCATGTCATTTACTATGCGAGTAGAACTCTTAACGGTGCTCAGTTGAACTATTCTACCACCGAGAAAAAGTTATTAGCGGTCGTCTATGCGTTAGATAAGTTTCGGGCATACCTTGTGGGATTGCCCATAGTTTTTTTTACGGATCACGCGGCACTCAAATACCTTCTATCTAAGAAGGACGCCAAGCCGCCCTTGATTAGGTGGGTGCTCTGACTCCAAGAGTTTAATTTTACTATTAAAGATAAAAAGGGAGTAGGGAATGTTGTCGCGGATCACTTGTCGCGTTTAACATTTGAGGCACCCAAAGACCAACTCCCCATCGCTAAATTCTTTTCGCATGAACAGCTGTTCTCCACTTCCTCTCTGCCATGGTTCGCTGATATCGTGAACTACCTCGCGACGGGTTCGATTCCATCTCATTGGACCCCTCAAGAGAAGAGGAAATTATTCATTTGGGTGAGGAGATTCTTTTTCGATGATCCGTATCTATTCAAATATTGTCCCGACCAGATCATCCGGAGATGTGTCCCGGATGATGAGTATGAGAGCGTGATTCGTTTCTCCCACACGGAGGCGTGTGGTGGTCACTTTTCCTCCAAGAAAACCGCCGCAAAAATCATACAATGCGGGATTTACTGGCCCACACTTTTTAAGGATGTACACGAATTCTGCGTTTCGTGTGATCGTTGCCAACGATTAGGTGCTATAACACGTCGCAACATGATGCCAATGTCCCCCATTCTAGAACTTGAAGTCTTTGACTGTTGGGGAATTGACTTCATGGGCCCATTCCCACCGTGTTTTGGTAACCTTTACATCCTAGTGGCCGTAGATTATGTTTCAAAGTGGGTCGAGGCCATTGCGTCCAAAACCAATGACCATCGGGTGGTGTTGAAGTTCCTAAAGGAACACATGCTTTCGCAATTCGAAACTCCGAAGGCGATTATAAGCGATAACGGGACGCATTTCTTTAATTCCCCGTTTGCTACTCTTATGCGAAAGTATGGTGCAACACACAAAGTTGCAACTACCTACCACCCGCAAACCAATGGCCAAGCTGAATTGGCCAATCGAGAAATCAAGCATATCCTAGAGAAGACGGTCAATCCCGACCGCAAGGATTGGTCTCTTCGACTTCCTGACGCTTTGTGGGCATATCGTACGACCTACAAGACCTCTTTGGGAATGTCGCCCCTTAGACTTGTGTACGGCAAGCCATGCCACTTACCGGTAGAAATTGAGCACAAGGCCTATTGGGCGATCAAGAAATTCAATTTCGATCTAGACAAGGCCGGAAAGAAGCGAATGCTCCAACTCAATGAGTTGGATGAACTCTGGAGTGATTCGTACGAGAGTGCGAGAATCTATAAGCAAAGGGTGAAAGAGAGGCACGATAAGCGCATATCCCATAAAACATTTCACCCTGGCCAAAAGGTACTTCTATACGACTCTCGGTTGCATTTATTCCCAGGTAAGCTAAGGTCTCGATGGACGGGTCCGTTTGTCGTTAAGACCGTCCATCATCACGGTGCAATTGAGATTGAGAACCCGTCGGATGGTAAGTTGTTCAAGGTCAATGGTCAGCGTCTAAAGCCCTTCCTAGAGCCATTTGACCCATGTTCGGACACGATTCCATTGTCCGACCCCGTTTACAGGGCTCTCTAGGACGTCGGAATTGTGTATTTTTGTGCCGAGCATCCCCCTGCATGTGCGGGGTGCAAACTTTTTGTCCCGGACCCTTTGTACTTATGTAATATTAACATTCGGGTCCAAAAATACCTCCTTATGCAGCCCAATCCAACCACCAACCAAAAAATCATGATTCAGCAAAGCAGAAACTGATTCCCAGAAGACGAATCGATTCGGCTTTCCAACCGAATCGATTCGCCCCACTCCAGTAGCCAAGTTTAAATTTGCGAATCGATTCACAATTCCACCGAATCGATTCGGTTAATTGAAAGTAGCAGGTCCCTCATTTGCGAATCGATTCGGACTTCCCACCGAATCGATTCGGACACTTCCAGTGCTCAAGTTCGAGAATCGCGAATCGATTCGGACTTCCCACCGAATCGATTCGGGTCACCTGACACTTAAAAATCCCATATTCTGATTTAGACCTTATTTTATTTCTTTCTCCTCTCTTGCCTGCGAACCTACCCTCTCCCAAATCAAATCCTCTCCTCCATTCTCAGTCTTCCCAATGGCTTCATCATCAAAGGCAACTTCATCCAAGGTATTAACTCAACCTTATTGATTCATTTTCATTCCTGATTTAGTGTATATAGTATGGAAAATAGGGTATAATGCATTTTCACCATTTTCACTTATATTCTTCATAAAACTCTTTCCTTTTCCACTGATTGTGATTAGAAACCAACACATACTACTTGACTATGTTGCTTTGATGTTTAAGTAGTATGTGTTGGGGGTTTTCCACATGAAAATGTCAATTACACCCTATTTTCCATACACTGCACACTAGGTGTTCGATGAAATGCCCCTGTGGAGAAAATGTACCATAATGCTTCATTTTCGCACATTTTCTCGCACATTGGTGTTGAATTAACCTTGTTTGAGTGCGGTGTGCATCGGTAACGTTAATTCGACCAATTTTTCCCGATGCACACCCACCGATTCCTTTTCGATCCTATTTCACGCCAAATTGATTTTGTGCATTACACTAATTGTGTATGTATCGAATTGATTTTTCTTGTAGGTTCCTTCGATCACCGAGCCCTCCTCCAACTTAATTGCGGGTCGGGGAGGTTTCGAGTCCTTCAGCTCCAAACAAGAAAAGAACTGGTTCATTGCGAAATTCCTTTCGGGTCGCCCTATTGCAATTGAGCGGCCTGTCCATCTTGAGGACTTTCCTGCCTCAGTCCGTCGCTACTTTCAGAAATTCAATTGGGAGGCACACCTTGTTAGGGCGGGGGAGGTGAATGATGAGCATGTACGTCGATTTTATGCATCGCTCATCCCAACTGGGGACCGCACTTTCGAGGCTTACGTACGGGGTAAGCGAATTCCTCTCTCTAAGCCTCTTTTGGCATTGCGCCTCACTGGGGCCGAAAACCCCGAGGATTTCGATTACCCGTGCGCCGACGAGGGGAGACTGACCAACGAAACCCTGATTGCGCGTCTGGCGCCAGGGCATATTTGGGTTGGGGAAACTTTCCCCACATCTACTATGCCCGATAACCACCGCCTCATCCACCTAGTGGCCGTTAATTCTATCACGCCTACCCAAACAAAGGCGGTCCTTCGCTCCGCGCAAGCCCACTTCCTCTACCATCTACTGGATGCGAATTCAATTATAAATCTTCCCGCTTTGGTGCTACAGCGGATGCTCAAGGCCGCATACTGTGAAAAGGGGACCACTACCCTTCCGTACGCGCGGTTGGTTTCCCACATATGTAGGGATGCGCACTATGAGGTAGCAAGTACGGACTACATTCCTCGCCTTCCCAAGTTGCTTGGTGAGAAGGCAATTGAAAAGAGTCTTGGGAAGGACCATTGGGAGAGGAGAAAGAAGAGGATGTTAGATGTTCCTGCGGATGCTCCTGCTGTTCCTGTTGCCCCGGACGCTCCTATGCCGGACATGCCCCAGCACATGCCCATGCCTCAGCCTGTGCCTCATCCAGTCCCACCGCCAGCCCCGTCTACTGTAGACCCCATTGCATATCTAGGGCTGCGGATGGATGAGCTTCAGGCTGACTTCTCCGAGTTTCGGAGCGCCTACATGTCGGACTTTGCATCGTTTCGGGCCGACTTTTCTGCATATCGGGGCGCGTACGAGCGCGATATATCCATGATCGCTCGGGCGCAGATGGATTTGTTCTGACACTTGCGAGGGGGCGAGGCTTCTGTGCCTCAGTACCTCTTTGACCCATACGCTCCTCGCGATCCTCCCGCGCCCGAGTCCCCGCGCCGCCATCCGGACGACATGTAGGTTGTTGTGATCCAGTTTATGCTGATTATTTTTTTGGGTGGTTATTTATTTAGATTGTTGGGTTTGTACTTAGGTAGTTGTGTTAGTATGAGGAGGAGAGAGTGCAATTTCTTGTATTTTCTAATTTGGTTTTCATTGTTCCCCATGTACACAACTCTTATATATTAATGAAATGACTCAGTTTCGGTTTCATTTTTCTTCTTGTATATATCTATGTTGTATATATTATTGTTTATGGTACTAACTTGTAACAGGCATGCCGTTGCACGTTTCTCGAGTTACTCCTTACGGGGTGACTATTTTCATACCCCTTTTTCCCTTTTTATCCCTACTAACATTGGGGACAATGTTTCATTCAAGTTAGGGGGTATGGTATACCATTGTGATGCCGGTTATCATATTAGTATTTATTTATTAATTTAAAAAATTAAAAAAATTAAAAAAATTAAAAAAATTAAAAAATTAAAAAAATTAAAAAAATTAAAAAAATTAAAAAAATTAAAAAAATTAAAAAAATTAAAAAAATTAAAAAAATTAAAATTTTTAATTTTTTTTTCTTTTTCTCTCTCATATCTACTATGATTACTTATATGATCGGCATATCCTACTGTATAGCTATGAAGCATGCTTTGAGTCATTGATTTATTACCCTTTAGCCCGTTATTGTTTGCATAGAGAATAGCATCATAAAATTAAACTGTGAAGCTTTGAGCATTTACACAAATAATTATTTATGATTTGGTTTAAAAGCGTTTCAAATTCGTCATTCTAAGGCGCATGCTATACCCTTACAAAAGTGAAAATTGAGACTTATCATCATTTGTGAGCGTATACACCCACTCTATCTCTTTCTTGTCAATGAACTCGTTGACGATCTCATTTTCTTTTCATTTGATTGCATATTAACTGATTTATCACTTGAGCATGATTTTCAATGGTGTTGAGTCCCGGGAATCACATGGAACACTAGGAAAGGATTATAGGCCCTTGTTGTTAAACCCATATGACCTTGACCTTTCCCTTACATGTTTCCCCTAGTCAACCCCTTTGAGCCTAAATATAGCCTTTCTTTTCATAACCCTAATTCCCATAACCAACTCCAAATTGGAGTTATATACCATACATATACCTTTCCATACCTTTGTTTGGAATGATACTTGGGATTGAATGATGTTTTTATTATGTCGGTAGCAATTTTAGGCATATGAGAGTTTGATAAGCAAAGAAAGAAAGTAGTGAAAAAAGTGAAGAAAAAGAGAAAGCAAAAAGCAAAGAAAACAAAAGAGAACATGAGAAAAAGAAGAAAAGAAAAAGAAAGAGAAAGTTGTAAATATTGTTTGTTGTGATCAATAAGCTTTGATTACTCTCCCGATGATATATCTAATGCTTGTTTGGACATCCTTGTCCAACTTTTGTTATTGCCCTCATCCTTCCCATTATTCCGAGTTTTCATTCCGAACACTTTGAACCCGTACATACATTCCTTCGTTTCATACCCTAGCCAACCCTCTATTACAACCCTATTAAAGTCCTATTTGATCCTAGGGTGATGTGATTCAAAGGTCGAACATTAGCGATAATCTGTTTAAATGCTATTCTCTTGGTTAATATGCGATATCCTTTCATGAGATTGTATTTTTCACTTTTATACCGCGTTCTTCATTGATGACATGTGTGTGGCCTAGTTTCCCTTTACAATTACTCTTATAGCCCGCATGTCCCGTGTGTGTTACATCCCTTTTCTAAGTGTTTCATTTGTTGAGTGTAACAACCGGAGAGAACTTGAGTATGCATGCCTTAGCTTATATATGGATTTTGAAAGTTTTGACAAATCTAAATTACCACATGTGTCCGCTTATTTCGCATTCCCATGGTTTCGATTTTTAGTCGAAGTTATTTGTTTAATGCCGATAATTGCCGTCTTTTGTGTGAGCTTCGTTCACTTTGTTGATAAATTGTGTTTCTTTGATATTTGTTGAGCTACGCATTGGATTTTGCAGCATCATAGTATGAGTTGATTTGATGTTTGTGGGTGTCATCCCTGGAAACCCTCACGAGACCTCACTCGTCCCCTAGGGCCACCTAGAGGTTTAACGGCTTATTGCATACGCTAAATGCAATCGTTCGCCTACGAAAGTGGCATTTCTCCTTCGTTGTCCATATTTCTTATATTTTGGTTGGGGTGTTGGACCTTGTTTCTTCATACTTCATTGCTCGGGACTAGCAATGTATAAGTTAGAGGGTGTGATTCGTCACTTTTATTGAATTTTATACCCCGTTAATTTGTACATTCTAGCATTCCCGTGCATGTATTTCCCGGTTCTTATACTCATTTATTGACTAACCCCTAAATTCATCATATATACTTTGTATGTGTCTTTATTGAGCTTTTATAGGTCTCGGGAATGCATTTTGGGAAGTTTGGTTTTGATCCGGAAAGTTCCGTTGACACTTGCACAGTCGGGGGCATTTTGGTAATTTCAGCACTCGGGCTTTGTTCCCGATTTCTTCACGAAAGTAGTAGGCCTTCTTTTCCTCTTCGCGTGGCCTCCGACGGTGCTTGAATCCGATCTCGAACGCAAAATTTACGGAAGTTTCGGTGAAGCATGGAATAATTAATGCCTATATAGGCAACCCTTCTTTTTGCAGAAGGCCCGAATCGATTCGCTATTACCCCCGAATCGATTCGGTCACTTGCAGGGGGAATTCTCTACATTTCCGAATCGATTCGGATTTGCCACCGAATCGATTCGGCCCTGCATTTTCAGCTTTCTTCTTTTTACTAGTTTGCCATTTTGGTGGATTTTTGGGGATATATCACTTGTATTTTCCTCTTTTGTAAGGAGATTACTTTTGTTGGATATTTAGTAAGATAGAAAAACACTCTCTTCTCTCTCCTAGGTCAAGCTCATTTATGGCTTTCACCAACTTGTAAGGCTTTGATTACATGTTGAATAGTTGTGATTAATGCAAGATAAGTTTAATTACTCCATCTCTTCTTGTTCCAATAGCTTTAAATTGCATTGAATTCCATCCTTTGTATTGATTTGAGTTTTAACTAGATAACTAATTCAAGTATGTTGTTAACTAGCATGTGTAGTTTAGTTTTAATTATGAGTAGCTAGACTTGTGATTGGGGATCAAAATCCCACCTTGGATGCTTGAACTTAATATCTAGGGTTTGGTTTTTAATTGTTCTAATGGAACTTCATGTGTTGGTTTTGGAGTATCATAGTTTCTTAACTTCCCTTGTCATGCAAGGGCTAGTGTTTGAAGCTTTACTACAAACTCAACCCATCTAGCAATAATTAATTAAACCCTAATCCTCCATTGTTGAGTTCATTCTCTACATGGTTGATGTTCGGACTTAATTAGTTATGCTCGATTAGAATTAATTTAATCAAGCCCTATAATCCCCTTCCTTGTGAATCCGAGGTGGGAGAATGATCCTCAATCCCCATAATTTCTTGAACTCAAGCTTACCTTAGTTCTTTTCATAGTTCAGTAATTAGTAATTAATCCTCTGATCATTAATAGTATGTTAGTTTAGAGGTTACATCTCAATCACCTTTCCAAACCACAAATCATCTTTTACACTTTAACATTTTGTGACATTTAGAGAATCTCTTTGCCCCAATCTAGTTCTCTTAGGAGCGTTCATTCCTGTGGATCACGATTCCGTACTTACCGGATTCTACTTGTTGCGATTAGATTTGCACTTGAATCACAAGCCATATTTTGGGCGCACCAAACTCTAGTCTGGAAGCAGAAGCAAAATCCCTTTTTCAAGCTTTGAATTTGTATTAAGATTTAAAGGAATATGATTTAATTATTGAATCTGACTTAAAGATCTTAGTTTAAGCTATAAAGAGTACCATTTCCTGTCTTTAGAAAATTAAGTGGGAAGTGGAGGAAATTAGAATCCTTATATCTCATCATTCTGGAAAAATTCATCACATATATAGAGAAACAAACATGACATCAAATTTCTTAGCTAAATTGGGAAGTGGTTAATCTCTTCCAATCTTCTCTTATCAAATATATGCTCTTGTAAAAGTATTTAGAGGGTTTCTAAAGATGAAGAAACTTCAAATTCCTACTATTAGGAACTTGAAAATCTAGTTTAGTTTTTTCTTTATCTTGTTTAGGGCCTTATTCTTATGTTCCTTTTCTTTTCTCTCTAATTGGTTATAAGCTGCAACGAGGGATCTTCTCACCAATATATAAATAAAATCCCCCTAGTTCCTTTAAAAAAATAAAAAAGACTTATATGGTTCTGTATCTATGCGCCATAGTTGTTTCTCCATTTGGGAGATATAATCCCAAATCTAGTGTACATGCCTCGAATTGAGTTTTCCATGAAAAATATATACCAAGTGGTTCAGTCTCTGGATAATGAAAGATGCCATCATTTTCCATATCTCAATACCAAACCAGTGTAAACTACCATTTTCACGGTCCAAGCTTTTCAAATATTGAAGAAAAATAAAAAAATCATGTGATTAAGCATAAAAATACGTTTGGGTGAGTGTTTTGGCTCATTTGGGCGGAGTTTGACTGGCCATAATTATCCTCATTTCAATGTCCACCTTCCATTGAGTTTTAATGGTTGATATGACCAAAAATGCTACTAGATGGTTAAAAATTAATGTACTCTGAACTTAGGAACAATAATAAATGATAATAACCATTTTTGAATGTATTTTTTGGGGGATTTTGGCGATGGTGGATATCGAAGTGAAACGCAAAGAGTTAGGAGAGTCGAGGAGTAGGTTTGAGAGAGCGAGAAGGAAAAAAATTCTAGCGAGGTCCATTAATGTGTTCAAAATAAAAAAAAAACTATAATTTTAGAGTGTGGTAGAGGAGCACATATGACTCACAATTCCGACACAACACGAAATGATCCAACACGAAATTAACACGGTGTGTCGTATTCGTGCCATAGTTTTGACACTACATTAGCCGCTTTAACACAATTACAACACAAATAAGCAACATGATTACACCCTTAAATGCAAGATTTAAGAGACACGGATGTCGGTTGACCTTTTCCCCATATTCCATGCAATATAAAATAAAAAATTCAATTATATATATATATATATATGTATATATATATATAGTCCGCTCTTGTGCGGACCAGTCCACATTTAAAGAGTGCGGACCGGACTTGTGTCACCTGGCGGTGAGCCCAGAAAAAAGAGAGAGTGTGCCTATAATTTGGGTGATAATTTCTAGTCTCACCGTTATGTGACACATGTCCAGCCCGCATTCTTAGAATGCGGACTTGTCCGCACAAGAACATTATATTATATATAAAAGTAAACAGGTTATCGCATTGGGTCCTTTTTTTTTTGCCAAACTCAAAGAAACGTTTTTCAAAACAAACTTATTTTACATGTAATGTATTTAACTGCAAGCCGTAACATAAGGTAACCATTCCCCTCATTGTTAAAAACAAACCCCAAAAATGATGGGACAGTAGAATAAAAATTGACGCGACACTACTGCTGCGATTAAAGCATCAACACACTCATTTACTTCTCGAAAACATAAACACAGCGCAACAATCTATCACACTATTTGTATCGTGTTGTGTTTTTAACTGACGTCATTGGTGACTCAAACACGACCCGTTAATCCGAATTTTCAACCTGGGAGCACCCAATAAAATAGTACACGGTTTTAATCACGGCCTCCCTTTAATACTTTTCTTCCACATAACATAACTTCGTGATCAAGAAAATATCAATTTCTCTTCACTCCAAGCTCAAGCATATTCTTTTGTGTCGAATTAGTAAAGGGTAATATCTATCAATATGTGGGTGGAATTAATTTGTGCTTTCATAGTATACCAATTGGTCCATTGGTTCTCTTACGATGATGAAGAAGACATTTTTGATGTGATTAATACCGATTGTACTGCTCTATTATCCGTTGCCAATAGGTACTTAATTTCACTTCTACCTTTTACTCTTCATTTTGTACCCTTTACTAAGTAACTAACCGGACCATGTTGCCAATATATGCGTGACTCTTTGGTGTGATTGGTTAAAATATGAATAACTCGATTAAAAAACAAAGTGGGATCCATTATTTTCAACTAATTATATTTGAGGATCTTGTTACTCATCATTTGGGTTGGGTAGAGACTAAGGTTCTAAAAAAAACGGAGCGTGATCGATGGGTGGAAGTCAAGCCTTAAGCCATAGAAGCTTAAGTGGGCCTTAGGCGTAAAAAGGTATGAAAAGGAGTTTAGGCCTTTTTAATATATTTTAATACTGTTTAACCATAACAAGGCTATTAAAGTACTAAAATTATACATATCATAAAAATATGTGTGAATATATGAAAATTAAAATACTATTTGATTATTTTGGATCAGATAATGGTCCGGTTAGTAAAAAAAATATTTTAAAAGGCGATATCATTTCACTAAAGCATCGTTGTTTTTAGAAAAAAATGCGCCTTAAGGGTTTTACCAAGAATAAGGCGTAAAAAACTTAAGTCGGGGCATTTCTCCAAAGCCTTAAGCCTAGGCGGATTTTTTAGAATAGTGGGTACAGTAGGGTCAGCAAATTTGTAAAGATAATTCCAGGTCGACACATAAAAGTAGACACATTTTGTAGACACACTGACGTGTCGCATTTGCATTGACTCGTGTTTGGGCTCCACGCCAGTGGGACCCATATGAGGGCCAGACATGAGCCATTGCAAATGCGATATGTCAGTGTGTCTACAAAATGTGTCTACTTTTGTGTGTTAGTGTAGAAGGATCCAGTTTGTAACGCAATGAAGAGTAATTTTAGGGAGATTCTTAAATTGTAGTACAAATTTATTGACCTTACGGAAGTGAATCTTTTCTGGAATATTGAATTCCTTTTCATTTCTTGTGTTCAAATAATTTTTTTTTCGGCATCTAAAATTACTTTTCCATATTAGGAATAAATATCACTTAACTAAAATATCCTTATACTTGATTTGAGTGTGCGCGCGGGGGTGTTTGGTGGGTGGATGTGTGTATGCTTGTGTGTGTTTGAGTGAGAGTGTGTGTGTGTATGTGTGTGAGTGTGTGATAGAGAGTGTACGTGTCTGTGTGTGTGTGTGTAAGTGGGATCCATTATTTTCAACCGGATAATCTTAAGTATCATTTGGGTTGGTATGGTAGAGTCAACAAATTTGTAATATAGTAAAGAGTAATTTTAGGGGACCTTCAAGTTGTAGTACAAATTTGTTGACCTTACACATATGAAGGTTAACATGACCCATAAGTTTTTATGATTTGTTGATGTTTTAACCAATTATATTATATTAGGAGTTCGTTTCGAACGGGAATGAGAATCTTGAATTCGAGGAATTGGAATTTTAAGCAATTGGAATCTTGAATTCCTTTGCATTGTTGTTAAAATAAGATTTTTTTTTCTTTCCCTTGACGTCTAAAATTACTTTCCTATTTTAGGAATAAATATCATTTAACTAAAATTGCCTTATACTTGATTTGAGTATGCGCGCAAGTGTTTGGTGTTTGTGTGTGTGGTTGTGTGTGTTTCAGTGAGAGTGTGTGTGTATATGTGTGCGTTTGTGTATGTGTATTTGTGTGCGTGTTTGAGTGAGAGTGTATGTGTGTATTTGTATGTGTGTTTGTGTGTGTGTGTGTGTTTATGAAGCACGAACACTTCTCCGGAGGTGACGTACCCATGTCGGACACTCCGACACACGTACGAGACTTCGTGGATACGTGTTCGACACTCCACATGGCGTGTCAGACTTATTTGACACTTTAAAAAAGGCGGACACTTCACGAACACTTCTCAGACACAATTAAGACACGTCCCGAAAACGTCTAGGCGCCAAAAACTAATTAACTTTAATAAATTTTAGTGTCATCGTCATCATCTTCCTTGCCTTAATCCCATCATATGGGGTCGGTCGCATGGATTCTACTTTCTATTCTAATTTATTATATGCATTATTATCATTCAAGTTTAATTCCTTAAGGTTTCTCCGAATAATTTCCTCCCACGATAGATGTGTGTATGTTTATGTACGCGTGTGTGTGTGAGGGAGAGAGCGTGTGTATGAGAGTGAGTGTGTATATTTGTGTGAGAAAAAGTATACGCATGTCGTTTATGTGAGATGGTATTTTTGTCTCACTACAAAAGTGAGCTACAATGCTCGGGAATATAAGATTCCCCCGCTTTTAGAGGGGAGAGGAGAATTCCAAATTTGTGGGAATTCTAAATTCCAGAAGTTATAAGTTCCCCCCCCCCATAATTTCCAACCAAACATTATGATTCTAGATGAAGGGAATTCTAAATTCTAGGAATCCTAAATTCCCTTTCCAAACCTCGAACCAAACGAGCCCGGGAGGGTCATGTTAACCCTAGTTAAAGAGGGTCAACAAATTGTAGCAAAAAAGACTAGATAAATTAGATTCGTTGAAGTGTCAAACACATATTAGTTAGTATGCGGGAACAACATGTGGTTCATTTAAAATATCATCCAACATGTGTTTGACAATTCAACGGGTCTGGTGTTTGGGTACAATTTGAGGGTCTCTCCACAATTATTACTCATGTAGTAAAACAAGAAATATTCACTACCTGTTTTCTAATAGAAAATATTTAAACAAAACTAATGTTTCATGCTTGTAAAAAAAAATTTTTGGGGGGCTGTAGTTTTAAACTCCTAGTACTTGGTGGGAGTGTTTTAACAAGTTGTGAGATATAGGATGCGGTCCTTATAATTTTATTCGGTTATATTATCGAACAATTTGTAAAATGTAACTAGGATTACAAATGAATCGAGTCGTTCGTGGAAAGCATGAGATCGGCTCGGATCAATTGATTTGCAACCCTAAATGTAACAATGTAATAGTTTTATGTTTACAATGTGATAATACTAATAAAAAAATTATATTATCGGATAAACATCATTATATAAGAGCACAAGAGTTAGGGTTGCAAACGAACCGAGTTGTTCGTGACTAGATCGAGCTCGGCTTATCTGTTAAGAGAACTAACCGAGTCTGAATATGATTTTGAGCTCGTTCAAAAAATTGCGATCGTTGGGCTGTGCTCGAGCTTGGGTTTTAAGGCATAAATGAGCTCAATTAGGCCTCTTAAAATCGAGTAGCTTGAGCTCGTCTCATGTTTAGTTCGCTCGTTTCATAAATGGACCGAGCTCGAATATAATTTAAAGCTCGTTTAATAAACGAGTTTAGCTAAGCTCGACTCGAATTCGTCTCGGTTCGTTTGCTGTCCTAACAAGATCATAATATACCACATTACGAAAAATTATGTATTAGGCTCCGTTTGATTGTGAATTATTGGAAAAAAGTGAAGTGAAGTAAAAGAAAAGGAAAGTTATTTTCAGGGTGTTTGTTTAATGGGAAATTTTGCAGGGAAGTAATTAAAAAAATTAAATTTATACTCACATAAATATATATAGTTATAATTTTATAGTAAACAAAAATATAATATATTTCTTATGTAAGTGAAAAAAATGCATATATAATTTAGCAAACATCCACATCACTTAAACACTACAAAATATGAAATAAAAATTAGGGCCAACATTTAATTCGTAAAATATTAATAAATAGCGTATTATGATGAATAGTTACATGTAAATGTTTTATTAGTAGTAGGCCTGTAAATTGAGCTGAGCAAGCCCAAGCCCACCCGTTCGGCCCGCTAAATTTGGGCCGAGCTTTAAGTGAGTTTAAGCCGAGCCGAGCTTGAGCCAAATTTTGAAGCCCGAATGTAATTCGAGCCGAGCTTGAGCATAACAGGGTCAAGCTCAATTTGGGCCCGGCCCAAACTCAAATATTATATATATATATATATATATATATATATATATATATATATATATATATATATATATATATATATATATATATATATATATATATATATATATATATATATATATTTACCATATAGTTCTTTAATAATAATTATTTAGTAGAGTTGTGGTTTTGGACCATTTGGTGAATTTAAAGCCCAAAAAAAAAGGAACAAAAGTCTCATTTTTACACACACGGTAAAAGTTTCAATCTCAAATCAAAACAAAAGAGAACAATAGCTGTCCAAAGTCTCTCCCTCTATCGCCCGGAACCCTAGTTTTTTTAAACCGTCGTTATCCACCGTTGCTCCACTCTTTTCTCCAGTCGGCCAAATGTTTCAATCTCGTCTGGTATCATTTCTAGTTTTTTAACCCTAGGTTTTAAACTCGATTTTTGTATTTTCGTCCTTAACAAAAGGGGTTTTGCAGATTTAGATGATTAGTAGAGTTATGGTTTATTTATTGATTTAGATGACAAGTCGGAATGAAGTCAGCAATGTAAAAATCTAAAGGAATATGCAGTTAAGTTCAAGCATCACCAAATCAAACCCATCTAGATAAAAATTCAACACTTATCTGAAATATTGTTTCTCATTTGCATTTGAAAGTGAATGATCTATAAAGAACTCTTAAACTAGATCTTCTAGATCATTTAACGATTCTTTAGATAAAAAAAACTTTGTTCCAGTTCGTCTTTAATGTTTAAATAAAAGATTGGATAAACTATTATTCAACTTTTAAGGTTTTTTTTTACTGTTATGTTTTATAAAACTATCTCTTAGTAAAAAAAAAACACTGTTGGGTTGGTAATAAAATAGGGTATAGTGAGATTTTGTTCGATCCCTTCTAGAATATGCTTTTGTTTGGTCGGTGGTATAATGTATAAGTCAGGTTTGAAATCGGGCCTGTCCGAAAACTGGCTCGAAGCCTGTGAGTTTGGTGAGCCGAGCTTGAGCCTATGGTTCCTATTTCAATTCGGGTTGAGCTCGGGCTTGGGAAATGACTAGGAAATTTCGGGCCGATCCCGAGCAATCCAAAGCCCGGCTCACCCAACCCGATTTACGGGCCTAATTAGTAGCAGTGATGATACAATAACAACAACAACAACAACAACAACTATTCTACACGGTCAATGTCTAAAAAGGCGAAAGGTGAGGCGAAGCATTTTGGTCACGGCGAGGTGAGGCGTAAGCCTCGAGGCGCTTAAGGCGTAAAACTCACGGAAAAGAAAAGAAAAAAGGAAAAAAATATAAAAAAAGTCTAATAAATTCACAAAAAATTAATCCAACACATTAAATGATGCAAAAGGGTCCATAATCATTCAATCCATAAAAAAAAACAGTGAATAATATTAAATATCATGTAAATAAATAAATAAATAAAAAGTTACTAAATTTATTACAAAAAACAAGTTATTACAAGTTTGTTGGAAAAAAAAAATCAACTATAATAAAAAAAATGTTATTACAAAAAAGAAGTTATTACAAAAAACAATGAGTAAAACATATTTTTTACCAAAAAAATAGTAACTTTATTGGAAAAAAATATTTTTTTTTATTAAATTTATAGTATAAAACAAACAGTTTTTGTATGTTTAAAACTAAAAACAAGAATATAATATAAAACAAACAAGTTTTGTATGTTTAAAACTAAAAACAAGTTTATAATATAAAACAAACAAGTTTTTACAAAAATAACTAAAAAAAGGTTTCATATGTTAAAAAGAAGCAAACAGTGGGATGGAGTCTTTACCGTAGACTAAACACTAACTAAAAATGGTCTTGTATGTTTCGTATAAGTTTTTTTTACCAAAATACTGAATATAAACTAAAAAATGAAGGCCGGAGTCTTTACCGCAGAGAATGAAGACCGGAATTGAATAATCTTAGGCCGAAATTGAAGAAGGAAGGCCGAAACTGAAGTTTCGGAGGTCGAAAAGAAGTTTCGGAGTTTTTTTTTAAAACTAGGTTTTACGGGTTGTGAAAAAGGTTTATTTTTAACTTACGATCCTTTTTATTTTAAAGTAACTTGAGTTTTTTTTTAGACCAGCAAGAGGCGTAAGCCTCATAGCCTTGAGGCGGAATGCGTTGAGGCGCAACGCCTTGGATACAAAAGGTGTAAGCCTCGAGGCTTTTTTTCCTCGCCTCGCCTCGAGGCGTACGCCTCATTTGCCTTTTTAAACATTGTACATGGTAATATACTAAGCTTTTGAACTTACTCGCAAAATCCGAGTTTTTGGTAGGATGTGTTATGTGGGAAAATTTTCCTTGCACGAAAATTTGAGGACATGGGTCCTACAACCTGCTAACCAAACGCAACAAAAAGTGCAACTTTTCCTTACCTTTTTTGACATTCAAACGCAACCTTAGTTTTTATAAGAGGTTGGGGCATGCGTGGAAAAATATGGCCATGATTTTGTCTTAACTAATGGAAAATCAATTCCTTTGGAGGTTGGGGCGAGTGAGAAATGTATTTTGTTAAGAATGAGATATGGAGGACTTTTCATATTATGACTATTATTTCTTATATAATGTTATTTGCAATTTAACACAAATTGTATTTTTCAGGAAAAATGTAACGCTAATAAAATGCACCCTTATTGTAATCGAGGTTCATAATATTTTGTGTTTATTTTCTCCTTCTTACCTCTGAATGAGGGTTAAAATTTAGCGTTATGCTAAGTGCTTAATGCTGAATATCAAATTTCGAAATGGAATTAATTTCAGCTTTACCCTTATTATTTTAGCTGAATGACATTATCCAAAAAATTGTATTCAGCATTCAAAATCAAATAAGTGGAAACAAATAAAGGTAGTTCAACATTGGCGTTCAGAATTCAACATTAAGCATTCAAGGCTAAAGAAACAAACTGCTTCTAAGCCGAACCCAAACTACATTTTAGCTCAAGCTCTAATGCATTCATTTCATTCCAAAATAAATGGACTTTGTTGGGTAATTTTGATGGTCTTGTTTATGCTCTTTGCTAACTGTAGGCTTGAAAAGTTTTACGGGACGTTGGGCTTCGAATTCCAAACGCCAATACCAGTTCTTGTCACCAGTTCTTGTCGGAATATTGATGTGATTCTTGTCACCAATGAAGCACCTTATACTCTTGACTCACTTGACTCTATATTGTATAAGTGCTCATCTAGTTTGGAAATAGTGACAAAATTGTGTCCTATCCTAGAATTTAAAGAGCCTCAGAGAATTATTTACAATTAATTCCTCTTGTTTGTTTGATCAAGGTATATTCACCAATCACTCACACAATTAGGACTGCATACATGGGTCTTTTATTGCATAAATTACTGCGTATAGTTTGTGTGTACCAATTTCCCTCAAATTGATATTTAATATTTTTTTGGGAATTTAAATAATTTTTAAAACATTTTTTTATAATAAAAATTTGTTTTATAAAGTGTTGGGGTCATTCTGCTATTTTGGATTGTTGGTTTTATTGGCTGAAAGTTCACTTGGGTAGAATCTAAAAGCGCTAGAGACAGGGTGTGTTTGTAATTTCTTTTGGACGCGCATGTGGTATCTAGTCATAGCCCTACACCTGTCAAGTTGTCATCGAACCATTTTGTGTTTTCTCTGTAAGACATTAGCAATGCTTAGTTCCAGCCCTTGGATTGTTTTTAATCGACGATATGCATGCGTCCTTATACAATCCCTGTGAACCACTATCAATCCAATCACAATCGTTTTATCCATCGCTTCTTTTAAGCCCTTGGATCAAAGTCAATCTGCTTAGACTAAATCGTAGCCATTGGTTTTAAACCTCGTTCTCGAATCTTCTCAACCTCCTATTTAAGGAGCCTTACCATCAGCCAAATGAAACTTTTACCACTTTGTCTTATTCGAGTGAGAGAAGAGAGAAAAGATAAGAGGGAGAGAGAGAAACCAGAGTTAGGAAACCCTAACCCTAAATCGTCCTACACATTTTTCAAACCAAAACCTCTTTCAAAAACCAGTTTATACCAAACACAACCTTGAGTGTTTGAGAGTTTTGAGTGTTGGTTTGTTTTTTGCTTAATGCTGTACATATCTTGTTTACAACTTAAACATTTGATTAGATCTGTGTTTCTTCTTTTATAGAAATCTTAGATCTAGTCGTTGCATGTTATATTACACATAGATCTGCATCTATAGTTTCTCATCTTGAGAAAACTTTTGTTGATTTGTTTCTGTAAATGTTTTCAACTACAAAATCAACAAAAACATTTTCTGTTTCTAGTTCTTTTGAAACAAAACCTTTGACCTAGTTGGAATCGCACTTGGTGATTTTTAATCTCAAAAATATTTTCAAAACCTGAGATTGATTAAGATCTTGAAACGTCTTCTGAGCAAGATAGCCTTGGATTCCAGGTTAATATTAAAGGTCAAATCAGGTTCAAAGTTTCCAAAGAATAGAGAAATAGAAAATCAGAGCATATAGATCTTGTATGTAATTTGATAGGACTGTTTGTATAAATCAGCGTGAGTGTGTGCATGCATGTGTTAGAAAGCACCTTCACAAACACTATCGCTCTACCACACTAAAAGTGTTGGTAATAAGATCTCAAGAACAAGAGTTGGCGTAAAGAATTGGAACAAATTGGATGTTTGCAAACTGGAGAACAACATCAACAAATAGAACTGCAGAAAAGTTAGAAGGACACCAGTGGGTACATTCCTAAACTTGTATAGGTCTGATTTGTGTGCATGTGTGTTATATAGTTTGTAACTGTTATAATTTGTTTTAGTGAAATTTTTTGTTTACTCTGTAGAGGGAGTCATGGATGTTTCCTCAGTTGGTTGAGGTTTTACCACGTTAAAAATAGCTTGTCATTAATCTTTCTACATCTCCTCATCTAATTCTTATGGTTGTGTTGAGTTTAAGTTTTTAAACCGATGTGCTAAACATGTTAACCAATCTTGAACAGATCTCGTACATATTTTGTCAAACACATCTTGTGATTAATTTGATTTGATTTTAAGAAAAGAGTTTCTTCAAAAAACAGTTTGGAGTTACTTAAATAGTTTAATTTTAAATTAAATGTCTTTAGTAATAGTATTTCAACCAAAGGGTATGTAGATGTTCCACTTTAAATATCTTTGTACTATCTGTTTGGCAATCGAGAAAATTTTTGGAGGGGAAAAATTGACATAAATGAATGTGGCACTGTCTACATGGAGGCAATGATTATTACTGTTAAGAATTTATCAGGGTTTGTCTCAGCTGAGGCGGATGGAGGTTGGGCTTGCATTGGTAGCAGGCACAAAAATGAGCGTCATCCAGATCCCGTAAGTTTAAGTTCTACCACCTGATGATGCTATGCATTAATTTTATGTGACACCCCAACTAATTAAATACCGGGTAGCTACTCCTTTATTAAATTAATACAAAATGCCAAGTTGGTTCAGTCCGTAGCATCATTGTCGAAAACATTTTAATAATTACTAACCACCTAGTATTTAAAAAGTGGGTTGCCAATTTTAATTTAATTCGATAAACATACATTAAGTGAATTATGAAATGCTAACATAACCACCATAATATAGTCACAATAGAATAACGATCAACTAATAATAGCTCTGGAGGAATACTCCTCATTACAATCCAAATGCTGAAATAAATAAATGCCAAGTCTACATCGTTAAATTAATTACAACCAAAAGTCTGAAATAACTGAAATGTAAGATGTCTCTAAAGGAATGGGGCGACATGCCCAACAAAATAAGAAAATTAGATAATGGAATCAAGATCGAAGATGGAGGCGTCTACTGTCAAGGTCCTGTAACTTCCACACCAGCTACCGAACGTCACCTGAATAGAACTCCTATGCATGGTGTCCTTGTGGCGGGGCACCTAAAAGGTTTTACATAAAATAGATTTGAAAGCAAACGGGTCAGAGCCCGATTGTGAAAATAGTTTAAAAATTTGCAGGTGTTTAATACCACTAGACAGAAAATATAAAGTGCATGCTAGTGTGTGCACTCACATGAGTTCCTCACCTCTCAACTACTTGTGCACTCCTATCGTACCCGTACCCATTCTAGTTGTTCCCATATCTAACTAAACCTATACCAAATTCCTAAATTTTTAAACGATATCCAATTCAATTTTCCAACTTTTATTTAACAGAGTGTTATTATTTGCTACACAGTTCTCCCATGTTAGTACTACTAATTTCTAGAGATCTTCCATTTTCACTTTACAAACTGTTGCTATTATTTATCCTCACATTTATACACGATAATTCTTTTCAATTAACGGTATATTATTCACATCATAAATATACAACACTAGCATCCCGAGACTAAGCTGCGGTGCTCACATACTCTGCTATCAAATCTCGGTACATCACGTACATGAGGACCACGTATTCTGAATCTCTCAGGAAACGTTTCATTAACAACAATCACAAACAATGGAGGCGAACATAGTTCACATCACATGGGTCACGCACATACCTACGCTCCCATGATCAGCAGACTTATTAACTTCTCAATAAGTCCTTCTCTGACCTATGTCCTTGAGGTACCAATCTAAATCCCCCCCCCCCCCCGTAGGCACACAATGATTAGATGGCCCCATACGAACGCCAACCTCACATGATAGCAAGTTCGGTAGGTATATCATACACATATACTAAGCATTCTCACATCTTAGATATTAAAATATTTTGTTAGTGGTATACTTCTCGTTCTTATACCAACACTTAGTGTTATAAAAATCACAAGTCCCCGGTTTATATGTATTTAAGTTATCAATTATTCTCACCTCGTGATTAGTTACTCGCTTCCGAATCCACAGATGTCATCCGGTTCAAAATACTATTCTAAGTTTCACTCCTCAATGTACCCCAATCTCCCAACTATACCCACAAGTTAATAAAGGAAGGTTATCTCATCATTTAAATAAGTCTACGGGATACTAGAAATCAATTCAGGCCAAAAAGGCCATTTTGTCAACTCGTTAGAAGTCTCGTTCGAACGAGGTCGTTCGAAGGAGTTCGTTTGAATGAAGGGCTTCAAACGAAATACCAACTCGTTAGAAGTCATACTGTCATCTCGTTAGAACTTCGTTTGAACGACCTGGGGAGGTCTTCTAATGAGATGGCAGTTTCAGCCCAAAAAATCCGAAATCCATTTTTCTCAATTCTTCTTTCCTCTAAACCCACCCTAAAACCATCCAAATTATTTTTTAAAGTATATAAACCATTTCTAATCACCCTAGATCATTCCTTAACATAATTAAGGGGTTAAATCTTTACAAATCATCATGGAATTAATTTGAATCTCCAAATATTTCCCCAAACCCTATGAACATGAACTCATAATCTTCTTATGCCCAATTACTCATCATAAATCATTTTTAAATCATCATATATATATATATCTATCTTCGAATATTAAATCGGTCCATCATCATTCTACATGCAAATCCTAACCCAAATTCAAAGTTCTTCCAACAATTTCATGGATTTTCTTCAAAAAGTTCAATATAAGATAATTCCTACACTAAGCATGGAAAACATATTCAATGCACTAAAAATACCAAATCACTTGCCTTAGATTGTTCTTCTGAATTGATGTTGGTGAATGAAGGTTGATTCTCTCCTTTCTCCACAGATTTTCTCCCAAGGTTGAAGATGGTGGTTGGAGGTTTCTTTTTGGAACTTCTTCAAACTCTCCTATAACTCCCGTAGCCCTCTTACTCACTTAATGCTGATAATGGGCTTAGTGGGTTCCTAACTAATATATAATTAACTCCTAAAATTCGTAGGTTTTAATTCCCTAATTTTTAAAATTACCAAAATGCCCTTTTAAGTTGCCGATATGGCCCAAAAATGCCCCGGGACCCAAACTAAACCCTCGGCTAGTGTTTTCTGACTATTTCGACCTTTCCAAATTCGTTGGCGCACTCAAAATGACCATTCGGTTGATTAAGATAAAATTCACTTTTTAATTCAAATAATTACATTCCTGACACGCGAGTCCCAACTAAATTTCCCAAATTATCGTATTTCAGCCTCGCGACAATTTTAATATTTTCAATATTCATATATTTCCATATATACACATCATAATCAAATACCAACTCACATCTCATTAGTATTTATATCCGAATTAATTCTCAATTAATTCACATTTAATTTAATTAATCCCTTAAATAAATATCAATAAAATTACAGGGTATTACATACTCCTCCCCTAATAACAGAATTTCGTCTCGAAATTCGTAACTAAAAAGTACCTGGTAAAAACAACTCTGGATAACGTTCCCGCATCTCATCCTCGTGCTCCCATGTGGACTCCTCGGCATTATGATGCCGCCACTGAACACATACCTACGGTACTATCTTTGACCGCAGTTTCTGTTCGCTTCGGTCCAAAATAGCAATCGACCCCTCCTCGTAGGAACTATCGGGCTGGAGGTAGATGTCCTCCAAAGCAATGTGAGTATGGACCAAATCATCCCTAAGATATTTCCTTAGCGAGGAAATATGGAACACATCATGAATCCTATGCAAGTGCTCCGGTAACCCAAGTCTATACGCAACTGGCTCAATCCGCTCGATGATAGGAAATGGCCCCACATATCTCGATGCCAGTCCCCCCTTCTTCCCAAAACGCATAATCCACTTCATAGGAGATACTCTGAGTAAAACCTGGTCCCCCATTTTGAATTCTCTGAAGAACCTCTTGGCATCAGCAATGCTCTTCTGTCGGTCCAGAGCTACCCGAATGCGACTCCGTATCATCTCTATCCTTATCGAAGTATCCTGAATCACTTTTGGCCCAAGGAGTTTGTTGTCCCCCACTTCTATCCAACATGCTGGGGAACGAAAAGGTCTACCATACAACGCCTCAAATGGAGCCATACCAATGGTGAACTGATTGGAGTTATTATAAGCAAACTCCACCAGTGGAAGGTACTACTCCCATCCACCCCCAAAGTCTAGGATGCACATACGCAACATGTCCTCCAACATTTGATTTGTACGCTGGGTCTGCCCATCGATCTGCCCATCGGTCTGCGGTTGATAAGTCGTACTAAACCGCAATTCAGTGCCCATGGCCTCTTGGAAACTCTCCCAAAACTATGAAAAAAATATCTTTTCTCGACCAGACACGATATTTAGAGGTACACCGTGAAGTCTCACTATTTTCACAATGAAAATCTGGACACATTGTCCCGTAGTGTAGTCTGTCCTTACGAGTAGAAAATGAGAAAATTTGGTCAACCGGTCCACAATTACCCATATGGAGTCGTGACCCCTCTGTGACGTAGGTAACCCCGTGATAAAGTCCATGGATATGCTCACCCATATCCACGTTGGAACCTCTAATGGCTGTAGAAGTCCTGACGGTCTCTGTTGATCCACCTTTACTAGCTGACAAGTGGCGCATTTAGAAACAAACACGGTAATATCTTTCTTCATCCCGCTCCAATAATACTGTCGTCTCATGTCTTGGTACATTTTATCCCCACCAGGGTGTACCGCGAACTGTGAGCTGTGCGACTCTATCATCACCTCGTGTCGTAAGTCTTCCCGTTTTGGAACAACCAGTCTTCCATTGAAGCGTAATCCCCCATCTGAGCTAACGGTATAGGACTCGGCTACCTCTTCTAGTAGTCGAACTATCTGCTCCTGACAGAACGATTTATTTGCCTGGGATTTTACCACTCTCCTAACAATATGCGGTGTAACAGTCATCACAGACATGAACTATCGGGCCACTGCATTCGGGTGTCCCAACTCCTTCCACTTTTCTTTCCACACCTCGGCCACTTCATCTACTGGCCTACGGCTCAACGCGTCTGCTACCACGTTAGACTTCCCCGGGTGATATTGGATATCAAACTGATAATCCTTCACAAACTCAAGCCACCGTTGTTGATGCATATTCAACTCTTTCTGCGTAAAGAGGTACTGTAGAGACTTGTGGTCCGTAAACAACCGAAACTTCTCTCCCAGGAGATAATGTCTCCAAATTCGAAGGGCAAAAGTAACAGCCACTAACTCCAAGTCATGGGTGGAGTAATTCTTCTCGTGAGGCTTAAGCTTACGGGAAGAATAAGTTATGGCCTGACTCTCCTGCTGTAGTACACCTCCAAGTCCTTGTAAGGATGCATCGATGTAAACTAAATACTCAACTCTCGGTCTGGGCAACGCTAACACAGGTGTTGAGGTCAACTTGTCCTTCAACTCATCAAATGCCAACTGACAGGCATCGCTCCAGATGAATGGTACACCCTTGCGAGTAAGATGTATCAACGGACCCGCTATCTTTGAGAAACCACGAATAAACCTCCTGTAGTATCCTGCTAGGCCCAAGAAACTACGAATTTCAGTCGGTGTCGTGGGCTGTCCCCACTCCCTCACCGCGGATACCTTCCCTGGATCAATAGATATCCCCCGGTCTGATATGATATGCCCCAAAAACTGAACCTCCTTCAGCCAAAACCCACACTTCTCATACTTTGCATAAAGCTCGTTCTGACATAGTGTCTACAACACCTGCCTCAAATGCTCGGTGTGCTTCTCTTCTGTCTGGGAGTAAACCAGAATATCATCAATAAAGACAATGACGAATTGGTCTAGGAACTCTCTGAACACCCTATTCATCAAGCAGGAGGGGAGGACCATGGCCGAGTATGAGGCAGAATTCACCAACCTCTTGAATATTGTTCCGGATGAGATACCGACTGAGGAGAAGAAAATTCAGAAGTTCACGGATGGATTGACTTGGAGGATCCGTCAACACTTGTTGGGGAATCTCTCGTTGGCCACTTATTCTGATGTGGTTAATGTTGCACTACTTCATTGCCAGGATCATCGCTTCCACATGTCTGAGAGTAAGAGATCAGGAGAGTCCAACCATCAATGCAGGGGCGAGGGAAATGGTGCCAGCGGGGCACAATCTGCTCAGGGACAACACAGGCAGGGTGATCAGGGTTCCCAACAGGGGGATCATAAGAGGTTCAGATCTGAAGGTTTTAGGAGTGGTCAGGGAGCTTTCAGACAAGGCCATCCGGGTCAGAATGGCCATCTGGGCCGGCAGGGTCAGAATGGTCAGTAGCAGTAATTTCAGCAGGGCCAGCATGGTCAGGGGAGGAATGGTAACGGCCACCAGGGTCGAGGGCAGCAGGGACAGCGAGGGGGAAACTTCTCGGGGAAGTGTTTCGTTTGTGGCAAGACTGGCCACAAATGCCAGGATTGTCCTGACAGGGATAGGGCCCCACCGCAGCAGCAGCAGGGTGCTCGACACGAGCCATAGAGGCCTATGTTTCCCGTCGCCCTCCCAGCACGACCACAGATGGCAGCACTACCACCCATTCCAGCTTTCCCAGTTTAGCAGGGACAACTTCAGTATGGGAGAGTGTATCAGCTCCAACATGCTGCAGCCCCATAGGATCCACCAGCTATTGAGGGTATGTTCTCTATTCAGGGGACTATGGGGCGTATTTTATTTGATACGGGGGCTACACATTATTTCATTGCCATGAGATTTGCACGCACTATTGGGTTATTAGATATCGCCGAGAGCACGATTACATGTGTAGATTAATCGTTGAGTAGGGGTTTCGTGATTTCTCTCATTTGTAGAGGTGTGGATATAGAGATCGGGAGGTTTACTTTACCCGCTGATATGTTAGTGTGAGAGATGACTGAGTATGATACCATTGTTGGTATGGATTGGCTAGTTGCGTATTGAGCCATGATTGACTGTTTTAGTAGGAGTATTATCTTTGTCATTCCCGAACAAAAGATGTTTTTAATGGTGATGCCTCGCCCCGAGGGAGGATCGTCCACTCACTTGTACTATATAGAGGAGGAGACATCTAAGCAAGTGGTGATACCACTTAATGCGATTCCTGTTGTTAGGGAGTTTGCCGATGTATTTCAGGATATACCTGGACTACCTTCAAGTAGAGAGATAGATTTTGTGATTGATTTGACGCCGGGCACTCAGCCTATTGCCTGTGCACCTTACCGTATGGCTCCAGTAGAGATGAGAGAGTTACGGGATCAGATTGAGTAGTTGTTGGGTCAGGGGTTTATCCGGAAGAGTACTTCACCGTGGGGTGCCCCTGTGTTGTTCGTAAATAAGAGGGATGGATCACTGAGATTGTGTGTAGATTACCGGGAGTTGAATAAGGTCACGATACGGAATAAGTATCCGTTGCCCCGAATCGATGATTTATTTGATCAACTGAGAGGAGCTTCTTTCTTCTCAAAGATTGATTTGCGATCGGGATACCATCAGTTGCGTATCAGGGAACAGGACGTCTCGAAGACTGTTTTCTTAATGAGATATGGTTCCTACGAGTTTCGAGTTATGCCTTTTGGCTTGACCAACGCTTCAGCCGTGTTTATGGACTTGATGAATAGGGTGTTCAGAGATTTTCTAGACCAGTTCGTTATTGTCTTTATTGATGACATTATGGTTTACTCCAAGACAGAAGAGGAGCACGCCGAGCATTTGAGGCAGGTTTTGCAGACGCTATATCAGAACGAGCTTTATGAAAAGTATGAGAAGTGTGGGTTTTGGCTGAAGGAGGTTCAGTTTTTGGGGCATATCATTTCAGATCGGGGGATATCTGTTGATCCGGGGAAGGTATCCGCGGTGAGGGAGTGGGGATAGCCCATGACACCAACTGAAATCCGTAGTTTCTTGGGCCTAGCAGGATACTACAGGAGGTTTATTCGTGGTTTCTCAAAGATAGAGGGTCCGTTGACACATCTTACTCGCAAGGGTGTGCCATTCATCTGGAGCGATGCCTGTCAGTTGGAATTCGATGAGTTGAAGGATAAGTTGACCTCAACACCTGTGTTAGCGTTGCCCAGAATGAGAGTTGAGTATTTAGTTGACACCGATACGTCCTTACAAGGACTTGGAGGTGTACTGCAGCAGGAGAGTCAGGCCATAACTTATGCTTATCGTAAGCTTAAGCCTCACGAGAATAATTACCCCACCCATGACTTGGAGTTAGCGGTAGTTATTTTTGCCCTTCGAATTTGGAGACATTATCTCCTGGGAGAGAAGTTTTGGTTGTTCACGGACCACAAGTCTCTACAGTGCCTCTTTACGCCGAAAGAGTTGAATATACGGCAACGACGGTGGCTTGAGTTTGTGAAGAATTATCAGTTTGATATCCAATATCACCCGGGGAAGGCTAACGTGGTAACAGACACGTTGAGCCGTAGGCCAGTAGATGAAGTGTCCGAGGTGTGGAAAGCAAAGTGGAAGGAGTTGGGACACCAGGGTGCAGTGGCCCGATCGTTCATGTCTGTGATGACTGTTACACTGCAGATTGTTACGAGAGTGGTAAAAGCCCAGGCAAATAAATCGTTCTGTCAGGAGCAGATAGTTCGACTACTAACAGAGGGAGCCGAGTCCTATACCGTTAGCTCAGACGGGGGGTTACGCTTCAATGGAAGACTGGTTATTCCAGAAGGGGAAGACTTGCGACACGAGGTGATGACAGAGTCGCACGGCTCACGGTTCGCGGTACACCCTGGTGGGGATAAAATGTACCAAGACATGAGATGACAGTATTGGTGGAGCGAGATGAAGAGAGATATTACCGTGTTTGTTTCTAAATGCGCCACTTATCAGCTAGTAAAGGTGGATCATCAAAGACCGACAGGACTTCTACAGCCATTAGTGGTTCCAATGTGGATATGGGAGAACATATCCATGGACTTTATCATGGGATTACCTACGTCACAGAGGGGTCACGACTCCATATGGATAATTGTGGACCGGTTGACCAAAGTTTCCTATTTTCTACCCGTAAGGACAGACTACACTACGGGACAGTATGCCCAAATTTTCATTGCCGAAATAGTTAGACTTCACGGCGTACCTCAAAATATCGTGTCTGACCGAGACAAGATAATTGTTTCACAATTTTGGGAGAGTTTCTAAGAGGCCATGGGCACTGAATTGCGGTTGAGTACATCTTATCACCCGCAGACCGATGGGTAAATCGACCGTACAAATCAAATGTTGGAGGACATGTTGCGTATGTGCATCCTAGACTTTGGGGGTGGATGGGAGTAGTACCTTCCACTGGTGGAGTTTGCTTATAATAACTCCTATCAGTTCACCATTGGTATGAATCCATTTGAGGCATTGTTTGGTAGACCTTGTCGTTCCCCAGCATGTTGGTTAGAAGTGGGGGACAACAAACTCCTTGGACCGAAAGTGATTCAGGATGCTTCGACAAGGATAGAGATGATACGGAGTCGCATTCGGGTAGCTCAGGACCAGCAGAAGAGCTATGCTGATGCCAAGAGGTTCTTCAGAGAATTCAAAGCGGGGGACTAGGTTTTACTCAGAGTGTCTCCCATGAAGGGGATTATGCATTTTGGGAAGAAGGGGAAACTGGCACCGAGATATGTGGGGCCATTTCCTATCATCGAGAGGATTGGGCCAGTTGCGTATAGACTTGGGTTACCGGAGCACTTGCATAAGATTCATGATGTGTTCCATATTTCCTCGCTAAGGAAATATCTTAGGGATGATTTGGCTCATACTCACATTGCTTTGGAGGACATCGACCTCTAGCCCGATAGTTCCTACGAGGAGGGGCCGATTGTTATTTTGGACCGAAGCGAACGAAAACTGTGGTCAAAGATAGTACTGTTGGTACATGATCAATGGCGGCATCATAATGGCGAGGAGTCCACATGGGAGCACGAGGATGAGATGCGCGAACGTTATCCAGAGTTGTTTTTACCAAGTACTTTTTAGTTACAAATTTCGGGACGAGATTCTGTTATTAGGGGGGAAGTATGTAATACCCCGTAATTTTATTGATATTTATTTAAGGGATTAATTAAATTAAATGTGAATTAATTGAGAATTAATCCGAATATAAATACTAACGATATGTGAGTTGGTATTTGATTATGATGTGTATATATGGCAATATATGAATATTGAAAATATTAAAATTGTCGCGAGACTGAAATACGACAATTTGGGAAATTTAGTTGGGACGAGCGTGTTAGTCGCGTCAGGAATGTAATTATTTGAATTAAAAAGTGAATTTTATTTTTATCAACCGAATGGTCATTTTGAGTACGCCAACGAGTCCGGAAGGGTCGAAATAGTCAGAAAACACTAGCCGGGAGTTTAGTTTGGGTCCCGAGGCATTTTTGGGCCATACCGGCAACTTAAAAGGACATTTTGGTAATTTTAAAAATTAGGGAATTAAAACCTACGAATTTTAGGATTTAATTATAGATTATTTAGGAACGCACTAAGCCCATTATCAACATTAAGTGAGTAAGAGGGCTACGGGTATTATAGGAGAGTTTGAAGAAGTTCCAAAAAGAAACCTCCAACCACCATCTTCAACCTTGGGAGAAAATCTGTGGAGAAAGGAGAGAATCAACCTTCATTCACCAACATCAATTCAGAAGAACAATCTAAGGCAGGTGATTTGGTATTTTTAGTGCATTGAATATGTTTTCCATGCTTAGTGTAGGAATTATCTTATATTGAACTTTTTGAAGAAAACCCATGAAATTGTTGGAAGAACTTTGAATTTGGGTTAGGATTTGCATGTAGAATGATGATGGGCCGATTTAATATTCGAAGATATATATATATATATATATGTGATGATTTAAAAACGTATTTATGATGAGTAATTGGGCATAAGAAGATTATGAGTTCATGTTCATAGGGTTTGGGGAAATATTTGGAGATTCATTTTAATTCCATGATGATTTGTAAAGATTTAAACCCTTAATTATGTTAAGGAATGATCTAGGGTGATTAGAAATGGTTTATATACGTTAAAACATAATTTGGATGGTCTTAGGGTGGATTTAGATGAGAGAAGAATTGAGAAAAATGGATTGGGGATTTTCTGGTCTGAAACTGCCATCTCGTTAGAAGACCTGCCCAGGTTGTTCGACCGACCTCGTTCGAACGAACTTCTAACGGGATGACAGTATGACTTCTAACGAGTTGGTATTTCATTCGAAGCCCTTCGTTCGAACGACCTCGTTCTAACGAGACTTCTAACGAGTTGATAGAATGGCCTTTTTGGCCTGAATTGATTTCTAATATCCCGTAGACTTATTTAAATGATGAGATAACCATCCCTTATTAACTAGTGGGTATAGTTGGGAGATTAGGGTACATTGAGGAGTAAAACTTAGAATAGTGTCTTGAACCGGATGACATTTGTGGATTGGGAAGCGAGTAACTAATCACGAAGTGAGAATAATTGATAACTTAAATACATATAAATCGGCGACTTGTGATTTGTATAACACTACGTGTTAGTATAAGAACGAGAAGTATACCACTAACAAAATATTTTGATATCTAAGATGTGAGAATGCTTAGTATATGTAGTTATATGTGTATGACATACCTACGGTACTTGCTATCATGGGAGTTTGGCGTTCGTTTAGGGCCATGATACGCCACAAATATTGCGTATTTCACCCGTTAACCTACGCGTTATTAGCCCCCTCGGGTATCTTAATCCCTATATTTATGCACGTTAACCGGACAACCTCGGATTTCTATGTTAACATGTTTTACAGGGGTTAATTGGGCTTTTGTAGGTATTTGGATGCTTAGTATGAAGTTCAGACGCTTTCCGGAATTATTTCGTCGACTTTTGCAGCTTCGGGGGCATTTTAGTAATTCCATCATTCGGATTTGAATCCCGAGCTCTTCACGGAAGTTTAAGCCCTTTGATTTCTCTTCGCGTGGCCGCCGACGGTGCATGATTCCGAGTTGTATCGATGGAGTTATGGCATTTTTAGGATGGTTTTGACATGAAAAGTACACTCAAGGTCACATTCAAGGGCATTTTAGTCATTTAATATTTTGGTTTTTTGGCCCAATGTCTTCTTGGATGTTGTAGTCCTCTGAGTTATCTTCGCGTAGCCTCTGACCGTGCCTCATTCCGAGCTATAACGAAGAAATGGCGGCATTTTCCGTAAAACAGGACAAAGCTGCAGATTGCAGACCTGTAGGTGCGAATCGATTCGGAATTTTTCCGAATCGATTCGGCCCTACAGAAAGTCCGCAAATTGCTATTTTTTAGTGGATTTTGGTGGGGTATTTTTGGGTAAAAGAATTGTATAATGGGAGAGATCAATTTTAGACTTGATATAATTCATTTAGGTTAGTTTTTAGGTGATATTTTTTAGAGCTTCTCTCTCCTAGGGTTCCATCCCAATTTGTATGTAAGTTGTTACTATTCATCTTCTTCCTCTTTAATAAAGCTTCCATTTCTTGATTTCTTGCTTTGATAACTAGTTTCCTTTCTTTCAAATTAGTTTATTGTTGTTATTTATTGCTTTAATTAGTTTAGTTGTTGTTTAAAATAGTTTAATTCATGTATTGTCCGTAGATAACGGGTTGGGATTGCGTTTCCGCCATTAATGGGAGACGAGCTCCAAAAGTTAGGTTTTGGGTAAAATTATATTTAATTGAAACCGCGTGTATTAAAGTTGGATTGTTATGCGTTTAACTTTATTTGTCACGCAACTTTAGTGTTTATAGCGATAATCCGAATTTAATCCGCGTGTCAGCATTTTTGATTAAATGTTTAATCTCGCAACTTTGTGTTAAATTCCTTATTGTGTGATGTTTATGATTAATTAAAAATGCCCGATTAAATGTTATCGAACTGAAATTCTAATTATTGGTTGTTTAGCCCATGGTGGGGATGCGATCCCGACTCTCGTTTTATGAATTCTAGTTTAGACTTAACTTCTTAATTTTTCCCTTTTCTTTATTTTCAACCTATCACCTTTTACACTTTTATTCCTGAAGTAATTAAACAATTAAAATCTAAAATTTAATCACTCCCTGTGGATTTCTTATGATACCCGACTTACCGCTGTGCTTGCCTCGCAAGTGTAGTAGTAGCTTAGGTTTTTTTGTATCACGGCGGCGAAACACACAACGATTGTGTCCTCACACGAACACACTTTTTCCGCTCGATGAAAATGGCGCCGTTGCCGGGGAGTGTGTTTTAGATAGTAATTGTTTTATTATTTCGTAGTATTTTTCCTTTTGTATTTGTATTCATTGTTTTAACCTTTTTTGCAGGATTTGCATACTTTGAGCGCTAAGAAATTTGATTCGTGGTTGCTCACTTTCTTGCTCGGATTATCCATCTGAAAACAACGAGGTAATCATGTCCTACTATTATAGTTATTACGGTTATTCTAATGATTCATACTTTGGGGATAGTTTTCAATTTTTTCATTTTCAAGATTTTCTTCAAAATGAAAGACTTGAAAACATTTATCGGAATGAAAATCGTTATTGGGAGCTTGAGTTGGATTCATTATTCGAATCCAATGACAATTTTCATTTCATTACTTTCGAAGACGAGTTTCAACCAAACGAGGATTCCGAGGCTCTTGAGCCGAGGAAGCCTACTTTGGAAGAGACTTTTCTTCTTTATTACCAAGGTTTGGAAAGCTTAAATGATGCTGGAATGAGACTTGATGCACTTTGCGATGAGGTGAATTCTTATGCACAAAACAACGAGGAGGTGGAAACTTGTGTTTCACCTCAATTTTTCAAAGAATTTCTCATCGAATGTGAATCTTTATCCCCCGAAATTCAATATCCTTCCGACGATGAGTCGATTGAGATTGAATTTGTTTCATCACCATATTCATTTTCCGTGATCGAACCATTAGAATTACCGGTTGATTCCTATGAGTGGGTAGAAACTTTTAAAATTTCTACACTTTTTGCCGATGAGGACTCTTTACCGGATTTGTTTTCAATGGATGTTATCCCGTTGTGTGCTCCATCTCCCATTCCATTTGAAAAATCTTTGGGAGATGAGTCGATTTTTCTTGGACCTCATGTGTACCTTTCCCCCTTATTATCCAAATCCCACATCGTCCGCCCAAAATTTCAAATTGGCGATGGTTCACTTTTTTCACCACCCACATGCCTTCCGTTGTTCAAACGGAATTCTTATTTTCCGGGAGGCATGTTCTCTTTGGAGGGTCCACCATTGATCTTTCAAAGTCAAATCCCTTTTTGGGTGGACCCTCAACTATTTAGACTTCTAGTGTATAGTTAGTGTGAAGCCTAAATAGTAGGTTGTAAATAGTTAGCTTTTTAATTTTCTTTCTTTCCTATTATTTTTTCTTTCCTTTTAATTTAGTCTAGTGTAATTAGTGAAATTTTTGTTATTTGTTTTTGCTATGCTCGGTACTAACTTGTTTTGTAGATTTCATTGGACTCGTGCTTATGGAGATCTCTCCAATTTTGGGTAATATCGTTCTTTTCCTCTCTTTGTGTTGTGTTCTTAATGCGCATTGAGGACAATGCAACATCTAAGTTAGGGGGTGTAGGATATTCTATCCATTTCATGTGTAGTCCATGGATTTGCTCACATTTAGTTACTAAGTATGCCTTTTTGTGAAAAATTTGAAAAATATTTTCTTTCTTTTTTCTCCTTTATTGGGCATTTTGCCATGTTTCCAGTGACAAATTTCAATAATTGCCCGATCCGATTGACAACTCAATGATGCATTTTCTCGATTTTAGAAGTTATTAGACTTTAGTCCTCAAATCATTGATTTTGTGAATAACTTCATGAATTAAACTTTATCCCATGAGCATATGCACTTTCCTTGTAATATTGATTTGGTTTAAGATTTTTATAACTCGGTAATCTTTTGTTGCATTGTATATACTTACACCGAGTAAGCTTTGTACCTTTCATCATTTGTGAGTGTTATACGCTATTCTTTTCTCATTGAAAACGTTGAATTCGTTGATAATCTCACTATTCTTTCACTTGGCCGTTCATTAATTGAGTTCATACTTGAAATGTATTAGTTGAGCATGATTTTCATATATTGTTTTGACTTGAGAATTGCGTAAACTTTTGGAAATGATCATAGGCCCTCTTTGTTATATCACCCTCATTAGCCTTGACCTCACCTTATATGTTTCCCTAGTCAACCCCTTTGAGCCAAAATATAGCCTTTCGTTTCATAACCCCATTCCCATAACCGACTCCGCATTGGAGTTTTAGCCCATACATACACTTTCCATACCATTGCTTGGAATGTTACTTGGGATTGAATGTTGTTGTTATGATGTCGGTTGCAATTTAGGCATATGAGAGTTTGAAAAGTAAAAGGAAAGAAAGAAGTGAAAAAGGGAAGAAAAAGAGAAAGCAAAAAAAAGCAAAAGCAAAAGAAAACAAAAACAAAAAGATAAAAAGAAGAAAAGAAAAGAAAGAGAAAGTTGTATATGTTGTGTATAGTTCAATAAGCTTTGATTACTCTCCAGTTGTTATATCTAATGCTTGTTTGGAAGTTACTTTCCATTTTTGATATTGTCCACATTCTTCCCATTATCCCGAGTTTTCATCTCGAACACTTTGAATCCGTACATACATTCCTTCATTTCGTACCCTAGCATATCCTACATTACAACCCTATTACAAGTCCTATGTGATCTTAGGTTGATGTAATTCAAAAGTTTAAATAGTTTTGATAATCTGTGAAAATGCATTTCGCCTCTTTTAGTGTGCGGTATACTTTCATTGAGATTGCAAGTTTTTCATTTCCTATATAGCGTTCCTCATTTGTGACATGTGCGCGGCCTAGTTTCCATTTATATTTACTCTTTAGCCCGCATGTCCCGTGTATTACCTCCCTTTTCATAGTGAATTCATTTGTTGAGCCTAATGCCCGTGAGGATTGAATGTATGCTTGCTTTGATTAGTATCCGGTTTATATAAGTTTTTCACCAAATCACACTATGCATGTGCTTTGCCCCCTCCCACTTTTAAAGTTTCAATTCTATGAGGTGCATTCAACTTGTTAATAACAACGGACTTTAGCTTGAATTCGTTCAATATGCTAATAACATGTTTGAAATCTTTTTCGTTGTTGTTAAGTTTGTCGCATGTTTGGTTGGGCATATTTTGAGGAAACTATATGATGTTTGTGGGTTTCATCCCTGAAAACCCTCACGAGACGACACTCGTCCACTAGGGTAACCTAGGGGTTTAACGGCTTATTGCATATGCTAAATGAAATCGTTCGCCCGCGAAAGTGGCCTTATCTTTTTATTGATTTTATACCATACTTTTGTACTTTTCCTGTTTTTGGTTTGCTTATAGTTCTTGTTATTTCCTATTTCATTGCTAGGGACTAGCAATGTGTAAGTTAGGGGGTGTGATACGCCGCAAATATTGCGTATTTCACCCGTTAACCTACGCGTTATTAGCCCCCTCGGCTATCTTAATCCCAATATTTATGCTCGTTAACCAGACAACCTCGGATTTCTATGTTAACATGTTTTGCAGGGGTTAATTGGGCATTTGTAGGTATTTGGATGCTTAGTATGAAGTTCAAACGCTTTCCGGAATTATTTCGTCGACTTTTGCAGCTTCGGGGGCATTTTAGTAATTCCATCATTCGGATTTGAATCCCGAGCTCTTCACGGAAGTTGAAGCACTTTGATTTCTCTTCACGTGGCCGCCGACGGTGCATGATTCCGAGTTGTATCGATGGAGTTATGGCATTTTTAGGATGGTTTTGACATGAAAAGTACACTCAAGGTCACATTCAAGGGCATTTTAGTCATTTCATATTTTGGTTTTTTGGCCCAATGTCTTCTTGGATGTTGTAGTCCTCTGAGTTATCTTCGTGTAGCCTCTGACCGTGCCTCATTCCGAGCTATAACTAAGAAATGGAGGCAATTTCCGTAAAATAGGACAAAGCTGCAGATTGCAGACCTGTGGGTGCGAATCGATAATTCGGCCCTACAGAAAGTCCGCAAATTGCTATTTTTAAGTGGATTTTGGTGGGGTATTTTTGGGTAAAAAAATTGTATAAAGGGAGAGATCAATTTTGGACTTGATATAATTCATTTAGGTTAGTTTTTAGGTGATATTTTTGAGAGCTTCTCTCTCCTAGGGTTCCATCCCAATTTGTATGTAAGTTGTTACTATTCATCTTCTTCCTCTTTAATAAAGCTTCCATTTCTTGATTTCTTGCTTTGATAACTAGTTTCCTTTCTTTCAAATTAGTTTACTGTTGTTATTTATTGCTTTAATTAGTTTAATTATTGTTTAAAGTAGTTTAATTCATGTATTGTCCGTAGATAACGAGTTGGGATTGCGTTTCCGCCATTAATGGGAGACGAGCTCCAAAAGTTAGGTTTTGGGTAAAATTATATTTAATTGAAACCGCGTGTATTAAAGTTGGATTGTTATGCGTTTAACTTTATTTGTCACGCAACTTTAGTGTTTATAGCGATAATCCGAATTTAATCCGCGTGTGACCATTTTTGATTAAATGTTTAATCTCGCAACTTTGTGTTAAATTCCTTATTGTGTGATGTTTATGATTAATTAAAAATGCCCGATTAAATGTTATCGAACTGAAATTCTAATTATTGGTTGTTTAGCCCATGGTGGGGATGCGATCCTGACTCTCGTTTTATTAATTCTAGTTTAGACTTAACTTCTTAATTTTTCCCTTTTCTTTATTTTCAACCTATCAACTTTTACACTTTTATTCCAGAAGTAATTAAACAATTAAAATCTAAAATTTAATCACTCCCTGTGGATTTCTTACGATACCCGACTTACCGCTGTGCTTGCCTCGCAAGTGTAGTAGTAGCTTAGGTTTTTTTGTATCGCGACGGCGAAACACACAACGATTGTGTCCTCACACGAACACACTTTTTCCGCTCGATCAGGCCATCTAATCTTTGTGTGCCTACGGAGCGAATTAGATTGGTACCTCGAGGACATAGGTCAGAGAAGGATTTATTGAGAAGTTAATAATTCTACTGATCATGGGAGCGTAGGTATGTGCGTGACCCATGTGATGTGAACTATGTTCGCCTCCAGTGTTTGTGATTGTTGTTAATGAAACGTTTCCTGAGAGATTCGGAATATGTGGTCCTCATGTACGTGATGTACCGGGATTTGATAGCAGAGTATGTGAGCACCGCAGCTTAGTCTCGGGGTGCTAGTGTTGTATATTTATGATGTGAATAATATATCGTTAATTGAAAAGAATTTTCGTGTATAAATGTGAGGATAAATAATAGCATCAGTTTGTAAAGTGAAAATGGAAGATCTCTAGAAATTAGTAGTACTAACATGGGAGAACTGTGTAGCAAATTATAACACTCTGTCAAATAAAAGTTGGAAAATTGAATTGGATATCGTTTAAAAATTGTGGAATTTGGTCTAGGTTTAGTTAGATATAGGAATAACTAGAATGGGTACGGGTACGATAGGAGTGCAGAAGTAGTTGAGAGGTGAGGAACTCATGTGAGTGAACACACTATCATGTACTTTATATTTACTGTCTAATGATATTAAACACCTGCAAATTTTTAAACTATTTTCACAATCGCGCTCTGAGCCGTTTGCTTTCAAATATAATTTTTTGTAAAACCTTTTAGGTGCCCAGCCACAAGGACACCGTGCATTGGAGTTTTATTCAGGTGACGTGTTGTAGCTGCTGTGGAAGTTACAGGACCTTGACAGTTGTAAGGACACAAATTTCCAATTGAGTCCATGTACTGTGTTGGCTCAATTCCGGGCAAAAACATTTATTCATAGGATAGTATGTATTTGTAATACTCTCAAGCCTATGAAGTGTTTGTTGAAGACGTAGCGGCAAAGAGTATAAAGCTTCATCAACTATGCCGGTTTGCGTGCCTCGTTTCTATGTCATCAACTATGGTTCCATGCTCCCAAGGTATGAATGCGATATTATATATATAGGACATTGGAAGTTGTTTATTGGGTGTTAGGTTTAATAAAAATTGTGTTTTATTTTCAGAAAAAATTTATATTAGAACTTTAAAATAAAAGTATATAAAGTTTCTGGGTCAAAATCGAATTTTATAAACTTTCTGGAAGTCGTTTGATATGTCGTTCGAACGAGTTTTTTCGTTCGACCCATATGTCATTCGAACGAGTTTGCCAACGAGTTCCCACTAAGGTATACTGGTCCGTCGTTTGAAATATCGTTCGAACGAGATTGTTCGTTCTAACGAGATTTTCAACGAGCTTCCAACGAGTCCATACTGGAGCGTCGTTAGAAGACTCGTTCGAACGAGATTTCGTTCGAACGAAATGTCGTTCGAACGAGATGCCAGGCGGGAATAGTTTTTGGTAGTTTTTCCCCCACTTTCCCACTAAGTTTTTAACCAACTTTTTCAGACTTTATCAATAGCGGGAATAACATTTTTCAATCTAACTTTTCCATCCTAGTTTCATCTCTTAGAGAGAGTTTGAGTGCAAATTGTTTTAAGGAAAATGTTCATGTTTTGAGTGCTAATTTTTCAAAAAGAAATTCACTTACCACTCTAGTTTGTACCCCCATATTGTTTATCCAAGTTCTTATATACATATCAATTGCTTGGAGTTTGACACCGGTTTTCTCTACACCGAATTGAAGCAAATTTTTGGGTTTTTCTTCTACCTCCCACAAGGAAAGAAGAAGTGTTTTATGTTGTTTTACCCGCTTGGAGAAAGGCTTCATGTTCGGGTGACGGTGACCATATAAAGTCCTATCGGTGGATTCTGAGACCGCGGTGGTGTCCCAAGGTTATTCGCTAGGAAGAGGTTTCTACAAGAAGAAGCATCGGGGCTTGAGAGGGATCGAGTCGTGTGTTGTAAGTCTTTTGTCTTGTACTTGTAATTCCGTATCTAGTGAATTTGTGGCTAGGGCCGTCCGAGGTTGTTTCCCGTCTTGGGTTTTTCCTCGAACATCGCGGCGTAGTGTGATTGGTTTATTTTATCTTGCATAAATAATTTGGAACACATACTTAGGATAAATCAAGATAAAATTTTGTTTAAATTATCACACTCAATTTAATTTAGGACTAATATTAAATATTGGGTAAAGTTGTTTAATTCAAGTCATTTGCAAAAATTGGTTTGGCCTAACTTTGTTGAAATGAAAAATATGACTTAGGCAAATTCTAGGACTTGGATTTAACTTCACTTGGTTTAAGTTTAATTTATTTAAAGAAAATTAAAACTTGGTAATTGTTTGTTTTGTTGAACCATCATCATCTTTTACGCTTCCGCATCTCGTGTTGTTTATATAAAAGGAAATTACAAGTTAAATAATTTAATTGGGAAAATTAAATTTCGGGCCTTTTCAAATTGGTATCAAAGCCAAAGCGATAAATTATTTCGTTAAAGATCCTTTAAATAATTTTTGGCTAAAATGGAATTTTCCCCATTTTCAAAATTTCCTATTTTTGATGGTTCAAACTACGCGTATTGGAAAGCGCGAATGAAATCGACACTAAAATCTATCGACGAGAGAGTTTGGATGTCTGTTGTTAACGGGTGGTCCCCACCAACTTATTTAGTTGAAAATGAACGTGTTATCAAACCCGCCGATAGATGGACTGAAATTGAGTTTAAATTGCTAATTTCAATTCCCGTGGTTTAAATGCCTTGTTTAAAGCTGTCACACCGGATGAATTCCGACGTATTATGACGTGTGAGACCGATAAAGAAGCTTGGGATATTTTACAATTAACTCATGAAGGAACTAGTGTCGTTAAACATCAAAACTCCAAAACCTCACCACTCAATTTGAAACTATCAAAATGAATGAAAAAGAAACTTTTGATGAATTTTATGCTAGACTTTCTGATATTGTTAATTCATCTTTTAATTTGGGAGAGAAAATACCTGACGACCGTGTAGTAAAGAAAATTTTAAGGTCCCTACCCGATAGATTTATTCCTAAAGTGACCGTTTTAAATTCTTTACCAACTTTAGCCTCTACGAAATTAGAAGAGCTTGTAGGTGATTTGCAAACTTAGGAACTAGATATGTTTCCCTCTAAAGCCGAAAAGAAAATCGAAAAGGGCGTTGCTTTAAAAGCCCGAAAAGAGGTCAAACAAGTAGTAGAGAGCGAGAGTGATAGTGACTCGGAAGACATGGCTTTGTTTGCTCGTAAATTTAGAAATTTTTTTAAAATTAACAAAGATAAATTTAAAAATGATTTTAATAAATTTGAATCTTCTAAGCATGACAAAGGCGAGAAGATTTCTAAAACCGAGAAGACACCTAAAGCCGAAAAGATCCCTAAATCTAGTAATGAAAATATAGATAGGGACGAGTCAAATAAGTGTTTTGGTTGTGAAGGTTATGCCCATAGGGCTTATGAGTGCCCCGCTAAACTAAGGAAAGAGGGTAAGCGACCCATTTCATATAATGCGACCCTTAGTGATAGTGATACGGAAGAGAAGCCCGATTCCCCCACTAAGAAAAATTTTGTGGCTTTTATGGCTAGTCATGTGAGTGATAGTGAGAACTCATCGATTGATGAAACCTTAACACATCACACTTCCAAGGTCATTGTTTATGATTCTCTTGTTTCTGATGATAATGAGAGTGGAGAAGAAAGAGAGAGGGAAAATGAAGAAGAGGTTAATGTGAGTGAACTTCAAAATGCCTTTCAAGAGCTTTATAAAGAATCAATTAAATTGAAAAGAGCTAATTTGAAGTTAGAAGCTAGTTTAAGAGAGAGTGTCAAGGTCGTTGATGATAATGCTTTAATAGAAGACCTTAGGACACGTGAGAGGACTCTTCAAGAGAAGCTTGAATATGTAGAAGGCAAAAGAGATAGCCTTAGGGGTTTAATGGAATCCTTGAAAAAGGAGCTTCTTGCATTTGAAGAGCGAAATGTTTTATTAGTGTCTAACATTTTAGAATTACAAGATAAATTAAAAGACTCTAGTAATGTCAAATTTGATTTGAATTGTCTCTCGGAAAAACTAGATAAAATCTTAGGAACGGTCCAAATTAAAAATGACACTTGTAGTTTAGGTTTCAATACTAGTAATGAATCTACTCATAAAGCCAAGACCAATGTTTTAGGAGAATCTACTAGTAATGCATTTAGAGATCACTCCTTAGGTAAATCTTTTCGACATACTTTTACCTGCACTCATTGTGGTCGAAAAGGTTATCATAGGAAATTTTGTTTTGATCTTAAACGAATTCCTAGAAAATCCCAACGTAATGCAACCACTGTATTTAAAATTCATACACCCCAAGATAGTCATTCTTCATTAATTTGGTTTAGGAAATCCGACTTAATTGCCTTGCAAAATAGGGTTTATGATTCTCATTTACTTTCACATGCTTCCTCCCTTGCTAAATCTAAAGGATGAATGTGTTAGTGTTTGCATACTTTAGCGTTTGTACTTCATGCTATATTGACATGATAAATGTATGCTTGTTTAATCATTTGCTAATCTATGCTCCATGTTTATCACATGCTAGAATTATGAGTTTTTTTTTATCTTTTGTATTATATTTCCTTCATTTTGTTTGCATTAAATGAAAAATACAAAAAGATTTTTGTTTATCATTTGTGTTTTATTTATTTCATTAATGCTTAATGAAAAATACAAATAACTTTTGTTTATCCTTTTGAGTATATATATTTATTTTTGGTGAAAAATGTTAAAAACTCAAAAAGGTTTTATTTTGTGTTTATTTTGGTTTGACACACTTTAAGTGGCATATACTTGTGTTTGAATCCCTCCTTTAACGCTCCCACGTGGCTAGAACTTTTGGTTTAGATTATCAATCCTTATTATGTTCTTTACCATATCTTATGGAGTAGTTAAATTTTGTATTGATTAAATGGATTCTATTTTTATATGCCTCTAATCACACATGCACGAGCTATTTTGAAATTTTAACTTCATATGTATATTTGAGCTATGTGAGGTGTTCTCCTTCCAATCTTGTCATCTACATATTTGTGACTTTGGAGAACTAGTGCATGTCAAAATCCGTTGCATGTGAGATTTGTGTGAAAAATGAAAACATGATAAATAAAAATGTGCACGGGGAAGGGCTCCGAAAGGACCAAGTGATCCTTTGCGATAGTAAGCCACCGTTTTGAATGGACCTAAAAGAAATACGTGATCCAAAGGCCTAAAAACAGATAATATGGCATTAAAAAGAAAATAAATTGCCAAGGCCTATGTTTGATTGATATATTCATTCAAATTTAATATAAATGCATATTGAGGAAGATTGGATGGTATATCAACGGTTTGCACAATGTCCGTTTATCCTAGTTGCGTATTTCATGTCATGACTCTATTGGTTTGTAGAATCATCAATATGCTAGGCTTGTATGCGTTGTGTATGTTTGTTCATTGAGTTCAATCTATATTGTCACATGAGGTTATATTTCAATGTGATGAAGTTTGCAATCAAATGAGAACTCCGTGAACGTTTATTAAGTGTTTGCGTCTAAATTTAATCGTTACTAGTTCACACCCCTACACTTCCGTTTCCATATGATACATTTTTGCCATACGAGTGTGAAAGACTCCTATTATATGTTGTGTGTGTCATTTGTGTGTTTCTAGTCTACATATATATGCAAGTACTCTATTGGTATATTTCTAGTGTATATATATATATATATATATATATATATATATATATATGATATTTGTTTGTCTTTGCCTTGATTTCTAGTCCATCCATGCTTATACTTCATTATTAGTATCTATCTTGGATTAGTTGTGCTTTTGTTGCTCATGTGCTTTAATGTCTTAACACTTTAAGCTTCAACGTGTTTATTAGTTCTTTATCCTTTGCCTATTCCTGGAAAAAAAACGGGGAGAAAATGAAAGGAGGAGAAATGGTATCTAATCCTATTATTATCGTATCTTAGTTTAGGGGAGATTTATCTTAGGGGGAGACGTCTTTCTAAGTAGGTCATGCGTTTGATAAAGGGGAGAATTATTTTAATTGGGCGTAATTAATTAATTGCCTTTAATACTCATATTTCAGTCTCGCGACAATTTTAATTTTTTCAATATTCATATATTGCTATATATACACATGATAATCAAATACCAACTCACATCTCGTTAGTATTTATATCCGGATTAATTCTCAATTAATTCACATTTAATTTAATTAATCCCATAAATAAATATGAAGAAAATTAAGGGGTATTACATGACACCCTGACTAATTAAATATCGGTAGCTACTCCTTTATTAAATTAATACAAAATTCCAAGTTGGTTCAGTTCATAGCATCACTGTCGAAAATATTTTAATAAATATTAACCACCTAGTATATAAAAAGTGGGTTGCCAATTTTAATTTAATTTGATAAACATACATTAAGTGAATTATGAAATGCTAACATAACCACCACAATATAGTCACAATAGAATAACCATCAACTAATAATAGGTCTGGAGGAATACACCTCATTACAATCCAAATGCTGAAATAAATAAATACCAAGTCTACATTGCTAAATTAATTACAACCCAAAGTCTGAAATAATTGAAATGTAAGATGTCTCTAAAGGAATGGGGCAACATGCCCAATAAAATAACAAAATCTGATAATGGAATCAAGATCGAAGATGGAGGCCTCTACTGTCAAGGTCCTGTAACTTTCACAGCATCTACATCACGTCACCTGAATAGAACTCCTATGCATGGCGTCCTTGTGGCTGGGCACCTAAAAGGTTTTACAAAAAAATAGATTTGAAAGCAAACGGGTCAGAGCCCGATTGTGATAATAGTTTATAAATTTGCAAGTGTTTAATATCATTAGACAATAAATATAAAGTACATGATAGTGTGTGCACTCACATGAGTTAATCACCTCTCAACTACTTGTGCACTCCTATCATACCCGTACCCATTCTAGTTGTTCCCATATCTAACTAAACCTATACCAAATTGCAACATTTTTAAACGATATCCAATTCGATTTTCCAACTTTTATTTAACAGAGTGTTATAATTTGCTACACAGTTCTCCCTTGTTAGTACTACTAATTTCTAGAGATCTTCCATTTTCACTTTACAAACTGTTGCTATTATTTATCCTCATATTTATACACGACAATTCTTTTCAATTAACGGTATATTATTCACATCATAAATATACAACACTACCACCCCGAGACTAAGCTGCGGTGCTCACATACTCTTCTATCAAATCCCGGTACATCACGTACATGAGGACCACGTATTCCGACACTCTCAGGAAATGTTTCATTAACAACAATCACAAACAATGGAGGCGAACATAGTTCACATCACATGGGTCACGCACATACCTACGCTCCCATGATCAACAGACTTATTAACTTCTCAATAAATCCTTCTCTGACTTATGTCCTCGAGGTACCAATCTAAATCCCCCCCGTAGGCACACAAAGATTAGATGGACCTAAACGAATGCCAACCTCCCATGATAGCAAGTACGGTAGGTATGCCATTCACATGTAACTACATATACTAAGCATTCTCACATCTTAGATATTAAAATATTTTGTTAGTGGTATACTTCTTGTTCTTATACCAACACTTAGTGTTATACAAATCACAAGTCCCCGGTTTCTATGTATTTAAGTTATCAGTTATTCTCACTTCGTGATTAGTTACTCGCTTCCCAATCCACAAATGTCATCATGCTCAAGACACTATTCTAAGTTTTACTCCTCAATGTACCCCAATCTCCCAACTATACCCACTAGTTAATAAGTGAAGGTTATCTCATCATTTAAATAAGTCTACGGGATACTAGAAATCAATTCAGGCCAAAAAGGCCATTCTGTCAACTCGTTAGAAGTCTCGTTAGAACGAGTACGTTCGAACGAGTTCGTTTGAATGGAGGGCTTCGAACGAAATACCAACTCGATAGAAGTTATACTGTCATCTCGTTAGAAGTTCGTTCGAACGAGGTTGTTCGAACGACCTGGGCAGGTCTTCTAACGAGATGGCAGTTTCAACCCAGAAAATCCCAAATCCGTTTTTCTCAATTCTTCTCTCCTCTAAATCCACCCTAAGACCATCCAAATTATGTTTTAACGTATATAAACCATTTCTAATCACGCTAGATCATTCCTTAACATAATTAAGGGGTTAAATCTTTATAAATCATGTTGGAATTAATATGAATCTCCGAATATTTCCCCAAACCCTATGAACATGAGCTCATAATCTTCTTATGCCCAATTACTCATCATAAATCCATTTTTAAATCATCATCATCATATATATATATATATATATATTCGAATATTAAATTGGTCCATCATCATTCTATATGCAAATCCTAACCCAAATTCAAAGTTCTTCCAACAATTTCATGGGTTTTCTTCAAAAAGTTCAGTATAAAATAATTCCTACACTAAGCATGAAAGACATATTCAATGCACTTAAAAGACGAAATCACTTGCCTTATATTGTTCTTCTGAATTAATGTTGGTGAATGAAGGTTGATTCTCTCCTTTCTCTACAGATTTTCTCCCAAGGTTGAAGATGGTGGTTGGAGGTTTCTTTTTTGAACTTCTTCAAACTCTCCTATAACTCCCGTATCCCTCTTACTCACTTAATGTTGATAATGGGCTTAGTGGGTCCTAAATAATATATAATTAACTCCTAAAATTCGTAGGTTTTAATTCCCTAATTTTTAAAATTACCAAAATGCCATTTTAAGTTGCCAGTATGACCCAAAAATGCCCCGGGACCAAAACTAAACCCCCGGATAGTGTTTTCTGACTGTTTAGACCCTTCCGGACTCGTTGGCGCACTCAAAATAACCATTCGATTGATGAAAATAAAATTCACTTTTTAATTCAAATAATTACATTCCTGACGCAACTGACACGCGCATCCCAACTAAATTTCCCAAATTGTCGTATTTCAGTCTCGCGACAATTTTAATATTTTCAATATTCATATAGTGCCATATATACACATCATAATCAAATACCAACTCACATCTCGTTAGTATTTACATCCGTATTAATTCACATTTAATTTAATTAATCCCTTAAATAAATATCAACAAAATTACGGGGTATTACATGACACCCCGACTAATTAAATTCCGGGTAGATACTCCCTTATTAAATTAATACAAAATGTCAAGTTGGTTCAGTCCATATCATCACTGTCGAAAACATTTTAATAAATACTAACCACCTAGTATTTAAAAAGTGGGTTGCCAATTTTAATTTTATTTGATAAACATACATTACGTTAATTATGAAATGCTAACATAACCACCACAATATAGTCACAATAGAATAACCATCAACTAATAATAGGTCTGGAGGAATACTCCTCATTACAATCCAAATGCTGAAACAAATAAATACCAAGTCTACATCGCTAAATTAATTACAACCCAAAGTCTGAAATAACTGAAATGTAAGATGCCTCTAAAGGAATGGGGCCACATGCCCAACAAAATAAGAAAATCTGATAATGGAAACAAGATCGAAGATGGAGGCATCTACTTTCAAAGTCCTGTAACTTCCACAGCATCTACAGCACGTCACCTGAATAGAACTCCTATGCGTGGCGTCCTTATGGCTGGGCACCAAAAAGGTTTTACAAAAAAATAGATTTGAAAGCAAACGGGTCAGAGCCCGATTGTGAAAATAGTTTATAAATTTGCAAGTGTTTAATATCATTAGACAATAAATATAAAGTACATGATAGTGTGTGCACTCACATGACTTCCTCACCTCTCAACTACTTGTGCACTCCTATCGTACCCGTACCCATTCTAGTTGTTCCCATATCTAACTAAACCTATACCAAATTCCAACATTTTTAAACGATATCCAATTCAATTTTCCAACTTTTATTTAACAGAGTGTTATAATTTGCTACACAGTTCTCCCATGTTAGTACTACTAATTTCTAGAGATCTTCCATTTTCACTTTACAAACTGTCGCTATTATTTATCCTCACATTTATACACGATAATTCTTTTCAATTAACGGTATATTATTCACATCATAAATATACAACACTAGCACCCCGAGACTAAGCTGCGGTGCTCACATACTCTGCTATCAAATCCCAGTACATCACGTATATGAGGATCACGTATTCCGAATCTCTCAGGAAACGTTTCATTAACAACAATCACAAACAATGGAGGCGAACATAGTTCACATCACATGGGTCACGCATATACCTACGCTCCCATGATCAGTAGACTTATTAACTTCTCAATAAGTCCTTCTCTAACCTATGTCCTCGAGGTACCAATCTAAATCCCCCCCCGTAGCCACACAAAGATTAGATGTACCTAAACGAACGCCAACCTCCCATGATAGCAAGTACGGTAGGTATGTCATACACATATAACTACATATACTAAGAATTCTCACATCATAGATATTAAAATATTTTGTTAGTGGTATACTTCTCGTTCTTATACCAACACTTAGTGTTATACAAATCACAAGTCCCCAGTTTCTATGTATTTAAGTTATCAATTATTCTCACTTCGTGATTAGTTACTCGCTTCCCAATCCACAAATGTCATCTGGTTCAAGACACTATTTTAAGTTGTACTCCTCAATGTACCCCAATCTCCCAACTATACCCATTAGTTAATAGGGGAAGGTTATCTAATCATTTAAATAAGTCTACGTGATACTAGAAATCAATTCAGGCCAAAAAGGCCATTCTGTCAACTCGTTAGAAGTCTCGTTCGAACGAAGGGCTTCGAACGAAATACCAAATCGTTAGAAGTCATACTGTCATCTCGTTAGAAGTTCGTTCGAACGACCTGGGCAGGTCTTCTAACGAGATGACAGTTTCAACCCAGAAAATCCCAAATCCACTTTTCTCAATTGTTCTCTCCTCTAAATCCACCCTAAGACCATCTAAATTATGTTTTAACGTATATAAATCATTTCTAATCACCCTAGATCATTCCTTAACATAATTAAGGGGTTAAATCTTTATAAATCATCTTGGAATTAATATGAATCTCCGAATATTTCCTCAAACCCTATGAACATGAACTCATTATCTTCTTATGCCCAATTACTCATCATAAATACGTTTTTAAATCATCACATATATATATATATATATATATATATATATATATATATATCTTCGAATATTAAATCGGTCCATCATCATTCTACATGCAAATCCTAACCCAAATTCAAAGTTCTTCCAACAATTTCATGGGTTTTCTTCAAAAAGTTCAATATAAGATAATTCCTACACTAAGCATGGAAAACATATTCAATGCACTAAAAATACCAAATCACTTGCCTTAGATTGTTCTTCTGAATTGATGTTGGTGAATGAAGGTTGATTCTCTCCTTTCTCCACAGATTTTCTCCCAAGGTTGAAGATGGTGGTTGGAGGTTTCTTTTTGGAACTTCTTCAAACTCTCCTATAATACCCGTAGCCCTCTTACTCACTTAATGTTGATAATGGGCTTAGTGTGTTCCTAAATAATATATAATTAAATCCTAAAATTCGTAGGTTTTAATTCCCTAATTTTTAAAATTACCAAAATGTCCTTTTAAGTTGCCGGTATGGCCCAAAAATGCCTCGGGACCCAAACTAAACTCCCGGCTAGTGTTTTCTGACTATTTCGACCCTTCCGGACTCGTTGGCGCACTCAAAATGACCATTCGGTTGATAAAAATAAAATTCACTTTTTAATTCAAATAATTACATTCCTGACGTGACTGACACGCGCGTCCCAACTAAATTTTCCAAATTATCGTATTTCAGTCTCGCGGCAATTTTTATATTTTCAATATTCATATATTACCATATATACACATTATAATCAAATACCAACTCACATCTCGTTAGTATTTATATCCGGATTAATTCTCAATTAATTCACATTTAATTTAATTAATCCCTTAAATAAATATCAATAAAATTACGGGGTATTACATTTTAGTATCCTCTTGCTTGTATCTAACATACATTACTGATGAATTTATAGAATAATATCTGTTGTAGGTCTCTAAATGTTCTACAGTCTGCACTTTGTGATTAACTGATTGTTCAAGTGCCTCAAGTTTTGTTAATTTTATTTGAATTGCTCGTGATAACGTGTTCCTACAATATAGCTTACCTCTGTGCATACCTAAGTCGTGCAGGGACCCAAACCATATTTATCTTGTAGCTCCCCTACTTGACTAATTCAAGAAGTTGAACGCCATGTTTCTTATTTCTTTATAATTCCCATTGTGGCTCTATTACTCCATCCATCTAAGAGTCCGAAAAAATGATATTGAACTGAGTGAGGAGCTCCATTCTAGCTCAAGAGTCTCGGAAAGTTGACCTTAAGTAATACAGCATACCACCCTTCTGTGAAAGAGGATAATCTGACACGTGCAAATCCTTAGGTGAGAAAGCCCTAAAGAGAAGCGGAAAAGCCCACTTTTCCCCATACACTTTATACAAGAAGGTTTTCGGGTTTCTATTATAGAAAATGTTCAACATAAGAGTCACGATAATAAACTTTTATAAGCATTTGGTCCTTTTCTTATTTCTTGATGATATCCGAGTGATGTTAAGGAAATGTTTCCATTTATAGGGCCACATCAAATCGTACTCGTTAACATCGAATGAAGTGAGAATCTATGTAGTGCACGAATCGAGAGAATGACCTAATTGTAAAATGTCTTTCTATTTAGTGTTTTATTTTTATTAGAGTGAGGAATATCCCTTTGTTAATAACGATTTGTTAGTGAGGTTAAATGAGTCTTTTAGCGTCTATAAGTGTTCCCCAGCTTGGTCCTCAACTAGGCTAGGTTTATATATTAATAACCTTTTTTTGTACTCGCTAATTACTTGAATATAAGTGCTATAAATGAATGAGAAAAGTTGAGAGAAATTCCTTGATTATTTATTCCTATATGTAAGTTGCGTTGACTTGCTCCCGCTAGGTACGTCAAATTTCCAGCAGCGACAGTCGCTTCTAATGTGGCCGCAATTGTTCTTGTAAGAGCCATGATGAAGGCTCGAAGGGACGATCAATGGGCCACCACTCTAAGCACTTTCTATGCACGCACAGTCTAGTGGCGCCTGACGCCACCTTAACAACTGTCGTTTGCTTTATGGCTCCACCAAACACTCCACCCAATGATGACTGATCCCCATTGAAGCTTTTGTTGACATCGCCCCCCACCATTGATCAAGGAAGCACAAACACTTCTAAGAAAACAACGTGCCTGTGTCCGACATGTGTCTAAACCGACATTCTACAAACACTCTCGGACACCTAAACAACATTCCTTTCACGCGTCCATAATCTAAATGAAAAATTAATGCGTCAGTTTAAGTGTCCAACACTTGTTTGCACTTGTATATATTTAGGAAGTGGCTATCCCCGCTGCCTTACAAGTTTCCCCCACTCCATTTATATGTTGAGAGACTCAAATACCCTCAATATCTACCTCCTTTCATTCATCCATAACACCCGCAAGTGCTTTTTATTCATCCATTAATCTAAAAATTAAATTACGTGACAAACATTTATACTCAAAACTGATACTCACATAATAAAACAAATTCCATAATTAAAAATCAAAAAGGTATTTTCAGTAAAAAAATTGTTTTTTATTACAAAAAATTGTTTTTAATAATTGTTTTTTATTACAAAAAGATTGTTTTTTATTACAAAAAGATTTATTTTCCTCCCTGCACGAGATGTACGCACACAGGGTCTTTTTCTTTAGAAAAGATCACAAGTGTTCACCCTCTCCAAGCTGACAACCAAACAAAAAATTTGAACATTTGAAGGTACATCTGCCTCCAAATCATATTTATATGGTTCAAAAGTTGAAGAGGATGGGGAATTTACAAGAATATCGAAGTGTGATTTGTAAAAAAAAAAAGGCATATCAAGAGAGATGAGTTCGAATTCAAAGAAACACCACTAGATATATAGTTGTGACAACCCGCATTCCGAAGTAAGGGGTGGCCAGCCTGATACTCCGACATATGCGGAAATCATGGATGGAAATCATTCTCAGCACCACAAATATAGTAAGAGTGTACGGGAAAACCACCCATTAATTCAGAAAACGGGTTGCCAAAACAATTCATTTGATTTAAAATTTAAGTTAAGAAAACAATTTAAATAACCCATCCTAAAGAAAAATAGTGGAATTCCGACGCATCATATATATATCATGCATCTAAGACGAACATATACAAGGGGAGAACCGAATATGCTGTCGGTCCACAGCTACACAAAAGGAATTATAACAGTTCATTAAGTTACGTAATACATTCATTAAACAATTACAAAGTTTGGGCCACTCGCCCGAATGACAGACCCGATCATAACTAGATATAAAAAATGATGGCGTCTAGCAAAAACATCCTGTAATATCCGCAATTTCTTACAGCTCCTTAAAAGCAAAAGATTAGGGATATCAACACGGGCGTCCTTGCGGAGGAGAACCTAGGCGGATAAAACAACATGCACAACATAGAAGAACGAACGGGTCAGGGCTCGGTTTTTATATAGTTCCCAGATGAACAAAAATAATGCTAGATATGAACAGTTAATCATGGTGATGAACAAAAATAATGCTAGATATGAACAGTTAATCATGGTGATGAACATCAAATATCTAACAACCTAACCATAAATTATAAATGACATGCCTACAGATAAAATTATGCAAGAGAATAAAATTATGTTTTATTAAATTACAAGCTTCTATCCACACTTTCCACTTTAATCCAATTTTAAATTCCTAAACAGGAATATAATATCACCATTTTTCCTGTTTTGCTTCCAATTCTTATTCCTTAGCAGGAATATAATTATCATTATACATTTTAGTGGAAAATGTGTGTCTCTCAAGTCCCACTTGAGTTTAGAAAAGTTATATTCTTATACATATAACGATTCTAAGACCGCCCCTCCGAGTTTCCCCACTGGGCACGCCCCTAAATGACTATCATCTTCCAGGGGCCTATCATACAAGGCAGCCTGGGTACCTAACGCACGTCGGGAAGTGGCCATATGCCTGCGAGTGAGTCATAACCACACCCGGAATTACCTCACTAGCACATAAAAATACATATAATAAACCCGCATATGACCGAGGATTATAGTCTCCCTGCATTCACTAGTCAGGGGACATCACCTCATGCGCAAGCTTCCCTTATGATAGCATTTAGAGAGGTATGTTTAAGTAAATTAGCATTTACTATAAAAATCATACTTTTCATTTCCATTAACAGTTACGTGTTTCATTTTATCAGAAACCATGATCATTGGATATTTCATTAATATTCATCTTAGGGTATGCCTCGAATAAGTCTCCAAGGGATCACAATCATTCCCAGAACTTAAGGTCTTATATTCCTCGATTTAAGCCCCTAAAGTCTCCAAGCATGGGCCTACGACCCCCATCCTTCTATTAGGATGCATAAAGATAACTAATGCCTACGACCCCCATCCTTCAAAAATATCACCTTTATTCTATTTAAAGTCTCAAATTGTTAAATCATAATGCACTAAGCCAAAATTGACCGAAGATGGAAATTGAAAGAAAATTGACGACTTAACGAATAAGTGTGGAGATTGATCAAACCCGGTGAGATTTCGAGCCTTTCAATTTTTTATGAGTTTTTAAATCAATCCGAGTTTATGATTAACTCAAAGTTCTTTTCAGCGTTTTAATAAGTCGTTGATGATCTCAATCCTTTGTTTTGATCGGTTATGGGAAATGTGTGAAATGTTGTCTCGAAATTCGTGCTAAATATATCTCTAAACTTAATTAATCTCGAGATGCATATAGTAATGTGATTAGCAATTCGGACAATGAAGTAGGCCCTCGTTTGTTTAACCCAAAAATATTAGCCATAAAAAGTTGTGAAAAAAAAATTATCCCTTTGCAACCCAATTTGAGCCTAATATTTTTTTTCCTTTTCGTTTGGTAACCCGAAAAAAACCCAAATGGTCCGAAATCGTGAAAAAATTGGAAATTTATCAAGCAAGTCCAAATTGTTCAATAAAAAGGGCAAGAGAAAAACAGAAAAAAAAATTGAAAAAGAAAGAGAAAAATGAGCAAATGCCCGAAAAAGCACTAATGGACATCATAAGGACATTTTCCAATTCCGAACATTCCCTCCATTTCCATTTTTACCCTTTAAAACTTTTAACCTGAAAAGTCCTAACCGAGTTCGAATGGCGAAATTGGTTACCGCATGGAGAGCTAAGACATGAAAAGATAATATGAGAGATTAAATGGTGTGAACTAGAGGCGATGTTCCCGTTTCCTAATAACTGTATTCCGATGATGAGATCTTTTCACCATATATTTCCCTCTTTTCAATTTTGTATGCATGAAATTGTGTCCATTATATTTACTCTTTATATTATGCATTTCGAGAGAAAATAGCCACAATCCGAGTGATTCATTTGTGAGTGCATCCGTAAGAATTTGAATCAAAACAAATTTTTGGAAAGTAACGTAATGCTCAATCGGTGGAAATTTGAGGTTGAATTTTTGGCTTTGCACACACACACTATGGTTTGAGACAGTTGAATATGAATTTATGGTGATTATTTTTCGAAAAGTTTAAATTGTACAATTTTTAAGTATTTTGATTTTTATTTGAGTCAATAAAGAATTTTGTGGGTAAATTCACTGCAAACCCTCACGAGACAAAACTCGTCCTACTAGGGTAACCTAGAGGTTTAAAGGCTTGTTGCATACGCTAAATGCAATCGCATGCCTGTGATAGTGGAATTTTATTTTAATAGAGGAATTTTCAAGAGTGGAATTTTGGTTAAATTCAATTACATTGCCCGGGACGTGAAAAGTCCTAAGTTAGGAGGATTTGACCAAGCGTAAATTCTTCTGAATTTAGCCCCTTAAGTTAGTGATTTTAATATTTCGATCAAGGTAATTGAATCATTTTTAGTCCATATCGTTTCATTGACTGTTTCTAACAATTGTCCCAATTTTTCGTGTATTTCTGATGATGTTTTCAGGAATGGAATGAAAGAAAGGAGAGAAAGAAACCAGAAGAAAGGAGAAGATGAATGGAAGAAAAGTCAAAGGGAAAAAGCGTAAAGTTCTACTTATAATTCGAATTCGACACCAAAAGGGAATTTGAAGATCTTGAGTTCACAAGAGCACAGGAAGAAACGGAACTCAAATCGGAGTTCTAGATAAAAAGTAATGGCCAGTCAAAGATGAAGAGAAAAAGTCAGAGTGAAAGAAAATCGAACCGATCCGGTGGAAAACGGACCGATCCGAAATGTGCCAAGTCCAGTAGACCCCGGATGGATGACAAACCGATGGAAGCAGAACTGATCCGGTGGGTACCAGATCGATCCGGTGGGTACGGGATCGATCCGGTAGATTAAAAAAAGAACCGATCCGGTGGCAGAAAATCGGACCAATCCGAGGGTAATCCGGACCGGTCCGGTCATGTGAAATCCTAGCATTTATTATGAAGATTTTGGCGTGCATAGCTGGTGAAACTTGTGCCACAAGTGATTAGAGCTGTCAATTTTGTGCTAATTTGTGCTATAAAAGCCAAAGCCCTACATCATTTTAGGAGGTTGAATTCTAGGTCAATTTCTAGGGTTAGTTTTGAGAGAAATAGCTAGAAAGTTTCAATTGCTTTGAGAGTTTTTCATAAACCCTAGTTTGTAAGAATTTCTGAATTGCAATTCCGTTTCTGTTGCTGAATTCAAGTAAAATCATTCCATTCTCTTGTTTTATTATTTGCAAATCATTTACAATGTCTTCTAGATCTATAGTTTTGTGTATGAATTTGTTCTTTAACCAAATCATGTGTAGCTAAATTCCCAAGGGTTGGGGTACATGAACTCAATCCTAGGCAAATTATTTATGTAAAAAATAGAAGATAAATTAAAATATCGGGTTTATTACTTGAGTGACAGGCTTGCACTTGAGCCTAGAGAACATGCACTTTTGAGACAAATATTAAGTCGCGTCAAGTTTTTGGCGTCGTTACCGGGGATCAGAAATTGTTATAGTATCAAGAAAGTTATTTTTATTTATAAGTGATTTCGAAAAGAAAAAAAAATTCATCTCATCTCTTATGTGCTTATATGCAGAATTCATCTCCCACCCAAGTTCACGAAAATCCTATAGCCGAAGCAAGTTCTAAAAATTCTGAATCTCCTCATTTTCAGGTTCCACCTCCTTCGCCTAATAATTCCATCACAAGTCGTTCATTGAGTCAAACACTGAGTGAGAATTCTGAATCTTTCGATAGCAATATGTATGAGCACGATAGTGTTGGTGTTGGTGTTGGAGAGGATGAGATACCATATCTTCCCATGAAGGATCTTTTATTTTCGGAGCGAACTGTTACCCCTGGTTGCATTTTACTCCCGTATAATGCCGGTTAGTTCCACTTTCGGAATGGTATGATCTAAATTCTTCCTACATTTCATGGGATGGATTCTGAAAAACCATATCTCCATCTTAGAGAGTTCGAGGAAGCGTGTGAGACGTTTGGGGACCAAGCTTGTCCACAAGATGTAATCCGGTTGAAGCGCTTCCCTTTTTCCTTAAATGATAAAGCTAAAACATGGTTATGGTCCCTAACCCCAAATTCTGTGTTATCATGGAGAGATATACAAGCCAAGTTTTTATCAAAAAATTTTCCACAACACAAAACAAATTCTGTTAAAGCACAAATTCAAGCTTTTCGACAAAATGGGAATGAGGCTTTTGATAAATGTTGGGAGATATTTTAGGACTTAGTTAGTGCTTGCCCACATCATGGATTTGAAAAACATCATCTGATTTCATTTTTCCATCAAGGCCTTACTTTAGCATCCAAACAACTTCTTCAAACCATGTGTGAAAGACCTTTTTGGGAGTTAGATTCGAGCGATGCTAAGGCTCATCTGAAATATGTAGCAGAGACTACCCAAGCATGGGATATTTCTGATCCCAATAGTCAAAATTGAAATCGACAAGTGCCTAACTTGCCTACTGCGTCCGGTATTTATTACTTGGACAAGGACACTTTGTTGGATAAAAAATTTGACCAATTGGAGAAGAATTTCAGAGATATGCTTGAAGTGCGTTTGAGAGATGTAGCTGGACCCGTACAAGCCGGGAAGGAGAAAGTGTGTGCCATTTATAATGCGGTTCATTCTACCAAAGGATGCCCTATCATCCCTGCATACAAGGCAATGTACACTAAACAGGTTGAAGCAATAGGGGGGTTTCGAGGAAATTATAATGCCCAGCAAGGGAATGCATATAATAAATCATGGAGGAATAATCCTGGGTTCAATTATGGACAACCCCAAGCGGGGATGGTTCCTAACCCATATATGACTCTACCACCACCTCCTCAATTTCATCAAGTGGCTCCTCCAATGCCAAATCCTATGCAGGTACCACCCCTTGGTCCGTATGTATCTCCACCTAGGAGATCTCTTGAAGATAATCTCAATCAATTCATCCAATCTCAAAAAGAGAGCAATGCTAAATATGATCGAACGTTCATTGAAATTCATACTAGCATTTCTAGGTTGCAATCTGCAGTGAATACTCAAGAGAAGGGTAAAATTCCAGCCCAAGGCCAAAGACCTCCTCTTCAAGGACAACCCACGGTTAGCTCCACATCATCAGATTTGCAAGAACAATGTCAAGCTGTTACTACTCTTCGTAGTGGCCGCGTAATTGATCTAGCACCAAAACTTCCGAAGGAGAAAGATGATGGAGTTGAACCCGAAATTTCCAAGGAATCTGAAACTTCCGAGTCTGAAGAAACTCCGTTAGAAACGGAATTGAAAGATCAGGGAGTTGAAATTGAAATTGAAGTCAAGTTTCCCACTGCTGCTCCATTTCCTCAACGCTTAGTGCCACCCAAAAAAGGGGCTTCGCGTACCGAGGTGTTGGATGTGTTGAAGCAAGTAAAATTGAACTTGCCATTTCTTGATGCTATTCAACAAATTCCAGCATATGCTAAGGTCATCAAAGATCTGTTGACTATCAAAAGACGGCTTAAGGTAAAGAAGAATGTTTTCTTGGCACAAAATGTGAGCTCGGTCCTTCTGAATGATCTTCCACCAAAATTCATGGATCCAGGTGCACCTACAATTTCGTGCGTCATAGGAGAAAAAAGAGTGGAAAAATCATTGCTTGATTTAGGTGTGAGTGTAAACGTCCTTCCATACTTCATCTATAAGTATCTTGATTTAGGTGATTTAAAACCTACCCGAATCAATCTACAGTTAGATGATCGAACAGTGAAAGTGCCTCGTGGGTTGTAGAAGACGTGATAGTTCAAGTGGACACGTTCTACTTTCCTGTTGATTTTGTCATTTGGGACACTGAGCCTTATCCCCATGCGAGAAATCATGTTCCAATAATTTTGGGCCGTCCGTTCTTAGCTACTTCTAATGCTTTGATTAAAACACGGAATGGCCAAATGCAATTAACTTTTGGAAACATGACTCTCGAGATCAACATTTTCAATGTCGCTAACCAAATGGGTTATAAGGATGAAATTCTTGAGGTTGATCTGATTGAAGAAGTGGTGGATGAGAACATTGAGAAAATTATAGGGGGAGATGCATTGGAAGTGTGTTTAGTGCACAGTGGTGAGAAAAAGAGTTCTTATACTTAGTTTGAGCAAGAGGTGGAAGAGTTGGAAACTTGGTTACAAGAGGAAGAGAGTTTTGAGAGTTTAAGAGATGTTGATTGGATTTTTAGGTATGAAGAATTGCCTCCGAGAGAGACAACCATGAGTCCCTCTGAAAATAGATTTCCTAGTCTTGAGTTGAAGAAACTACCCTCACATGTCAAATATGCCTTTCTGGGAGAGAATGATACATTTCCTGTTATTGTGTCTTCCCGTTTAGAAAAAGGTCAAGAGGGTATGTTGTTGGATGTGTTATGGAAGCATATAAGTGCTTTTGGTTGGACTATAGCAGATTTGAAAGGTATAAGTCCATTGATTTGTACCCATAAAATCCATCTTGAGGAAGAGGTGAAGCCTTCGCGTGAGATGCAAAGGCGGTTAAACCCAACCATGAAAGATGTAGTAAGAGCGAAAATCATCAAATTGCTAGATGCTGGGATTATCTATCCCATTTCGGATAATAAATGGGTGAACCCAATTCAATTCGTTCCAAAAAAATTGGGGATGACCGTGGTTGAAAATGCTAAGGTACAATTAATACCTCAACTCACCACCACCGGGTGGCGTGTTTGCATTGACTACCAAAAGCTCAATGTCGGAACTCGAAAAGATCATTTTCCCTTACCGTTCATCGATCAAGTAATTGAACGAGTGGCGGGCCATCCTTACTACTGCTTCCTAGATGTGTATTCTGGTTATAATCAAATTGAAGTGGATGTACTTGATCAAGAAAAGACGACTTTTACATGTCCGTTTGGTACATTTGCTTATAAACGTATTCCATTTGGGTTATATAATGCGCCAGTTACTTTTTAAAGGTGCATGCTAAGTCTCTTTAGTGATATGATTGAAAAAGGTCTTGAGGTGTTCATGGACGATTTCAGCGTTTTTGGTCCATATTTTGACCAATATTTAGCTAATCTTGAAAGAGTTCTATTCCGGTGTGTGGAAAAAGAATTAGTCCTCAATTGGTAAAAATGCCATTTTATGGTTACCGAGGGCGTAGTTTTAGGCCACATAGTCTCATCTAGGGGGATTGAAGTTGATCGAGCAAAAATTAAAGTAATAGCTGAGTTACCCCCGCCAAAATCACTTAAAGATGTGAGGTCCTTTCTAGGCCATGCTGGATTTTATAGGAGATTTATCAAAGAATTTAGCGCCATCGCTAGACCTTTGAGTAATCTTCTCATGAAAGACACTCCATTTGAGTGGAATAAATCATGTCAAGAAGCTTTTGATAAACTCAAAAGCATACTTATTTCTGTGTCTATCGTGCAAGCTCCGGATTGGTCACTCCCATTTGAGCTTATGTGTGATGCAAGTGATTACGCGATTGGGGAGGTTCTTTGACAGAGGAAAGACAAGAAAGCTCATGTTATTTACTATGCTAGGAGAACATTATCTGGCCCTCAGCTTAATTACTCTACTACAGAGAAAGAGTTATTAGCAGTCATTTTTGCCCTCGATAAATTTCGCTCTTACATTGTTGGGTCACCTATCATTTGCTTCACTGATCATTCGGCCCTTAAATATCTCTTGAGCAAGAAAGATGCCAAACCCCATCTAATCAGGTGGATCCTACTCCTACAAGAGTTTAATCTCTTGATTCAAGATAAGAAAGGAGTAGAAAACGTTGTTGCTGACCATTTGTCACGCCTCTCATCCGACGTACCTATTGATCCCATTCCCATAGACGAGTATTTTCCAGATGAGAATCTTTTTGTTACTTCTTCTCTCCCCTGGTTTGTGGATATAGTCAATTACCTCGTCACTGGAGTCATTCCATCTCATTGGAATCCAAAAGAGAGAAGGAAGTTCATTACATGGTCACGCATGTTCTTTTACGATGATCCATATTTGTTTAAGTAATGTGCTGATCAAATCATCCGGAGATGTGTACCCGATGAAGAAATCCAAGGGGTAATTCGTTTCTGTCATTTGGAAGCATGTGGAGGTCATTTTTCCAAAAATAAAACAGCTGCGAAAATTCTTCAAAGTGGTCTCTATTGGCCCACAATCTTCCGGGATGTGAATACTTTTTGTAAATCATACGATAGATGCCAAAGAATGGAAGCTATTACTCGCCGTGACATGATGCCATTAACCCCAATTCTAGTCTTGGAGTTGTTTGACTGTTGGGGTATTGACTTCATGGGCCCCTTTCCACCTTCTTTTGGTTTTCTATACATCCTCGTCGCTGTAGATTACGTCTTGAAATGGGTCGAGGCGATAGCTACAAGGACGAATGACAGTAAGGTGGTGATAAAATTCATTCAAGAAAATATGCTTTCTCATTTTGGAATGCCTAAGGCCATAATTAGTGATAATGGAACTCATTTTTGCAATAGGCCTATGGAGAAACTAATGCGAAAGTATGGAATTTTCCATAAAGTTGGAACAACTTATCACCCTCAATGGAATGGCCAAGCCGAGTTCACCAATCGGGAAATCAAAAACATATTGGAAAAGACAGTCGATCCTAATAGGAAAGACTCGTCTCTCAGATTAAATGATGCGCTCTGGGCTTATAGAACCGCATACAAGAATCCCCTTGGGATGTCCCCATTTCGATTTGTGTATGGCAAACCTTGTCATCTTCCGGTTGAAATTGAACACAAAGCGTATTGGGCTGAATGAAACGATTTCATGATGGAATTTTCAGTTGAATGAGTTGGAAGAAATATGCAATGATGCGTATGAAAGTGATAAAATATCCAAGGACTGAATGAAACGATCTTATGATGGAATCATTCGTAAGAAAGAGTTTCATTAGGGACAAAAAGTACTTCTCTACAATTCAAGGTTGCACTTGTTTCCCGGAAAATTGCGGTCAAGATGGTCAGGTACGTTCATTGTGAAAGAGGTATTTCCCCATGGAGCTGTTGAACTCATAGATGAGAAAGGGGGAAACAAATTTAAAGTTAATGGGCATCGTCTCAAGCCCTATTTGGAAGCAATTGTCAAGGAAGCCGACACAATCTGGCTGCCGGACCCCATTTATGGGGATTGACTGAAGCAGCGAGGTGAGGTCGTCGTACCCCCGACATATATGGGGTGATTGTTGTACATATGAGTCTTAGGAGTTAAGCGTTGTAGGTTTGTGTCAGTCCCGCGGTTGGGAATCCGACGAGTGAGGGATGTTTAGGTTTCGATGTGCATTGCGGGTAATTTGAAGTGTAAGATATTAGAAAATCATCATTGGAATAGAGAAAGGAGCATAAATGGTGAAAAGATGAGAGAGAAGAAAATTCTAAAAATTCAGCAAACCGGATCGGTCCGGTCCTGAATTAAAAGAACCGATCCGGTCAGGCGGATCGGTCCGGGTGAAAAATAAAAGAATTGATCCGGTTAAGTCGGATCGATCCGGTCTCAAAATCGGATCGGTCCGATCATCTGCAGAATTTTATTTCCCCGAGGTTCACACCTCTTCAATCCACACCTCTTCACTCCCCCCAATCCCTTCCTTTCCACAAAATTTTAACCCATCATTTTCCCTCCATTCATTCCCCCCTATTATCTATTGCCTCCTATAAATACATCCATCCCCTACCCATTTTCTTCACACCCACATCTCTTCTCTCTTCTATCTCATTTTCTGTCTCCCTACTCCATATCCATAGCTGCTCCCCAGAAGTATAGCTCCATTGACGTCCTCCCAGATGGAAATGGAGAGTACCGTTCTCGCCACGAAGCAAATTGGTGCCGTCAGTTTTTCAGTCCTACCCGAAAAATTCACATTGAACGTCAAATTTTGTGGGATCAATTGCCCAATTCTGTCACAGCCATGTTCATGTCAAGGGGCAAGTGCCGCTATTTCAACGAACCCTATGAGGCAGTTTGGGAGAATGAAGTTCATCAATTCTACGGTTCGCTTGTCCGTACCGCTGAATTTGAATCCCAAGCCTTTGTGGATTCCATACCTATTCCATTTTCACTCGAAATTCTAGCACAGAAACTGGAGTCTTATGGTGTGACCACTCCGGATCACTATGATTATCCAAGTCCCGATACCGTTCTCACCAAAGAAGTTTGCATCTCGAGAATCCAACCCGGTGCGGTTTGGAATACCGAGACTTTTTCCGTCGGTCGCTTATCCGATAAGGCACGGTTCACTTTTCACATCGTTTGTGCCAGCATTTTGCAAACCTCCAATGATTGAGCAATGAGGCCCCGTCAAGCTACAATGATGTATCACTTGTTTGACCCTGTAACTGTTATCAATTTAGCCCGCACATTTTACACTGATATTTTCTTTGTGGCCTATGATAAAAAGGGTCGCGCCCCTCTTCCTCATGGCCGTCTCATAACATCCTTGCTTAAGGATGCCGGGATCGCACCACCACAAGATCTTATCAACTTGAATAAGCCTTTAGGACAAGAATCCCGCACTCGAAGTGAACGGAAAATTCAAGTAATCCGTGCCAGGTGCGGCGTAGATTCGCGTGATGAGGAGACCGATGAAGAGGAGGATGTTGCTGCTAAGGATGTTGAGATGGCGGAAGGAGAGGAGGAAGAATATGATGAAACTGCAGATCCGAATTATGTTCCGGTTGGTACGGGCTTGACTGAGCGCGTTCTCTCTCTTGAAACGCGTTTCGACGAGTATGTGTCGTCCTAGGATAGGGACATGAGTTTGGTCCTACGTATGCAGGCGGACTTGTACCGTCTTCAGTCGGGTCCCGAGGCCCCTCTTCCTCCTTACTACTACAATCCATATGATCCTAATGCTCCAGGACCTTCCCATCGCCCACCCGCCCCTTAGGATGATCCCCCTATCCCTTTAGGTTTTTATAACTATGTCTTATTTGCTTACACAGTTGTTTCAACAGTTGGTTTGTAATATACAGTTTTAATATGATATTTGCTTGTTTTATTTATCGCACTCTTCATGTTGTCTTATTTATTTCTCTCATCCATTTGATTGAGGACAATGCAAATCACTGAGTTAGGGGAGATGACAGGTGCGTATTCATAAACCTTCGCGTATATGTGTATCTAAAAAAAAATAATAATAATAATAAAAAATTTGAAAAGCCAAAAATATTTTTGTTCAAAATAAATAAAAATTGGAATTTAAAATTTTCAAAAATATCACCTTTATTCTATTTAAAGTCTCAAATTGTTAAATCATAATGCACTAAGCCAAAATTGACCGAAGATGGAAATTGAAAGAAAATTGACGAGTTAACGAATAAGTGTGGAGATTGATCAAACCCAGTGAGATTTCGAGCCTTTCAATTTTTTATGAGTTTTTAAATCAATCCGAGTTTATGATTAACTAAAAGTTCTTTTCAGCGTTTTAATAAGTCGTTGATGATCTCAATCCTTTGTTTTGATCGGTTATGGGAAATGTGTGAAATGTTGTCTCGAAATTCGTGCTAAATATATCTCTAAACTTAATTAATCTCGAGATCCATATAGTAATGTGATTAGCAATTCGGACAATGAAGTAGGCCCTCGTTTGTTTAACCCAAAAATATTAGCCATAAAAAGTTGTGAAAAAAAATTATCCCTTTGCAACCCAATTTGAGCCTAATAAATTTTTTCCTTTTCGTTTGGTAACCCGAAAAAAACCCAAATAGCCCGGAATCGTGAAAAAATTGGAAATTTATCAAGCAAGTCCAAATTGTGCAATAAAAAGGGGCAAGAGAAAAACAGAAAAAAAAATGAAAATTGAAAAAGAAAGAGAAAAATGAGCAAATTCCCGAAAAAGCACTAATGGACATCATAAGGAAATTTTCCAATTCCGAACATTCCCTCCATTTCCATTTTTACCCTTTAAAACTTTTAACCTAAAAAGTCGTAACCGAGTCTGAATGGCGAAATTGGTTACCGCATGGAGAGCTAAGACATGAAAAGATAATATGAGAGATTAAATGGTGTGAACTAGAGGCGATGTTCCCGTTTCCTAATAACTGTATTCCGATGATGAGATCTTTTCACCATATATTTCCCTCTTTTCAATTTTGTATGCATGAAATTGTGTCCATTATATTTACTCATTATATCATGCATACCGAGAGAAAATAGCCACAATCCGAGTGATTCATTTGTGAGTGCATCCGTAAGAATTTGAATCAAAATGAATTTTCGAAAAGTAACGTAATGCTCAATCGGTGGAAATTTGAGGTTGAATTTTTGGCTTTGCACACACACACTATGGTTTGAGACAGTTGAATATGAATTTATGGTGATTATTTTTTGAAAAGTTTAAATTGTACAATTTTTAAGTATTTTGATTTTTATTTGAGTTAATAAAGAATTTTGTGGGTAAATTCACTACAAACCCTCACGAGACAAAACTCGTCCTACTAGGGTAACCTAGAGGTTTAAAGGCTTGTTGCATACGCTAAATGCAATCGCTTGCCCGCGAAAAAGGTATTCTATCCCAATAAAAGAATTTTCAAGAGTGTATTTTTAGTTAGATTCATTTACATTTCTCGGGACGCGCAAAGTTCTAAGTTAGGGGGTGTGATTAGGCACATATTCTTCACATTTATCCCCTTAATTTCGGTATTTTTATGATCCCGTGCAGTGTATTTAGCTTGGATTTGTCTCTTATTTATGCTACTAACCTTTTTTGGAAAGTATTTTGTGTTTTGTGTCTTTCTCATTTGTTTTACAGGTATTTCATGCAAATAAGTGCGAAAGAGAACTCAAAACAGTGAAAGAAAGCAAGAAATGGGGAGTTCAAGGGCATTTTCGTAATTTTACAGACATATTCCGGTGGTGAGGAAAGCTAGAGAGTTGAAGAGGTCTAAATTATAAGAACATTGGAAAAAACGGCACCTCAATCCGAGCTACGGTGAAGAAGTTACGAGGTTTTGAAGTTGCGAGATAATGAAGAGTCATTTTCAGAAATGAAGAGTCATTTTCAGAACTGAAGAGACAACTCTTGAAATTTATTGTTTAATTCGTTTTTATTAGTCGTAAAACGTGGAGAGGCATGGGAAGAGTCTCATTTAGGTATATTAAAAGGTCAAAACGTGGAGAGGCATGGGAAAAGTCCTTTTTGAGATCTATAAAAGGCCAATCCCCATGTCATTGCAAATGGGAGTTGAATTCTAGAGAGAGGGAGTAAAATTTTAGAGGGTAGGAGTAGGATTAGAGAGAGAAAGTTATATTGTAGTTTTCTTTGGTAGAAGTTTTCATAAACTCTAGTTGTAAGTTTGAAGAAGAAGTTTTGCTGGATTCAAATTCATCTCTTTCTCCTCTTACTAAATACAAGTATCAATTTCTATTCTCTATTTTATTTTTCCATTCAATTCTCAATTGTTTTGCAAATTGTTAACAATGTTTGTTAGATTTTTCTTTTGTTTTCATCATGTTTAGCTAATTTTTAAGGGTTGGGATGCATGAACCCATCCCGATGTAATTTTTCTACGTAGGAAATAGAATTTAAATTTAAATTTGAAAGAATCGTGTAAGATAAGTTCACAATCATCCTAGATCTTTTAATCTCTCTTGCCCTAGGTACTTGGGATATTTAATAATATTATGTGCGTGTAATTATTTAGCACCTCTTTATATTTATCTTTGATTTCATATGATGCGGGCTTGAACCTCATATATGTAATGCTTAGGATCTATAAAGACTGGATTCATTCAAATTTATAATTTACAATTCTAGTATTCTAATGGGTAATTACTAGGGATTGGGGGATTGTATTCAAACCTATTTCCTCATTCATTTTAATTAGTTTTATAAATTTGTTCCAACTTATTTCCCCTTATCAACCATCATCATCTTTTTCACTTTTATTTTAGAAGTAATAAATCAATTAAATTCTATAAAACATTCCCTGTGGATTCGATACCCAGACTTACTACTATACTCCATAAAAGTGTAGTTAAAAGTTTAGTTTTTTTCTGTATTGAGGTTGGAAGCCGATAACAATGACTAGCGTATTACACGGACGCTCGGTTTTACGACTCGATCAATGTGAATCGATGTCATTATTATATTTTTGGGCCATATTAGTAGTTTTATTTTCTTTTTGTTATTTTTCTTTATTTTTATTAATTTTGTTTTGTTGTTTATTTGTAAGTTTGGGCATAGATGAGCACACATGGGTATTAGGATTATTTGTAAAGTGGGAGTCCCACATTGGTTAGTCAACCATTTAGTGATCCCCTTCCCCACTTATAAATAGACCCCTTGTAGCCTCATTTGAGGTAGACCTTGATTTTAATATAGACAAGAGTTTTTCTCTCTCTAAAGTGTGAGATATTTTAGGACCCTTTTGATGGGTGGTTTACGTCATAATCAAATTGTACCCATATCGGATACTCCATTTTTACCATTTTTTAAGTATGTGTGCTACATAACAATTTAGCTAGTACATCCGCCACTAAACAATTGTATCCCCTTGTTTAATGCATCTTTTCCATTGTGAGTCATTTTTATAAAATATATTAATTTTAACATAAGCAACGATCAATATCAAAACATGTTTTCTACTGTGGAATTTGGTACATTTATTTGTCACACATGACTCCTTATTCGGAATTTACCAAAACGGATAGTGGGATTCCGCCACTAAAACAATTGGATCCCCTTGTTTAGCTCCCCTTGACGCTTTAAAATTCCACTGGATCTCCTGTTGAAAGTCTTTTTTTTTTTTTATAAATATCCTAATTTTAATACAAGTAGTGATCAAGATGTATTTTTTATTATCGAATTTGTACATTAATTTGTAACACGTGACTCCTAATATTGGACGTCCCGAGGCTAAAAGTGTGGTTCTTAATATCTGAGACTGTTGCACTGATTTCAAATTAAAAGTTACTTTCAGTTATACTGCCTTTAATGCTAACACAATCTTGGTCATAGAAATCGAGTCAGAAAAGTTGCAATTGGTCATGTTGAAAAACACGTTCAATTTGTAGAAATATTATCCCAAGTAGCATTAACACACGAATTTAACACCATGTCTACGTAAGGAATCACCATATTAATGCAGCTAATCACAATTGTAACCACAAAACCAGTCACTGCCAAGTCTTCAAACCAACAATCAAAGGTATATAATTATCCATAAAAACCACTCATGACCAATCGTATATAGTTATTAATTGATAACCACCATGAGCACTAGGCCTCTACAGCCTCACGAGGACAGCAACCATGACTTTACCACCAATCTATCACTAATACAACAATCCACACACCAACAAAGAAAATCACTCATGAACCCTCAAGAAATGATAGCCGACTTAACTTCACCAAGGTCCAAAAAGGAGGTGTAAAACACCTAGAAATAAACAAAAGAATATCCATTACTCATCGATAAACAATGAACGAGCCGGCGATAATGAGGTATCACTAACAATGACACGTAAGTGAACCTCTACTAGGGTTTAATCAACAAATGATGATAAATATTTATCAATAAGGAGTGATGACTTAGCTATAGAGTGATGAACAGTTTCCATCAACGAGAGTGAATAAATGCCTATCAGCACAAGGAATGGTGAGATACTTATAATATGAGGGTAACATTGTCAATTAGATAGCACGATGTGCATAGTAAGTGTCTGTGAAGAGCAAAGTTGCTACCAAATGTCAATAATAAAGTTGGCCTAACAGAAGACAGTAAAAGAAAGATAGGGAACATTTATCATGCAATAATGTGAGAGAATAACAACTTGATCACTGAATAATGATGGGGAAGGATAAAAATATAACCCCAAATATAATGAACAAAAACTAAATAATAAGGAATAGAGATCGCTAAATAGTCCATCAACGAAGTCGTCAATGAAAGAACTTTTAAGTCTTGTCCCCAACCCATGTGAATGAAAAAAATTATCATCGAATTGCAGAAGACAGGCGCGTTAACAATTTTAGATACCTCTATGCAACGCACAAAACATCTGCATCATCGCCAGTAGAGAAAAAAGCTGGTAAACTATGAAACAAGGAATGTTCAAAACACCCATTGCACCGGCACCCTGTCTCAGTCGCTGCATCCATGCCTTAGTTTGCCGAACCGTCACACCCGCACCCCTCACTCGCACCGTGCTTTGGGATGGTGGGTTTGGTGTAGAGGGTGGGGTAGGGTAGGGGTTGTGAGTAGGATTTCTAGGGTTAAGGTTAAGGTTTTGGAAATGGGTATAGATTTATTGTTGTTATTGTACCCACTCTCCCGTTTAATTTTTAATCTCCTCGTATAGTTGTTCGGATCTTCTTGGATTTTAGTAAAAACACACCGATACACCAAACACCAATGTTGGAGTGACATTTCACTCTGATACCATTTTGACGTAAACTACACGTCAATGGCTAAAAGAAATATACCAAACCCTAACTTTAGAGAGAGAATCAAAAGATTGCTTATATTCAAAAAGGATAGTGTTCCGAAATGAGGAATACAAGGGGGTATTTAAAAGGGAGGAGTAGCTTAGGCTCTAAGGTATGATTCTAATTACAAAATACCCTTAATAGCCCTTACTACTTCTTTCCCTAAATACCAAGCAAATAAATACTGAAAAAAAAAGAAATACAACCAAATAAAGAAACTAAAAGCAAATAACAAAAAAATCCTAAAAATCCTAAAAGTGGCTCATAAACTTCTAATTTCAAAAAGCTCGTCCTCGAGCGTAGGAGATGAAAGGTAAGAAAGCAAGGCAACCATCAAAGAGCTCCTCACTAGGAAGAAGAGCCGTCCTCGAAAATATAAAAATCTTGTTTGGCCCAAACCCACTTTATGTACCTAGAAGTATAGGTCATGGGAAGAGGTTTATGCTGCATGAGACACTCTCAATGGTTAGAGGGAGAGGAAAACCACTATTTATGTTTTGGGAAAAGGTGAAGAGTGATTTCTCTCTTATTTCACCAAGATTTCATCTCCGGAAGTGTCCAGACACATGGTTTACTTTGGGTCGATCATATGCTAGAATATTTATGGCCCACAACACAATTTAAGAAAGGATTTGAAGGTGGAATAAGGGCAGCCCCATCATCCTCTTCATCAAATCTCTCTTATATATCGGATCTCCTACAAGATCCACATAGGTATCGTGATCTTAATCCTAGATCATTATTTAAATCTAGTTATTTTTACTTACTTTATGAAATATGATCAATCGAAGTTTTTGTTGGAGTTTTATAATGGAAAGAACGAAATATATTAATTAATTTATGCAAGGCACATTCTTGGAACGCTTTCTTTTAGGTAAAATTTCTCCCAATCCGATTGAGACAGAACCGCGAGTACACAATGGGTTCTATAGAATCTGCCTTCAGGATACAATGCAGTGTATGAACAGTTTGTTTGATCAAATTGAGAACACTCTGAATTTGTAACTTGATAATGCCAAAATATAGAGGACGGAGAGAGGAGAAATTAATAATTTTCGGTGTCCAAAATAGAGGCCTGGAACTCTTTTTATAGCCATTTCTGTGACTGTTCTTCAACAGTCACAGCTCTTCATGTAGCAACTCAGCAACCGTTGGATCGTGCCTGTTTGGAACAACTTCGATCTAACGGTGCAGATTAGGCATCCCATCATAAGGGAATGGACATCCCCTACATTAAATGCTACGAGTTCATCTAACGGTTCAGTTCAAGTCGTTTCGGATTTTAAACCCTTTAATCGGATCGTTTAATCACAACCGTTGATCTGTTTTACCTCATAAAAAATTTAGGCTCCCACACTCCAAGCGACGATACGAAGTGCCAAGTGTTTGTCAAAGCGCGCAATGCGCCTTAAGTCACCCAATCGCCCTTTCGCGCGTCGCGTGTCGCGATTGGTGGTGCTTAAGCACCACCGCTATGCGTAGGATCATAGCCTCTTATTTGACTTGTCAACTAAGAATCTTAGTTGTCCTTTAGTTGATATACCACTACTTTTTGTAGTATATTTCCAATGTGGGACAATATGGGATTTTGAGTACTCCCATATCTTTCACACCCATTTGCTCATGTTTCTACCTTCTAAAATAAAACCCAAACTATGTTTAAAATTAAAACACCAATAATATAATAAAATATTAACATCTAAAATTCAAACATCAATAATATAATTAAAATATTATATTATATTGGAATTTATCCAACATTCCCCCACCAATTTCAATATACACAAGAGAGCAAAACAAAGGGAATAAATAACTTTTGGCATTATCGCTAAAATCTAGTACATAAATGAGAAGTATCTTTCGGACTTGGAACTTCCATATAGTGTAAATAATTGAAAGTTTCATCAAGGTGCTTTGGTGAATGTATCTTGAACCAAGGACCTTTTAAGACTAGTTGGAACTATCACACATACCGATTTCTGAGTTTATAAGTGTTCTTCTAGCATGCACTTTTATGGCCTTGTTCTAATCCTTAGGATCGGTCTTAATTCCATAGAAAGCGGCCACACTTTCGATACTCGTATAGGTAAATCAACTTTAGTGATTCTGCGAGTTACACTTATATGATTTATTAAGAAGTAACCTTCAGCCTCTAACGTGCAGAAAACCAACACTAGGCACATAGGAATGAAACTTTTGTATAAAATTCCTAGTGTTCCATAACTATAATTTAACTTGTTTGTACCACATTGAACTCTTATCTATATTTTCAAGATATGTGTTGGGTTCCCATTAATTATAGTTGTGTTAATAGACCTTAGTCCCATTCCATTTGAGGTGATATATATCATCTCCCTAACAAGACCTTTAGTCAGAGAATTTGCTAAATTCTTGTTCGTTTTAACATAGTCGATTGTAATTACTCCTTGAGTAATTTTCTTATAATTTGATGTCTTAGACTAATGTGTCTAGATTTTCCATTGTAAGTTTTGTTCAAAACTTTATAAATTATGGCTTGGTTATCACAACTTCTCATAAAAGAAGGTGACGGCTTTTTCCATAAAGGAATATCATATAACAAATTTCTAAGCCATTATTCTTCTCTACATTCATCTGCTAGGGATATAAATTAAGATTGCATTGTTGAATCTGACACACATGTTTGTTTATTGGATCCCCAAGAGATAGCTGCTCCTCCAAGCGTAAAAATCCAACCAGTAGTTGACTTGGATTTTGATTCAAGATTATTCCAACTTGAATCACTATATCCTTCTAAAACAGATGGATATCCTACATAATGTAAGCCATAATCCAAAGTCCTCTTCAGGTATCTAAGCACCCTAGAAATTGCATTCCAGTGCTCTTGTCCTGGATTACTTGTAAACCTACATAATACACTCACTGCATAAGCAATGTCTGGTCTAGTGCAATGCATGGCATACATTAGACTCCCAATAATACTAGCATATTTAAGTTGGTCCATAGCACGCCCAGTATTTTTCATTAATTTGATACTAGGATCCACTGGTGTAGCAGATGGCTTAAATTCAAAATGATTATATCTTTTAAGAATTTTTTCTATATAATGAGATTGAGATAATGCTAAAGAATTATCTTTTCTCACAATTTTGATTCCTAAAATCACATTAGCTTTTCCAAGATCTTTCATATCAAATTTTGATGAAAGAAACCTTATGGTTTCTTCAACATATTTAAGATTAGACCCAAATATTAACATGTCATCCACATATAAGCAAATAATAACACCACCACCATTTTCAAATTTACTATATATACATTGGTATGCATCATTAACTTTATATCTATGGGATATAATAATATTATTAAACTTCTCATGCCATTGCCTAAGAGCTTTTTTAAGACCATAAAGAGATTTAATCAGTTTACACACTTTCTTTTCTTGGTCAGGCAAGACAAACCCTTCGGGTTGTTCCATGTAAATCTTTTCTTATAAATCACCATTTAAAAATGCTGTCTTAATATCCATTTGATGAATAACTAAATTGTGAATAGAAGCAAAAGATATCAATATCCTAATGGAAGTGATTCGAGCAACAGGAGCATATGTATCAAAGTAATCAATTCAATATTTTTGCTTATAGCCTTTAGCAACCAGTCTTGCCTTAAATTTATTTATAGGACCATTGGAATTTAATTTTATTTTAAATATCCATTTGCACCCAATAGGTTTATCCCCGGGGGGAAGATCGGAAATAACCCAAGTTTGATTTGAAAAAAATTGAGTTCATTTCATCATTAATTGCTTCTTTCCAAAAGACAGCATCCCTAGATGTTATCGCTTCATGAAATATGGTCGGTTCATCTTCAACATTAAGAACAAATTTAATTTTGTTTTTAATCTCATTTGAATCTCCTTCAACTAAATAAATAACAAAGTTAGGACCAAATGTTTTTTCAGTTACTTGTACTTTACTCCTTCGCGATTCAACATCATTTATTGTTTCCGAAGAAGATATTGATTATCTATTTTCTTCTAAAGTTGAGGGGTCAACAGTCGGATTATTATTTTCTAAACCTTGATTCAAAGTACTAAACTTTTTTAGATGTTCAAAGAATTGTACATCTACTGACTCAATGATTTCTTGAGTTTCAAGATTTAAAAATCTATAAGTCATACTGTTACTAGAATATCCAATAAAAACACATTTGTAAGTCCTATTTCCTAGTTTGGGTCTTTTCGGTTCGGGTTTTCTTACATAAGCAAGATATCCCCAAAGTTTAAGACGTCTAAGATTAGGCTTATGATTAAATCATAATTCGTATGGTGTAACGCCCTTGTTTTTCAATGGAACTCTATTTAAAATATAACATGCGGATAAATCGCTTCTCCCCACATCGACAAAGGTAAACCAGAACTGATTAACATTTCATTTATCATTTCAACTAAAGTCCTATTTTTCCCTTTCGCCGTTCCATTTTGTTGTGGCGTATAAGGCGCCGTAACTTGATGGATTATCCCATGAGTATTACAAAATTGTATAAATTCACTCGGGTAATATTCATCACCCCTATCGGATTGTAGGACTTTAATTTTTTGATTTTGTTAAGTTTCAACTTTTGCTTTAAAAATTAGAAATTTCTCAAAAACTTCATCTTTACTTTTAAGTAAATATGTATATGAATATTTAGAGTAATCATCAATGAAAGTTAAGAAATATTTATTTCCACCACGAGTCATATTACTCTTCATATCACATACATCACTATGAATAAGATCAAGCATTTCGGATGTCCTCTCAACAGATTGGAACGACTTTCTAGTTATCTTCGATTGTGCACAAATTTCAACTTTAGAAAGGCTATCAAATTTACAATCCGAGATTAAGCCGAGATTAGTCATATTTTTTATACTTTTATAATTCACATGACCTAACCTACTATCCCGTAAAGAAATAAACTCAACCATATAAGCATAACTAATATCATTGATTACATTAATTTTGATCATGCCGTTACAAGAGTACCCTTTGCCAATAAATTGGCCATTCTTAGACAAGACAAACTTATCAGACTCGTACACTAGTTTGAAACCTCTGTTATTGAGAAGGTCCCCAGACACAAGATTTTTACACATATTAGGTACATGAAGTACATCGATTAGAGTAAGTGTCTTTCCAAAAGTTAGCTTCAATTCCACTGTGCCTTTTCCAACTACATTGGTGCGAAGATTATTTGCCATCTTCACTTCTTTTCCATCAATTTCTTGATATATTTTGAATGAAGAGCGGCCTTTGCATATGTGGACCGTTGCGCCGGTATCCAACCACCATCCACTTTCATTATCAATTGAATTTGCTTCGCATACAGTAGCAATAATATTTTCAATATTGTTGGTTTCCTTTGACCCTTATTTTTCCTTAAATGCCTTCTTTTTAAGACGACATTCTCGAGAATAATGGCCCGGTTTGTCACAGAAGAAACATTTTCCCTTCTTTTCCTTATTTCCACCTTGGTTCTTGAATTTTGAATCATTCTTTGCTTTAAATTTTGAGTCTTTTGGTAATCTTCGATTTTTTATCCTCAACCATATTGGCTTTTGAATGATCCTCACCTTGTTCATCCTTTTTTTCTCGAATACGAGTATCATCTTCAAGACGAAGGTGACGAAGAAGGTATTCCACAGTATAAGTCTTTTCATCATGATTAATTTTCTTCTTAAACCCATTCCAAGAGGATGGAAGTTTTGAAATAATAACCCCTACTTGAAATTCATCTTGAAGATTAATTCCAACAACTTTAAGGTCACCAACAGTTGTTGGAGTTCATGTGCTTGTGCAACGACAGATTTATCATTACTCATTCTAAAATTCATATAGTTTGAAATCAGAAACTTACGGTTGGTCGCTTCCTCATTTTGATACATTGTCTCCAAAGCCTTCCACAATTCCTATGCCGTCGAAATCATTCGATGAGCGCGATAAATAGTTTGAGACAAGGCATTGAGGATATGTCCTTGACACATAAATTCGTCTTCTTTCATCTTCACACGTTTTTGCTTTATTTCTTCGGTGCCTTCGGGTGGGCTCGGAAATTTATTCAAGGTTATCATCTAGAATATATGCTAGTTTTAGTGATGTGAGAAAAAACATAACTTTCTCTTGCCAACGGGTGAAATTTTCGTCATCAAAACGGTCGAGTCAGATTATGTCTTGAGTTATGACTTGGATAGATTGTGCCATTGTTCCTTCCATTTGAGTGGAGTAATAAGAATATAAAATATTTTGCCTAAAATTGTTAGAGTTTTGTAATGGAAAGAACGAAATATATGAATTAATTTCTGCAAGGCACATTCTTGAAACGCTTTCTTTTAGGCAAAATTTCTCCCAATCCGGTTGAGACAGAACCGCGAGTACACAATGGGTTTTATAGAATCTGCCTTCAGGATACAATGCAGTGTATGAACAGTTTATTTGATTCAAACTATGTATTGTTTGATCAAATTGAGAACACTCTGAATTTGTAACTTGATAATGCCAAAATATAGAGGACGGATAGAGGAGAAATTAACAATTTTCGGTGTCCAAAACAGAGGTCTGGAACTCTTTTTATAGCCATTTATGTGACTGTTCTTCAACAGTCACAACTCTTCATATAGCAACTCAACAACCGTTGGATCATGCTTGTTTGGAATAGGTTCGATCTAACGGTTCAGATTAGGCGTCCCATAATAAGCGAATGGACATCCCCTACACGAACGCTACGAGTTCATCTAACGGTTCAGATGAAGTCGTTTTGAATTTTAAACCCTTTGATCGGATCGTTTAATCACAACCGTTGATCTATTTTACCTCGCCAAAACTTTAGGCTCCTACGCTCCAAGCGACGATGCACACGTGCGAAGTGCCAAGTGCGCGTCAAAGCGCGCAATGCGCCCTAAGTCGCCCAATCGTCCTTTCGTGCGCCGCGTGTCACGTGTCGCGATTGGTGGTGCTTAAGAACCACCGCGATGCGTATGATCATAGCCTCTTATTTGACTTGTCAACTAAGTATCTTAGTTTTACTTTAGTTGATATCTATGAAGCACAGATACTCTCGGGAGGTCGCGAATTTTTGTTGGACATGTATAGGATACGGGATACGTTAGGATACACAAATCGTAGAGTATCCTAATTTTTATTTATTTGTTAAATGACCAGGATACGCTGGGGATACACTATAATACGATGGGGATACATTAGGATACGTTTTGGGTTCGTATTTAGGATACATTTTTTTATTTATTTTCTATTTTTTTAACTGTGTTTTTTTTTTTATTTTTTTTTATTTTTTTTAACTGTGTTTTTTTCATTCTTTAATTATTTTTCTTCCTTTACTATATATTTTTTTAACTGTGTTGTTTGTTTTTCATTCTTTGCTTGTGCTGTATTGTTTTATGATTTTTTTCTTAACTTTTTTTTACGTTTTCATTCTTTTTTTTATCTATGTTGTTTTTAACTGTATTTTTTTTTTAACTGTTTCCACTCTTAGCGGTGTTATTTTTAACCTTTACATCTGACTGTTTGAATCCTTTTTTATGGTGTTGACGGAGATGATGATGCCGTTGATATTGGGTCTACTTAGTGATTGAGATACTACGAAGTCGGGATGAACTAGGGATGCTTCTCTCTATCTTATTTAATGCTAAGGATATTATCTTTATTTTTCCCTTATGTTTTTGTTGGAACAACCTTTTATGTTAATGATGTTTTATTATAATGGTGTTTGTTTGGTGACAACAATCATCATATTTGAGCACTTTAAGATAATGGTGTTTATTGCTTTAGTTTCATTTTATCAAGTTTATCATTAATATATACAACATAAATAATAACTATTTAACGTATCCTAGCGTATCCATATCCTACATTTTGGAAAAATCACGTATCCCGTATCCCGAATCGAGTCGTATCCCGTGTTACGTGTCGAGTCCGTGCTTCATAGGTTGATATACCACTACTTTTTATAGTATTCTTCCAATATGGGACAATATGGGATTTTGAGCACTCCTATATCTTTCACACCCATTTGCTAATGTTTCTACCTTCTAAAATAAAATCCGAACTATGTTTAAAATTAAAACACCAATAATATAATAAAATATTAACTAAAATTAAAACTTCAATAATGTAATTAAAATATTATATTATATTGGAATTGATCCAACAGTTTTTAGGGCAACAAAGTTTTTTTGTATGTCAATCCCCAACATATATGATTGCTAGGAATAAGGAGGGATTGGCGGTGAACCATACTGTCGGTATTGGTGATAGGGAGGTGTGGGATCCAATATTTAAGAGTTCGTTTTCGGGTTGGGTGGTTGTCGGAGGTAGAGATGTGCTTTGGGTGGGGGTTACTCAGTAGGGGTGAGGATGAGGTAAAAGAGACTGATCTTTCTCTTTGAAGGCATACATTTCAGTTCTGGTGGTGGGGGACAAAGACTCCACTCAAATTGGTCTTCTTTGCATGGACAACAAAAATCCTGTAGAGGAATAGGAGCATGGCTAGTCGTTGTTGGCTTTGCAAGAGGGAGGAGGAGATGGGGGGGCCACATACTAGTGCATTATCGATGATGTATATGTTGTGAGGGGATTATTTGGAACAATTTAATTATCAGTTAATTCTGTAGAGACTTATGTGTAAATATTGAAACGTCTTATAAATAGAATGTGATGGGAGATGAATGGCCTAATTTATTCATTCATTCCTTTTTGTCGATTTCTCCTCTCTCTTCCTCTTATTTTTCTCTTTCCTTGGATTCCCGTTATTCTTGCACTATTTAGGCAAGGTGATGCGACGCAGAATGTTTGTGCAATGTGTATATCTACAGTTCAAGTGCAAGCTGGTCGGTCAAATAATAATCCATGAAGTCGGGGTCAAATCCTCAAGGAATAGGACGATAACGTTTTGACGACAACAATATGGGTTGTCTTGCAAAATCTAGATATCGACTCACGAAATAAAGAAAATGTGATAATTTTTGTGAAGGTTTCTACTTAACTAAAGAAACCTACTTAGTAAGTGCGATTTAATTTAAAGAAAACAAAAACTGAAATTTTGATTTTCAAAAACTATTTGAGAAAAGTGGGGTCGGGATCCAATCCCCCAGACCGTCGATATTTTCGTTAGATATAAAATTTTCAATAATTATATATGTATTTAGAAGAAAACATCAATTTCATCAAAGCACTAAATATATGAGAATCTTACTCCGGTTGACGAAATTGCCGACACAAGTATTATATCCTCAAATACTCCGATTGCCCACGGCACTATACACACTGAAACAATGGACCACCAGCTCTACCAACACTATCCACACTTAAACACTGAACCATTTTTAGTCTAACACGCACAAACTCCATTTCCTTAGTACTCAGTTTGGTTTCACACGAACAAAACATGGGGTTTTTCTCTACGAACTAATATGCACAATGACCAAATCGCAGCAGGGTTCTCCAACCCACGACAATTACATCTTAGGGTAATCATTGAGCTCGACAGGACCTGATTTTCCATCCAACTCGGAGTTTGAGAATTTTTGGTACTTCCTGTGTTCAAAATTTTTAGCATTCGCCTCTTTAGTTACACCTTTTTGCTTTTCGCCGCTGCTCATATGAACATCCGCACAGGTAGACGAGGGATAGACTTTGCCTGAAACTCTTTTCCATTTTTTCTCATTTTTCTGGTTTGGTTGGTTTATGAACAAAGGAGAGTTCTCTTTATTTGAGTTACCAAAGGATACAAAAAAAAGTTGTCGCTTCGTTGGGAAAATATGGATTTGGCTAACTTGTGTTCTGGACATAGTGGGAAAGGTTTCTGTCTCAGATAGATCACTTAGGATGGATTGAAGACAATGAAGAATATTGTTCAGTTTGTGGAAAAAGAGGGATGGGTGGGGTTTTGTGTTTTTTTTTATTTGGGTTGGCCTTGGGGAACTCGAGTTTAACAGCACTAACTGCTGGGATGTTTGAAAATTGAAAACCATTTTTCGCCTCAGGTTGATTGCCCATAGTAGAAACTGGTTCGTACCCTTGTGGCTTTCTCCGGTCAGTGTTTTCCGAAGCAGATGGACGGAGAAGAAAGGGTTTCTCACGGTGTTGATTTGGGTTTAGATGTGTGGATGGTTGCGGGTTAATGAGGGACAGATATTGGGTTCGGACAGTTTGTGGTTAAATCGGGGGTTAAAGGTGGCTCTTGGCAAAATGTTTGATATGTTTCAGATGGTTGGCTGGCAGCTCCGGTTGGACCAGTGGTGGTCGTCTGGAGGGTTAGGTGTGTGGTATTTGGGTTGAGATTAGATTTTTTTTTGGGTGGGATGGGGGTGAGTTTGTAAATGGGGGGTTGTTAGCAGATGGGTTGATGAGGTTTGGTTAGGAATAAATATTTGAGATGGTAGACACGGGTGGCATTGGTTGGGTCCAGTTGTGAGGTGTTGAGTCATTGTTTATTTATTGGGTTTTGGTTTGAAAGTGTTATGGTCTTTGTTGTTGTGCCCATCTGTCGAGGGAATAATTGATGGGGGTAAACTATTGCCTGAATTAGCGGTAGTGGGGAATAAAGTTGTTCGGTGTGGATGGTTGGAGTAGGGTCACATGTGTTACTAATGGTTTGGGTGTGAATTTGTTTCATGCTATTGTCTCCCACACGATTGTTTATAATATTATCCTCCACTCTCTTTTGGTTTGTTTCCTCAGATAATATTCGTGACAATCCATATTTGTGGGGTTCCTACTTTGTTTTCCACATTCCGGATTTTTACCTAAATATTCGTCACTCCCCCCAGTTGATTGTTCTTTACAATATTCAATGAACTCCAAATTTCCTGGGCGCTGGGATAGCCTTTTCCGTTCGCGTATCTTCACCACCTATTGTTCCGATTAAATTTCTTCTTTTCCGGCGTAAATCTAAACCATTCCCCATATCTCAACAGCATTGAGAAATCTTCATCTACCTCGAGTCTTTCATCACATTCTTTATCATTATGGCCTATACATCCACAAAAGAAGCTGAAAATAGGGATACACTCGTACTGAAAAACTATATGGACAACTTCTATGCCCAGTTAATGTTTTGGGCAGTTGGCGGTTGTGAACTCCACTAACAACTTATAACATCTAACTCTCATTATCAAGTGCGATGCCCTTCAAAATATTCGAGCAATTTCACTTTCTAGTCGTCATATCTTTCTTCACATTCTTCTCACGCCGAGTTCCTGATTTGTTCCCACACTTCTTCCCGTGATGGTCCCCATACTCCCCTCCCCTCTCACAACCCAAATGTAATCGTCCCTTCCGCGTCACCGTATGTGCGTAGAACTTGGTGATTATAAATAATGTTCTAACCGATCGCGTTTGCTCTTGAGCCCAGTCGATCAATGATTGGCGGGTGGGAAATATCTGGGAATAAAGACAACAATTAGTAATTACATTTTAGTACACAAGTTTAACACCCTGGATGGGTTTAATACATTTAATATAGTTCCTAAGGTTACGTGAAATCAAAATACTTAATCAGTAAAGAAGTAAAATCATGTTTGCGTTATTAGATATGTTTGAAAAACATGCAGCCAAAAACTGCAACACAATGACTAGGTCTAAACATAAGGAGTGGATAGGAATATGAATACCGAGACACAGTATAAACACCTTGAAGTTCTAGTCCAATAAAAATATTTGTTCCCTAGTCGGTGTCATGAGGGTAAATATTGGGCCCTCGGCATAATGATCCCGAATTAATGTGTTCTTATTTGTTAGAATCATGCCGAATAAGCTATCTATTTATACGAGTGAAGTTTACCGTGATTTGAGATGTGTCGAAGGATATATAAATGTTTACTCATGAGAACACCCCCGAAACTAAACCTTGCCGTCAAAAAATTAAACTGATAGTGGTTCAGTAGGATTACCCTGAAATAGACCATCTTACTCGATTCCCCGATACCGAACCACTATAAGTCTATTAACTCGTATTTAATTTTTTCTAGCGTTAAAAACACATAAAAAAACTTTTTGGAGTAGTAAAAATTACCCCAATATATTATTTGGGATATCTTTATTTGTTTTAGTGGTGCCACATCCATTGTTAACACCTTGCATTGGTTATTGTAACTTCAATATGGTAATTTTGATGACTTCAAACCATAGTTGTTATATTGTTGGTGAAGTTTATCTTTAATGGTAACTTGTTGTTGAGATAATGGTTAAGAGTAATTGGAGTAGAGAGAGAATGGTTAAGGAGGAAAAGTGAAAGTAAAGACTAAAAGGATGGTTAAAAAATTCTTATATTACATAGTATCTCTTAATAAAAATCTGTTTAAATTATCTTGTGCTATTTTAAAGACTAATATTCTTACTCAATGGACATCATCCATTGTTAAGTAAGGTAAAGAATAAAGACCATTAGTGCTCTTGATAGATGGCTGAACAGCCTGCAGAGGTTACCTTTTGGGCTCGGACTACCTGGTTAACTGTAGGGGTAATGGAATTAAGAGAAGGGCCACGTGTAAATTTTGAATGGTTCCGGACTCCTATTTTATATATATATACATATGTTAAGATGCCCGTGACAACACTCTGTTCTTATAACTTCTAACAATTTTCCTAAGAAGATCAAACAAATCAAAATGCTGCACAATTAACATATATACTAAAATTCTTTAGGGCCCGTTAGATTATGTATTCAGAAAATTCGATTCAAATGCTGTTTTTAAATACAATTTTAAAATTCAGTTTTTTGTGTTTATAAATATTGGTGAACATTTGGTAAACTTATTTTTAAATACAATTTTTTTGAAAATTTGATAAAATTGGCAAACATTTAAATATTTAAGGCATACATAAAACTTTCATACATGATACATGAATGTATACATATATACATACATACATGCATGATACATGAATGTAGAATATGCATATCTTATATTATTCCATACATTAATAATACATGTATAAAATTATATATAAGTATGATGTATCCATTGATAATATTATTTAACATATGGATCTTAGTATACTGTATAATTTAATAAAATATAAATAAAGGTAATTTTATGTATATATAAATATATATATTTCATTTATAAAAATTACACATATATTAATGTATTGTGTATGTATATATTATATATTAAGATATAAATGCATTAAAATATTAAAAATGAATAATTATGAGTTGAAAAATAAAAAATAGAAATTATAAAACACCCTACTGCTGTTTTTTGAAAAACTTCATTGCAATATAAAAATATTATAATTCAGGGCCTATTTGGTTTGCAACTATAATTATGTTTTCGGTGTTTAAATTTGGCAACCTCGTTTTAAGCCCTGAATTATAATATTTCTGTGTTATAATCAAGTTTTTCAGAAAACAACAAAAGGGTGTTTTATACCCTCAGTTTTCTATTTTTCAACTCAGAATTATTCATTCTTAATATTTTAATTAATTTATACCTTAATATATAATATACATACGTAATACATTAATATGTGTGCAATTCTTATAAATAAAAATATATATGTACACGTACACAAAATTACGTATAATTATATAATATACTAAGATATATATGTTAAATAATAATATGAATCGATACATTATACTTATATATAATTTTATACATGTATTATTAACGTATGGAATAATATAAAATATACATACACTACATATGTATTAAAAAAATATTATCATTCATGTATGTATGTATGTATGTATATAATTTTATTGTGAAGTATACATGTAATATCATTATATATATATATATATATATATATATATATATATATATATATGGAAAATGATAACTTGTTCCCTTAGGGCACATGCTATGAGCCTCAAAATAGTAAGTATTAGAGCTCCACATGAGTATCTGTACCCTATTAAATGTATGTCGGAATTCTGTCCCTACTATTTTTGGATTTCTTAATGTGTACCCTTAAGGCACATGTTATTAGGACCCTATATATATATATATATATATATATATATATATATATATATATAGTTAAACTCCCCAACGCATCTCGTTAAATATACATAAAAATACATGATATTAAATGTACATGTATATAATTTATGATGTATGTATGAATGTATGTATGTATACATTCATGTATTATGTATGTATGAAAGTTTTATGTATGTGTTTATATGTATACACATATATGTATAATGTAAATATACATGTTTGCCAATTTTGTCAAATTTTCAAAAATCTGTATTTAAAAACAAATTTACCAAACATACACCAATAATTATAAACACAAAAAATTGAATTTTAAAACTGCATTTAAAAACAGCGTTTAAATCGAGTTTTCAGAATAGAGAACCAAACGGGCCCTCAGTGTTTTAATTTCAACCCTTGATACATAATTAATATATATATACATATCCTAGATACATTAAATTGAGTAATGTGGTCCTTTTAACAATCTGTATCATATCTCTTATATTTAGGAGTCTCATACGAGAATACAGAAGATTATATCCATATACATAGATGATCCAATGTCATACATACCCTCTCTTACATAGATGCCCACTTTCATACATAGATAGCCACTGTTACGTATATAAAAAGATATACCCTCTTTTAAATGGATATCCGCTGTCATATGCGCTTACATCTAATACCAATTGACCCATTTGGTTATATAGATACCATTTGCTATTGAAATACCATCTGCTATTTAGATACCATCTGTACCATTCAATTACTCTAGATGCCCTTTGGCCCATTGGATATATCATTAATTCACACAAATAAGATTGAATCATTGTGCTAGAATTCGTCAATCTCATGAATTTACTGGATCATAATGCAACTGTAAATGTTACGTATAGTTAGCTAAGGGAGAACTTTACGAAATAATCCGTTGAAGGGCCGATATGTGCAATAATTTTTTACATGGGTTCATTTATGTAAAATATGTTAATGAAGAGGCTACATATATTTATCTATTAAAATAAGTGTGTCAAACGTAAATTTTTATTAAAATTGTTACTAAGCATAGAAAACATAATTCTAGTATCAAACGAAACAAATCCTAAATTTTATTAAAAAATAACAAAACTCATAAAAAATATGTGCCCTATATCTTGTGATATCTTTATTTCCTCATTGTCATAACAAAGGGAGAAGAGGGAAGTCGATAAAAAAAAATGCTAATAACAACGCCAGATTGGACCTCCGTTTCTAGGGTTTTTTCTTTTATGGGAAAACCATTGAATTTCTTCGCTCCAAATTCACAAAAGAAAACTATAATTAGAAGTAGAAAATTTGGAGGGTGTAGAGCCAAATTGATAACCACTTCTGATTCTTTCCAAGTGGAAAAACTAATTGGGAGCTATGGTTATATGAACGTCACTAGGTATGTTTGCGAAATCCTTCAATTTCCCCCTAAATGCTTATGAAATAAGCTGTATTAGGACTTGGTCTACTATACTATTCTTTTTAACATTTGAATATTAACACACATAGCCCCTGCTGGTCTATTTCTAAATTAATAATCGACAGACATAATTAGTGAAGTCTGAATCAATCTAAATACATTCATTCAGAGCTATATGCAGATATAAAAACAAACATATATTTTATATTCGAATTTCAGACTTCAGATGAAAAAATAAACGCAACCTGAGACTGCATTTGTTTTTTCTATCTGAAGCCTGAATCTAAAATCTTAAGTTTTAGGTTGCGTATTTATCTGAAGTTAGAATCTAAAATTTAGTTTAAGGTGTTATTTGTTTTTACCTCTTAAGTCAGAATCTGAACCATTCAGACTTAAGAGGTACCAAAAAGTGTTTGTTTTTTAATGATTAAGACGCTAGCGATTATATTTGGATCTTAATGATTAAGAGGTAGAGTTATATATGAAGTCTTAATCAATCTTCATACATTCATTCGTAGGTATATGCAAACATAAAAATAAATATATTTTTCAGATTCAGATTTCAGACTTCAAATTCAGTCATCAGATTTAAGATTTTAACTTCGGAATTGGATGAAAAAAAAAGGCAACCTAAGGCTGCATTTATTTTTTATCTGAATTTTGAATCTAAAATCTTAAGTCTTAGGTTGCGTATACTTTTTTTTTATCTGAAATCAGAATATAAAATTTGAAGTCTAAAATTTTGTTTGTTTTTACCACTTAAGTCTGAATCTGAACCATTCAGACTTAAAAGGTACCAAAAAGTGTTTTTTTTAAATGATTAAGGCGCTAACGATTATAGTGGGCCCCTAATGATTAAGAGATAAAGTTACGTCTGAAGTCTGAATTTGAAATATTTTTTAGATTCAGACTTCAGATTCAGTTTTCAGACTTTAAATTCAGATGAAAAAACAAACGCAACCTAAATCGGATGTCTGAAATATAGTTGTTTTTTGTTTGAATGGATCTCTTAATGAACGTATTTAGACTAATTTAGACTTCAAATGTACATTCACCTTTTAATCGTATAGAGGCAAAAAAAGTCGTTAGTCTATTAGTCATTAAAAAATAAATACTATTTGGTACCTCGTAAGTCTGAATAGTTCAGATTCAGACTTAAGAAGTAAAAACAAGTAACACCTTAATCTGAAGTCTGAAATTTGAATATGAAAATATGTTTGTTTTTATGTCTGAATGGACTTCTGATGGATGTATTTAGGCTCACACTTCAGCGGTATATTTACCTCTTAATTTGTTTAGAGGTAAAAATAGTCGTTAACCTCATAATCATTTTTAAAAAAACACTATTATGTACCTCTTAAGTCTAAATGGTTTAGATTCAGACTTAAGAGGTAAAACCAACTCTTAAATGACCTAATTTTAGATTCTAGACTTTAATCGAAATTAATCAGTTTATTAGATTCAGTTTTTTTTTTTTCTAAATGTGAAAAGGTCGCTACTAAAAGTGATCTTTGGTTAAATAAAACATTAGTAATGTATTAAAGTTTTTTTTTTGGGCTTTCTTGGCTTAATCCCCACTTTTTAATGTGTTATTTGACTTAACTCCCACTTTGCTAATCTTTTTGATATAACCACAACACGAGGATTTATCTCGAAATAAAAAAAGGTCGTACCCAGTGCATAAGGCTCCCGCTTAACTTCAAGGTTTGGTAGAGGCAGATGTCAGTTGGCCTTACTCCCTTATATGGAGAGGCTGACCTCATGGCTCGAACCCGAGACCAACCGTAGCTTGGGCGAGGGCACTTGCCATCGCATCAAGGTACGACCTCTTAAAAAATAACGTTATCTCAAAATAGCGAATAAAAATAGGGGTCAAATCAAAATATTAATTTGACTTGCCTCTGTTTATAATGTAAAATTAGACTTAACCCCTATATTGGGGGGTAAAGTCAAAGAATTAACAAAACAAGGGGGGTTCAGTCAAATTATGCATTAAAAATTGGGGTTTACGTCAAAATGACCTTTTTTAATTTTTTTTTCATTTAGTTAATATATATGATTTTCTTATTTTATTTTTTTATTATTACTTTAACCACTGAGATATTGCTGTATTCAAATATACCTCCTTAGATGTTCAATAATAAGACTTAACTCCCATATGCATAAGGTAAAAAGTGAACTAATGCAAAGGTACAAGCAGGCACGTACGAGGGTTAAGTGTAATTTTTTGAAAAGCAGGGGTTATGTTTAAAGATTGCATTATCTTAAGGGAAAAGTAAAAAAAACTATTTTTAGTAGGATTATTTTAGTGAATTTTATTTGAATCTATACTTTTTATGTCGAGGGCGTTTAGTCATAAACCCCTCCCACTCAATGTGTGCAGTAACCCAATAACTTTTGGACTTTAGGTCTCGGTCTTAACATTTAATTTAACATTGTGTGCATTCAAGTTCAGTGTTATATTCTTTTTTTTTCCTGTCGTATTAGAAAATATTTTATCATATTCATACTACTCGCGCCCCAAATTAATAGTTGCTATTTAAAAATAACGATTTTTAGTGATACACTCAATCTACGGTCAACATTGAGAGTTCTTCATTATATTGTAATTTGGTTATAGATTATGTTCACAAAAGAAGCTAACTATTAATTTGGGACGTCCCCAAAAGGAAATAAGTACTATTAATTTGGGACGGAGAGAGTATTAGCTACTATCATACTGTCATTATATATATATATATATATATATATATATATATTTTCATATGAAAAAATATTTTTGTCATATTAGATTATAGTTCATGTCATATTAGCTATATTTACAGTCACGAACTGCACACAAACACTTTAAAAAGTGTTTGGGCACACGAAAAAACACCTCCCACACTCCTCATCCCGAGAGCTTTGGAGAAGTTTTCTATCATTTCAAAGTTAAACTGCAAAATAAATTTTGAAGTTTGGGGGCATTTTCAAATTTGGACGTGATTTTTAAAAGTTGCAATGTTCGTCTTGAAGTTTGAAAATTTATGCATTTTTAGCCCTATTAAAAGAGTGGATGACTGTCATCCTATTCTCTTATGTCATCCATTCAATTAAGTCTCCTAACAAAAGTGTGATGGGGGCTAACATTGCACAATATTTGAAACATCAAGGTTAACATTGAATTTTTTTAAACATTATGTTAAGATTAAAAATGACCCAAACTTTATGATTGAATTTACATTTTATCCTTATTTCAATAATTTCGTGAATTACCTAGATTTTCTAAATGTAAAAGATTTCTTATGGTATCTGCCAAGTAATAGATTTAGGATTAGTTAGCCTATAAATAGGAGTCTGGTAATTGGTAGAGAATTTTGATTATTGATATAATAAAGAGAGTAAGAATTGAGCACTCAAGTGCTTATTCTCCTTATTAATTCTCGTTGTGCGTTTTTCAATTCAATCTTTGTGAGATTTTCTTATTTTTGCGTTATTCCCCTGTGTACACTGTGTCATAACCTTGTCGCATTTGCTCTAAGCCAAAAAAATTGAAATTCTATGTGGCTGTTGCAAACTTGTAATGCGTATAAGAAAAACACATCATAAAAAGGGGCCTAATGTCAAAACGAGTCTTCTACCACATGTTTTTACATAAAAAAAAACTACCCCTAAAAATATCCTCAAGGATCTAGAATATCAATATGAAAAATATTACACATTTATTACAATTACCTAATTACCTCTAGTAAGGACCCCAGTATTATTTCTATATACTCCGGGAAGCATTTACAGGGAATACAATGCGTGTTTTTTGCCCTAGACCTAAGGTTTATTATATACATGTCTGTCTTCGGGGAGTGGGGGTGTTGGACTCCCCCACGTTTACCATCTTCTCAACTAATATCTCTATTTTTAGAACATGGGAGCAGACTAAGTTAAAACTGAATTAATGTTACGGTGCGAAGGGATTTGACTTTGGGCCATTTTAATTGGGCTACTCATTCAGGCCTGTAATGCCAATTCCGGGTACCCACAATAGGAAAATCACATTTTCCAAACCAATCCCGAGTGTGGATGTTTTCGAAATTTTTTTTAAGGATGTTTTTTTTATAAATTAATGGGACCCAAGGGGGAATATGACATTTCAAGCAAAAGAATACAGCATAGAGACTTTTATGTGATTTGCCCCCCCCCCCCCCCCCCGAAATAATCTCCAACCTTTGTTTATGAGAGTGCTTATTTCTATTTTTGTACTACTTATATAATTTTTAGAAGGGTTTGACATGTGTCTTTACAATGCTGTGAGCTTCACGGTGGAGAGATCTGTATTTATAGGAGTGAGAGAGAGAGCCTTGGTTTCATCGTCGTTGTGAATGGATTTGGTTGTATAGTTTTGTTTCTTTGAGAGTGCACCTGAACTGCGAGTACTGGTAGGGCAGAGCCAAAAATATCCTTATCAGGATCCTATTCCCGAGCTTAAACGTATATGCTGCCTTGGTTAAGCAATGATAATCATTCTCTTGCTTGAAGTTGCTGAGTGTAAAATTATGCTCGATAACCAATCTTCTTGTCATGACCATCCTTTCCCCTAATAACGCCTCTTACGCGACTCTGTTGGTCTGTGTGAGTCGTGACATTGTAATGATTGATGACCAACTACGAAGCCTTAAAAGGTCTTATATTCTAGTAGTGGCTTCCTGGAGAATGGGGCGGGTGCGGTGGGGGGGTCTTTTGCTCTTATAAGTGTAGTCCCAACCCTAAGGCTACAAGTAGTGATGTATAAAATCCATTTAGGGTATTTAATATATAATAGACCTGTAGGCTCTTGTCCTTAACATTTGTCGTGACCATTCAAAGAGGAGGAGGTGGTACTAGCGCTTCGTTCCATGAGTACGGATAAAAGGCCCAGACCGGATCATAGTTATCGGGATCACTACATCCCCCTACGTACCGAAATCCGAGGTTGTAAGATCCTAAATATGGTGGTTTCTCTATTTGAATCTCCAAAAATAGCGTTCTTTTAACATTCAATATTTAGTTCTTATTAGTTAGAAGGAGACTTTTGACTTTAATAATATAATACTTGGGAAGAAAAAATATCTTAACCAACATAATGTACTTCATTATTTATATTATCAATATTATTATAGAATATTGAGATTATTTACTACATACATCCTTAGGGAACTTTCAATAATGATGGAGACATGAATCTGAAAAATCAATGATTATAAGACTAAAAGAATCCATTAAGTCCCCTTATTATTTGAAGTAGTGAACCAACTAAAGATATCCCCATCGTATTTTGTACCGGCTAAAGCTTTTTCAAGGTGTTTTGGGATGAGGTGAGAGAGGACGTGATGGCTTGTTTGAGGAGTTATTTTTTTTGTAGGGGCTTGTTAGAAAAAAGCTCGAATGCCTCCTTTATCACGTTGATCCCCAAAAAAGTAAGAACAATTTATATTTAGGATTTTAGACCTATTAGTCTCGTGGCTAGTGTCTATAGGTTGATAACCAAAGTCTCATCACAAAGATCGAGGGTATGCGTTTGTGGGAGGGAGACATATTCTTGATACGGTGTTGGTCACAAAGGAATGTGTGGAGGCTAGATTGGGTGGTGGTGGTGGTGATCTTTATGAAATTATTTTCAAGTTTGGACATTTAAAAGGCGTACAATCATGTGAACTGAGACTTTCTTTTATATGTGCTTAAGAGGATGGGTTTTGGTTAGAGGTGATGTCGATGGATTCACAGTTATATATCATCCGTTAGTTTGTCAATGATGGTCAATGGCAACCCGACGGAGCAGTGTGGCGAGGGGAAGAGGGCGCTTTCGTGTCTGTGGAGGGCGGTGTGGCATACGAGGGCTCCAATGGAGGTGGGTTTTTTCATCGTGAATGACTGTGGGGTTATTCTTACCATTGATAATTTGAGGAATAGGAGGAAGGTGATTGTAAATTTTTGTTGGCTTTGTAGATTTGATATTGAGTTGACCATCTCTTACTCCATTGTTCGTATGTGAGGAAATTATGGGGGATGTTGTAGGCATTCTTTGGAGAGCAGTGGGCGATGCCGAAGATGGTTTCGAAGATGTCGGAGTCCTGGAGTGCGGGTCGGAGACATGTCGGGTGATGCCCAAGGAGGGAGGTTTGGAGAGTGGCTCCCCTATGCCTAATATAGCCTATAAACGGTCCGGGCATATCTTAATCCGTCTCGGACTCGTTTAGTTTTCAAACGGTTCCGTACCTACCCTGATTACCCGTCGGGTCATATATTTTTTTACCACACCCAGATTCATTAAGGGCCCAACACCCGGTACGTTTATCGGGCCCGACCCATTTAATGAATTTTAGCCCTAAAATCTCATCAACTAAATTTCAGCGCTTAAACAAGATTACTAAATTATATATATTAAACTCTGAAAAACAGAATAAGATTAAACTTTTGAAAAGTTCAAATATGAGTTTAAAATTTTGAATACTTAAAGAGGCAAGAGTTTGGATATAATAATAATAATAATAATAATAATAATAATAATAATAATAATAATAATAATAATAATAATAATAATAATAATAATAATAATAATAATAATAATAATAATAATAATAATTCCTACTAAACCCCCTCCAAATCCACTCCACCCAACCACAAACACACACCATCATGGACTAGAATTTCCTACTAAACCCCCTCCTGTTCCTCCCACAATTCCCCCTGCCACCATGTCTACAAGGCCTATATATTCTCGAGAACCACCGATCTTCTAGGGGATTGATCTTGGTAGCGAATGTATTCTACAACCATGGATTCCATGATTTCCAACCCTCTCTCTGTTGATCGGAGATAGCATTCAACTTAATGCTATAAAATATCAATTCAATTATTCCAGCTCAATAATAAAATAGAAAATGGGATTTTTCCAATTAATGGAGATGAAAAAGCCCATTTTGTAGCTGAAAATTGAATTTTTTTCCAAAAACCTCGTTCAGTTTTTCAATCCTCGTATATTAAAAATTCTCCCAATTCCTTTGTTCCAAAGATGCCAAAATGCCACCAAATCAATGCATCTCCACAAGTGCAGCCCCTTTTTTTCTTTTCCCATGGCTTGCTAACTCCTTGTAGAATAGGGATGGCATATCGTGTTTTGCCCGATACGATGACAAAACCCATTAAAACACGATCAAGACGCTACTTCGTTCATACCCAATGACAATTGCCTCAACCGCTGCCGAATAGCCTGTATGTTCGATCACCATGGGGAAGACACGTGGAATGGGAGCTGGTCGCAAGCTGAGGTACAACCGCAGAAGGCAAAGGTGGAGTGATAAGTCTTGCAAGAAGTTCCATTTGGGAAATGAATGGAATAAACCAGTTGTTGGTTCTTCTCACGCAAAAGGTATTATTTCTTGAGAAAATCGGAAGTGATGCTAAGTAGACTCTGCTATTAGAAAATGTACTCGCGTTCAGCAGATTAAAAATGGGGAGAAGATCGCTGCCTTTGTACCCAATCACGGTAGCCTCAACTATATCGAAGAGAATGACGAGGTACTGATAGCAGGATTTGGTTGTAAGGGGCACGCAGTTGGAGATATTCCTAGTGTCAGGTTCAAGGTCTTGAAGGTATCAGGTATCTCTCTTTTGGCTACCTTCAAAGAGGAAGGAAACCAAGGTCTTGATTTCTAACGACGGAGAGGATTTTTGTGATCAGATATTTCCCTTTAAGAACATTTTTTCTTCCTTTCTTTCTTCTTTTTTGTATTTTCCTCCACTGAGTGACAGTGTTGTCTTGCTGCTACTTATTACTCTTACTGATTTCTCTTTGCTCTTATTGAATCAAATGAATTTCATTAAAAAAAACAAAAAAAAGAGGAGTTAAAAAATCAATAACTTGGATAGATTTGAATAACAAAAATATTTATTTTTCTTGGCACAAACATGACCCATATAAAATACGACAAGGCATGATTAGCACGGTTAATAATTTTCACCCCAATCAAATTTTATAGGAATAAAAACATGAAAACGCGTCAACACTAAAGTTGAGCCATAATCTTGACATGATGGTGTCATGGACTCGATTTATCTTGTCATTTTTGGGTTGTTTCGTTCCATGTCTATAATTGCCACTCCTAATATAGAACATTATCTTAGCTTGTCTCGGGTTAGTTCCAACCACCCTGTCACACAATGAAGTAATATGTGATCGAAGTATTTGCTTGGTCTCTTTCGGGTCAAAACATTGGTATTTACATGGTGCAAGAGAAATACTTTACAGGGGATGTCAATAGTCCATGTATATTTAAATGGTGCAAACGGGGAAAAAGGAGATACAGAGAGGGTAAATGAAATATGATCCATCTCCTATTATCCCTCAGCCCACCCGAAAGCCCAACTCCCAATTAGTTATGCAAGGAAACAAATTGCTCAGTTCAGGTATCTTTAAGATTTTCATTGAATTGAAGGTTCGAAACAATTGTGCTGTGATTTGGAGATGTCGCTTAAGAAATTGAATGAGAGGTCGTACCTTGATGCGATGGCAGGTGCCCTCGTCCAAGTTACGATTGGTCTCGAGTTCTAGGGAATAACCTCTCCATATTCATATATGTGGGTAAGGCATTGGACAATTGACATCTGCCTCTCCCAGACCCTACAGTTAAGCAGGAGCCTTGTGCGCTGGGTACGACCTTTACTTAAGAAATTGAATGATATTTAGGCTACCAATAAGAGTTGCTACTAATCTTCCATAAAAATAGGTTCTTGATCTTCCCTAAAAACAATTGTTTCTGCTATGACCAAAAATAGCTATTGTTGGTTAATTGACAAGAGCCCTTAAAAATTGGTATCTCATCTCCCCATACATGCCAATAAATTACAAGCTACTATGCTCTAAATTTTGAGAAAGATAAATATGCTACAATTACGACGCCATACCTTTATCTACATTTTCATGCATTATCAACAAGGTCTTCAAGTACACTGTGTCCAATAATATAATTAACATTTAAACAAATTAGCATATACCAAATAGTCCCTTAAATATTTTTTAAAACAAGTTTAGTTCAAGACTTTTTATTTTGTTCCAAAAAGTCTCACCACATAAAAACACTCAATATGTGCCGCTGGCGCGGACCTTTAAAAATAAGAGAATATTTGAGGGACTTTTTGAAAAAAATAAAAAGGCTTGGACTATAGGTGTATTAAAAAATGTTTGAGGAACTTTTTGGTAATTGATCCATAAAAAAACGTCTTCAATAAAATGTAAACAAAGTTAGGCAAAATAAATATTAAATAGCAAATTTATGTCGTGAAATGGAACTTAAAAATACCTTGGTTGCCATTTTTCGCTGTTGCTCCTAAAAGGTGACCTTTGTATTTATTCTTCAAAAATGTACCGTCTATACACAACATTGGCCGACAATATGAAAACCCAACAATACATGCAGTGAATGAAATAAACACCCTTTTAAATTGATTAGTTCCCTCCTCACACTCAATGACAAAATGCGACCCCGGGTTCGATTCCAATAAGAGGTCTTTATAAATGCCCAACAATTCGTATGACATTTCTTCTCCACCATTCAACTCAGCCTTCGCCATTTCTTTCCCATACCAAGCTTGATGATAAGAAATATCAAACCCAAAGTATTTCACAACTTCAACTGGTTTCATAAACGGATTATCCCTAATACAATTAACTAATACGGATGACACTAACTTCGAACTCATCATCGAACTCTTGCGTGTACGGATTAAACCACTACACGTGTGAACATTATTTAGTGTACGTATGTAAAAGAATCCATTACACAAAGACACTGACGCATGAACACGCCATTAACATCCTTCCGACGTCTTTTTAAAGCATTCTGCTGTAACCCTAAATCTTTCATTCTTGACATAAACAAACTTAAACCCCATTATGCAGAATATTTGACTAATTTATCTCGAAATTCCTTAGCCCCCCCCCCCTCCCCCCCTCAAATCTTTGATCCACATGAGTTATATACGACCTCCAATTTTCGGAGAGCAACGGCTTCTTGAAAGCCATCACTACTTTGTACATCTAAATGCTGAAATGATTCAATGCTTTCAATCACAGAAATGTTAATAAAGTTTTCCTTCAACATTTTTCGTGACAACATCATTCCACTAACATTTGTATCACTATCAAGCAAACAATTAGATTGAACACCAACATAATACACTAAACGAAAAGTACCTTTTTGTAATTAGATTGAACATTAACCCACTTGGACCTTATTCATTATTTGTTTCATGCACCCAGGGGTGAGGTAGCGTGGGGTGGTTTGGGGTTAATTCTATTAATGAATGTGTAGGGTGTAAGTAAAAAAAAATTGTCGAAAGATGAACGCTGTATCAAATATCAAAGCACCAGATTCGTAATACCCAACAAAGATTTAGAAACCACAAATTGAATCGTACCTCCTGTGTATCACGGTTGTTGGTTACCGACTTGTTGTCATTAATTTCAACCTCTATGTGACGAAACTGATTGTTGGGAACATCTTTTGATGATTTGCCACTTGACAAGTAACTGCCCACTCCATTTATCTCGCTTCCAGTAATCCACATTCTTGTCAAAAGGTCCAACCATTTCAGCCACTCCACAGAACTGAGCACTAGCATTTACCTGCATATAGTCACAAAAGAAAAGTATAAAATCAACTCAAACATAAAAAACTGCTAAAAAACTAAATCGGGTATACAAAAGCAACGAAAAGCATTTTAAAAAAAGGGGACACAAGGGACTCGAATCCATGCCTAATGCATTACAAGAATGTGCTATCTTTTAAGGTTTGTTTTACTTTACCGCATAAATAATTTTGTATTTAGAGATGGACTGAATTATCCCATGGGGTAAAGTAAAAAAATAAATAGTTTATTTACAGATGAGCTCTACAACTAGAGGTAGGCCCCCACAATTTAAATTAGCCAACTGTCCCTAGAAAGATTTGAACCTCGCCTAGGAAGTCAAACCATGCAATCTAAAGATCATTGATAAGACCATGCTAGTCTAATTGTAAAGCAATTGTATTACTATGAAAACAATAAAAGTAAACAGATAAAAGACATGCATTTCTTATATTGTCTGCAGTAATGTTCATTCCATGTAATTAGGAAATCCATAATATACTTTGGATAACTAAAAAGAATAGAGTAAATTTCAGCGGTGGCCCCTAAACTTTGGCCAGTGTAACATTTTGGCCATCAAAATTTTTTGTAATAGTTAAGAACCTGAACTACATTATGTTTGATCAATGACCCTTACTTCCGTTGTTTCATTAAATCAAAAGCAATTAATTGAGAAAAATGTTTCTTATCACCCCCAAAACCAAACCCCATACCCAAAATGACTCCAAACCACCATTCAAACCCATTATTTGTAAAGTAATAACATGTTCTATCAATATTTGTTTCTTCATTTGAAAATAATTTGGAGTTATTTTGAGTGTAGGGTGTAGGGTATGGGGTGATAAAAGACATTTATGTGCTAATATAATCACGTCGACTAATTTAATTATATTTAATTGAAAAGTTGATGGAGGTCCACTGGTGCAAACATAACATCGTTTTAAGGACAAAAATAAAAAAAAAGTTTGAGGGCCAAGATGTTACACTGGCCAAAGTTCAGGGGTCACTAGTGTAATTTACTCAAAAGATTACAAATCACAACAGTTTGGTGCTGGCAATAGTCAACTAGAGTACCACTTTTTAGCTATATTCTAGCACCAATCAAACCTCGAAACCGATGAACTCACCGAAAACAAAAGAAAAATACGACAGTTGCTTTTCTTCTCCTTTGCTTCTTGATAAGCAGCATCTAATTTTCTGTTTCCATTAGGAGTACTGGCCCAGACACCATATTTAATACTGTTGTGGACATTGTCCTCGCTGTAAGATTAGATGATGAAAAATTTAGCATCTATGTATTCTGTCACAAAATCTGAGTGATTATAAGACTCGTTGGGGATTAATCTGTGTTTGGTACTATTAGTAGGACTATTTTCACTATCAATAGGAGTTTTAGGTTTTGAAGCTCTCGGTCCACGATTTTGCTCACTGAGAATATCAAGTGTACCGCTACAACTGCATAGCGAACCGCTTCCCCTAACACGCCTCCTGTCATTATCAATACCAAGCCAGCCCCTACTGTTTGATCCAATACCGGTTCCAAAGTTGGAGCTTTGGCCATAGCCTCTATTGAAGTAGTGTCTATTATAAGAGTTTGAACCAGATCCAAATCCATAGAATGACCTTGGTTGTAGAGAAGCCTGCAGGAGATGGAACAATAAGAGTATTAGAAATATAGCCATGACAAACTAGTTCTCGGGTTCAGAAATCAAACGGTTCATTAGTATAATAGTTGTCAGAGCTAGCATAGCAGGACGTATACACGCACTTACAGTCGGCCCATGTTACTATTTGACCCGACAAAATATGACACGATATGATAACTATACGAAACTACAAATTATGTGTTAATTTCTAGGGACTTAACGAGTTCAGATTCTTACTGGGTAGAACTGATAAGACACAATAGTTAACAAATCATGCTGGTTAAAAGTCACTAACTAACGGATCCTTATTGGCCCGTTAACAATTACGTGTACTTATGTATATAATATAATATCTGTTGGTTCCACAATAGACCTTACGTACATAAAATAAACCAAATTGGTTGCATAGCATCTAGCTTCCATATTGAAATCTCTTAAAACAATTAGTTCTCTTGGTTGCTTAAAAGTTGTTCATCCATATCATTTGACTCCCACTTGACCATGCATGTCAAGTCAACGTAATAACTGCAAGGTTTTTTTTAGAGGATGAGGAAAATGTTATCCATAATTAAACACGTTGTCGATGCTTAGCCTACAATGAGTTTTCTTTCTTGTAAATGGGATGGTCAACCAAAATGACAATGTTATTCATTTGTAGCGGGCCATTTTGTACCCGATAAGAAACTGAGTCATGCACTGCAAGGTTTTTTTTAGAGGATGAGGAAAATGTTATCCATAATTAAACACGTTGTCGATGCTTAGCCTACAATGAGTTTTCTTTCTTGTAAATGGGAAGGTCAACCAAAATGACAATGTTATTCATTTGTAGCGGGCCATATTGTACCCAATAAGAAACTGAGTCATGCACGAATTTGTACTCTTACCTGTTAAAAAAATGATTTGACACAATTTGTGGGAGCAATTTCACCTCAAACCAATTGGTGTTAAGGAGGGAAACCTTTAATCTTTTACGGGTTTACTCAACATCGTTGTCCCGGGAAAAGGCATATGTTGTACTCTCATTCCAACCCAATCACCCCAATGAATGACAAGGATAACAGTCAAACCCATGGCCATTTGGCTCCAATACCACTTACCCTATCAGATCTAAAGCCCCCATCTCACCTAAAACCAAGTGGTTTCAAGGAGTACAAACCTTTAATCTTTTACAGATTCACTCAACATCATCCTGGGTCAAGGAATTTGTTGTACTCCCATTCCAATACACCTCATATGATCCAAACAAGATAAACCCAATATGAGTTGTCAGGTCTAGTTACTAATGATAATATCATGATGACAATCAAAAATATTAACTTACACTCATAACACAACTCTACGCTACAGCTGGAAGCGCATTGATTTGGAGAAGAACAAAGGAGGCTTAACTTTCTCATATTCGGTGAAGAACTTAAGGTAAATTACATAGCTTAGCTTTTATGAATAATACAGACAGTTCACAATCTTAGGATTCCTAGGAGTCGAATGTCCAAAAGGTAAGAAGACCAGCACCTCTAAATTTCCAGGATTTCAAAATAATGGCAGGAAAAAAATGAAATCCATTAAGAGCTACCAATGAGAAAAATCCATAATGAATAAAAGGTTCCTGATACATATTCATCCTCAACTTATTTATTTTCTCATAAGATACTTTTTTTCTATTACTGATTCTGCAAGGGGGATAATGCCATCCTCCGCAATTACACGAATCTCAACCCTACAACCAGACTGCATCCAGGCCGTACCATATTCCCTCTGTATTATAATAACTTTCAGGTGATTGCTATATTGCATCCCATCAAGTATTATCGCTGAACGATAACAGTTCAAAAATTTTGTGCTAGTGATAATTGATAAGGCACATGACTCAACTGACTTGACCAATTCAAACAGCAGTAAGGGACGTGGATCACTAGAGCTTCTTATTATTAAGGAGTGATCAAAACAGATAACTAATGGGGTCAAACTGCCTCCACACGTTTGTGAATTATGGGATGTATAACTGCTATCAAAATTCTATATAATAGAGTACTGTAAATGGATTAATATACGATTTAGCTAACAGCCTTATAAACATCTTTATATCTGTTTTGATATTCTCTTTATGGTATTAGAGCTTTGAAGCTCTCTCCCAACCATGGCTGACTCTTCATCATCTCTCTCTCTCTCCCCCTCAAATCTACATCATCTCATTTCATTTATCCCAATCAAGATTTCTGCTAAAAATTACATGCTGTGGAAAATAGAAATATATCCACTTATCCAAAATCTCAATCTTGAAGACCACCTAGTAAAAGACCAACTAGGAAATAAATTAAAAGAAGGAGAAAATTCAGAAGCTGCTGTGAGCAACTGGAGCAGGCTAGACATGTTACTTCGTAGTCTTATTATTGGGACACTCTAGGAGGAAGCCTTGTGTCATGTTGTGGGAGTAAATAAAGCCCACAAAGTATGGATCCATTTGGAGGAAATCTATCTCCAAGCAACAAAAGAAAGGGAGCTGCAATTGAAACGACAACTCCAAGTTCCAAAGAAGGACTCAACTTCTTTAGATGATTACCTAATGAGTTTCAAGACCATTTGTGATAACCTTGCTGCAATACAGAAACCTATTTCAGATAAAGACAAGACAATTAAATTGTCTTACGATCTTGGCAAAAAATATGATGTCATTGTTACATCTATGATTTCCAAACCACCTTTTTCGACTTTTGCTCAATTTATGTCTGCAGTCCAAAGTTTTGAGCATCGAACTGCAGCATGTAACAACCCTCGATTCTGGGAGGCTCATTTTATACTAATTTTACCGCATAAGGTAATTATATAAAATGTGGGGACTGGAGTAAATATTAATTTAATGAATTGAAAGTTAATATTTACTAGATTAATGCATATTTACTGCATGTGAAAGTAAATAACATCAGGTTGCATGTCTGTAGTGTTATGTATTTTAAATGACCTTTTAGTTTAAATGATTTTGGAACTCGAAATAATTTATAAAATTCCGGATGCCAGTTTAGAGGGTGTAGTTAGTCTCGGAAGGTGCGAGACAGTCAAAATAAGTGCCATATTGTATTTTTGTGTTTCGGGCACTTTTTACCTGGTTTTGGCTTATTCGCGTATTCGGGAGTCATTTTAATGTGGTATTAACCATTTGAGTTGGGAGTTTTAACTTAAGCCATGATTTTAGTATCCAAAATCCCTTATTTTTCCCCATTATATGTCTTGAGCATAAAGAGACAAAGAGAGAAAGAAAGAAGAAGAGAAATGGAGAAATGAGAGAGAGATTGAAGATGGAGGATTTGGGATTGCTTCTTCTCCAAATAAATCTGAGATATCAACCCTAAGGCAAGTTTTCTACTTGCTAATATGTGATTTAAGATGCATAAATTGTATGATAATTGTGTATTTCCATTTATGGTTTAAATGTAGAATTTGTGGGATTTAAACCCTAGTCTTGATATATGTTGAAGAAATTGTGGGTTTTGATGGTTAACAATCATGTAGATTAGTTTGGGGTAGATTTTTGTTGTTGGTTGTGTATGAAAAGGAAGAGATTTGGGGTTTGGAGGATTTAGGGTTCATAACCCTTCGTAGCCATTTTTGGCAGATTTGCAGGTCCGAATCGATTCGACCCTTTGGGCGAATCGATTCGTTAAGGGGAAATTGGCAGGTCTGCATAACCCGAATCGATTCGGGGTTAAGACCGAATCGATTCGGTCAATTGCAGAAGGTTGGTTTAGTTGTCCGAACCGATTCGCTTCTTGGGGCGAATCGATTCGCTAGGGCGAATCGATTCGGCCCTTGGGCGAATCGATTCATTTTCCTGCTGTTTTTGAGTTAATTTTATAACTCAATTTTAATCCTTTTCTTTAAATATAGGGACTAGGAACCTTCTTGAATGAAGTAAACTTAGAGTCCTAGAGTGTGAGATGAGTTAGTTGTTTACCCTACATTAGGAATGGGTTATGTGGGGATTTTTCCGGGGTTAGGCCTATTAATGATAAGGCATTCTTTTCTTCTAGATTAATTATTATAAAAACTAGGAGATGTAGTGTTATGTTCGGGAGACCTTAGGAGCTTAATTAAGCTATACGAGTTTTGAGGGTTTATATTACCGCTCTAAAAGAATGTTGGGAGATTTTAAAAGTTCGATTGAACTATGTTAACCTTGGTGGTTCATAATGACGCCAAAAAGGTGAGTTTGGAGAATAAATTGAAAGTCATTTCTTTACTTTGAAAGATGATAACCTTGGGGTTCTAAAATAACCTCCTAGAATGCTTGGAGATAATGAAGAGTTTATTTACTCCTTTGAGGTTGTAGTGTTGATATAAGTTATCGTATGGCTCCGGATTATAAGCTCTATCTAGTGCTAGAAGTAAAACATTAATGGTTTCGAATAAAATGAAACATATAAATGGAAATGGTATTGATAGTAGTAAATGATAATTTACTCAATCATGGAACCGGTAAATAATGATTTACTTGATTTTGAAATGATAAATAAAATAGATGTTACACACCTCTCTAAATGCCATCTTAAGGGAAGTCCGCACGATAGGTGAAGCCCCGTGGCTAATGAATGCAGGGTGGATATAGTCCTAGGCCATGGGAGCGCTTATGGTTGTATATTATTTCTGCGGGGGTAGGGAGATTCTGGGTGTGGTCTTGGCTACCACGCAGGCTCGTGGCCGCTTCTCGACGTTTGCGATAGGATCCCAGGTTGTCTTATGATAGGCCCTGGAAGATGATGGTTATTTAGGGGCGCGCTCAGTGGGGAAACCCGGACGGGCGGTCTTAGAGTACGTTATATGTATATAATATAACAGTTCATAATCAAGTGGGACTTGATGTATTTTTGATATGCCATATAGAGCATGATGGAGTGCCACTTAGAGCACATATAAATGCCACAAAAAGCATTGGAAAATGATTATTTTCCTGATAAGGAAAGGATTTTTATAAAAGGTAAAATTGAGATAAATTGCCTTAAAGAGAAAAATATTGTGTTTATAAATATATTTCCTGCTAAGGAAAAGACATATGAAATAATTAGCACCTTGGGTGAAGTCTTTAGTTTAATGCTGCTTATTTTTATTCCTGCTTAGCTTATGTTTAAAATTGTATAGGTTGCTTCTTATTTCTCTTTCTTCACGATTTATTACATAACTGTCATACTCTTTATTCATCTGGTAATCATATAGAACCGGGCCCTGACCTGGTTACATTTTCCTGTTGCATATTCTTCTTGTCTCTGCTCAGGTACTCCGCCGCAAGGATGCCTGATTTGAATTCCTATTCCGATGTTTTCGACGAGCCGTGATGCATTGCGGGTATTACGGGATACATTTGGTATAGACGCTTTCATTTTCATTCTAGTTAAGATCAAGTCTGTTATTCGGGCGAGAGGCCCAAGCTTTTGTAAATGTCTAATGTAATGTAATAAGTAACTTATTGTACTTGTGTATATTTGGTGTATTAGTTTAGTGACCGGTTACATATTCGGTCTCTTTATTGCATTCTTGTTGTATTATTTATATATGTCTTGGGGTTTCCCTTATCTTTCAGGAATTGGGTTATTTGTTTTCATTTATTTACTTTCAAATCAAAATTTTTGGCAACCCGTTTTCTGAAATATTGGGTGGTTATCCTATATACTCTATATTTTGTTATGATGCTGAGAATGATTCCATCCATGATTCCGTTATATTGGAGTATTGGGCTGGCCACCCCTTATTTTGGTGAGCGGGTTGTCACAGATGGTATCAGAGCATCAGGTTCTAGAGTCCTTAGGAATCTGTGTGGACGCCTTAAGTTTTCAGCGTTGCTCTTGATTTGATGCAAAGCCTTAGGATTAAGATCGTTGATTTTTCTTGTGAGTTTTCGTCCTTCAACCATGAGGTAGAATCTATAAATCTTTTGCGTATTCGTGTGAGAATAATAAGCCGATTGAAGAAGGGCGTTATGGGAAGGTTTGTGGGGAACTGTAAGTTGTGGTCGGGGATGAGGACCGCTTTAGAGGCCGCTCCCCTTTTTGTAGCAATTTTTGTTTCGCTATTACGACTACAAATTTCAGATGATTTAGTTTCCCAAGTACCGCAAGAAGTAGGAAGTGGTACTAAACTTGAGAATTCACGCGATGTTATATTGAAGTGGAGAAGTGCTCTGTAGTAGAATGGAGGAAAAATCCTTCACCCATAGAAGAGGTGTCGAGGTGGTGAAAATGTGGTCACTATATTCGTAGGTGCCAGAAGTTTGGCCCATAGAGAAGCCCGGTGGATACTTGCAATGGAGAGTTGCCCTGGGATAACTGGACTGAGGAGAATGTGGATTCCCGAATGTTCACAGGACGTTCGATTAAAGACCAATGGCGAATAAGGTGTTGTACGATTAGGGAGTCGAGACCATGCACCATGAAGTGTTAGGCTCCAAAATATGTGTTGTTAACACTTCTGATGGAGTAAGAATCGTGAAACCCCATTGGTGGACACCCACCTGGGGAGGTTTCGTTGAACTGAGGAAGAGGAGGCCAAGAGCGTGTCCTCTTTTACTGAGAAAGTAAGAGGGACCGCATGGGCAATCATTGTCAGCCAGAGTCGGAATAACGGCTATGATGTGGAGTGTAGAACCACTCATTTTAAACTTCGTTGAGTGGAGAGAAAGGGCAAGAGTAAAGTGCCTGGTTGGGGAGTTGGTAGAAATAATGTTGGTATGTGTAAGGCTCGAATATGGAGTCTGAGAACCATTAGTATTGACCCGGAGTGCTTGGCAAATGGTGGAGGGAATTCTACCCTATAGGTGGGTAGTGTATATTCCTTAGGATAAGATTTAGTAGTATTGTGTCTACGATAGACTCGGGTGTGTATTTTGAGCTTGTAGTAGTATTTACGTTATTATAGAAGGGTAATTATATGACTTCCGTGGTATGGAAGTTCTATCTTTTCTTCACTCTTTATGAAGCGAGTGATGATATTTTTATATGTATATGTGTCATATGCGTTACTTGGTTTGAGTGTTCTATTGTTTACTTGCATTATGTGTGGATGCTATGACTTATCTCCACGACCAACAAAGTTAAGTAGTAATGCATAGGAGGGGTTCCTTGTTTGGATTCCGCTTTTGCGGGACGCTCCACGCGTGAACCTTAACGACGTTAGGAGTGGAGAGATGCCATATTTCCTTTCTCTTATTTCATATATAGAATGCTAAGGTAAGTCTAGAAGTAGAATCTTATTTGTAGAATTGTACCGATCCCGATCATGTGTCTTAGACCGTCACATCTTAATGACCGACAATGCAAGGTAGTAGTGTAACGGGAGGGTTCCTTGTTTGGATTTCGCTTCGGCGAGACGTCCCACGCATGAACCCGAGCAAATGTCGGAAGTTGAGTAAGGTCTTGGGCAATGGGGATATATTTAGTATTATATGCTTACGATTTAGGTAGGATATATAGATAGACCTTAGGATTTTTAGGATGTAAGACCTTGAGGGTAGGTGGTGTTAGTTTAGGATGGTTGTCAGGAGTTGACCACGAATAAGTCGTGGGTTAACTCTAAATAGGGATTCGATCCCTAGGAACGAGATTTATGGGGTCTCGAGAGGTTTGGTAGGTTCGGCCGAAGGATATGAGGCATTTCTTAGAGATATTGTTACGTTGGTAACTTCAATTCCGGGGAGTTAATAAGGACGGGTGGATCCTCACTCCTGAGCCATGATTGTAAGCTCGAGAGTGAGTTTAATGAGTAAGTTCTGCCAGGATTGGGGAGTAATAATGCTAGGGCATAGACTCACTGTTTATGCGTCGCACAAGCTTAAACCTGTGGAAAGTAATATCCCGTGCTTGAATTAAGATTCATCGTGGTAGTGATCACCTTAAATAGATAAGGCACTACTTCCTGGGCAGGAAATTTGGTCCTTCTCGTAAGCAACAAGTTGTTGCAATATGTTGTGGGAGAAATCGAGTTGGTGCTCGGAGTTCAAAAGAACTAGTGATTGGATATTTTCTCATTCGCTAAGGAAATGCGATTGGGCTAGTGGACGTGTCGAGTAGAGAACTCGTCAAGGAAAATGGTTATGGCATGGAAGGCCAAGTAGAGTGAGTATGACTCAGAAGACTCTATAGCGAGAGCATTTCGATCTGTGATTGACAATTTCACCTACTCGTGCGAAGAAGAGTAGTGGTGGAATGAAGAGGGGTATTCATAGACGTTTGCATGGAACTACCGGCATCGAACTGGTCATGATCCCAATTGAGAAATTGGTGATCGTCGACCCAATCGTTGCTTTTCCGCCCATTATGGACGGACTACATGTAGAAGAGTACACCCCATTCTCGATGGGGAATGGTAGAACCGTGGGAGGTGCCTATTATAATAGGGTGGACCGAGACTATATATTCGTGTCGAAGGTTTAGCAAGAGTTTCCGCGAAGTAATGGGAACCGTATGGAAATGACGTATATCCTACCACCCTAAAGTGGATGGATGAAAGGGAGGAAATTTGCTTATGCCGAAAGGCGTATTACGAACGTGAGCCTTAGTATACATAGCAGATGGGAGCAGTGATGGTATGGATGGAGATTTTCGTGCAACCATTAGGTTTTGGAGTGGTCTTATGGATCATTTCCTAAGGCATGGTATTGTGAGTGGCCTAGCATGGTCAGTTGAGTAATTCGTAAACTCGTTGGATGGAACCAATGGGTAATATGTTCCTTGGACTTGGAGTTGTCTCGGAACATTTCTTTAGAGATTTGGCTTTTAAGCTATACGCCTTGATGAGATACGTCGATACGAGGGATAGTTGTGTATCATTGAAGCTAAACCACTTAGAGTCGGTATGCATGCCCTGAGGTGGGATGTAACATAATCCTGAAGATTTGGCTAATTTTGCAGAGTCATGTGGGCATCGTGTTCCGCCGTAGGAAGCTAGAATCGATGGATAGCGAAGAGCGCCTTGTGCTGCTAGACTAGAGAACAAATGATGATTGACTGAGATCGACAGGGTCGACCTTAGTATGAGTCCATTTGGGACGCTGCAATAACGAGGAGTTTGTTTAGGATGGTAGAATCCTAGTTTAGAGTAGTATACCCTTATCAGATTTGGGTATGCCCGAATTTTGGGGGCAAAATTCCCTCTATCGAACTGCAGCATGTAACAACCCTCGATTCTGGGAGGCTCATTTTATACTAATTTTACCGCATAAGGTAATTATATAAAATGTGGGGACTGGAGTAAATATTAATTTAATGAATTGAAAGTTAATATTTACTAGATTGATGCATATTTACTGCATGTGAAAGTAAATAACATCAGGTTGCATGTCTGTAGTGTCATGTATTTTAAATGACCTTTTAGTTTAAATGATTTTGGAACTCGAAATAATTTATAAAATTCCGGATGCCAGTTTAGATGGTGTAGTTAGTCTCGGAAGGTGCGAGACAGTCAAAATAAGTGCCATGTTGTATTTTTGTGTTTCGGGCACTTTTTACCTGGTTTTGGCTTATTCGCGTATTCGGGAGTCATTTTAATATGGTATTAACCATTTGAGTTGGGAGTTTTAACTTAAGCCATGATTTTAGTATCCAAAATCCCTTATTTTTCCCCATTTTATGTCTTGAACATAGAGAGACAAAGAGAGAAAGAAAGAAGAAGAGAAATGGAGAAATGAGAGAGAGATTGAAGATGGAGGATTTGGGATTGCTTCTTCTCCAAATAAATCTGAGATATCAACCCTAAGGCAAGTTTTCTACTTGCTAATATGTGATTTAAGATGCATAAATTGTATGATAATTGTGTATTTCCATTTATGGTTTAAATGTAGAATTTGTGGGATTTAAACCCTAGTCTTGATATATGTTGAAGAAATTGTGGGTTTTGATGGTTAATAATCATGTAGATTAGTTTGGGGTAGATTTTTGTTGTTGGTTGTGTATGAAAAGGAAGAGATTTGGGGTTTGGAGGATTTAGGGTTCATAACCCTTCGTAGCCATTTTTGGCAGATTTGCAGGTCCGAATCGACTCGGCCCTTTGGGCGAATCGATTCGTTAAGGGGAAATTGGCAGGTCTGCTTAACCCGAATCGATTCGGGGTTAAGACCGAATCGATTCGGTCAATTGTAGAAGGTTGGTTTAGTTGTCCGAACCGATTCACTTTTTGGGGCGAATCGATTCGCTAGGGCGAATCGATTCGGCCCTTGGGCGAATCGATTCGTTTTCCTGCTGTTTTTGAGTTAATTTTATAACTCAATTTTAATCCTTTTCTTTAAATATAGGGACTAGGAACCTTATTGAATGAAGTAAACTTAGAGTCCTAGAGTGTGAGATGAGTTAGTTGTTTACCCTACATTAGGAATGGGTTATGTGGGGATTTTTCCGGGGTTAGGCCTATTAATGATAAGGCATTCTTTTCTTCTAGATTAATTATTATAAAAACTAGGAGATGTAGTGTTATGTTCGGGAGACCTTAGGAGCTTAATTAAGCTATACGAGTTTTGAGGGTTTATATTACCGCTCCAAAAGAATGTTGGGAGATTTTAAAAGTTCGATTAAACTATGTTAACCTTGGTGGTTCATAATGACGCCAAAAATGTGAGTTTGGAGAATAAATTGAAAGTTATTTCTTTACTTTGAAAGATGATAACCTTGGGGTTCTAAAATAACCTCCTAGAATGCTTGGAGATAATGAAGAGTTTATTTACTCCTTTGAGGTTGTAGTGTTGATATAAGTTATCGTATGGCTCCGGATTATAAGCTCTATCTAGTACTAGAAGTAAAACAGTAATGGTTTCGAATAAAATGAAACATATAAATGGAAATTGTATTGATAGTAGTAAATGATAATTTACTCAATCATGGAACCGGTAAATAATGATTTACTTGATTTTGAAATGATAAATAAAATGGATGTTACACACCTCTCTAAATGCCATCTTAAGGGAAGTCCGCACGATAGGTGAAGCCCCGTGGCTAATGAATGCAGGGTGGATATAGTCCTAGGCCATGGGAGCGCTTATGGTTGTATATTATTTCTACGGGGGTAGGGAGATTTCGGGTGTGGTCTTGGCTACCACGCAGGCTCATGGCCGCTTCCCGACGTTTGCGATAGGATCCCAGGTTGTCTTATGATAGGCCCTGGAAGATGATGGTTATTTAGGGGCGCGCTCAGTGGGGAAACCCGGACGGGCGGTCTTAGAGTACGTTATATGTATATAATATAACAGTTCATAATCAAGTGGGACTTGATGTATTTTTGATATGCCATATAGATCATGATGGAGTGCCACTTAGAGGACATATAAATGCCACAAAGAGCATTTGAAAATGATTATTTTCCTGATAAGGAAAGGATTTTTATAAAAGGTAAAATTGAGATAAATTGCCTTAAAGAGAAAAATATTGTGTTTATAAATATATTTCTTGCTAAGGAAAAGACATATGAAATAATTAGCACCTTGGGTGAAGTCTTTAGTTTAATGCTGCTTATTTTTATTCCTACTTAGCTTATGTTTAAAATTGTATAGGTTGCTTCTTATTTCTCTTTCTTCACGATTTATTACATAACTGTCATACTCTTTATTCATCTGGTAATCATATAGAACCGGGCCCTGACCTGGTTACATTTTCCTGTTGCATATTCTTCTTGTCTCTGCTCAGGTACTCCGCCGCAAGGATGCCTGATTTGAATTCCTATTCCGATGTTTTTGACGAGCCGTGATGCATTGCGGGTATTACGGGATACATTTGGTATAGACGCTTTCATTTTCATTCTAGTTAAGATCAAGTCTGTTATTCGGGCGAGAGGCCCAAGCTTTTGTAAATGTCTAATGTAATGTAATAAGTAACCTATTGTACTTGTGTATATTTGGTGTATTAGTTTAGTGACCGGTTACATATTCGGTCTCTTTATTGCATTCTTGTTGTATTATTTATATATGTCTTGGGGTTTCCCTTATCTTTCAGGAATTGGGTTATTTGTTTTCATTTATTTACTTTCAAATCAAAATTTTTGGCAACCCGTTTTCTGAAATATTGGGTGGTTATCCTATATACTCTATATTTTGTTATGATGCTGAGAATGATTCCATCCATGATTCCGTTATATTGGAGTATTGGGCTGGCCACCCCTTACTTTGGTGAGCGTGGGTGCATGTCAGGCTAAACCATCAAAGTTGTCTAGTCACTAGGCAATTCTCTATTTCTTTTTATAATAAACGAATTTTAATGACATATCAAGGTGACGTAAACTACAAATCAAAAGACTCCTAAAAATATCTAACACACACTTTTAGAGAGAGAAATATTATTTTCTATTCAAAATTCAAGTCTACCTCAAATGAGGCTTACATGTGGGTATTTAAAAGAGAGGAGTAGCTTAGGCTCCACGCTAAGGCCCTAATTACAAAAATGCCATTACTACTCCCTACCTTTGAATACTAAAACAAAACAAATGAAAATACAATAACAAAACAAAAGAAAAGAAATAAAACTACTAATATGCCCAAAAATGATAAAAATGACCTCGATTCACATCAATCTTCCCTCCTTGAAAAGAGTTCGTCCTGGAACTCAAAGGGGAAGACCAACGGAATCACCCTCCAAGACGGTAATCAAGACGTGCCGGGGAAGCTCCTCGGACGCGTCCAAATAGTCAGGTGGATGATCCATCGCCAATAATGCGCGGCGGCGCGGAAGAGAGCAATCAGAAGCTCGGTGACCAACATTGCCACAATTGTAGCACCGGAAGGTAGGAGGTCCTAGATGTGGAGCAACGGGAGTAGTAGAGGTAGGAACTGAAGATGCCACTGGAGGAGCTGAGGCAAAAATCGATGTAGGCGGCGTACGTGAAGCCGGGAGAGTTGCGGACGGTGTGTGGTAAGCCTCGACCTTAGTCGCGTACTCAACCGCCTTCAAGAAAGTCGGTATCTCCCGCAGGCTGAGATCGTGCTGAATATGCGACTGCAACCCCTATATATAGCGGCTGATCCGCTGATCCTCCGACTAATGAAGGCGAGCTCTGTGTACTCCACTACCGATAAGGTGTCCTGCCTGAGAGATTGAATGCGAACAAAGAGGTCACGCTCGTAAGTAGGTGGAGTAAAGGATGCCTGGCCAGAGGCCTTCTCTATATAGGAGGCAATCTGGCTATTGTGCGAGGGTAGCGGCGGTCGTTTCACCAAACCCAAGCAAATCCCTTGAATTTGGTGGCTGCAAGGAGAACACAACAGCGGCCTTGAACCCGCTTGTACTCAAAAACTTTCTCCATCAAAGCTAACCAATTGACCATAGCATCTGGGGAGAATCACCCGTAAAACATGGGCACGTATATGCGGATATCCTCGTGGAGGCTTCAAGAAAGCAGCTGAAGAGCCATAGATAGTGGGCCCTCGTCTTGATGAGCATTTAGGCTCATCATGTCACCTGGCATAGGCGGAACAACATCAGCAGGAGGCGTTGACATTTTTGCAGGGGGTGGATGAAGACGTTGGCATGCTGGGGCACGGGAGGAGCTGAGGGATAGTGAGGGCACGTGCCTATCAAGTGGCCACGTTCGCCGCAATAGAAATAGTGCCGGTCTCAAAGTGGAGCATGGCGGTAGGCATCGGGTGGGGGTGGAGGTATCCACTCTAAAATATTAAGGTGGCTACCCCTGAACTCGGAGGAGGAACCAGAATGGAGTAGTGAGAGGGTGTGGTGGGAGGGCGTATGATGCAAAGGTAGATGGTTAAAGGGTGTCGCTAGCCGGGAGTTAAGGGGATTGGTGGGATCGTGCGGGTAGTGTGAACCGGGATCGGGCGGGTGGTCGGGAGTCCCAAAATGATGGCCCAGGCTCCCGGGGTGATCAAACAATCCGAAGGGGTGCGAAGATGACTCGGGTCGCCCGGTGGGTGGGTAAAATAGGCTCGGGGGCTGAAATGAGGTTAATGCACCAAAAAATTCATGCGGGTTGATTTTGACTAGGGTGTGGGTTTAAATCGGGCTGGGGACTTTTTTAGGGGCTGCCGAGGGGTTGGGGATGAATCTCGGCACTTGGGGGATTGGGGAATGGGCGGTAAGGGGTCGGTTGGTGTGGGGACGGGTCGGATGGAGCCCGAGTGGCTTCGAGTTGAATTTCGGGATAGCGGGTAGAGGAAATGGGTCTTCCCGGGGCTGAACAAGGACGATCGGGGGGGTTGAGGAGGTTGGAGAGCAGGTCGGTTGGGGTGGGGGCTGATTTTGGGGGTGCGCTGGGCTAGGAGTATGCGGTTGGGTTTGGGATGTTGGCTGTCGCACAAGGGAGAGCAGCAGTACAGCAGGCCTAGGGTTTGAGGGTTTGGGGGCTGCCGGGTAAGGGGTGGATTGCATTGGCAGGGTCATAGGGATTGTAAAGGATGGTGGTCGAGGGGGAATTGTATGTGAATTGTATTGATACGGTTCTTGAGTGATTCGGAACATGTAAATCCTTACGTGCGTGATCTATCGGGATTGATAGCAAAGTATGTGTGCACCACAGGTTCCAGCCTTTTTGGGGTGCCGGATTTGTATATATATTATACTAGTGAATTATATATATATATATATATATATATATATATATATATATATATATATATATATATATATATATATATATATATATATATATATACTTGTGATTATTCCATTGTTACTTAGTAGATACGAATAACTAAGATATTTAAATGGGTTAAAAATGTGAGAATTTATATAACACATGAGATAAGTAATTTGATTAATGTAAATGTGAGATATCAGTAAGCAATATTTGGGTAATACGAGTAGACACTCTATATTAGAATGTGAAAACAGGAATTAGTACAGACTAGTTAGATAGTGGCATAACTAGGATGGGCTAAGTGTATACGTTAGGCGTGCACATTAGTTGAGGGGTGAGAAACTCATGTGAGAGTACGTAACTAACATATATATTATATTTACTGTATAATGCAATTAAACACTTATTGTTTTTAAACTGTTTTCACCTCGGGCTTTGACCAATTTTTCTCCCAATCTATTTTATTTTGTAAAAACCTTTTAGGTGCTCAGCCACAGGGACGCCAATCACAGGAGTTCCATTTTGAAGATGTGCTGTAGCTGCTGTGGAAGCTACAGGATCTCGGTATTAGACGCCTCCATATTTATCCTGGTTCCTTCAGAGTCATTCATGTCAGTTAAGGCATGTTGCCCATTCTTATTTAGAGATTGTAGATACAAACTTTCTTTATTTCAGATGGTGGTTTATTTATTCAGACTCTTGTATTGGGATTTTATTTTACTCTGGTATTATCATTGGAGTGTTTACTCCAGACTCACTTTATTTCATTACGTCGGTTATTCATATGAGATTGTTTATGCGATTGATGGATGATGATTTAATTACTTGGTTAATTGTTAATTTAATTAATAAAATTTGGCTTCTCTCTATTTTAAATATTAGGTGGCTAGTAAGTAACTAAATGTTTTCGACAGTGATGCTAAGACTGAACCAACTTGATATTCTGTATTAATTTAATAAAGGAGTGCTACCCGGTATTTAATTAGTCGGGGTGTCACAGGTGACTGGCATAGCAACTTCCTTGACCTCTCTCCTAAGTCTAGTGGGACACTCAAACGACTTCCTTGCCCTCTCTCCTATGCATAATTAGACCGGTCAAAAATTGGCAACCGATTATATAAGTTTTCACTTGGAAACATTGCAACAATTTTTAAAAATATGATTTAAAAAAGAATCAATATCACACAATTTTGCGAAAAATAGGAATACTCGGTATATTTGAGTAACCTTCTCTGATGCCAATTCGTAAATAGGAATATGTGTGATAAAGATTTGAATAAATTCGCAAATTCCAACTATAAACTTATTTAATTGGGGTCAATTTTGAACCAAACAAAATCAGCCCATAAACAAACAACTACGTGTGTGTGTGTCAAACCAATAAACACAAATATGCGAACTCACAGATTTTAATAAAAAATTCCCGAAGGGAAAAACCTTTTATTTCACTATAAATTAAATTGTAATTTACAATCACAATGAAATTTGCAATAAGTTTACCTCAGCAAAGCTACATAGACATGCAACCTAGAGTCAGCAATGAATTCCATGCAGCAAACCCACACGAACCGCAATCCAATCTTCAACAAAGATCCACACGCAGCGAACCTCAATGACCTCAGTCTTCAGATGAAGAGACGCATTCAACAAGGATGAACAATAACAAAGTTTTGTTCTTGGGTTCTAAAATAATTCGCACAAACTATTGGGATATTAGGAATTGAAAACAAAAAGGTTTAAAACCCTAAAAGTGAGAAGACAATGTATTCTACCGAAGCATTTTCGTTTCTGTCTAAAATCGAAGTTGGAAAAACCTTTTTATTTAAGATCTAAGGTCATGCGTCGCTCGAACGAACCAGGGATCTCGTTCGAACACTCGAACGAGCTTCGCGTGACATGGTTATGTTGGTTGAACGACATCCAATGTCACTCGAACGAGCCAACGCGAAAATAAATCTATTTTTTATTTATGAAAATTCGTGTTAGCACTTAGAAAAATATTTTTTGACGAAAAACATAAAAACTCCGCTCCAACACTTAGAAAATATTTTATGACAAATATCCCAATACTCTAAGTGAATTATTAAGAACTTAATGTAATACCCCGTATTTTTATGCTTTCTAAATTTGGGGATTTATCTAAATTAAATGTGAGTTATTAATATAATATAAATTCGGAAATTAAATATTTTTAATTACTAACGTGACGAGAGTTGGTAATCATTGGAAACTTGTTGAATATTACTAATGAGTAAAGTAATATAATATTGATACGATTAAATGTCACGAGTGAATAAAATGACAATTTTGGAAATTTGAGTCGGGACGCGCCCGTGTCGCGTTGGGACTAAATATTGATTAATAAAAGTGAATAAATTATAAGTCACCCGTATGGTCATTTCACGTGCGTCAAAGTGTCCGGAAGGGTCGAGATAGTCAATAAAGTGTACCCGGGGGTTTAGTTTGGGTTTCGGGGCGTTTTTAAGCCTATTTAGTACCCCGGGAGGGTATTTTGGACATTTTACATTTTTGGGTAATTAAACCCACGAAATTTATTAGGTTATATCAGCCATTTGTAATGGTCTCTTACGGTTAGCGGACTCAAAACCTTAGAACGGCCATTAGAGAGGAAGGTAGAAAGCTTTCCAAGCAATCCAAGGCCAAAAATTCATTTGGTTGCACCGCCACCACCACCAACGCGTAGATCGCGCGACGGGGAACGCAACCACACCAAATTCGTCCACCAATCAGAACCCTGAAATCTATAGGCAAGTATTTATCTTGCTTAATTTCGTTAATGCATCATTCATGTTAGTCTAGGGTTGATTAGGATGAGTTTCATAGAAGAAAACCCATGTTGGAGATGGGAAAATTGCATGTAGTAATGATATGAATGAAAATCTGGAAATCCCCTTCATATGTAGAGGTTTACCCACGAATTTGTGATGAATTAGAAGTAGAAATTCTGGAAAAAGACTGATTAGAACAAAGTTAAAGAAATTTCTAGGGTTCATGAGATTTATGTAAGTTTTGGCCCATTAATCCATGGATATTGATGAAAATTCGAATGCTTTACATAGGAGATGTTTAATTGGGGTTTTTAATGTTTGTAGTATGAATTTCTGGGAGTTTGGGTGTTAAAAATCTGAATTTGGGTGAGGTTAGATGATAGAACCCGTAACTGTCAATCTGCAGAATTCGCCATACCTGTTTGATCGATCGATCGAACCAGGAGTGTCGATCGATCGATCGAGCTTCTACCATCGATCGATCGACCCTTCCTGGAAGACTCATGTTTCCCCTTTAAATAGTGAATTCAATTTAAATGAGTAATAATCTTTGGACATCCTTATTAAAATATTTTGGGTGATAAAGAAGACCAGTAGGACTTATTAAAAATATGAAACCTTTAATGTAAGACGAGATTTACATTTTTATGGAGATGTTCACATATAAGGGACGATGGAATTATGTATTAAAGGAAGAGACGTGTAAGGTAGTTACGTTGAAAAAATAGATGAGTACCTACTGAATTTTACACTTAGGAGAATAGAATCCATGAGTGTTACGTAATAAGTTGGAATAATCCCTCGAATTAAAGTATACGACGAACTGTTATACGTGATAACTAAATAATGAGAAATACGGATAAATATCATAATTATGGGTTATGAGATGTACCTAATTTTGATGTGGTAATAGTAGTATATTTATATGTCTGTGTTTATGCATATACTATATACGTGTGAAAACCATGCCCGCGCTACTTGCTATCCCTGAGGTTACCGCGTTGGGATAGTCTTATCTCAATGGGACCTTTATGGGGGATATTGACTCGTACCCTAGAAGATAGAGATCCTTTGGTACAGGCTAATCGGATCGATAGTCAGACGTCCTAAGAGACGTGGGGGCATGTGCTGACCTCTTAGAGGCCGGGACTCTATGCTTCGCCTCAATGTTGTTTGTGTTTATGTTAATACAGTTCGAGAGTGATTCCGAACCTGTATTTTCCTTAGTACGAGTGATACGGGGACTGGATAGTAGAGTATGCCCGCACCATAATTTTTATGTGGGGTGCTGTTAGAATATATATATTACATGGGTAGTTAATATATATATTAAATTCTGAAATATGTGAATTACCTCCTGTGTTTATGGCAAGTAAGAAATGAATAATGATTTCAATTGAGAAATCGTGTTTTGAAAGTATAGTATATTACCGGGAAACTTTAATAGCAAATAAAGGTTGAATGGGAACTTTGTTATTAAGAGAAATCTACCTTTTAAACAGTCGAATTCGTCAGTTTAAATCTTACGAGTAATCTAAGATAAGATAAGTTAAACTGTTGGGAAGGTTAGTGCGATAGGCGTGCACATTAGAAGAGTGGTGAGAATTTCTCAAGGGAGTGCCGCACTAATATGTTGCATTGGACAGTAAACATTTTAAATACTTGCTACACAAATTTTAAATCGTTTTTACAATCGGGGTCTGACCCGTTTCCATTTTTTCTCTCTTGTATATATATGTATGTATTACAGGTGCCCAACTACAGGGGCGTCTTGCATAGGATCCTTTGGAAGGAACGCGCTACAGCTTAGGTGGGAGTTGTAGGCCTCTTGTTTAGACGATCTCACTTCTTGATTCATCTTCTAGCATTATTTATTCCAGTTGGGCATGTGTAGCCCTTTCCATTATTCAGTTGTTTTATTGGATATTGAAATCCATTTATTTCCAGTATTTGCACTTTGGAATTTTTATTGTCAGGATGTTTTTCATTTAAGTATTAAATGTTGGATTCAATTAATTGAATGTTTGGTTATTTGGATTTATATATTCCAGGATAATTGTTGTGTGATTCTTTAATGATGAATGATGTAAAGTTTTTAAAATGTTGGTTTATATAAATAAAATTTGGAAACTAACGTAAAAAAAAAATGGTTTTGACACTTAGCTTAATTATTTAGGGTGTTTAAATTGGTAAAGTTATTTTTACGACAGTAATGCTAAGAATGAACCAACCGTCACCTTGATTTTAATTTAATAAAGGACTGATCACCCGGTATTTAATTAGGCGGGGTGTCACACTTAAAACACAACCTTACTAAAGTTAAACTTGCGAAGGCTTGAATGTTGAAGAACATGTTATTCATATCCGTCTTCATGCATATGTGATCTTGAACACTTCTTCAACGGTTGTAGCGGTATATGATATACTCAATTGAGAACGAATATTTATAAAATTATGTTCTTACAAACGTCGAGTTCCAAGTCGGAGATCGGATTATTCTCAAGGTGTTACCCTTAAATGGGGTTATACATTTTTGGAATAAGGGAAAGTTAGTCCCAATATATATTGGGTCGTTCATAATCATTTATCATGTCGGAATCATCACTTATCGATTAACATTAGACCCACTAGCTCGGGTACATAATGTGTTCCATGTATCAGTGGTTAGTAGATTCTTGCGGGGTAAGATTGTGTATCAACATATAAACTAAGATGATATTCAATTATAATCTCATGTTTCTTACACTGAGGAGCCAACCCGTATTTTAAACCATAAGGTACAAATTTTGAGGACAGTTGGGTCACTATAGTGAGGACGAATTCACTTGGGAGAGAGAGGATACAATGAGACAACAATATCCACACTTGTTTTGAGGCATGTACATACTATTTTTTGTGAATTTCGAGGGCGAAATTCTTTTTGTTAGAGGGGGGAATGTAATACTCCGTTATTTTTTATTTACTTAATTTAGAGAACACTCAAATTTAAGTAGGAAATATTAGATTAATTATGTGTCAAATTATTAAAAGGAATGAATGTGTTGAGATTATTTAGCCAATATAAGTAAAATTGAAATTTTAATGCTATTTTTAATTGCTAATTAACTTAAGTGGTTTAAGTTTGCTTCTTTTAATGGGTTTCATTGGTTTATTTGGATTAGTTGGATTATATGTTTTAAGGGGTTTAATCGGCTTAATTGGCTTAATGGGACTATTTACTAAAGGGATGATTTGTAGGGTTTACCATTTTTGCGGCGCTTGAAGAGTTTATAGGGAGTATGGTATTCGATCTTGGATTTTACGGTTGAGTGCGTTAAGGGAAAAGAAAAACTTCTGAGTGTTTAATAACTGAAAAGATGACGGCTCGGAAGGAGTTGAGAAAATAAAATAGTAGCTGCCATATTGGGTTTTGCGGGACGTTTAAAAAGGAAAGGTAGCTGGAGGATTACTCTATTGGTTTGCGATGTCGGGATGATAAGTTTGGATAGTTGTCCCTTTCTCCGATGAGTTTCAACAGTAAATGTTAAAAAAAGGGGTGGGTCCCCCCCCCCCCCCCCCCCCCGGGAGGAGGGGGCAACCTTTAATTAGGCTATTATTGGCATAAAACAAATACTTCATCATCAACAAATTATTCTCCTTTCGTTTTCTTTCTTTCTTGAAAAATCAACCCACTATTCTCCAACTTCTACCCAAGCTTTATCCAAATTACAAAAGCTAACCCTACCTTTTATTCTTCATTTTAATAATAAAAAAATGATTCAAAGATTTTACAAAACGGGATTCAAGAGGCTTTAAAGACTATTTTCAAGGGGATTTTCAATGACTAATACAATGGCTTTTACACCAACAAGAAATTTAATTCTGGGACACACTTTGAAGCAAGTGACGTTACACTCCTCCCCTTTTACATGTGTATTCGTCTAAATTCACCTAAACCTAAATTATAATGTTAAATTTAATTAGAAACCCTATGGTGTCGTGTATTCCTAATTCAATGTTGTAATACGATGAATTCTAATGTTCTTATATGTCGAAAATAAATGTTGAATCCTAATAATTTGTGGATATTGAATATGGGCCCTAAAATACGAAAATGTCATTTTAGGGTTTGGACACCATTTGTAGAAATTAAAAATTTGAGATTAAAAAGTGGATAATTTAAGATTAGTAAATAGATGTTATGGATTTAATTAAAAATTAATAAATTCTAAAATTTATATATGCGTAATAAGGTTGTACCTTATGCTTTATGGGTTGTACTTTGGATAGTTATGTTATCCATCTAATAAGAACTTGTGTGAATACATTTTTATATGATTTTGTACACTTGATATATATAAATAAACCCTTATGATGTAACATCCCCTTGTAAGTTAATTACACGTTTCTTTTTTGCAAGAACAAAATTTGAGCCTGAGATATTGTTATTGTTTATATCTGTTTTATTATGTAGACAATAGATAAAGGGATAATCGTTGGTTATTGGGTAGCTATGAAGCACGGACACGTAATACGTGTTTCGTCATGTGATACGCAACACGTGATTGATCCAAAACTAGGATACGACACGTTATGATACGTATAATATATAATATATATTTAAATATATATTAATGAAATAAAACTGATTTTCTCCATAAAATACATTATTAGAGCATTCTTAACATGAAATTAAGAAAATTGACTACACAAAACAAAATTCAAACACACCTTGACCTTAAGAATCATAAATAGAGCACAATCACCATCACTTGAGTCAAAGCTGACTCGTCGCTTGCCAGAGAGTGTTCATGCTTCATAGGTGTCTGACACGTTGTCGGACACGACACGTTGGCTTCCCGAAGAGTTTCCGTGCTTCATAGTTGGGTAGTGATGTTGGGCAAGTTGGGTTGATTGTTTAAGTAAATATTTAGACCCTCGCCTTACTCTCTCGTAACAAAACCCTAATTAAATTCGTCTCAGCAACTACCTTGTATGAACGAAAGTTTATCGAGGTGTCGTTATTTAGATTTCATTTCGGTGAGATGTCCCGCACACGTAGTTTAAAGACAGGTAGGATGAACAACTCGAACCTTTAATAAAATCAACATGATTTTATTTTTGTGCCTTATTTTATGAGAAGTCACTTGTAGTACTACTGTCCCTTTAGCTCATTTCTATATATGAGGCTAGCTACCTGCTACGTGAGAAATAAGGGGTGCCAAAATTACTATGCTAATATTATACACAATAAATATTTACTCAACTCATATTACAAATGCAATAGAATTATACTAAGTTTACGGGAGCTCAAATTGTTTTCACATTAAACATTTACTAAGCTAAATTACACACAATAATAAGTAAGTTTTAAAAATAAGTTTACCAAACATGCACCAATAATTATAAACACAAAAAACTGAATTTTAAAATAGTATTTAAATCGAATTTTCTGAATACAAAAATTGAATTTTAAAATAATATTTAAATTAAATTTTCTAAATACAAAATCGAACGCGCGTTAACGAGTTGAATAGTTACATTAAATTGATTCCCACGATTTCGATGCCACGTGCGTATGTTCTCTCCAATACAACAAAGTATCAAAATAAACTTTCTTTGAATGCCACCGTAAGTTAAAAAAACGTTTACTTATGACAGAATGGTATTTTAGAACAACCCACTCCTTAACATAAATAGGTCCCCTAGTTCAGTCGTTTACAAAAAATAGTTTCCTCTAACTTCGTTTTTAGACTCACCTCACTCCAAGTGTTGTATGTAATGAAGGAAGGTTTGCAATGGCACCCAATCAATTTGAGAAAGTTTGAAAAGCTACCAAAATTGAAACCATACCAAATCTGAATAATGGATAATATTATAAGTATTAGTATCATCTCCCACTCTCTTTCACTTTCAGTTTGGGTTTCAAGCAAAGATGGAGGATATACTGGGACTGCTAGGTTTCCTTCTCACGATCGCCGCCGGTTACGCTCTCACCCGCTGTCGTCGGAACAAGGTATTCCGTTTTTCTCTATTTTGAGGTTTTGTGCTTTAGTTTTGTGAAATTTTGTCATTTCCTCTGTTTTATTCCATTTTTCTCTTTTATACATGGAATATCCTTTTGTATTTCTCTATTTTGAGGTTTTGTGCTTTAGTTTTGTGAAATGGTGTCATTTGCTCTGTTGTTCTTATATTCTATTTTGAGGTTTTATGAAATGGTGTCATTTGTTCTCTTTATCTCTGTTTTTCTCTATTTTGAGGTTAGGCATATTTTAGTTTTCATGTCTTTTATTATTCATTTTTTTTATATGAATCCGTGAAACATCCACAATAAAAAACATGGTATTTCCAAAATTGTTGTTTCCTAACTTCCGAACATGTTAATTTTTTATACCCTTTTTCATTGAATGTCGCAGCAAAAACTCATAAGTAAAACAAATCACATCGTAATATTTTAATACAAATATTAAACAAATATTTGAAATATAAAATAAACAAATCACAACGTCATTTTAAAACGTGTCACAATGTCATTTTAACACAAATTAAAATACTAAGATTATTGTTCCTAAATTAAAATACCAAAATTATTGTCCTAAAATAAGAAAAACAAAACTAAAAATAATAGAAAAAATCGAAAGCAAAAATTTCCGAATATACCAAAATAACCAGTTATACGATAGAGTTTGCTATTGGAATGTACTTTCTGAAAACCGAAACTACCAAAATCAAATATACCGAAAAAGTTAGTTTGATATTGATATACATGCAACTAGACCTGTCAACGGGCCGTGTTGGTACCCAATTCTGGTTCGTGTAAAAAATCTCTTTACTTATACCGGACCAATTAACAAGTCAGTTTCAAACAACAAACCCAAACTCAAACTCAAATCATTGTTATTTACCGATCGATTGAAGTATTATATATATTTAAAATATTATATACTAAAACAATAGAGGTACTTCATTTACCTATTTAACACTTAAAATTATAACAAATACTTAAATAAAAGCCCAAAGTTAATTTTTTAGCTATTGCCTTAATTTAAGCCGTGGCATATTCCACGATTTCCACGCCACGTGCTTATGTACTCTCCTTTTCAATCATATATCAAAATATACTCTATTTGAATGTCACCAAAGTAAAAGAAATGTTTATTTAGGACAGAATGGTAATTTTGAACCCACTCCTTAACATAAATGGGTCCTTCTTAGTTTAGTCGTTTACCAAAAATAGTTTCAATCTAGCTTTGTTTTTAGACTCACCTCATTCGAAATTTTGTATGTAAGGAAGGAAGGTTTGCAATGCCACCCAATCAATTTGAGAACGTTTGAAAGGCTACCAAAAGTGAAACCACATACCAAATCCGAATAATGGACAATATTATTAGTACCATCTCCCACTCTCTCTCACTTTCACTTTCAGTTTTACTTTCGATTTCAAGAAAAGATGGAGGATATACTGGGACTATTAGGTTTCCTTCACACAATTGCTGCCGATTACTCTCTCACCCGCTGTCGTCGGAATGAGGTATCTCTCTTTTACTCCGTTTTTCTCTATTTTGAGGTTTTCTGCTTTAGTTTTGTGAAACGGTGTCATTTGCTCTGTTTTATTCTATTTTTCTCTTTTATACTAGGACTCATAAGTAAAAAAACTCATTTAGTCATTTGTGGAAGTAAGAAAATCTGAGATCAGTTAATCACATTTGATCTATTAGTACAATTTTTAGCTGTTTAGATAAAGATCAATGAAAATATATGTTATTTCCCCCTTCTTCTTTTGTGGTTCACTACTAATTCTTTTATACAATTGTTCTTATAGAAATTAACAATGCTAAATGAGAACCAGAATCAAGTGCGGGCTTGCTCACGGAGTTTGTGTGGACTTGGTCCCAAATGATATCGTTTTGACCCAAAATCAACATTTTTCCTTTCCTTTTAATTTTTGAAAGAAATGCACATTTTGCTCCGAAAAGAAGTTTTCTTTGACCAAGTCCGTTAGAAGTCCTTGAAAAGTTCTCAAGTCATTCCGCACAAGATCTTGACTGTATTAACTGAATTATAAATTTGAGAAAATATGATATTTTTCTTTATAATATTGGCATTTTCTTTTGTATAACAGTGAGGTGTTGCGCTATCGTTTAAGAGTCAATAGTCAAGCCAATTTTTTTATACTTGAGCAAACTATTAGATTTTGAATGCTTGTATTGCGTGTGTGTCTATATATATATATATATATATATATATATATAGGGAAAGGATCAAGTGAGGTCCCAGTTTGAGGACCCTGAATGAGGTCAATTTTTTAAAATAGTAAAATAATATTTTTAGGCTGATTTTTTTCTATGGTTTTTAAACATTTCAGTAGGACCATAAAAAAATAATCAACTCAAAATGAAGTTTTTCGCTATTTTAAAAAAATCGATCAAACTGTGTTAGTTTTTAAGTTGTTAAAAACTAACAAAGTTTGACCGATTTTTTTAAAATAGTAAAAAAAATCATTTTTAGGTGATTATTTTTTTATGGTCCTACTGAAATGTTTAAAAACCATTAAAAAAATCAACTCCAAAATATTGTTTTCACTATTTTAAAAAAATGGACCTCATTCAAGGTCCTCAAACTAGTGTACCTCACTTGATCCTCTCTCTCTCTCTCTCTCTCTATCTATCTACTTATCTATCTATCTCTCTCTCTCTCTCTCTCTCTATATATATATATATATATATGCCGTGTTATGATTTAAGAGCCAATAGTCAAGCCAATATTTTGCACTTGGATTGTTGAATGCTTGTATTGTGTATATATATGTAGGTGGGTGGGTGGGGTGGGGGGTTATACTATTATAATTGAAGCAATTATTAGATACTACTAATTAATTTCTTTTCTATTTGGTTATTAGGATATAAATGTAATAATACATATTAATAGAACTTAAACACATAATAGAATATAATTTTCAGAATGTATTGCATTTATTTCACTTGTATGTTACAAAATAGGAGCATAAAAATGTTTATAATGAGTATTTATAGGTACAAACAAGCTGGTGTGTGAGTATGTATAGATTAGGTGAGTCATCAATTAGATTTGCCTGATTGTGCTGGTAACTTTGGCTTTTTTCTTGAACTTTAAATGCTATGACCTCTACTTTATAGCTAAACTTTGTCTTACTGTTAACTTTGCTTTGACTTGTTTCAACCTTTACACCCGGTAGTAACTTTGCTTTGTCGTGTTCTAACTTTTGGAGATTATTATGGACATTTAAAGTTTTATACATCATCGACACCTCTAGATTGTTACACTAGATAATTATTTCCCCTTCATAGTTATTTTTTACGTATCAATGAACAAGTCATCTTATCAATGAACAAGTCAGATTATCCCATTTACGTATCTTAGCATTTCTTGGCTCAAGAGTTCGTCACATGCACTCTTTTAGTCGTCCGATACGGATTTCACCAAAATGAGCAACCTAATTAGGGACAGACCTTCGCTGGTCATTTGTTTGATTGATAGTTTAGTCTCTTTTGGTATGTACTAATCTGTTCTCATCCTTAAATATTTTACTTGATGTACTATTAACCTCAAATTACTCTTTTTATGACCACAAAGTAGTATTTTTTCCGCAAAATTTGGTGAAGCAATTATTACATAGTGCCAATTTCTTTTTTATTTTGGTTACTAGGATATAAATGTAATAATACATATTAATAGAAACACATAATAGTAACATGAAAGTATTTGTAATGAGTATTTATAGTTACAAACAAGCTGGTATGTGAGTATGTATAGATTAGGCGAGTCATCAATTAGATTTGTCTGATCGTGCTAGTAACTTTGGCTTTTTTTATTGAACTTTAAATGCTTGACACCTCCTCTTTATAGCTAAACTTTGTCTTGCTATTAACTTTGCTTTGTCGTGCTTTTAACTGATGGAGATTATTATGGATATTTACAGTTTTATACATCAACGACACCTCTAGATTGTAACACTAGATAAATTATTTCCCCTTCATAGTATTTTTTACGTATCAATGAACAAGTCAGATTATCCCATTCACGTATCTTAGCATTTCTTGGCTCAAGAGTTTGTCACACGCACTCTTTTAGTTGTTCAATACGGATTTCACCAAAATGAGCAGCCTAATTGGGGACAAACCTTCGCTGGTCATTTGTTTGATGGTTAGTTTAGTCTCTTTTGGTTCGTACTAATCTGTTCTCATCGTTTAAGATTTTACTTGCTTTACTATTAACCTCAAATTACTTTTTACGACCACAAAGTAGCATTTTTTCCCACAAAATTTAGTGAAACTGAAAACTCATTTTGGAGGTCAAAGTTTATGAATTAAATGTTTTAGGGGTTAAGCTAAAGTAACACCAGGAAATGATGGTAAAAATTATCATAACCTACAATTTTAGAAGGAGTAAAATTTAATATTTTTTTGTTTTGTTTTATATCATCATTTACTTCTAAAGATCAAAATTAATTTTGAATGGAGACATCATCATACTTCATCACTTGAGAAGGACAATAGCTTACGAAGATTGTGAAAACAATAGGCGGTGACTAGTCAAAATAAGCTTGGTAACATGTATCTGTTACGACCCAGTGGGAATAGACTAATATTCTCAATTTCATGTTCAAAATAACGAAAAAAGGGCCCGTATTTCTTTAAGATAATTCTTGTATGACAAGTTTGTGGCTTGCCCATTCATCTTACTAAGGGAGTAATGACAATAATTTTTATTGGATCCACATCTCAAAATTCCTTTTGAAGGCTTGAAACATCCACAATAAAAAAACATGGTATTTCCAAAAGGGTGTAATGTCAATAATTTGACTAAAAATTCAGCCACCTGATTGAAAATTTATATGATTAAACAATGGTTAATTTATATGATTAAAACAATGATTGGAAATATTCCATCTAATTCTTACACAAGTAGCATCTACATATCTATTTAATACTTAAATTTTAAAATTTCACAAGCTTCGATTTGTTCCAAGCAGTCTTTGGAAATTAAACACCGTTGAATTTGAAGCATGGATGTAATAGGTTCAATTATGTCACTGAATCTATAAAGCCCTTTTTCAGAGTCCGTGCGAGAGTTTAGCCAAATATTAAGGCTAGGTGATAGAATGAATCATTTAAAACAGTGGGTAGAGGAACAATATTAATGTTGAAAACAAGTGGTAACGCGGGAATTATCTAAAGTAAATAACTATAATTAAATCCATAATAATCTGGTCATTAAATATAACTAGTTAACGATGATACAGTATCAGGATGACTAGTTTTTTTCTCCTCTCGATACGTGTTCATAGATTTAAAATTAGACAAATGGGAGGCTCTACCAACCCCCCCTTTATGTCCTTTTACAGGAGAGGTAGTCCTTTATTTTGAGCACATACGGTCATTAGCCTCCATAATGTGATGTATTCCTGTTTTCCTACAATAAGGAGCTAATGACATGGAAGCGCAATAGATTGGCCTATTCTTTACGAGAAGACGATGTCGACTGCGATTTGGTTATTGATGATTTGAGGGTATGCTTTTGAGTTTCGAATGCAGATGTTGTTCGAAACAACATGTATCAGTGTGTCTTTAGAGGTCGGAGCCACTCAGACGAAGTTTTCGCCTATGATTTAGCCGCCAAGCCTCACAAGATGGACTACTACCACAGTGATGACTTTCAAGATGGTTCCGTGCCTCATCCCACCCAACAACTTCCTATACATGGCTTGAGATATGTGACCGATGATATACCCGATAAGAAAGACTTCGCCACCGGCTTTGTAACCCCCCTCGTAGATGTCAATTTTCTCTTGTTTGTTATCTTTCTGGTTCATCTCGTCAAGACTCTCGTATGTTTGCACGTTTGAACTTTTCGACCAAGGAAGCTCTTTGCACGTACACAATGTTGAGTTCTAGGAGCTTGAGCTTCACCATTTCACCCCCTTGCATTGCTTTGGATGGTATGTTACTTATATCTTCTCTCTCTCTCTTTCTGTCTGTCTATCTCTCTCTCTTTATGGTATTTAAACATTTCAGGGGGCCATAAAAAAGTAGATCAAAACGATTTTTTTTGCTATAATTTCAAGTCTATATGGTTGCAATTTTAAAAAAAAATGCCAGACATCAATATACGTGTTAATTTAAAAGCCTAAATGTGTATTTAGTAAATCAAATATAGTAGAATGCTGATTGCTTCGAACTAGAATTTTTGTTTTTGACAATTGATCAAAGTGTTCCGAGCAATAAGTCAAGCCTCTTTTGTGATGTTTAGAATCGAGACTAGCTATATCTTAACATCTTTGATAGAAGAAAGCTTAGCTTTATGTCTGAAGGCAATCTCCATACCACTCATTGTTACTTATCAATTAAAAATATTTCAAATTTGATTTTTCTACATAGGTACATATCCACATAAACATATATATATATATATATATATATATATATATATTCGTCTTCCACAACATGATATAAATCCTTTCTATTTTTATGTCATCTTCAATCAAGATTATCATAAAACCGCAATATGCAATGTGCTAGAGTGCTAAAAGAACTCCAAAATAATTAATTCAATATAGTCAAGAGTTCTTAGTTATACAAATGTATGTAGTCATTACACTTCCACTAACACCCACCCACCGATAGAGACAGAAGGTAGCATACCTAGACGTGTCAAAATGACATACGGTACGATTTCATGACACTAAACAATACTAAATTATAAGTTAGTGGGTTTTGGCTTATCGGGTTTGAGTCAATACTGGGTCAACACGATACACCTGTTAAGATAATGATTCGAATTTGAAAATTTTGATACACCCGGTTAGACCTGTTCATACTTATTAAAACCTGTTAATATCACCCCAACTCTTTGTTGATAACTTATCATTGATACAATTGGTAATATTTGTTATATATATAAATTTGGGCACAAAACATTTTGTTGTTAGGATCCTATTATTATTAACATTTGGAATTTAGGATGTAGGAATCTGATATAGTATGTTTTAATGGAGAATTTAGGTTACTTAACGGGTCTTAACGGTTTGGGTCGGGTGACCCGTTAGCATTAGATGTTTGGGTTATATTTTGTTATTTGGAACCGATTTGTTAATGGGTCGTGTGTGGGTTGAGGATTTTTTTACACGAATACATTATCACATGAAACGAACACGACCCAACACGACCCATTGACAGGTCTAAACATACCAAGGCTTTTGAGTGAAATTGTTATTGTCATTTCTAATTAGCCAAAATTTCAGTATCGAAACTCGAAGGCCAGCTTTGTTCACGCGAATTGCCACCCATCAAAAAGTCCTTTTCACCTGAAACTTAAATCTCTAAAAACTGTTATCACGTCTATGTACTACTTCACTTCGAGTGCCTCTATGCCCTAATCCCATATTGTTTCAATGTTTCACTGCCCCCCCCCCCCCCCCCCCCGATATACGCTGCAACACCTAATACGGTGAGGTCAACCACTCTTCTTGCCCATCTCCTTTCGATTCCATCTCACTGAAGAACATTTTTTGCACCAATTTTTCACAAAATATCCAAATTGCACTTTATATTAAGGCCCCAAAATGCTGTATTACAATGACAAAAGGTGGTAATCATTCTCCATGCCATTGAAATAGGAAGAAGATGATAAAAAAATGTGATACATCAATATGCATATTTGTTTATAATATCTAAATGTGTACTTAGTGAATCAAGTTCAGTAGAATGTTGACTGTTTAAAGCTTAAGTTTCTGTTTTTGACAATTTGTTAGAGTATTGCACTCTAGTCGAATTTTTATAATGCAATTGATATTCACGTAATTAGTGTAGTTATACAACTTTATTTGGTTTTTGTTTTTTGGTTTTCTTTTAGACTTGGTGCAATTGAATGAAGACTATGAAGTTGAGGGTAACTTGTGAGCAAATGAAACTACTGATTTAGTTAGGCATATAATCCTATTAAATCACATTTTAAATGGAATTAAGGCCTAATTTAGGTCTCATTTTTAAATGATGCACTCTATGTGGAAGCCAAAAAGGCCTAATACTTGGAATATGATGTTCTTACCCTTCACTGGGGGTGGGGGTGAGTGATTCATATCTTCAATCCCACCTATCTTCCCCCCCCCCCCTCCCCCTCTTAAGTTCTCGTTCCTCCGATTGTGATTTTCTTTTGACTGACATTATCTACATCAAATTTCCAAACAAAATTAGATCCCATAACTATTTTTTATTTTAATTTTATTTTTTAGATTTTTCTTATATCATCAGTCCCGATAGTTATCAATTGCTTTGTATTCTTATCTTGTCGGTATCCTAATGATAAGGCGAGCCTATGTAATAATGTAACCGTGAATGCAAATTACAGTTTTACCCTTGGTTTAAAAAACACTGCGCTGAATAAAAATTTAAAATGTTTGTGTGTAATCTAAGCCTTCCATCAATTCTGCTACTTTGTTTTGCTTTATGTATTTTAATCAAATGAAAGTGTCGCAGCGCATTATGTATCCTTTTTTTTTGTTCTCACCTGTGTATAATAATCTAGTAAATCTTTATATTTTTTTAATTGTTAAGTTTTAGTTATCAGTTCTTTGTTATTGTTGTTGTAAGTTATCTAGTTAATTTTTGATTCAGGAGCATAGAGTTCATAGACTGGTTTGTGGCTGCCACCCTCACTACGACCCCTACTCCCACTGCCATTGCCACTACCACTGCTATGACCCCATGGCCTCCCTGACGACGACCATCAGCACCACCCTCATGACCACTACCACTCACACCCCCATGGTCACTACCACTTTGACCGCCATTACTACCCCACAACCACTACCATCCCCACTAGCATTCCTACAGTCACTACCACTCCTACACCTACGCCCACCACTACCACTATCCCCACCACTACCCCCACTACCACTGCTATGACTCCCACTATTATCATGACTGCCATTACCCCTCTCACCCTCACTATATCCCCCACTACCTCGATCACCACCATCATGACTGCCACTCCCACTGCTATGACCTCCACTACTTCCACTACCACCATTACCCCTCCCACCTTCACTGCGTCTCACACTACCCCCACTTCCACCATCACCATCGCTATTCCCACCACCATTACCATCGCCACTGCTATGACTCCCTCTACCTCCACGACTTCCATTACCCCTCCCACCCTCACTGTTACCCACTACCCCCACAATGACCATCACCACCCTACTCCCACTGTCACTACCACTCTTATGACCCCTACTTCTAGCACGACTGCCATTACCCCTTCCACTGTCACTGCGTACCCCATTACTATGACCCCCACCATTGCTATGACCCCCATTACCTTGACCACCATCACTACCACTACCACTGCTATGACCCCCATTTCTACCATGACCATCATTACCCCTTCCACCCTTATTGCATCACCCACTACCACTGCTAACCCCCACTACTATCATGACCACCATTACCCCACTCACCTTCATTGCATCCCCCACTACTCCTATACTCCTACCACCACCATCATCACCGCCAGTGCCACTGCTATGACTCCCACTACTTCCACTATAGCAATTACCGCTCCCACCCTCGCTGCATCACACACTACCCCTGTTTCCACCATCACCACTGCTACAACCGCCACCATCACCATCACCACTGCTATGACCCCCCACTACTTCCACGACAACCATTACCCCTCCCACCCTTATTGTGTCACCCATTATCCCCACTATGACCATCGCCACAGCTACTCGCACTATCACTATCACTCTTATGACCCCTACTTCTACCACGACTGCCATTACCCCTTCCACCCTGTCTGCGTCCCCCGTTACCATGGCCACCACCACTGCTCTGACCCCCATTACCATGGCCGCCATTACCCCTTCCATCCTCACAGTGACCCCCACTACCCGCACTACCACCATCACCACCGCTACTCCCACTGCTACTACCACTCTTTTGACATCTACAACCACGACCGCCATGACTCCTCCCACCCTCATAGCATCACCCATTACCCCTACCCCCACCGCCACCCCCACTAACACTGATACTCGCGTTACTACTGTCACTAGCGCTATTCATAGTGCCCCTATTCCCACCACTACCGCTGCGATGACCCCATCTACTACCACTACCACCCCTCTCATTACGACGACCACGCCCATCCCCATGACCACCGTCACTTCCACCTCCATGACCGCCACTATCACCTCACATCCACCACGACTTCAAGCCCCACTCCCACGACTACTAGCGCCAATAGCACGATGATTGTCACGACCATCATCATGGTTATCATTACCACCACGACGACCCTCACGATTGCTATTACCATCCACCACGCCAGCCACTCCCACCCCCACGACCACGTTGACCTACCCCACAGTCATTCCTCTCCCTACTTCCCCCATTATCTCCCCACGTCAGCCACTCCTATCACCACGCTCAGGACTGCCATTGACTACCATGATAGCTGGCACTCCCACCCTCACAACTACTACCACAACCTCCACGACCACACCTTCAGCCTCCTCCAAGACCACCCCTATGACCACAATGGTCGTTCCCATCCCTCGCCCGCCACTATCAGCCCTATCCCCTCGACCTCCACCACCATCTTCACGACCTCCTCTACTATCCCACCGGCCCCAACGACCGCCACTACCACGCCTATCAGCACGAGTGCCTCGAACGATTGTGTCAAAGAAGAGGGTTTGGATACCTTGAAAGCTATCGATTTCTGATAATAGTTGAATCCCCTCTTTATTTCCTATAAAAAAATTCATGAGGTGCATGCTTATATTGAATACCCTCTTTATTTCCGATAAAAATAATCAACTAATACCTCATTTTAATCTGTTTGTTTTTTACGGGAAGAGTAACATTGCTATTTTGTTAATTAAGCAGCTTATGTTGTGTGGTTATCGCGATTCTTACGCAAGAGACAAGAAGATGCAAGTGACACCATTTCGGGGAGGCCTTATGTAAAACATGCCAAGGTAATATAAAATTGATCGTTCTATATCAATATATTTTACTTTCATTGTGACCTTTTTTGACAAAAATTAAATAATATATTGGGAAAAGACGATTGGGAAACATAATTCCACCACTATGCTTTAGTATTTTTCACTAATTGAAAATTCCCATAATTTTTTAAAATGACTTATTGGGTAATGGATTAGGAAACATCAATGCACCTATATGCTTCTAACATTTCTTCACCCACTAAAAAATCATTTGGAATAACTATTGGGTTAAAGGATTAATAACCATCAAAGATCCAATATGCTTATAGTTTTTATGTACGCAGGTAAATGCTAATGCATCTGAAATTGGGTTGTGAAAACTTAAAAAAATTAAATCGGGATAATTGATGAGGAAACTTCAATGCTACGCATGTGGGAGTCCAAAGGGATCATTCATGTGGAGGTTCAGGGTTATAAAAAATGGTCATAGATGTTTAGTCCCCCCCCCCCCCCCACTCAAAATTGCACTTTTCATATGAAACTGGTGTCGGGAAACAATATTTATTGTGTTCCTTGTGGAAATTATTTCTTACGTATTGTATGCAGATTCAAATTTTTTAGATAGCGAGTATGATAGCAAAATGTTATATTTAATGTTTATTAGGTCAAATATCTACTCATAGGCCTGTCTACGGGTCGGGTCCGGACTGAATCTAGGACGATCCAGATTCGTTTAGTGAGAACTTAATCGGATTCGGATTCAGATCGGGTCTTAATCGGATCTAGAATATTGGATACAGATCCGGATCCGTATAATATTGAATCTGATCGAGTCCGGATCCGTGTTTGGCCATATATATACATTTATTTTTAATTTTTATTTCATTTCAATTCTTTATTATTTAATCTTAGATTAAAATATTTTATAATTTATTATAGTGTATGATTCGTATAAATAAAGCATATATTACTTTCATCTATATATATTTATACATATAATACTTATACATTATATAGATATAGATATATTAGTAAATATATAAATTTATAGATGTCATATTTAATCAGATCAGGTCCTTAACGGATCGGATTAGACTAGATCCATATCCGATCCATTTAATAATCAGAAAACTGGGTAAACGAGTAATCGGATTTTAAAATATGATCCAGATCCGAGTAAAGGGATCGGATCCGGATCGGGTCCGGGTCCAGTCCTTTGACAACCCTATCTACTTACCATTATATTCTATTCTATAATGTGCATTTTTATTTATTAATTGTCTGTACCAGTTTGTTGTGTATATTATATAATAGCAGAATACAAAATTTTGATGTTTGTGTTTCATAGTTACTAAAAAACATTAAAAATTTTGTAGGTTGGAGATTGGCAACGTGCCACTGTCACACCTGTGACTCGACTTCCACCTTCACTTGCATGACCCCTACCCCCATGGGCTCCCCCAAGACCCCATGCTCTTCTGTCTGTTTTTGCTCCGATTTTGACCTTGATTTGGTTTAGTTTTTGACGTGTGGTTATGGATAAATAAATGAGTTTTGATTTATTGTAAATGGTGGATATGGAGTTAACTTGGGAGATTTTTGAAATTGAAGTTTCTGTTTCTATTTATTATCATGTGGTTTATGTGTATATTTAAGTACTTAGCTCGTAAATTTAAAATTTTGTAATGTAATTCTAGATTGACACAGAATTCCAACCCATTTTCTGTAACAGAGTGACGCACCGTGCTTGTTATGGTTGGTATGTGAAATGATAATGCGTCGACATGGACATCGACTAATGCGGACGCGACATGTCGATATGTCACAAAATATGTGTCGGAATTATGGGTTGGGACCAGTACTCTTTAATTTATGTTTTTTTTTAATTTGTTATATGAGATGCGTTTGATGTGTTTTGGGTTAGTGGTAACGTAGGGTTTGTTGATTTTAGATCGGTGTTTTGGCTCCAATTTTGACCTTTATTTGGATTGGACTTTTATGTGTGGATTAAGTTTAGTGAGTTTTGGTTGGATGTAAATGGTTGAAAAATGATGGTGGGTTGGGAAATATTTGGATTTGACTTTTTTGATTTTGTTTATTTTCATGTTGTGTAACTGTATATATCATTCTCACCACCCAAAAATGGTTATATGTCAGTCTAGTCTTCACATAATGGCAGGATAGATGTAATATCGTGGCAGGATGGATGTAAGACCTAACAAACATCAAATATAAAATTTTGTTATCATACGATAACAAAATTTTATATTTGATGTTTGTTAGGTCTTACATCTATCCTGCCACGATATTATATTCTAAAGTGTGCATTTTTTTTTGTTAATTCTCTGTAGTTTGTTATATGTACTATATAATTCAAGTATACAAAACTTTGGTGTTTGTGTTGCATAATTACTAAAAACTTTCATATTTTGTAGGTTAGAGATTGGCAAGATCCCAATGTCATAACCACGACCCCCACGACTCCCACCTTCACTTGTATGACCCCTAACTCGGCGTGCTCCCCCAAGACCCCTCCCTCTACTCTGCAGGTGTGTTTTGGCTTCGATTTTTACCTTGGCTTGGTTTAGTTTTTGACGTGTGGTTATAGTTAACTGAGTTTGAGTTTTTATTGATTGTAAATGGTAGAAATGAAGTTAATTTGGGAGATATTTGGATTTCAGGTTTCTGTATGTGTTTGTTTTCATGTTGTTTATGTGTATATATAAGTATTTCGTTCGTAAATTAAAAATTTCATACTGCAATTCTTGATCGACATAGAATTCCGACGCATTTTGTGTGATACGGTGACGCGTCGTGCTTGCAATAATTGGTGTGTTAAATGAATACGGGTATACCCTGGACATCGACCAATGGGGACACGACACGACACTGGGCCACAAAAAATGTGTCGGAATTATGTGTCGGGCTAGAAATACTCTTTAGTTTATGTTTTTGTTTAGTTTTCGATTTGTTATATGAGATGCATTTTATGTGTTTTTAATTAGTGAGAAGGTAGGGCTTGGTGATCTGAGTATGTTTAGTTAGTTGTTGGATTTCAATTACATTCAGATTTATATGTTTTTGATCGGTGTTTTGACCTTGATTTGGTATGGCTTTTGATTTGTGGATTAAGTTATGTGAGTTTCGGTTGATTTTGAATGGTTGACAAACGATGGTGGGTTGGGAAATATTTGGGTTTGGATTTGGATTTGAAGTTTTTGTTTATTTTCATGTTATTCAACTGTGTACTATCATTATAACCACCCAAACATGCTTATATGCCGGTCTATACATAGCGAGTGTTATATATGAGGGTGTGTTGAGTTTGTTAGGTCATATATCTACTCTGCCACTATATTATAATCTAGAGTGTATATTTTTGTTTCTTAATTGTCTTTACCGGTTTGTTATATGTATTACATAATACAAGTATACGAAATTTTGATGTTTGTGTTGCCTAATTACTAAAAAACATTATACTTTTGTAGCTTGGAGATTGGAAAGGTGCCTCTGTCACACTACAAGACCCCCACAACTCCCACCTACGCTCACACGACTCCTACCCTTACGGGCTCCCCCAGGACCCACCCTCTACTTCGCAGGTTTATTTTGGCTCCGATTTTGACTTTGATTTGGTTTAGTTTCTGACATGTGGTTGTAGTTAACCGAGTTTTGATTGATTGTAAAAGGTGAAAATGAAGTTAGCTTGAGAGATATTTGGATTTGAAGTTTATGTTTCTGTTTATTTTCATGTGATTTATGTGTATATGTAAGTATTTAGTTTTGTAAATTTTAAAAATTTATACTGTAATTCTATATCGACATAGAAATCCGACGCATTTTGTGTAACACAGTTTGCAATAGTTGGTGTATTAAAGGATAATGAATGGACCATGGACATCGACTAATGCGGATGTGACATGTCGGTATGTCACAAAAAATATATCGGAATTATGTGTCGTGCTAGAATTACTCTTTAATTTAAGTTTTTTAGGTTTTTTTTTTGTTTTTGGTTTGTTATATGAGATGTACTTGTTGTGTTTTTGGTTATTGATATAGTAGGGTTGATTGATCTGAGTATGATTTAGTTTGTTGTTGCACCTCAATTACATTTAGATTTCGTAGGTTTTATGTCGGTGCTTTTTGTTTTCGATTTTGACCTTGATTTGGTTTGATTTTTTATGTGTGGATTAAGTTAAAGTGAATTTTCATTGATTGTGAATGGTTGAAAAGTGATGTTGGGTTGGGAAATATTTGGATTTGGATTTGGATTTGGATTTTAAGTTTTTGTTTTTGTTTATTTTCATGTTGTTGGACTGTATATCATTATTACCACCCAAACATTGTTATATATGTCAGTTCTATATACAATGAGTATGATGACACCAAAATATTACATATGAGGGTATGTTGTGTTTATTAGGTCATATATCTGCCCTACCACCATATTATATTCTAGAGTGTGCATATTTGTTTGTTAATTGTCTTTACCAGTTTATTATATCTATTATATAATTCCATAATACAATTATTTGATGTTTGTGTTGCATAAATACTGAAAAACTTTATGCTTTTGTAGGTTGGAGATTGGAAAGGTGCCACTGCTACCCCCGCGCCCCCCACGGCTCCTACCTCCACTCGCACAACCTCTACTCTTACCCCCTTCCCCTTCCCCATCCCGTGGTTCTCACTTTCACCGCCACGACCCTGGCCCAACCCTACGAGACCTTTACCCTACAAATTTCAAGGTTCCGAGGTGTAGATCGGGGTGAGAATAAAGGTGGACAGCCTCATCCCCACCTCGACCCTGACCCCATCGCAACCCTCAACTCGCCCCCACCTCCACTCCTCCCCCTACCCCCATAAGATCTTTATCCTATAAATGGATTAGTGCTGAGAGGTGGATTGGAACCTCCATCCCGCACCCACCCCCACCTATATCTATATACCCTTACCTCCATACCCATCCCCTCTACCCATATTCCTACCCCGAGGACTCTCACTTCTAGCCCCATCTCCACCCTCACACGCATCTCCACGATCGCCACCTTCACACCCACCCCACCCATACCTCCACCTCCATCTCTACCCCCACATCTCCCATAACCCCCATCCCCATTCCCATAACCCTTTTTTCCACTCCCACTCCCACGACCCCCATCCCCACCCCTACCCCCACTCCCACCTCCATACCTAGTCCCGCACCCACTGGCGCCCCTATGACTCCCACCCGACCTCCACAAGCACCCCCACCTCTATGATCTTGACATCCACCCGCACTTCCACAATTCTATCTCCCACTCCCACGATCCTTACCCTAAGGGCCATGGTTCAAAGTCTCGGTATCGGTCCCGGTATCGGACACCCGATTTTCAACTCGATCGCGGTATCGGGCGATACGCAAATCTACGCTATTTAGAGAGCGCAAAAAATTCCAGAAAAAATATAGAAACTTTTAAAAAAATAAGATTAACAATGTGGACCAATGAGATACATTCAAACCCATCATTCAATATGCAATGCATTGTAGAATTGGTTATACTGAAGTGCGACAGAGTTGTCAGATTCAATATTGCATAGTAAACCAATAATAATATTGAAAAACAAAAATGTACATTTTGTTTTAACAGTGTATATTCTTTTACATTTTTACAAAAACGTACAAAAGAACATTGCTACAAAAAGGTACATTTTTTTAACAAATATGTATATTTTTTTTTACATTTTTATAAAAACGTACAAAAGAACATTTTTTACAAAAAGGTACAAAAGGACATTTTCACAAAAATGTACATTTTTTTTAACAAAAATATATATTTTTTTACAAATATGTACACTTTTTTTTACAAATATACATTTTTTTACAAATATGTACATTTTTTACAAATATGTACATTTTTTTAACAAAATAACATTTGTACAGAAATGTAAATTTTTTACAAACATAAATGTACATTATATATTTTTTATAAAAGATTTGAATATTTTTTGTAAAAAAATAACATTTCTTTGAAAAAAGAGTTTTAGTAGAGTCATTTAAAAAAAAAAGAGTACTACTTTTTAAAAGATTTATATTTTTTTTAGTAGAGTCATTTAAAAAAAGAGTTTTATGTTTTAAAAAATTAATGTTAATACTTTTGAAAAAGTAATACTATTCTGTAAATGTTACAATATATTTTCAACAACGAAGAAATATGGTAAAAGATAAAAGTTCTATAAAAAAATAAAACAAAATATGACAATATCGTTTGAATCGGTTGTCTCGGCCGATAACGCGGCTGTCTTGGCCGATATTGCGGCGAGGCGTCTCGGAATCGGTTGTCTCGGGCAATATCGCGGTTGTCTCGGCCGATTCAGTGTTTTTTTTAAACGTCTCTCGGTATTGGATCGTTACCCTCCGATTCCGAGTTAACTCTGCCGATACCGAGTCAACTCGGCCGATACTTTGAACCATGCTAAGGGCACTACCATTATCGTCACTTTCACTCCCATTGCCGCTACCTCCATGACCCTCCTAACCCCATGATCCTTTCCTCCATGACCATCCCCACCCCCCTCCCTCACCCCCATGGACACCCTTGATCCCACCCCTACGATCCCCATGACCCCCACCTCCACTCTCTGCCATCCATACCACTAGTCCACCAACACTACGAGTATGTCCACCATTACCACACCCACTACCACTACCATTACTGCTACCGCTACCACTAACACATCCACCACCATCACTCCTAGTCCCACGATAACCACTACTACCATCACCACTACTACCATCACCACCACAACCACTATTGTGACCTATACCACCACGACCACCCTCCACGCCACAAACACTCCCATGGACGGGACAACCGCCATGGCCATTCTCATAACCACCTCCACCTCTAGTGCCATGATTGCTAAGAGCACCCCACAACCACTATGACCATCCCCACAATCCTTACGATTCTTATGGCCGCCACTACCACCTATCCTCTTACAATGATTGTGATGTAACCCTTTAAGTAAAACAAAATTAGTAAACCCCAACATTACTAAAATCTCATTATCAAAATATGAAAAATTGCCAAGATTTATCATTATTATAAGACAACTTAGTCCTCTATGAAATCTTACAAAGGGCTAAATGTAAAGGGAAGATCCTATTTTATTCATGTCTAAAAATTAGATTATTATCGATATATGGTAAAAGGAAAGGGAATATGTGAATTGGACAAAAAGTAATTACACATAAACCCTCTTATTTACATCATACCATATCCTAAAGAAGAGTTTGACCACAAACTCAAACTGGAAAGTCATGCGTCATTTGTTGGAATATGCTCGTGATGAACACATCTTTTTGGCCTTATTGGGACACTTTGTGTCTCAATGCATAAACCGGATGAATTCAAAACACTTGAATGTGGTCGGAGTGCAAGTGTTATCAACAAACTTAGCTGAATAATGCCTTAAGGGTGATTCCCCACTTCAACTCTCTTGGAGTAATCCTTCACTTTAATGGTATACTCGATAGCACGCTACACAACCTGCACTCTCCCACAAGGCAACTCAATTGCATGAAAACTGAATTGCTTCATTTAATCTCACCAAAAAAGAGGGATTGGTGGAGTCATTAGATGCAAGAAAATAGGTTGTGTTTGCTTTCCAAGGGTTCTTGCATGACACGTGGGAGTCAATAAGGTAGATCATGATAGACTTACGTTCAATGACTTGGAATATAAAGATTTTGACATGGACGAGATAGACATACATGTTTCAATTTAATAATACAAGAAAACATAGGCATATGATCAAAGTTGGAATAATAGTAGATAAGAACCTTGGAAAAGGAGATAAAATAATATGAGTAAAACTTGGATTATGTGAAAATATAATCAATATTGTTAATGCTTATGCACCTTAATACAATTTTGAGGACAAATGGATGAGTTAATTCAAGAAATACCCTTAAGTGATTAAATCTATATGGGAAGATGTGAGAAGGTGCATGGAGGATATGGTTTGGAGATAGCAATGATGGTGGGAAGTTTATCTTAGATAGCTTATAATCTTGTATTGGTAAATATATATTTTAAAAAGGTTGAACATTTAATAACTTTCAAAAGTGGAACAAACAAAAGTCAAAATAGACTTTTTCATTACTAGAAAAGTAATTGAATAATGTGAAGTTATTTGGTGAGAGATTCTAGCCTCACAGCATTGGATAATGGTCCTGGAAATAAACCATAACAAGATTACGAGCTGAGAAGGAGACGATTAACCTACAAATCTAGGTACTGGAACTTAAAAGTAAAGATGGGTTATGGGAGGAATTGGAGGGGATATATGGTTTATATAGACCTAGTTTGTGCATGGGTGAGGATTGTAACTTAGTTAGGTGGGCATTAGAGAAATTGAGGTTAGGCTGTCACTTGTAGTATGGGCGTTTTACATATTTTATTTTCTATATAAGAATTTTTATTGTTTTTTAAACTTGATTGATTTTTGTTTCTCGCGGATTTACGGGTGTGAGACAAGTAATAAGGCATAGGTTTACATCTTATCATTTTCTTCTTGTTAGGATGCTCAGTTTCGAAACAAATAAAAGATATTGATAACAAATGACATTAATGAACAAAGAAGGGAGTGATCTGGAAAAAAAAACATCTCAAGGAAGAAAGATCATGGCATAAAAAAAGTTAAATGGATCAAATAATGGGATCAAATTAATGCAAAAAAAAAGAAGAAGTTGATTATACGTTCGATTCTTTAGGGGAGAGAGAGCTCAGAACCAACTATCAACTATAACCCCAAAAGAACCACTACATTGATCTTTGCCTGCCTTATATTTCAAAGTACAGTCAAACAAAAGAAAGTCTTAGATTGGATCTTTTTGTAGCTCTATCTTACTCCTTTAGTTTGTGGAAAAAAACGTTTAGGTGGATTTACATGACTTATTAGGTTGAAAGGCTTCCCTTCCCAAAAGATGATTACCTCCATTACGAACTCATGGAGGCATATCCTGAAACAAGGCAGGAGATGAAGAAATAACTTCTATTTTATCTCCTATATACTACAGTTAGGAAGAAGCAAATTATAAATATATATATATTCCTTGAATAAATTGGATAAAGAGAATGGAGATTTTATTGTTAAGCGAAAGGAGACTGTGGATGAAGTTTTATTGTTTAATGAAAATTTGTACTGGAAATGGAATATAAGGATGTGAGGATTGGAGTAAAATAGAGTTAAATGGGTTTGGGTAGAGCGGAACGGTTAGATAGACATTTGAGATTTAAGAGATTATGAAGGCTGTTTATGGTTGTTGTGGGGATAAGTCTCAAGGACCAAATGGGTTTACAAGGAGTGTTGGGAAACTATGAAAAAGGAATCGATATATTTTTGAGTGAGTTTTGGGATTATATGAAAATTTATACGCAAAATAGGATATAAGGATGTGAGGATTGAAGGAGTAAAATAGAGTTAAATAGGTTTGGGTAGAGTGGAATGGTTAGAGAGGTGTTTGAGACTTAAGAGATTATGAGGGCTATTTGGGGTTGTTGTGGGGATATGTCTCGAGGGCCAAATGGATTTACAAGGACTGTTCGGACATTATTAGGGTTATTGTGATAAATGCTTGTTTATATGAGACTTACGTAAAGATTGTGAATCTTGTCAAGATTAAGGACTTGAGGCCCATTACGTTGGTCATAAGCCTTCGCAATGTATTGGACACAATGTTATAAATTAACGTGTCAGTGGTCATAATTTCGGAAGCAGTAGTTAAATTTTGGACTTGGTTTTGATTGCTAACGAGATAATGGAGTATATGGAGAGGGAAATAAGGGGTAGTGTTAAAGGTTGATTTCAAAAAAGCCTACACTTAAGTAGAATAATTTGAATTTGGTAATTGAAAAAAATGCTTCTTAGATAATAAAGAAGTTGGATTTGGGGTTGTTTTAGCCCCAATAATATTTCGGTTATCATCGGTCAGTGCCCAGGGGGTAATTTTAAAGCTTCTAGGGGTCTTAGGCTAGGGGACCTAATGGCCCACTTTTTATTTATGCTAGTAGCGATGCTTTACGTTGAATAATGAACAAGGCAAGGTTGCGCGGTGCAATAGAGGGGTTTAAAGTTGGTTATGGGGATGTAGAGGTGTGCCATTTGTAATTTTTATTGATGATTCCCTATTTTTTTCTTCTTAGCTATCCTTTTATTTTGTGAGGTGACAGGGCTAAATGGGAATTTGAGTAAAAGGTAAATGCGGGGATCAATATGGTGCCTTCTGATTTGGAGTTTTTGGCAACACAGATCGAGTTTGGTGTGGATTTTATATACTCTTTGAATACAAATTCTTCCATTGCTTGCCTCTTTGGATTCATATACTTTTGACTTTTTGATTTTATCCTTTCAGAGAAATTTGTATGAAAGGAATATCTCAGGTTCAATCTCTTTGTCGGGGCTTATTAATGGAGCTAATCTTTGTATGGGGGAATAATGTATAAGGAAATGGAATTTGATGAGTAAGGGGTTTTCTTATAAGTCCTATTTTAATTTCGTGTGATGATCCTTCAATTCTCTTGCACCCTCTAAAGTGATATAAGCAACGTGCATTCGATAGCAAGTAAAAAACTATTTGCTTATTTAGTAGTTCATGAAGAGGTTAATACTTGGGACGCGTTTTAAAGGAGAAGACCTTTCACATATCCATCCCTTTCTGAGTGTTGTTTATGCAAGGCGGATGTTGAAAATATGAATTATTTGTTTTTACATTGTTTTTACTAGATTTTATGGATGAAAGTCGTTATGGAGTTTAAAGTTGTGCGGTGCAATGGAGGGGTTGAAAGTTGGATATGGGGATGTAGAGGTGTCCCATTTGTAATTTTAATATGATGGGGGTTGTTCCTTTCACACCACAATATTTACTTCTTTGGAGTTGAATGAATTGGGTTATGAGTCTTTCTTGTTTATGGAAAGTTGCGGTCTTGAAAACATTTTGGATAACATGGATGAATGCAATAACGATATATTTGAAGATAAATAAGATTGTATTGAGGGGTATGGGAAATAATTAAATTCACTGGTTGTCTTTGGGATTTGATCTCACGATTGTTTTGAATTGAAGGTAGGTTGTTATCGAGTAGATGTTGATAATGGTATTAGTTTTTGGTCGAACAAAAGTTTTTGTTGGATGGATTGTTAGCTCTTCCTAAATTTGCTTTTGGAACTTTACGTTTGATGAATTGTTATTCCTTTGCATTTGAATAATAAAAATTCTCCATTTCTAAAAGACCATTGCAAACGGCAAAGAATATTTTGAGAAATGCAAGTGTGATGAGTAAGAATCTAAGAAAGCAAGAAGAGATGCTAAGTTTAAGGCATACGATGGTCTTTATTCAAAACTAGGAAAGTAAAAATGGGAAATTGATCTTTATATGCTTGCAAAACTTAAGGATATATAAACAATAGATTTGAATAAAGTTAAATGTATTTTATAAGTGAAAATTTTTAAGAGTATTAGTCATTGATGAAGAACTTAAGGAAAGTTGAAAACGATATTTTGAGAAGTTACTAAATGTGGATAATGGGAGTGGATTTGCCAGGAGGAACTTAGGAGATTAGAGAAATTAGGTTTTTTCATTGAATTAACGTATTGGAGGTTAGAGTTGCTCTTAAAATCTATGAAAATAGGAGGGGAAGGGTTTTTGGATAAATGGTATTCTTATTAAGGTTTAGAAGTGTTTAGGGAGGAAGGAATGCCTTGGCTAACAAAATTGTTTAATAAAAATATAATGGCAATGGAGAAAGAGTGTTTAGTACCTTTTAAAAAAATAAAGGGTATATATAAAGTTTTTCAAATTATGGTACAATTAATGAGTCGTATAATTAATTTTTGGAAGCGAGTGAGTTAGCAGTGAAATTGGAAACACCAATATTTGATAATCAGTATGGGTTTATACTTGGAGGTCAATAAGGGAAGAAATCTATCGATTGAAGAAATTAATAGAATGGTATTAGAGAGGAAAATAAATATTTTCATTGGGCATTTGGAGAAGATGTACGTTGTATGATGAAGTAGCTAGTGATATAATATGGTGATTCTTAAGTAAAAAAGTTACTAGTAGATACAATGGTGTGATTAATGATATATTTGATGGTGCCATGGCAATAATTCGAACAACATGAGAAACTAGCGAGTTTTTAATTAGAGTAGGTCCGTCTCTTTTCTCTTGTCATGGATAAATTGATGGGACAAATCAATGAGGTGTTGTGATGTATTTTATTTGCAAATAATATCATTTTAGTGGGTGGAACTAAGACACAATTAATGATAGATTGTGAGTTTAAAGATACCCTAAGAAATAAGATTTTTTTAGATAAGCACAGATAAATCAGGGTGTGTAGAGTGCAATTTTCGTAACAATAGAAAAACGAAAAGGGGTGATGTGAAACTGGGATCAAGAGATACTTTAAATTGAACATCTTCGTTGTTTAGACTAATCATCCAAAGAGATGAAAATACGAGTGATGATGATACTCGTATAATTGAAGAAGGTTGGATCCAGTAGAGAAGTGCTACTTGGCGTATTACGTGATAAATGCACACCTTCGAAAGTAAGGAGACGTTTTAGAGGACAACTATTAGATCTCCCATGCTATATGGGAAATAGTTTTGGGAAACCAAGGAGCAACATGCTCATAAATGTCTGGTAAAACTCAAAAGTAGAAAATTAGAAATCAACATAACTCGTAAAAGATAAAACTCGAAAGTAGAAAATTAGAAATCAACATAACTCGTAAAAGATAAATTGAGAGGAATTCCTTTAAATTGTTTGGAAACGTTAAAAACGTAAACTTAAAAATGATCGTAAAAAAGAGTTAATTTACTTAATATTGATGATAGTAAAGGTAAGGTATAGGCACACCTAATCTAATTGGTGAGAGATTGTAAAAAATGACATGATATGATGTGTTTTAATCGAGGACATTTTGCTTTACAGAACAAAATGCAAAATTTAATTCTTATAGCCAACCCAAATAAGCAAGAAAAGTCCTTTTGCTGAGTTGAGAAAATGGGCCTATGTCCCTTCTCGGGTTTTATCTCCAATGAAGTTGGTCTACTACACTTTAGCTAGCTTTTGCAGTTTTGTGGCTACTAGTAGCACACGTTTGACACCATAATGTTTTTGTACTCACACACTCTCAATAGTATTAGGTCAATTAGCCAATCCATTGTGGTCATGTGATCATCAAATGTAGGAACTTCAACTGGTAAATCACCATGAAGACTCTTTTAAAGGAGCCTCGAATCACTCCCCTCATCATGATCTCATCATCATCGGATGAAATATTAAGAATTTCAAGAGACACTGACATCGATCCACAAATGTCTGCAGTGTTTATAGCAAGATCCTTCCCTTCATGGGAGACTTCTGTGGGCAAATCATTCATGAGGTGTCCTTGAGAAAATCAAATGAAGCATGTCTGTTCTTCCAAAGGGATAATGATATATCTTAGGGTTGGCATATCTTGTTCGTTAAAAGAAACTCCTCTTTGTTGCTCAAGTTGAGGTCGACGTGGCTCAAAGATGGCTAAATTGACGTTGGTTTGAGCACCGATAGGTTTGAGGCGGGTTTTTATGAAAGGCGGTGGCACGAGGTTTGCGGTGAATTAGGTAGATCTTGCTAAATTGTCCATAAAGTTGATGAGGGCTGCAAGGGTTTATGACTTATAGCCGCGAGGAGGCAGGGGCAACGATGTGGGATGCAGTGGCAAGGGGTAGAGATGGGGTGGCTCACGCTTGGTGGCGAGGGCTGGCAATTTTTGACACGATAACCCGTTTATGGTAATAACTCGAAACGACCCGAAATTGACTCGATTATCTTGTATAGATTTAAGATTACCCAAAACTTATACTCAAATAAAAATTAACACAACCCGAAAATGACACGACGAACCCGAATTGCCACCCTTAGCGATGAAGAAATAAATCTCGCTCAAAGGAGACTCAATGCCTCCTGCATCATTGACATCCTCTTTTCCATTTCATCATCGACATCCTCATCTCCATTTTATTCACTTAAATGTTCTTCTTAAGTGCCATCGAGACCATTATAACATATTTACACACAACAACAATCTACTCAATTAAGGGAACCTAAATCTGAACCTAAACCCGATACCCAATTTATGTATATAGTAGAACATTTGCGCATGACAAAACCTAAAAGAAGCTACGATTTTCAAATCTCTTTCATAATATCATTCATGAAAAATGTACTAAGTACATAGTAAGGGCGGCAAGCCTTTTATAGACTACAATGTCTAAATTAGGGTTATGCTCCTGCATTACTTCTTCCCTTTTAAAAAGTTAGTCATATACTCCCGATATTGGGGAAGAATTTGGGATTAGCTCGTTGAAGTGTGCCCTCAGAATCCAAGTGTTTTGAGTTTCGATTTCACCGCGTCAACTGATAAGGAAGCATACGCATGGACCAAAAATATTGGAAATGACCTACGATGCGATGATGCCCCCAATGCGGACAATATGGGAACAAATAAGATGAGAAGGATCACTCAAATTTTTACAATCCAAACACAAACAGAGAGAAAGTAAAATATCGTGGATCAATGCAAGGGGAAAGAAAAGGACAGATATATTTGAAGTAATATAGAAAGTAGACATACGGGGAATGTAGAGGCGCCGGCGAGGACTGTTTTCAAGGAGATGACTTGTCTTGTTGGATCTCTTGTGATTTCTTCCTGTTTATAAAAATTGAATTGACTTGACCTTGAGAGAGTCAGTATTCAGTGAGTTTCTTGGTCTGCCGCCATGTCTCTGGCGTTTTCCATCTATTGGGTTGGGGGCTTCAACCCCCCCACGCCACGTACTCTCTCGCCTTTTTATTACCATTTTGTCCTCCCATACATCTACTTTTCTTAATTTGATATCAAAAATTAAGGATACACCCAAACAACGATATCAACTAATTTAAATTTATATGGCCATCTCTTTAAGTTCTCTTGTACTTTTAATTGGCTGGATTACAAGTAGTAATATGCATCTGTAGGACATTGCTTAAGTTGAGGTGTCTATATATGTTCTTTTAGGAATTTGGGAAACTTCAAACAATGGATATACTATTGAAGCACTTGCGGGTAGAAAATCACCATCTTCTTTTGTTTGCGCAAATGACTAAAATGTTGAATATCCTTAAGGTACCTCAATATCCTCTCTTTCTCTCTCTCCCTCTTTTTAAAAAATTCTTGATAGTGTAACATGTCCTTGTGAAATTTTATAATGAGAGTGATTTGAGAGCAAGCTTACATTAAAGAATTTCACAAAGCATTTTCAATAGCTTCGTGGGAGATTATTTTCTTGAGTCAATATTGTGGCTAATGGCTAATTACATTTAGCACTTGAATAGGGGATAGTTTTCATTTCTTCATATTTTTCCCTTTTCTACTCTCTACCTTTTCGGCCAACAAACAGTCAGATTTAAACCACGTTTACATGTTCTATACAATGACATGGAGTTAAAAAAGCTCTAGTTTGCATGAGAGGTTAATTTTGGCTGACAGTTGTGAAATTTAATATTTAGAAGAATAATATTTTTTCCTATTTGATATGGAAATTTACTTATTGAAATTGGAGGGACCTTAAAATGGATTGATGCGGTGCCCGAGGTTCATCAGTTATTTTACGTATCAGTTGAGTCTACAAATTTTGGACTTTGGATTTTTTTAAGTTGAATAAAAAGCAATTTGTGTGATTAAACGACAAATTCTTGTTGAAAATGCAAGGATCCAATTTTCAAACCTAATTTCAAATTATTGTATTTCCTAAGTAAAAAATAATACTTAATTTTTCATTTGATTTATAATTTTTTTTTTGGAGTTTACTTTGTTGGTTAAATTGGAGGAATATTAAAATGACTTGATATGCTGTCCAAAGTTCTTCAGTCATTATATGTATCACTTCATTCAACAAATTTGCAAATTGGATTTTTTATTAAAGTGTCCTTGTGTATTTATTTTATATAATACCCATTACTTGGATCATTACTTTGCAATGATAATAACTGTTTCTGCAGAATCTCGTCCAGGCTTGTTCTTACTTGATATTTACAAGGCTTGAGCTCATGATTTCTTGTTAAGTAAAATTGATATGTTGAAATTTATGACCGTAGAATAACGGCCATTCACATCTCATTTTTTAGATTTTTCTGTGATTTTTTTTGTTAGGAATTTCCTCTTTGAGCTAACTTTCTCAATTATTTGCAAGATTATATGAATTATTAAAAATACAAATATCTAAGGTTTGATTGATCCTCCACCATAACGGATCATTAAGACATGGTCAGGGACTTTCAACATCGGTAAGGGTTTAATCTCCTATAGTCACCATTTAATTCTCGCTAAATATATTTTGGGTCATTTCACCTTGTGGTCCCTGTTTGTTGTGTCGTACATCACTTTGGGTGCCAAAGTTTTATCGTATTATCACATAGGGTACCATTTTCCCTTTTGTGATACGTTTGTAAATAAAAAGGTGTCCCCAAAGTGTAAAAATGTCTCAAATAGTGAAATTGGTACCGAAGAAATAGTCAGCATAACAAACGGGGACCAAAGGGGAAATGACCTAAATATTTTTCACCCAGATGAAAAGAAAATGGTGAAATGTATTTTTCCCTACTCGGTGTTAAATTTATCTTATATTTTGTCCAAAATCACAGAATTATAATGTTTATTTTATGAATAAACATCTTAACTCTCACTGTGGAAATACTTTTCACCATTTTAACTGGGTGATTTTTTTTTTACCCGAACCAAACAGGGCCTTAGAAATTCATTTTTTTTTACTTACTCCTCGAGATATTTCATAGATGCCCCTTACATTTTCATTAATTAGAGCTACTCCCTGCATGTGCATCAACCCACTTGCACCGAATGCATTATCTTTAAGAAGCACGGGGGGTGGGGGTGGGGTGCATTTCTAAATATCGAATTATCTCAAGCGATTAAGTAGAAAAAGTCTCTCTTCTTTTTCTCGAAATAGCATACCTCTAAATATTGACTTATCTCCGGGGGCAAGGTAAAAAAAAAATCTTTTTCTTTTTCTGGATATCTGCGTTAAATCATGCAAGTGGTGTGACCAAAAAATAATTTATTGTCCTGTAGGAGCGATATCTTTGTGTTCTTGTTGAGTACAAGAGCTGGTGGGATGGGTATTCAACTTGATAGCCATTGACACGGTTATATATTATGAATAGGATCGGAATCTTACCATGGATTTACAAGCTACGGATAGGGCTCATCTGTTCGGTTAGACTAAGGATGTTAGTTTCATCCGATTACTTATATTACATGCCCTTTTATTGAATATATATAGTCAACATACCGCATTTAACATACATAAAGAACAAACCCCAATATTTGGTGGGGGTTAAATAAATGCATTTTCTGATGAAATTTGGTGGAGATGATCCGAGGAGATCATCTTTACCAAAATTCATTAGAAACTTTTGAACCTTATATTGAGAATATATAGATGCACATATGAACCTTAATTTTGTGTACATGGAATTTTGGAAATCTTTAATAAGCTTATGCGACAACTAGCTTGTTCATTCTAATTGTGTTTTTTGCAAATCTTTCTAATTTCACTTAAATGTCTTCAGTAATTTATGGTTTATTAAATCTGTTTTATCTGCCCTAACTCCATTATGAATTTTTTTATTGGTTCCATAACATTTATTTTTATATGTTTTTGCATCTCATTGGTTTCGGCTCTATTATAATTACCCCCAAGCCGAAAAATAAAATATGGGAGAAAAAGGTTTCTTTAACATTTCCCCTTGAGATAAGTGCATAATTAGAGTTACCCCTAAATGTTCAAAAATTAGAGTTACTCCCTCCCTCCGTCGGTGCATCAACCCACTTGTACCTTATGCATTGTTTGTTGCGGGGGGAGAGCTTACGCAATTACCTCAGGGGGTAAAGTTAAAAAACCCTAAGAAAATAGTGGAAAGAAGTGAAAACACTATATGTGCTACTCTTTATTCTAAATTCTAAAGGGTGTTTTTTCCTTCACGACTTAGGTTACTATCTATCGGCTAATTTGTAAAAAGACGGTGGAAGAGAAGATTTTACTGAGGGCTTGTAAGAAAAGCACAGTGCAGCAGCTTATTATGACTGGTGGTCATGTACTGGGTGATCTTTTGGCTCCGAATGATGATATTTCCAACGGGAGCATAAACTAAAAGAAATTCCAGCACAAGTGAGATCCCAATCTTGTTAATTTTATTTAATTGTTTATTTTTAAGTACCCATTTTTTCTTCTTCTTTGAATCATTTGCAAATTTGTTGATATTTTATTCTTTTTACCCTTAGCGGGCATGGGATGGAAAAAAGAAAAAAAGTGGAACAAAGGGTATATGGATAGATGTTGAAGGTGATGCATATTTGGAAGATCTTACCAATTCCGAACCTCGGGTAATTCAAGCCCTCCCTGGATCACAAGAAATCAAAGTCCAATAATAAAAATGATAAATAAATCTTTTAGTTACATTTATCTATACACACTTTAAAATTGTGCGCTTGGTTAAGTGACATTGTGAGCTCGCTTGTTCATTTAGAGCAATTTTCAAATTTTATGCTAGCTTTAATCGTAACCATTGGATTTTTTTTTACACATTCATAAAACTATTCCATTTCACTTTAATCACTGTTTTAATGTTCCAACGGAATGACCTGGACCATTGCAATAGGAAAGAAAATATCCCTAAATCCGATAACCTTGACTGGATCTTATTCAAGGTTAAGCTTGTGGTTAGAACCTCTCTCTTGAATCTAGGAAAACATTTTAGACAAAAAAGTAAAATATGCCCTATACCACATTGTTACTGTTACTAAATGGTTTGAGGAGTATGAGTTTTGATGTACTTCATTGTTCTAATATTTGGGTTGCTCTCCAGGTACCATATTTAATGTAACAAGAAAGTTACTGTATGTAGTATAAACCCATCGGAGCAAGCGACATTGCAGTGTTTAGGATGTGTCATGGCTAATATACCAGTTGCCAAAAGTTACTGTTGCTCCCCCAAATGTTTTTTGGATGCATGTCAGCACCATTACGTTCTTCATGAGCAGGCAACTACTGCTGTAAGTGAAAACGAAAATGAGAAAGAATAATTATTTGGGTACTTCAGTAACATAAATACTGTCGTAGGTGGTTCACAATCAACCCCTAACCTATCAAATGGAGCAACGACACCTTTATATCTTGCAGCAGTTGCATAAAAGGAGTGGCGATGAAACGTGGTTGGAAGTCGGCCGCTCTATAACTTATACACCAATAGCTGATGATATCGTCCATGTCCTCAAGTTTGAATATGTTGTGGTAGATGTAGAAACCAAACAACCCTTTGGACATGCCAACACATTATTGAAGTCCAGTGTGATTCTAGCTTCGTCTCCTAGTCCACATTATTTGATTTTGGTCAGCGGAGTTGACGTGACGGGGCATTTGGATTTAGATGGTAATGATTCGTCCAAAGGGACTTGTACTGTGCTTAACATCTTATCTGATGCCTATGCAACAACTGAATTATACAATTATTGGCCTTCTTGGGCTCTTTTTTGGGCTTACCGTAGGCAGAATTTGCTTTGTATAATAGTCGGTTACCGTACGGATATTGTTCATCTTCAAGAGGTATGTAAGTGCACTAAAAAACTATTATTTGATCATTAATAAAAGGGTTTCTATATATAAATTATAAATGTTTTAAAAACTGGATCTAGTTGAAGTTAAACTTGTACTGTTGAAAGTGCCTTACTCAACTAAAGTGTACGTTTAAAAATGTAACTTATTTGTATTGGTCGGCGTGGTTGAAGCCCTTTTGATCTCGGGTAAGAAATACGCCCCTGTGAATTTAGTCTTATTCCTTGAAACTTTGATGTGTATAATATAGAATATTTAATTCTCCTTGAAGATCAAAACAACCATTCTTTCGAAAAAGCTTATTTTTGAAGTTGACATCCACTTGTTTTGGATTAAACATATCATGAATGTTGAGGCCTTGTTTGATTCTAGTTTTAAAATGTGCATTTTGTGTCTCATTATTATTACTTTTTTTTTCTTGTTGACATAAAAACATATTTAGAAGTTTGATGCATTATTGAGATCCCCTATCAATTGTATAATCTATTTATTTAACTATCTTTGTAGAGAATTTGAATTATGTTACCCTTCAGTGTATTAATAAGATATAGACAATACATTTCTACTGTTATGCATTCAAGCTATTATATAATTGTGCTTTATTTTTGTGCGTGTGTGTGGAGGGGTGGAGGAAGTTAAATTAGTGATTCCATCTGACTTCTACACTATGGAAATCTACAATAGAAATTTATATTGCTTATTATTTCCCATCCTAGTGTTACTTGAGCTACTAAATTTACGTATAGTTCTAGCCAGTCATCTAACTAATGGATTTGGTCAATGTTATTTTGACAAACTCACACAATACAATTACTTTAATCCACCAGGACAAGACCTTAAATCCGAGATTATAAGCAAACCCAAGTACACACTACAAAAGGGCCTAGATTTTGAAGCAGTAGATGGTCAATGCTATTGTTAAAGCAGAGTTAGCTCTTTCGAGAGCAGGTCCTGTTGTTGGGAATATCCATGTTCAAAGTGATAATATTTGTAACTTGCTTTTATCATGTTCAAAGTGATCATTTTGAGGAGTTTTTTGCCCCTGAACTCGACAAACATGGCTATCATGCTCTATTTAAAAGAAAAAACGCATAGGTTAGTTAATAAGTGCACAGCTTAACATTTCTGTTACTTAAAACCACGTTATGTTACCAATAATCAATGTTATGCACTGGTATTCATTTGCAATATCAATACCATTGATGGTTGTGCTACATTTTTTTGCAAGGATAGTTTTTCACATGTAAAAAAATATGAGGTGTGGAGGTCTCTCCAACATATGTGATATAATTAACGGTCCATCATTTAGTAATTTAACTTTACACGTTGGGGGTGCAGGTTGAGTTTAATAACTGGTGATTTGGTCCCAAGTGCTCAGAAGAGAAGTGCTTTGATCAAGGTACCTGACCTCAATTGTCTCTACTTAGTTTTGCATACCCTTATAGGGTTTATGTTGGCTTGCCAGTTTTGATCAAAAAGTAACTTTAATTTTTTAATAGGGCAATGTTGCACTTATCGTTGTTCTAGAAGCGAAGTTCAGTAATTAGGGAAGAGGTCGATAATCCTGGGAAGCGCTAAGTTGTTTATGTGGTAAGGAATTATTGGTATTTTTTTCCATGTTGTCATTATTCTACTACTGGTCTCTTTGGCAATAACTGTCTTAAAACATTGGAGTGTCATTTCATAATCATGCACTGAACTTGTATGTTATTTCCTTGTTCTTTTGGTTTATTTAATCTTAGGCAAATACACATGTAAACGTCCAACAAGAATTAAAGGATGTCAAGCTTTGGCAGGTTCTTCTCGAAATACCCTATCTTAGTTTTGATATGTTGGCTTTTATTTGTATTCTCTTTTTTTTCTTCTTAAAAATATGAATGTTCCATTGCGTTTGTCTATTATTTCAGGTCACACATTATTGAAAGGACTAGAAAAGATAGTTGCTTGTGCAGACATCCCAATGTTGGTGTTTGAGGATTTTAATTCAGATCCTGGAAGGTGTGTCGTCAATTTATATTATTAAATAAATGTTCATTTCTGATGTTGGATAAATAATTAACAACTAATTAACAACCAGAAATTTTGCAAGTTTTTGTTTGTGCGATAGGTTAATGGCGCCATTTTGTACTCTTGGTTGTGAAAAGGGTACAATTAATTGATTCTGTTACTCATAATTGATTTATAAAACGAATTAATTTTGTGGAGGAACTTATTAATATGCTGCAATAGCAAGCAAATGTTGATAATTTTCACCACTGATATATTTTTCAATGTTATGTTTTATTTCTTAAACATTGAAATTCATGTATGGTAATATATTACTCCAATCTATAAAATAAGAAAATTGTACTCAAATTACCTATCCATTCAGTGAACCATTCAAAATGTGGAGGAGATTTGGAGGAACAATAAGGCAATTAATTAGTGGGTCCATACTCCTCATTTTTCTATGAAAATGCGACATTTTTTGTTTATATGGATAATACAGTTTACACTTGCATTCTCTTTATGTTGTAATTATTTATTTTCTTCTTTCTCTCTCTCTCTCTCAAATTCATGTACTTTCATTTATATCTCTCTCCCTTATTCCTAAAGTCTTTGTATTCCGTCGTTACCTTTCTCCCCCTCTATCTCTTCTCTTCCGACCTCTCTGTCTCTCTCTCTTTCTCATCCTTTGCAATTTTCTATATGCAAATGTATGCAAACATTGACATCAACTGTATGCAAACAGAGACGTAAAAACAGAGAAATTGTCAACTGTATGCAACATTGGCATCAACATAAGATGGGACTACATTTTTAGTATTAAACACATCATAATTACATTTTTAGTATTAAGAAAACTAGTAACTGCATAAAACCTAAATTGGGATCAAAACATCATTCATAAAGTTCCTGAGGCAAAAAAGGATGAGATGAAAAATGAATTGATTTTTAAAGCTATATGTGAAAAAAATTGTATTAAAATTACTAAATGGCATATAATGATCTGATGGCAGCATGATCGTATTGTGATTGATAACTAAGTAACCAAATACACATGTGGTGTTGAAGCAATATACCAAGTCATAAAAGGGGGTCACATGAGCATTACCATAAAGGTGGGGGTTGTACCTAAAGCAATCATAATGCAATTCATGATGCCTCTGTTACAAATAAATAACACAACCCAAAATATTACGGGCATCCTAATCTCGAGATGGGTGTTCCCGATCTCGAGATGACTTTAGAGTATCCTGGATCTTTTCCTTTATCCTTAGATCGGTGGGCCCTCTCCTTGGCCTTATCTCCCTCCCTCTCGTAGTCCTTTCTTGTTTGTTCCCATTCCCGATCAGAATCCCTCCTTTCATGTTCCCTAACCTTAACTCTTTCCTTTTCCCTCTCCATCTATTTGACCCTTTCCCCACTTGCCTCTGTTCTCTGATCGGATTTTTGGTTTTGAAATTGCTTCTTCTCTTGCCACTCCCTCGAAAACCATGCCTTGTAAATCATCACGTCTCTTCTTTGAAACTTGAAACATGTCAAGTGTTGCTTTTAATAGTGAATTATGTCTAATCATTCCACCCAAGTTCTTTTGTAGTATAACACTGCTGCAATTGAAATAAAAAGTGAAATCCATTAGCAAAAATAAAATATTTTGTTTTTTTTCCATGAATGTAATAACATTACATATACCAAAAAAATAACATTACATACACCAACACAACATCTTAACATCACAACATCCTTATTCATGTGGTAAAAAGGATGACAGAACCACGAATAACAACTGAGTGAACCAACTAACCTAACAAATCAAGAAAGAAAATAGGAGAAGAGGAAGAATGCACCTCGTTAAAATGCTGAAAAATAGGAGATGAGTAGGCCCCAGTCTGACCTCCATAAAATGCAAAAAAAAAGCCCCTTAAGCATGAGCCACTTAGAAAGTCACCACATTCAAAGATCTGAAAAATATCAAAAGAAAACACCAAAACAATATGGGAATTAAACCTATAAAGATGTGCAAAAACTCTAAAGAAAACACCAAAATAGTAACACTTCGAAACTCAGGTGGTGTTATGGTTTGAGCCTAAAAAAAGAAGCAACTAACAAAGTGTAAAACCTCCAGCAAAAAAACTATAAATTAGAGATTTATGATTCGACATCCCAAAATTAGAAAAGAACTTACAGTAAATTCAACGATAAACAACAAATAAGAACAAAAAACACACATTTCCAAAATCAAATTTGAACCACCAAATCCCAAAATCACACAAAATATAATGAAAAGATCCGCTAAATTTTGACATTGAAGTTGATTGGGCAACCGAATATAACATTATAAAACCAACAGGACATAGACCCAACACATACAAAACAATTTTACAAAATTTATAATGATTTAAAAAACAAAATGAGACATATTACCATATTCCAAAAATCCGAAGAGCAGTTGAAATAAAGTAACAAAACTCTTAACCCTGAATTTTATTCATGGATCCGTAAAATGTATTGGACTTCATCCACAAAATATAATCTTCCATCTGCATAGAGCATAAAAACAACAAAAAAGCAAGATATATTACCAAAACAAACTTTTATATAATAAACCTTTAAATATAAATAAAGAGAATACATGGTGTAAATTATACCTGGGGTTTCGAGGTTTCGATAGATCTGAGGAGAAAAAGAACATGAATAAAATTACATTTGAGAAAACGAACTCAAACATTGCTAAGATAATTAGGACTAAACAATAGACGTCAATGAGTTTACCGAGATCTAAAAAACCTACTCCATAAATCAATATCTCCCCTAAAAATCGATAGGAAAAAATGTCAGATCTCTAAAAAGAAATTAGCGCTAACACAACCCAAATGATCAACACAAAAATAAACAAATATAAGCTAATTACAACACTAACATGATTGAAAGGAAAAAATGTCAGATCTAAAAAACCTACTCCATAAATCAATATTTATGGGCAAACCCAGTGCACGAGGCTCCCGCCACTGCGGGGTACTGGTCTCTAAAAAGAAATTAGGGCTAACACAACCCAAATGAGCAACACAAAAATAAACAACTCTAAGCTAATTACAACACTAACATGATTGAGATGTAGTAAAAAATGATTAAATCAACAACCTATGATTCAAAGATTAATAGATGAAAACATTACCTGATGATGGAGATGGAGAACCGAGACCCAAAGATGAGCCGAGAGAGAGGGAGAGAAAAACGGGGGTCAAAAGGGGAGGAAGCTAAGATGAGGTAAAAATATGTGTGTAAACTTCCTAATTTCGCCCTTCTTTTGAATTAAAGTAAGAGATGAAACCAAATAGTAGTGAGGCAAAAGAGGGGGAAACGAAAAAAATGAAAGGTTAAAAGAGGAAAATGCAACAAAATAATCTCAACCCTTGGATTCTTGCATTGGTGGTTTAATCCTAGACTCTAATTAGCTTATGATCTTATTGAATAGTGTCCAAATTCTACTCCTTATTATATAGATATATGCAGAATCAAATATTACATTAATGATGGGATCTATCTTCTTAATTTATTACTATGCTTAATCTTATGCAGTAGAATATTCTGTTTCAAAGAATAAATTAACGATGGTATTATAAAATAAAAAATAATAATTGCAACTATCTACTCAGAGTTCTAAGTCTTTCAATATTGGTTGGGGGATATGTAATGGATGCAGTAATGGTATAAAGTTATCAATAGTTAATCGTACACGTGTCAACTTTTGATTTGTTATGGCCCCATAACATAGATACAAAAAGGGTTCGATAAGTTGGAAAACCGTTACGAATTGGCGATACCTAACGGTATCGATTGATATTTAATTGTTTTGTAATAGAATCTATAATCCAAAAGGATAATTAATTATTCTCTAGAAAGGCATTGACACTATCATGAATCAAAGAAAAAAATTATTAATGTTTGTCTAAAAAGGAATTGACACTAGCACGAATCAAACAAAAAAATGTAGGTGTATTTGTTATAACGCTAAACCACAAACCAATCCGTGTATGAAAACTCCATTAAACGCAATCAATTATAAATTACTAGGAATCTAATCTTCCATAAAAATAGGTTCTTGACCTTCCCTAAAAACAATTGTTTCTGCTATGACCAAAAATAGCTATTGTTGGTTAATTGACAAGAGCCCTTAAAAATTGGAATCTCATCTCCCCATACATGCCAATAAATTACAAGCTACTATGCTCTAAATTTTGAGAAAGATAAATATGGTACAATTACGACGCCACACCTTTATCTACATTTTCATGCATTATCAACAAGGTCTTCAAGTACACTGTGTCCAATAATATAATTAACATTTAAACAAATTAGCATATACCAAATAGTCCCTTAAATATTTTTTAAAACACGTTTAGTTCAAGACTTTTTATTTTGTTCCAAAAAGTCTCACCACATAAAAACACTCAATATGTGCCGCTGGCGCGGACCTTTAAACATAAGAGAATGTTTGAGGGACTTTTTGAAAAAAATAAAAAGGCTTGGACTATAGGTTTATTAAAAAATGTTTGAGGAACTTTTTGGTAATTGATCCATAAAAAAACGTCTTCAATAAAATGTAAACAAAGTTAGGCAAAATAAATATTAAATAGCAAATTTATGTTGTGAAATGGAACTTAAAAATACCTTGGTTGCCATTTTTCGCTGTTGCTTTTAAAAGGCGACCATTGTATTTATTCTTCAAAAATGTACCTTATATACACAACATTGGCCGACAATATGAAAACCCAACAATACATGCAGTGAATGCAATTAACAACCTTTTAAATTGATTAGTTCCCTCCTCACACTCGATGACAAAATGCGACCGCGGTTTCGATTCCAATAAGAGGTATTTATAAATGCCCAACAATTTGTATGACATTTCTTCTCCACCATTCAACGCAGCCTTCGCCATTTCTTTCCAATACCAAGCTTAATGATAAGGAATATCAAACCCAAAGTCTTTCACAACTTCAACTGGTTTCATAAACGGATTATCCCTAATACAATTAACTAATACGGATGACACTAACTTCGAACTCATCATCGAGCTCTTGCGTGTACGGATTAAACCACTACACGTGTGAACATTATTTAGTGTACGTATGTAAAAGAATCCATTACACAAAGACACTGACGCATGAACACGCCATTAACATCCTTCCGACGTCTTTTTAAAGCATTCTGCTGTAACCCTAAATTTTTCATTCTTGACATAAACAAACTTAAACCCCATTCTGCAGAATATTTGACTAATTTATCTCGAAACTCCTTAGCCCCCCCCCCCCCCCCCCCCAAAAAAAAAAATCTTTGATCCAAATGAGTTATATACGACCTCCAATTTTTGGAGAGCAACGGCTTCTTGTCTAAGTATCTACTTCCAAGAAAATATTCATTTTCATCTGCACAAGTCGACTCATGAAAGCCATCACTACTTTGTACATCTAAATGCTGAAATGATTAGATGCTTTCAATCACAGAAATGTTAATAAAGTTTTCCTTCAACATATTTCGTGACAACATCATTCCACTAACATTTGTATCACTATCAAGCAAACAATTAGATTGAACACCAACATAATACACTAAACGAAAAGTACCTTTCTGCAATTAGATTGAACATCAACCCACTTGGACCTTATTCATTATTTGTTTCATGCACTCAGGGGTGAGGTAGCGTGGGGTGGTTTGGGGTTAAGTCTATTAATGAATGTGTAGGGTGTAAGTAAAAAAAAATTGTCGAAAGATAAACGCTATATCAAATATCAAAGCACCAGATTTGTAATACCCTACAAAGATTTAGAAACCACAAATTGAATCCTACCTCTTGTGTATCACGGTTGTTGGTTATCGGCTTGTTGTTATTAATTTCAGCCTCTATATGACGAAACTGATTGTTGGGAACATCTTTGATGATTTTCCACTTGACAAGGAACTGCCCACTCCATTTATCTTGCTGCCAGTAATCCACATTCTTGTCAAAAGGTCCAACCATTTCAGCCACTCCACAGAACTGAGCACTAGCATTTACCTGCATATAGCCACAAAAGAAAAGTATAAAATCAACTCAAACATAACAAACTGGTAAAAAACTAAATCACGTATACAAAAGCAACGAAAAGCATTTTAAAAAAAGGGGACACAGGGGACTCGAATCCATGCCTAATGCATTACAAGAATGTGCTATCTTTTAAGGTCTGTTTTACTTTACCGCAGAAATAATTTGGTATTTAGAGATGGACTGAATTATCCCATGGGGTAAAGTAAAAAAATAAATAGTTTATTTACAGATGAGCTCTACAACTAGAGGTAGGCCCCCACAATTTAAATTAGCCAATTGTCCGTAGCGAGATTTGAACCTTGCCTGGGAAGTCAAACCATGCAATCTAAAGATCATTGATAAGACCATGCTAGTCTAATTGTAAAGAAATTGTATTACTATGAAAACAATAAAAGTAAACAGATAAAAGACATGCATTTATTATATTGTCTGCAGTAATGTTCATTCCATGTAATTAGGAAATCCATAATATACTTTGGATAACTAAAAAGAATATAGTAAATTTCAGCGGTGGCCCCCTGAACTTTGGCCAGTGTAACATTTTGGCCATCAAACTTTTTTGTAACAGTTAAGCCCCTGAACTACATTATGTTTGATCAATGACCCTTAATTCCGTTGTTTCATTAAATCAAAAACAATTAATTGAGAAAAATGTTTCTAATCACCCCCAATCCCAAACCCCATACCCAAAATGATTCCAAACCACCATTCAAACCCATTATTTGTAAAGTAATAACATGTTCTATCAATATTTTTTTCTTCATTTGAAAATAATTTGGAGTTATTTTGAGTGTAGGGTGTAGGGTATGGGGTTATAAAAGACATTTATGTGCTAATATAATCACGTCGACTAATTTAATTATATTTGATTGAAAAGTTGACGAAGGTCCACCGGTGCAAACATAACATCGTTTTAAGGACAAAAATAAAAAAAAAGTTTGAGGGCCAAGATGTTACACTGGCCAAAGGTCAGGGGCCACTAGTGTAATTTACTCAAAAGATTACAAATCACAACAGTTTGGTGCTGGCAATAGACAACTAGAGTACCACTTTTTAGCTATATTCTAGCACCAATCAAACCTCGAAACCGATGAACTCACCAAAAACAAAAGAAAAATACGACAGTTGCTTTTCTTCTCCTTTGCTTCTTGATAAGAAGCATCTAATTTTCTGTTTCCATTTGGAGTACTGGCCCAGACACCATATTTAATACTGTTGTGGACATTGTCCTCGCTATAAGATTAGATGATGAAAAATTTAGCGTTTGTGTATTCCGTCACAAAATCTGAGTGATTATAAGACTCGTTGGGGATTAATCTGTGTTTGGTACTATTAGTAGGACTATTTTCACTATCAATAGGAGTTTTCGGTTTTGAAGCTCTCGGTCCACGATTTTGCTCATTGAGAATATCAAGTGTACCGCTACAACTGCATAGCGAACCACTTCCCCTAACACGCCTCCTGTCATTATCAATACCAAGCCATCCCCTACTATTTGATCCAATACCGGTTCCAAAGTTAGAGCTTTGACCATAGCCTCTATTGAAGTAGCGTCTATTATAAGAGTTTGAACCAGAACCAAATCCATAGAATGACCTTGGTTGTAGAGAAGCCTGCAGGAGATGGAGCAATAAGAGCAATAGAAATATAGCCATGAAAAACTAGTTCTCGGGTTCAGAAATCAAACGGTTCATTAGTATAATAGCTGTCAGAGCTAGCATAGCAGGATGTATACACGCACTTACAGTCAGCCAATGTTACTATTTGACCCGGCAAAATATGACACGATAGGATAACTATACGAAACTACAAATTATGTGTTAATTTCTAGGGACTTAACGAGTTCATATTCTTAATGGGTAGAACTGATAAGACACAATAGTTAACAAATCATGCTGGTTAAAGTCACTAACGGATCCTTATTGGCCCGTTAACAATTACGTGTACTTATGTATATAATATAATATCTGTTGGTTCCACGATAGACCTTACGTACATAAAATAAACCAAATTGGTTGCATAGCATCTAGCTTCCATATTGAAATCTCTTAAAACAATTAATTCTCTTGGTTGCTTAAAAGTTGTTCATCCATATCATTTGACTCCCACTTGACCATGCATGTCAAGTCACCGTATTCACTGCAAGGTTTTTTTTAGAGGATGAGGAAAATGTTATCCATAATTAAACACGTTGTTGGTGCTCAGCCTACAATGAGTTTTCTTTCTTGTAAATGGGATGGTCAACCAAAAAGACAATGTTATTCATTTGTAGCGGGCCATAATGTACCCGATAAGAAACTGAGTCATGCACGAATTTGTACTCTTACCCGTTAAAAAAATGATTTGACACAACTTGTGGGAGCCATTTCACCTAAAACCAATTGGTGTTAAGGAGGGAAAACCCTTTAATCTTTTACGGGTTTACTCAACATCGTTGTCCCGGGAAAAGGCATATATTGTACTTTCATTCCAACCCAATGGCCCCAATGAATGACAAGGATAACAGTCAAACCCATGGCCATTTGGCTCCAATACCACTTACCCTATCAGATCTAAAGCCACCATTTCACCTAAAACCAAGTGGTTTCAAGGAGTACAAACCTTTAATCTTTTACAGATTCACTCAACATCATCCTGGGGCAAGGCATTTGTTGTACTCCCATTCCAATACACCTCATATGATCCAAACAAGATAAACCCAATATGAGTTGTCAGATCTAGTTACTAATGACAATATCATGATGACAATCAAAAATATTAACTTACACTCAGAACACAACACTACGCTGCAGCTGGAAGCACATTGATTTGGAGAAGAACAAAGGAGGTTTAACTTTCTCATATTCGGTGAAGAACTTAAGGTAAATTACATCGCTTAGCTTTTATGAATAATACAGACAGTTCACAATCTTAGGATTCCTAGGAGTCGAATGTCCAAAAGGTAAGAAGACCAGCACCTCTAAATTTCCAGGATTTCAAAATAATGGCAGGAAAAAAATGAAATCCATTAAGAGCTACCAATGAGAAAAATCGATAATGAATAAAAGGTTCCTGATACATATTCATCCTCAACTTATTTATTTTCTGATAAGATACTTTTTTTCTATTACTGATTCTGCAAGGAGGATAATGCCATCCTCCGCAATTACACGAATCTCAACCCTACAACTAGACTGCATCCAGGCCATACCACCTTCCCTCTGTATTATAATAACTTTCAGGTGATTGCTATATTGCATCCCATCAAGTATTATCGCTCAACGATAACAGTTCAAAAATTTTGTTCTAGTGATAATTGATAAGGCACATGACTCCACTGACTTGACCAATTCAAACAGCAGTAAGGGACGTGGATCACTAGAGCTTCCTATTATTAAGGAGTGATCAAAACAGATAACTAATGGGGTCAAACTGCCTCCACACGTTTGTGAATTATGGGATGTATAATTGCTATCAAAATTCAATATAATAGAGTACTCTTAATGGATTAATATACGATTTAGTTAACGGCCTTATAAACATCTTTATATCTGTTTTGATATTCTCTTTATGGTATTAGAGCTTTGAAGCTCTCTCCCAACCATGGATGACTCTTCATCATCTCTCTCTCTCCCCCTCAAATCTACATCATCTCATTTCAATTATCCCAATCAAGATTTCTGCTAAAAATTACCTGCTGTGGAAAACAGAAATATATCCACTTATCCAAAATCTCAATCTTGAAGACCACCTAGTAAAAGACCAACTAGGAAATAAATTAAAAGAAGGAGAAAATTCAGAAGCTGCTGTGAGCAACTGGAATAGGCTAGACATGTTACTTCGTAGTCTCATTATTGTGACACTATCGGAGGAAGCCTTGTGTCATGTTGTGGGAGTAAATAAAGCCCACAAAGTATGGATCCATTTGGAGGAAATCTGTCTCCAAGCAACAAAAGAAAGGGAGATGCAATTGAAACGACAACTCCAAGTTTCAAAGAAGGACTCAACTTCTTTAGATGATTACCTAATGAGTTTCAAGACCATTTGTGATAACCTTGCTGCAATACAGAAACCTATTTCAGATAAAGACAAGACAATTCAATTGTCTTATGATCTTGGCAAAAAATATGATGTCATTGTTACATCTATGATTTCCAAACCACCTATTCCGACTTTTGCTCAATTTATGTCTGCAGTCCAAAGTTTTGAGCATCGAACTGCAGCAATAGAGGTTGAATCACTCAAAGAAACAAATACAAACTTTGTTTTCACAGTGCATCGTACTCCTGGGAGAAATAGGTTCTCAAATAACCGTGGTCGGAGTTCCAAAAAATTTTAACTCTCGAGGTAGAGGGTTTGCTCCTACCACTCATTACGAAAGAAATTCACAAGGTCCACAATGCACACCAAATTCATCGCATTCCTCCCCTCAATCAAATTGTACTCATGGACATGGTAGTCCATCAAGTTCTTCCTCTTTCTCACAATCCAGCCCAACATCATGTCAGATTTGTCGCAAGTCAAACCACACGGATGCAAAATGTTGGTTTAGGTACGATTATGCCTATGATGTTAATGACAATCTTCCTCAAGAACTCATGTCAACAACTTTTTCCGAATCACCACAAACCGATTCGACATGGTATCCTAACTCTGGAGCAACCTCTCATATGATTGCAGATAAAGGTACATTTCAATCTTATGCACAATATGGTGGTAAGTCTAACGTTATAGTTGGTAATGGATCCCCCTTGAAAATCACCCATATTGGTAATACTTCTTTGAGTTCCACACGCGGAACATTGAATTTAAATAATGTATTGGTTGTTCCTGAACTTACTAAGAACCTTCTTTTTGTTAGTCAGCTAACAAAACAAGACTCATGTATTGTTGAATTTTGTGCTTCTGGTTTGAAGATAAAGGATCAACTCACGGGGAGAGTTCTTGCCACCGAGGATAACCAAAATGGACTCTATGCACTCAGCACTCAAGGAGATGAAAAAGATTATGTAGCAGTGAACACCGGTAAAGCATCTTCGGACATTTGGAATCAAAGACTTGGACATCCACAAGCCAAAACACTCGATCATTTGGCGTCACATACTCACATCGATGTTACAAGTTGGCAGAAAATACCCACTATTTGCACTAGCTGTCAAATGGGAAAAAGTTGTCGTCTACCTTTTTCAGATTCTCATAATGCTACTTCCTTTCCATTAGAAAAAAATCATTGTGATTTATGGGGACCTGCTCCCGTTGCTTCGGTTCAAAATTTTAAATATTACGTAATTTTTGTGGATGATTTTACGCGCTTTACATGGTTATATCCGTTACGAAAAAAATCTAATTTTTCTCCACGTTTGTGAGCTTTCAGCATCTGGTTGAACGACAATTTGATCGCAAAATTAAAAAATTTCAATGTGATGAGGGTGGAAAAGTTAACTTGACTAAATTTCTTGCTCACCTTAATACTAATGGCTTTCACAGACAAACCTTTTGTCCACATACACCAGAACAAAATGGCGTTGCCGAACGAAAGCACCGACATATTGAGACAGGCCTATGTTATTTCATGCCAACGTCCCTCAACATTTGTGGATCGAAGCTTTTCTCACCGCTGTGTATCTCATTAATCGGTTGCCTTCCTCTATTCTTCATATGGGCAGTCCACTTTTTAAACTTTATGGAGAGCTCCCAGAATGTAAGTCTTTGAAAGTTTTTGGGTGCAAGTATTTTCCGTACTTACGCGATTATTCTCTCAACAAATTTGGTTACAAATTTTGCCCATGTGTTTTTGTGGGGTATAGCTCTCAACACAGGTTATCGGTGTCTCCATCCCCCAACCAAACGGATATTTTTATCCCGTCATTTTGTATTTGATGAACGTGTTTTTCCTTTTGCAGATTCATCATTTAATGCAGTGTCATCTCTATCTGTAGATCCTGCTGTTACATTTCAGGACTTTTCACCTAATCCCCCCCCCTACGGGCACTCACTTACCTCACCATATTTATTACCCTCCGTCTCCAACCATTGATGAACCTCCTGTGGCTCCTACACCCCAACCCGATCCGCCCTCCACTGCCAATGGCAGTCCCCATACCCTCTCACCTACTTCGGTTTCCCCTCACCTGCTACTGCTGCCACTCCCAATAGTCCCCCACCCTATCCATAACCACATCACTCATCTACCTCCATTTATCTCCAATTAATTCCCTGATCAGTATATCCCCTACACATGCCACCAACCTTCCCTCAATTCCTTTATCCATATACCTCTTCCCATTGCTCCACTAGCCCCTAATACTCATTCCATGCTCACTCGAAGCAAAACCATCCACCCCACCACCCTTCATGCCTTATTATCCTTGCACCCAACTGATACGTCTGAGCCAAAGTCTCTCCAAACTGCTCTTCAATCCCCTCACTGGCTAACAGTAATGCAGGACGAACTTCACGCACTCCGCCTCAACCAAACATGGACTCTTGCTCCTCGCAAATCTACCATGAATGTTACTAGGTGTCGGTGGGTGTTAAAAACCAAACTTCATGCCAATGGCAGCATTGAACGCTTCAAAGCTCGGCTCGTGGCAAAGGGATATACTCAGTTACCTGGCCTTGACTATCTTGAAACCTTCAGTCCTGTTATTAAACCTCCTACTATTCGGTCGGTACTCTCTGTTGCCGTTACTCAAGGTTGGTCCGTCCGTCAACCAGACGTCAAAAATGCCTTCCTTCATGGTTCTCTCAAAGAAGTGGTTTACATGGAACAACCCCCTGGTTTTCTGATTCCCAATTTCCAGATCACGTGTGTTTATTGCATCATGCATTATATGGCCTCAAGCACGCTCCCCGAGCTTGGTTTGATCGATTCAGCCAATTTCTTCTTCATCTTGGGTTCTTTTGTAGCAGTGCCGACTCATCACTATTTATTTTTTGCTCCTCAACAGTCACCATCTTATTGCTGGTCTATGTTGATGATATCGTTGTGACATGTAATAGTGACTCGGTTTTATCTTCCTTAATTCTCCGTCTTAGTAACTAATTTGCACTTAAAGACCTTGGTGATTTACACTATTTCTTGGGGATCGAGGTTGTTCGCAGTCCGGCAGGCATGTTCCTTTCTCAACACAAGTATGCTCAGGACCTTCTCCAACGTGCTTTCATGCTTGACTCCAACCATGTTGCAACACCTCTCTCCTCCCCCCACAATTTAACTCTACACGGTGGTCCTTTTGTCGATGCTACGGAGTATCGTAGTTTGGCTGGCGCACTCCAATAGCTTACGCTCACTAGGCCTGATTTGTCCCATGCTGTCAACTTAGTTTGCCAATTCATGCACCAGCCTGGTATGCGTCATCTTCAAGCTATCAAACGTATTCTCCGGTATCTCAATGGTACTACCAATTACGGCATGTGCCTTCTGTACAACACGTCCACTAGTCTTTATGCCTTTTCGGACGCCGATTGGGCTGGCTGTCCTGACACTCATCGTTCCACCACCGGATCATGCATCTTTCTTGGGGCCAACTACCTCTCGTGGACATAAAAAAAGCAGACAACCGTGTCTCGTTCTAGTGCCGAAGCCGAGTACCGTGCCATAGCCTCCACAGCTGTTGACCTTACTTGGGTTACCTACTTACTTCGTCACATTGGTGTCCGTTTGACTCGACCCCCAGTCCTCTTTTGTGACAATGTTAGCGCTCTTTCTATGTCTACTAATCCCGTTTTTCATACCCGCACAAAGCATATTGAATTCGATTTTCATTTTGTTCGCGAAAAGGTTGCTTGCGGTTCTCTTGTGAAATTATGCTTCCGCTACTTACGATCCAAGCTTGGTGCGTTGCTCTCTCTGCACTCCAGGTTGACGGTGAGTGATAAGGCACATGACTCAACTGACTTGACCAATTCAAACAGCAGTAAGGGACGTGGATCACTGGAGCTTCCTATTATTAAGGAGTGATCAAAACAGATAACTAATGGCGTCAAACTGCCTCCACACGTTTGTGAATTATGGGATGTATAACTGCTATCAAAACTCTATATAATAGAGTACTGTAAATGGATTAATATACGATTTAGTTAACAGCCTTAAAAACATCTTTATATCTATTTTGATATTCTCTTTAATTACAAGCACATAATTTAAACCAACTTTAATAGCTCTCTAGGTAGAAAGTGTATCCCGTGGATTAAAATTTCATATAAAAGTAGGAAGTATAATATACTTATCAATTAACAGGCCAACATTTATGAACCAAGAGCAAAATAATTTCCAAAACTATGTGAGAAGACAAATTGACATCCAACATCTCTATTCGTGTGTCCACCGAAAGGGGAAAAAAACAAAACAGAAGATCATATCGAGTTATCAAAAGCATGCATAAGGTTTCTATACTTGTAATGATACATGAATAGGTAAAAGGGACCAAACCATTCCAACATTTTTCCCGAATGACCCAAGGGTGCCAATTGTTTGAGGAGATGCTGATGGTGATAATGAAGTAAGTGACCTCCGCCTGTCCGAGGATTTCGGAAAATCCGACCAAAGCCTACCGCTTCTCAACGATTCAAACCCTTGCCGTGAATCCTGATAACCAAGACCCCCGTGATTTCCAGAAATATTGCCTCTGCCAAAAGACCCTCGTGGAGAGGGATAAGCAGGTTTGTGCCCACAAAACATTCCATCATCAACTTGTTGGTCAACACCCACTAGGGAATTCATCTCTTGTTGTGAAACTAGAGTTGATGAAGTAATATATGGATGCTGATAATATGGTGCTCCTAAGAATGGGTATTGTTGAGGGGAGTATAAGTGGGAATCTCCTCCCACAGAAGTGACGGCGGAATATGGTCCATATGGCATTTGTGGACTGTAACCCTAACCCGTATGATAAACAAGAGTATTATCATTGTAGAGACCCTAAAAAGATATTTGAAAAATTACAGCGAGTTCTAATCATATATATAAACTGTGTAGAGATGAAAACTTAACAGATATGTTTTTTTTTGTGTCATCCCCATGAGTTGATGCAGTAATTAGATATAAACCGCACAAGTCCAATAATTAGAGTTACCCCCCCCCCCCCCGGCATGCATAAGGTACAAGCGGGTTGATGCATAAGGTCCAACGGGTTGACGCACATGCAGAAAGGGGGTAACTCTATTTATTCAACATGCAAGGGGTATCTCTAAATATGCATTATTCAGGGGATAAAGTTCAAAAAAATGAAAAGAAAAATATTGTAACTTACAGGTGAGCTGGTATCCAACCCTTCAACATTAGCATATGGAGGATTCATCCCATTTACCAGGGGCATTTTCAAAACCTGGAGTGACAAAATGATCCCTTCAATCAGTGTCTGAAAGTTTAAAGAAGGGACATAGTGCATCAAATTTAGTATAATATATGATGTGGAATTACCCACCACAGTACTTCACAAATACTGAGAGTGGGTGCAATTCAGGCTAAACCATGAAAGTTGTCTGGTCACTAGGCAATTCTCTATTTCTTTTTATAATAAACGAATTTTAATGACATATCAAGGTGACGTAAACTACACATCAAAAGACTCCTAAAAATATCTAACACACACTTTTAGAGAGAGAAATATTATTTTCTGTTCAAAATTCAAGTCTACCTTAAATGAGGCTTACATGTGGGTATTTAAAAGAGAGGAGTAGCTTAGGCTCCAAGCTAAGGCCCTAATTACAAAAATGCCATTACTACTCCCTACCTTTGAATACTAAAAAAAACAAATGAAAATACAATAACAAAATAAAAGAAAAGAAATAAAACTACTAATATGCCAAAAAATGATAAAAATGACCTCGATTCACATCAATCTCACCTCCTTGAAAAGAGTTCGTCCTCGAACTCAAAGGGGAAGACCAACGGAATCACCATCCAAGACGGAAATCAAGACGTGTTGGGGAAGCTCCTCGGACGCGTCCAAATAGTCGGGTGGATGATCCATCGCCAATAATGCGTGGCGGCGTGGAAGAGAGCAATCAGAAGCTCGGTGACCAACATTGCCACAATTGTAGCACCGGAGGGTAGGAGGTCCTAAATGTGGAGCAACGGGAGTAGTAGAGGTAGGAACTGAAGATGCCACTGGAGGAGCTGAGGCAAAAATCAGTGTAGGCGGAGTACGTGAAGTTGGGAGAGTTGCGGACGGTGTGTGGTAAGCCTCGACCTTAGTCGCGTACTCGACCGCCTTCAAGAAAGTCGGTATCTCCCGCAGACCGAGATCGTGCTGAATATGCGGCTGCAACCCCAATATATAGCGGTTGATCCGCTGATCCTCCGACTAATGAAGGCGAGATCTGTGTACTCCACTACCGATAAGGTGTCCTGCCTGAGAGATTGAATGCGAACAAAGAGGTCACGCTCGTAAGTAGGTGAAATAAAGGATGCCTGGAGAGCGGCCTTCTCTATATAGGAGGCAATCTGGCTGTTGTGCGAAGGTAGCGGCGGTCGTTTCACCAAACCCAAGCAAATCCCTTGAATTTGGTGGCTGCAAGGAGAACACAGCAGTGGCCTTGAACCCGCTTGTACTCAAAAACTGTCTCCATCGAAGCTAACCAATTGACCATAGCATCTAGGAAGAATCACCCGTAAAACATGGGCACGTATATGCGGATATCCTCGTGGAGGCTTCAAGAATGCAGCTGAAGGGCCATAGATAGTGGGCCCTCGTCTTGATGAGAATTTAGGCTCATCACGTCACCTGGCATAGGCGGAAAAACATCAGCAGGAGGCGGTGACATTTGTGCAAGGGGTGGATGAAGATGTTTGCATGCTGGGGCACGGGAGGAGCTGGGGGATAGTGACGGCACGTGCCTATCAAGTGGCCACGTTCACTGCAATAGAAACAGTGCCGGTCTCAAAGTGGAGCATGGCGGTAGGCATCGGGTGGGGGTGGAGGTATCCACTCTAAAATATTGAGGTGGCTACCCCCGAACTCGGAGGAGGAACCAGAATGGAGTAGTGAGAGGGTGTGGTGGGAGGGCGTATGATGCAAAGGTAGAGGGTTAAGGGGTGTCGCTAGCCGGGAGTTAAGGGGATTTGTGGGATCGTGCGGGTAGTGTGAACCGGGATCGGGTGGGTGGTTGGGAGTCCCAAAATGATGGCCCAGGCTACCGGGGTGATCAAACAATCCGAAGGGGTGCGAAGATGACTCGGGTCGCCCGGTGCGTGAGTAAAATAGGCTTGGGGGCTGAAATGAGGTGGATGCACCAAAAAATTCATGCGGGTTGGTTTTGACTAGGGTGTGGGTTTAAATCAGGCTGGGGACTTTTTTAGGGGCTGCCGAGGGGTTGGGGATGAATGTCGGCACTTAGGGGATTGGATAATGGCCGGTAAGGGGTCGGTCGGTGTGGGGACGGGTCGGATGGAACCCGAGTGGCTTCGAGTTGAATTTCGGGGTAGCGGGTAGAGGATATGGGTCTTCCCGGGGCTGAACAAGGACGATCGGGGGGGTGAGGAGGTTGGAGAGCAGGTCGGTTGGGGTGGGGGCTGATTTTGGAGGTGCGCTGGGCTAGGAGTATGCGGTTGGGTTTGTGATGTTGGCTGCAGCACAAGGGAGAGCAACAGTCAGCAAGCCTAGGGATTGAGGGTGTGGGGGCTGCCGGGTAAGGGGTGGGTTGCATTGGTAGAGTCATAGGGGTTGTAAGGGATGGTGGTAGAGGGGGAAACTAGGTTTAGGGCAGCAGGTTGGTCCAAAGGGTGGGGGATGGTGGTTGGAGGTTGTTTTGAAGAGAAGAGTTGAAAGAGGGTCTCAAACTTTTGATTGAATTCTTGGGTTACGGTTTGGGTTTGCTGTTTTTGTTGTAGAGACATTTCTTCCATTTGTTTCTTGAGTTCTTGAATCTCTTCCAATGGTTGTTTTGATTTCTTGGGAGCCATTGATTGTATCGTACAGTTTATTAATACAAATACACCAATACACCAACACCAATGTGGAGCGACACCCGCTCTAATACCAATTTGACGAAACTGTAAGTTAAAATGCTCCTAAAAATATCTAACACACACTTTTAGAGAGAGAAATATTCTTTTCTATTCAAAATTCAAGTCTACCTCAAATGAGGCTTACATGTGGGTATTTAAAGAAGAGGAGTAGCTTAAGACTCCAAGCTAAGGCCCTAATTACAAAAATGCCATTACGACTCCCTACCTTTGAATATTAAAATAAAACAAATGAAAATACAATAACATAATAAAAGAAAATTAATAAAAAGAAAAAAACTACTAATATGCCCAAAAATGACCTCGATTCACATCACAAGGAGTGATGTCAATGCTAGTGAGATGGGACGTCCTACAAAAGGGAAAAAAATGTGCTCTTTGTTTCATCAAAATATAATGAAATCCTTCGATCTGAACAAAGTACATGAAAACGGAATACTTGAAAGTACTTTAATGATGATGCCCATAAAGGTTTACTCTCGAGCACAAGGGTGATGAAAGATAGGGATACCATCTTTAGATCGATGGCTGCAAAACAAAGGGGGGATTGGAATATTTTACAACATATATATATATATATATATATATATATATATATATATAGAGAGAGAGAGAGAGAGAGAGAGAGAGAGAGAGAGAGACGGAGAGAGAGAGAATTTTCAGAGATTCAAAATTTGAAGAGTGTCTGTAGAGTGTAGTAACGGATTGCGCGAGACGGAGAGTTTGTTTGATGGTCAGCTGATAGCGTGATGGGGGATATTATGGGTGGTGGGTTTATGATTGGACGTGGTAGTTGGAGTGTTTACAATTTGAAAGAGTGTACAGGATCCCAGTATATATTCAGAGTGTTTGGGTCCAATGGATTCATTCAATCAGTTTTTAATCTTAGCCTTCAATTTTCCCAGGGAGTAAATCTCAACCCTTATTGTAAATTCACATTTTAAGCAGGTTTACCGTAAAATATCCTTGCATATATATATATATATATATATATATATATATATATATATATATATATATATATATATATATATCCACATAATATGATAGCATGGTTTTTGAAAATTTTCACAAAAATGTCTTCACTTTTTTTATGCATGACATTTTTCTCTTTCATGCCCATACATGAATGTCATGCTAAAAGTAATTTTTTTTGTGTGTTATATATATACTATTATAAATACTATTATACTATTATAAATACATGTATTTTTTTAAATACGTGTAAATTTAATTTTTTTATTAATTTTTTTTTCCATTTTTTAAACTATTTTTAAATATTTTTTTCTTTTTTTAATTTATATATATATATATATATATATATATATTATTTTTTCTCAATTTTTTTTTTATCACGGTGGAAAATTTATCGCCGTGCCCTCGGGGACGGGCATCCACTAGTATATATATATGGTACAATGCTAGCCATTGATGAATTTTCTGCCAAATAACAAAATCGGGGAGTTAATTGGTTACTAAAATAAAGAGTCATTTACACAAAATATCCATGAACTATAGCGGTTTCGCAGATAGTTCCCTAATCTAAAAAGCCCGATAAAGAGAGAGACGGGGTTCCACAGGTGTGGGTTGAGGCTATATATACCCCGCTGTACAGTTTGAGAAAAGGAATAACTTTTATGTCAAAAGAACACAAAGAGAGTTATTAAAAAACAAAGAGCTTATACTTCCCACCATGAATGCTTTACCCAATTCTGCTAAGAACATAAGCATTTATTGAGCTTTAACTATTATTTCCTCATACCTCGGGGTTTGAACTGACTACCTAAGGTGTATCTAAAGTGCTTGTTTCTCTCTCTCTGACTGGTTGCTGTCAGAGATTCACTTATTGTCCTAAAACAAATTGTATTTATTATTATCATTGAGTTATAATCAAGAGTTTGTGAGCTATACATGCAAGTTATTTCCTTGTTATTAGTAAGTCCGTGTTGTTGTATTATAATCATTATTAGGGTTAAGCCTAAATTTACTCATAAACACACTAGCATCAAGAGAACCACTCGCTTACAAAAAAAAATGAGGTCATATGTAATCATTCCAACTCCAAAATGAAATTTAATCTTCTCCCATAAGCTCTTATTTTCCAGTATCTCATTCCAAATTATCTGTAAGCCGCCATAACTATACGTCCCCATAGGTGTCCACGCCTTTTCTTGTTTCCATGGAAAACCATCTCCACAATGAACGTATATTCTATCCTTAGGAAGATTTCCAACAATACTAAATTCCACGAACGCTTTGTTCCAAATGAATAACACAAACTTAGAATAAACCAGCATTTTATCTAACTCTTAATTTGTATCGTAACACATAACCAACCAATTGGGCGAAAGGAGACAACTAGGTGTCCTTTGGATCAAGTCGCAAGTGTTTTATCTTCTATTATGCCACAAGCCAACTAGCCAACACTTTCAATACCCAAAGTCCACTCCTTCATACCCGTATTTCCCAGACATAATCTCACTCCCTCCATCAAGTTAACTAATAAAGTAAACTGCTTAATTACATTGTCTTTTAAAAATCTAATGAAGTCAAGGTTCCACAAAATAGAATCATCGATTTAAGGGTGTATTGGATGAAATTTGGAATAATGAACGGAGATGAATATTAAACAAAGAATCTTTTCCCCAGATGTCCTCCAAACCTATCCCCACTTCTCACTTCTAAGGTTACACAACGAAGGAAGGATCTGAGGCCTTTAGAATGGAACTCAATGGGCTTCTAAAACTAAAAGTACCACTATTAGCAATACTGGAGTCTTATGCAACCCATGGATGCTTCAAATAAAAAGAGGTGCAGAAAACCTCCAAACACATTTGCCCAAGATTTTAATTTTCAATTCCACAATCTCGTATTAAATGTGTATGCAGTGTAGTATCTAAAGAATAAGAGAGCTTTAAATCATGAGATTTTATATACTTGGATCATTTCCTGTGATGCATATAGGCTGAATGACCGAAAAGTACAACAAACTTCGCTCATTTTCCCATGTTGGGCATCGAACTTTATATTCAGAATTTAAATTTAACTTTTTTTCAATTGTCAGTTTAGGCCACCGTTATCTTTCCATCCACAAAAGTTAATGGAATGCTGATGCTTCTCTAATTCTTGACGTGGAATTATATTTTAATTTAAATGGTGATTTGGCAAAAGCCAAGTCATCAACAATTTAAATGAAACCATTTCTCTCTATATATATAGTATATACACCTGTAGATGTATGTATTAGAGAGAATTACATGAGTGTCCCCTGAACTTTTTCCATTCATAATATTTTGACCCTTGAACTTTTTTTTTGGCAACAGTTAAGCCCCTAAATTGTGTCAAGTTTGCAACAATAGCCCTTCCATTAATTTTTCCATTAAATTTAACAGAATTAGTCTACATGACGAGTTGATTTCCAAAAAATGTCTTTTGTCACCCCCATAGCCAAACACTATACCCAAAGTAACTTTAAATTGTACTCAAACCCATTATTAGAAAGGAAAAAAAAACTTTGATAATACACGTTATTAATTTTCAAATAATAGATTTGGGACATGTGGGGTGTAGTGGAGTTATTTTGTTTATGGGATTTTCGTGTAGGGATGATAAAAGACGCTTTTGTCCTTAATTCTGTTAGATCTAAAGGAGAAGTTAACGGAGTGGCTTAATTGTTACAAAAAATTAAGTTTGAGGGCCAAAACATTACTATAAGTACACAAAACTTACTGGTACAATTAATTTGATCACACAAGCCTCGAAAATTTAATAGCAAAGATTATCAAGCATGCATAAATGGAGAACAATGTTCAGTAAAAATTGCCTACGTCCACGAAAGGGGAGTTTTTATTAAATGAGACTTACGAGTATAACTTGACAGAATTTCTAAATTCTCTCCATCCATGTCCTGCTAATGGAGTGGTAACAGTTATATATAATGATAAATATTGGTGTCGTCAATATATTGGACTCCCCCCTCATCACTTCTCATCTTGTGGTGATAAGTCTTATTTAAACATATCCCTAGCATCATAATTTACCACACGACAGCTGGGGAGTTTATCAAAATGAGATCTTTCTATTGATTCCCGCCTTTCATAGGCATGGGCCCAAGGTCAGTGTAGCCCACATATCTTTGTAAGCTCATGAAATCCATATCCCGCAATTACAAAGGGCAAAGTTTTATAATATAATCAATATATTATAGACCAATAATAAAAAAAAACCAATCGAACCCCTTAACTTCGGTAACTTAGAGTTTAATTTATTTTAGGATAAATTACATCAAACCCCCTGAACTATAGCGATTTTGCAAAAAGCCCCCTAATCTAAAAAACCCGACAAAGAACCCCCTAAACTATTGAATTTGGACACCTGTCAAAATTCAATAGTTTAGGGGGATCTTTATCGGGCTTTTTAGATTAGGGAACTATCTGCGAAACCGCTATAGTTCATGGATATTTTGTGTAAATGACTCTTTATTTTAGTAACCAATTAACTCCCCGGTTTTGTTATTTGGCAGAAAATTCATCAATGGCTAGCATTGTACCATATATATATACTAGTGGATGCCCGTCCCCGAGGGCATGGCGATAAATTTGCCACCGTGATAAAAAAAATTGAGAAAAAATAATATATATATATATATAAATTAAAAAAAGAAAAAAATATTTAAAAATAGTTTAAAAAATGGAAAAAAAAATTTAATAAAAAAATTAAATTTACACGTATTTAAAAAAATACATGTATTTATAATAGTATAATAGTATTTATAATAGTATATATATAACACACAAAAAAAAATTACTTTTAGCATGACATTCATGTATGGGCATGAAAGAGAAAAATGTCATGCATAAAAAAAGTGAAGACATTTTTGTGAAAATTTTCAAAAACCATGCTATCATATTATGTGGATATATATATATATATATATATATATATATATATATATGCAAGGATATTTTACGGTAAACCTGCTTAAAATGTGAATTTACAATAAGGGTTGAGATTTACTCCCTGGGAAAATTGAAGGCTAAGATTAAAAACTGATTGAATGAATCCATTGGACCCAAACACTCTGAATATATACTGGGATCCTGTACACTCTTTCAAATTGTAAACACTCCAACTACCACGTCCAATCATAAACCCACCACCCATAATATCCCCCATCACGCTATCAGCTGACCATCAAACAAACTCTCCGTCTCGCGCAATCCGTTACTACAATCTACAGACACTCTTCAAATTTGAATCTCTTCAAATTGTGATATAGGTTCAGTTTATGAAAAAACTATTCAAGCTTGATATTTTACTTCGTTTGACTGATTTCTAAGTCTGTATATGTTTAAATTTTCAATCTATTGTGTCATGTTCGTACCAAAATTTGTCAACTTTAATTACCAAAAAAAGAGAGTACGCTTGAATTTTCTCACAAGTACTGGTACTAAAATAAAAATAAAAATAAAGTTGATGGTAGTGTAGGGTTGTTTGGAGTTGAGGTGAATCTTTGGCAAATGATTTGCGTTCAATGGTATTGCGGTGGATGTTTTATGCTTTTGTGGTGGTTAAATGGAGGTGTGGCCTGTAGGACCTCTATTTGTTCAAGGTATTATTCTTCGCCTAATTCAAGCATCTTTTATTTCATAGTCACCAACTCACTATTACTTTCGCTGCATATTTTGGTAACGAAATAAAGTCCAGCAATTTAACAATAGATCATGCGTTACTTATGGATTGTCTCGGTAAATTTTATTATTTTGTAGGTTCCACAAAATCTTGTTCACGGGCTCCAAAGCTCATATTCATTTGAAAAGCCACAAAAGAGACCCACGAACCCTGATGATGACCTTGAAGATATAGTAAGACAAATTGATGCTAAGTAACTGCAACAATGACATAATGTTTTTATAGGTTACTCAATCCCTTCATTCCTTCTATACAAATTCAACTCTTAGAATTATTCTTCGTGGTTGAGATTAATTTTCTGGAGGATAATGTTTCAATAAGAATAGAAGAACTAATGTAAGAGTTATCTGTTTTAAAAAAAAAAAAAACTTTTTTGAGTGAATGTAATACAAGATGGTTGACTATTTTGGTTGGAGGCATTTCAAATAGTTCTATTACTGATTGTAATACCAACTCAAAATGCAGAATTTTGTGTGTAGCTATGCCTAAATTGGAAATAAAATCTAAGAATTTATTTTGGGATCGTATGTGTGAGGACATTTTCTGATTTAATATTATTTGTGGCAGTTATTAACCTTTTTCCCGTCATTGCTTTGTGCAGGAAGCGACCATTATTGGATTTTTATGGTGGATTTCTATGTTGTCATGTCTTTTGGAAGATACTAGTATATATTTGTATTAGTTCTCCGTGGAAAATCTGTGAAGCTCAAGTTTCCTTATTTGTTTAGTTTTACATTTTTATAGTTACCATTATGTACATTATTTTACTAAAGAAGACTGATATTACTGCAACTGATTTGACAATTTTGAGTTTGCTAGAGTTCAACCAAGTACCAACACAAGATTTATACTCACACTTCCCTCTATAATTGCTTAATGGATGAAACTTTTATGAAGTTTCGTATACATAATTATTTAGGTTGTTTTAATGTAGTGTCTGTCATTAAAAAGTGTCATATATTTTCATTATTATCCATTATGTTATTATGTGCTGAATGTAGTGCCATTTCCTTTGTCACGTGTTTGGAATAATGTTGTGTGTAAGTTGCTGCCACTGGTTGAGTACAATTATGAATGGAAGGGTGTGAATGTGGTCATGGCACACTACTCATCTGTGGTGGTAGAACAAGCAACAAGCATCTTACTCCGCCAACAAGATTTCCAACAGCAAAGGTACGATAACCAAATGTAGAACGCTGATTAGAACTACTATCAACACTATTTGCATCACAAAACCGAGTACTGAATATGGAAGCAAAAGGGTTGTACAAAACTTTACCACGAGAATTCTTAAGATAGTGCAGGATGAGTGTAAGATGGACAAACAGCTTCAAAGTGAGGACGACGAGGAGAACGCATATCCTCACTTTCAATACCAACATAAGAAATATCAGGATCAGTAACTGGTAACAGTACTGGAGACAGATTTTGATGCAGGAGCATACGGCAAAGGCGAAAGTTTTATCATTCTTTCTTTTTTTAGCCTTTCTAAGTCTTTAGTATAAATAGCTTTACAAGGCTCATTTGTATTGAGAATTGAGAATGAGAATCTAGAGAGAAAAATTGAGAAATTTCCATGACTTTTTTAACTGTTGTTATTTAGGTTAATTTTACGCTTCGGCACCTTTTTATTTACATCAAATTGGTATCAGATCCTCGGTTGCTCTTTATTCAAAGATGTTTGTAAATGATTGGAACTCGAGTTGGTTTCACCGGATGAAGTGCAAAATAACATCTAGAATCATTAAAAAACCCTAACCCTTGAAAATCAGGAAATCATTAACCCCACCCTACAACCCAATCATTACCAAGAAGACATAACCCTAATATCATCCCAACCCGCACCTAAATACTCCCAACCCGAATTCACCCGGAATCGTCCACCATCCGATGCCCCATCCCTGTCCCGAAACCCTACCCGATCATAATCCAGCCCTGCCAGAATCCCCCACCATTCACCGAACAAAAAAAATATGCCCAATCCATGTTCATCACCGGACCAGCCCTACCCCAGTTCCTCCAGTGTCGAACACCACCCAAACCATATTCCGATGGTTCCTAAACCCCATTTTGATATCTCCGAATCAAATCCTAATGCTAACGAACCCCAATAAACCCCAATTCCTAATCCACCTAAAAATTTCAGCCCTAACCTTAATTCTATTATAGTTAATTTGGCAAAGAACCCCTAATGGCCAAGACCCTATTTACAAAAGGTGTTCTTCATTGGATATCCTTCCTATACCACCTCATGCCTCACAATCCACCTCCCAATCTATTTGTAGATGGCGGAATTCATTTTGACATGCTCAGACGGAGCTTGCAGGGGTTTCTACCGCCTATGTTCATACTCTAATGGTATCGACTTCTGTGGATCCATAGTCGCATCCACCTAGTGATGATGTGTGGGTCCGTACAAGCATTTTCTTTACCTTTTACACCGCCTGGGGGAAATTATGTACAGTGATTATTGTGAGGGAGACAGAGAAAATTTGGTGGCGCAACAGATGGTGGATAGACTGAGACTACCGACAGTCTTTGACCGCCCCATTTCATATCGGATGGTTGGGTAGTGGAGTTACGCTTGTCCCTAGCAGACAGTGCCGATTTGTTTTTTTTATTGGGGATTCCCATGATGAGATTCTTTATAATATAGTGTAGATGAGAGTCCGGCACCTTTTATTGGGCATGCGATGGTAGTTTGATCATCACAGCATGCATGACGGGAGAGCTAACTCTTATTCATTCATGCATACGGGAAAAGACTTTCTCCTCCATCTTATGAGGCCATTCCCGATGTCTCGACCTTCAGCTCCGGCAGAGACCGCGGATTCAGGCTTGTGTTATGCCTTTATCAATCCCATCATTACTCCAGAGACAGAGACACTTGTTTCCCCACAGAGCTTGTTAGATTGTTATTCTGATGTGTCTACCTCACCAAATGAGCTTCCTCCTCTCAGAGATATACAGCATGCCATTGAGTTTGTCCTTGGGACACAGTTCCCCAACCTACCCATTACCGTATGTCACCTACAGAGCATGCGGAACTTCAGAGACAGGTGACTCAATTATGTAACAGAGGGTACATACGAGAGAGTATATTACCATGTGCAATGCTGGCCCTTTTAGCACCGAAGAAGGACAGAAGTTGATGGATGTGTATTGATAGTCGAGCTATTAACAAGATCACGATGAAGTGCCAATTTCCTAGTCCTTGGTAAAAGGACACGTTAAACCAATTCCATGGTGATCAAGTTTTCTTCAAGCTGGACTTGAAGAGTGGATACCATCAGATTTATAGGAGGCCCGGGGACGAGTGGAAGACTGCCTTCAAGACGAAGGATGGCTTATATGAGTGGACAATGATGCCTTTCGGCCTATCTAATGCCCCGTTTACTTTCATGAGAGTGATGATTCAGATCCAATGCCCTTTCATGGACAAGTTTGTGGTAATATACTTCAATGATATATTGATCTATAGATATGAGGAGGAGAATTTTGATCACGTGGCTCAGGTTTTGGCTATCCTATAAGCGCAACGCTACTTCCTCGCGTTGAAGAAGTGCACTTTCATGGTACCTTCAGTGACCTTTTTGGGGAATGTGGTTTCAGGTGATGGCGTGAGGATCAACGACGCCAAGGTTCTGGCATAATTGATTGGCCTCCACTCACGTCAGTATCCCAAGTTCGCAATTTCCATGGTCTGGCGGGACTTTACTAGCGTTTCATAGCGGAGTTCAGCGCTGTCATGGCACCTATTACAGATGGATAAAGGAGGCGGATAGGGCCTTAAAACGCATCAAGGAGTTAATGACCAGGACACCTATCCTAGCTTTACTAGATTTTGACCAGTTGTTCGAGTTGTCTTGCGATGCTTGCAAAACGGGAGTGGGTGTCATTTCGAGCCAAAACAAAAAGCCGATTGCATTTTTTAGTCAAAAGTTAACAGAAGCCGCCCTCAACTATTCGACTTATGATTTCGAATTCTATGTGGTAGTGAAGTTTTGATCGTTTTATCTCCTGCACAAGGAGTTCATCATCAAATCTGATTATGAGGCCCTGCGATACCTACATAGCCAGCGGTATATTAGTGATAGACACGCCAAATGAACGGCATACCTCCAGAGATACACATTCCATCTACAGTATAAACCAAGGAAAGAGATCTAGGTGGCTGATGCTCTTAGCTAGAGGTCGCATACTTTAGTGACTCTTCAGAGTCAGGTTTTTAGATTTGACGAGTTCCGGGATCTCTATCCGATCGATGTGGAGTTTGGGCCGATATTTGAAACTTGCCAATAGGATGGTTTCTTACATAGGGGTACAGTTTTATGCATTCCTGCCTCTTCTCTTCGAGAGGAGATTATACTGGAGGTGCACGTAAGGGGATTATCAGGCCAATTGGGACAGACTCGTACTCACGCGATGCTGAGGAACATATTTTATTAGCCGACTATGCGAAGCGATGCCAACATCTTCATTCGATGTTGCTATACATGTTAGAGTGCCAAGGGGTAGCACACCAATGCCGATTTATATACCCCCTTGTCAATTTTCGAGAGGCCGTGGCAAGACGTCTTGATGGATTTTATAGTGGGACTTCCTAGCAATTCTAGTGGGCATGATTCAATTTTCGTGGTGGTGGATAGGTTCTCTAAGATGTCCTATTTCATTCCTCGTACTCACACGATCGATGCTTCACATGTCGCCACGTTGTATTTTCGCGAAGTAGTTCGTTTCCATGAGGTTCCCATGGTATTACGTCTGACAGAGACATACGTTTTACTGGGCATTTCTGGCACACTTTGTGGCGGCTCTATCGGACATGGTTATAGTTTTCCACAATGTAAGGACACAAATTTCCAATTGAGTCCATGTAATGTTTTGGCTCAATTCCGGACAAAAACATTTATTCATAGGATAGTGTTTATTGTAATACTCTCAAGCCTATGAAGTGTTTGTTGAAGACGTAGCGACAAAGAATTTAAAGATTCATCAAAATTCCGGTTTGCGTGCCTCGTTTCTACGTCATCAACTACGGTTCCATGCTCCCAAGGTATGAATGAAATTATATTTATATAGGAGCTTGGAACATTGTTTATTGGGTGTTAGGATTAATAAAATAAGTTTATAAAAGTTTCTGGGCCAAAAATCGAATTTTACAAACATTCTGGTCATTCGTTAGAAATGTCGTTCGAACGAGTTTTTTCGTTCGAACCAAGTTTCGTTCGAACGAGTTTTTCGTTCAAACGAGTTTCGTTCGAACGAGTTTTGCCAATGACCCTAAACTGGTCAGTCGTTCGATATGTCGTTCGAACGAGTTTGTTCGTTCTAACGAGGTATCTAACGAACTTCTAATGAGCCCAGGCTGGTCGCTCGTTAGAAGTCTCGTTCGAACGAGAATTAAGTTCGTTCGAACGAGATTCCAGCGGGAACAGTTTTTTGGCAGTTTTTTGCAGTTTTTCCCCACTTCTCCACTTGGTTTTCAACCAACTTTTTTCATACATTATTATGTGCGGGAAACACATTTTCCAAGAGAACTTTTCCATCCTAATACATCTCCTAGAGAGAGTTTGAGAGATTATTTACAAAAGGAAAATGTTCATGTTTGAGTGTTCTTCAACTTAAAGAAAAATCTTTAAACACTTAGTTTACACCCATTGTTGTTTATTCCAAGTTCATATATATCTATCATCTTGCTTGGAGTTTGGCACCGGTTTCTCTACACCATTCAAAGAGAGTTTTGGTTTGCTTCTAAATCCATCAAAGAAGAAGACTTTTTGCTGTGGAGTTTTAGTTGACGGTGTGCCTAATTGCCCGATCGGTGGAGTCCGAGACCACGGTGGAGCTCCGTTGGTTATCCGCTAATTGGAGGTCGATACAAGAAGAAGCATCCCGGCTTGAGAGGGTTCGAGTTTACGAAGTAAGTCTTTTGTCTTGTATTTTGTAATACCGTTTTTAGTGGATTTGAGGCTAGGGTCGTCCCGAGGTTTTTTCCCGTTAGTGGGTTTTTCCTCGTACATCGCGGTGTAGTGTGAATGTTGATTTTATCTTATATCACTTAGAACGCATGCTAGATTAATTCAAGATAAAATCGGTTTAAGTGAGTAATAATTAATTTGGTGTGTTTCATTAATTATTCACTTTTGCTTATGTTAAACTAAAATTTGGAATTTTAGCATTTGTTTTGATTGAACCATCTAATTGAACGCTTCAACATAAAAGATTTAGTTTAAAAAGGAAATTATAAATTTGGTTTCCGGGGTTCCATACTTTTCAAATTGGTATCAGAGCCAAAAATGATAAATTATTTCGTTAAGATCCTTTAATTTTTGGCTAAAATGGAATTTTCCCTATTTTCAAAATTTCCTATTTTTGATGGTTCAAACTACGCGTATTGGAAAGCGCGAATGAAATTGGCACTTAAATCTATCGATGAACGTGTTTGGATGTCGGTTGTTAACGGGTGGTCCCCACCAACTCATCTAATTGAAAATGAACGTGTTCCCAAACCCGTCGATAGATGGACCGATAATGAGTTTAAGCTTGCAAACTTCAATTCCCGTTGTTTAAATGCTTTATTTAGCGCTGTCACACCGGATGAATTCCGACGCATTATGACGTGTGAGACCGCTAAAGAAGCTTGGGATATTTTACAATTAACTCATGAAGGAACGAGTGTCGTTAAATCTTCAAAACTCCAAAACCTCACCACTCAATTTGAAACTATCAAAATGGATGAAAAAGAAACTTTTGATAAATTTTATGCTAGACTTTCTGATATTGTTAATTCATCTTTTAACTTAGGAGTGAAAATACCTGACGACCGTGTTGTAAAGAAAATTTTAAGGTCCCTACCCGATAGATTTATTCCAAAAGTGGCCGTTTTAAATTCTTTACCCACTTTAGCCTCTACGAAATTAGAATAGCTTGTAGGTGATTTACAAACCTATGAACTGGATATGTTTCCCTCTAAAAATGAAAAGAAAATCGAAAAGGGCGTTGCTTTAAAAGCCCGAAAAGAGGTCAAAAAAGTAGTAGAGAGCGAGAGTGATAGTGACTCGGAAGATATGGCTTTATTTGCTCGAAAATTCTGAAAATTTCTTGAATTCAACAAAGATAAATTTAAAAATTATTTTAAGAAATTTGAATCTTCTAAACATGATAAAAACGAGAAGATTTCTAAAGCCGATAAGATCCCTAAGTCTAGTAATGAAAATGTTGATAGGGACGAGTCTAATAAATGTTTTGGTTGTGAAGGTTATGGCCATAGGGCTTTTGAGTGCCCCACTAAACTAAGGAAATAGGATAAACGACCCATTTCATATAATGCGACCCTTAGTGATAGTGATAAGGAAGAAAAGCCCGATTCCCCCACTAAGAAAAATTTTGTGGCTTTTATGGCAAGTCATGTGAGTGATAGTGAGAACTCATCGATTGATGATACGATAGCACATGCCACTTCCAAGGTCATTGTTCATGATTCCCTTGTTTTTGATGATAGTGAGAGTGGAGAAGAAAGAGAGAGTGAAAATGAAGAAGAGGTTGATGAGAGTGAACTTCAAAATGCTTTTCATGAATTATATAAAGAATCTATCAAATTGAAAAAGGCTAATTTGAAGTTAGAAGCGAGTTTAAGAAAGAGTGTCAAGGTCGTTAATGAAAGTGCCTTAATAGAAGACATTAGGACATGTGAGAGGAATCTTCGAGAGAAGCTAGAATACGTATAAGGCGAAAGAAATAGCCTTAGGAATTTAATGGAATCCTTGAAAAAGGAGCTTCTTTCTTTTGAAGAGCGAAATTTTTCACTAGAATCTACCATTTTAGATTTGGAAAATAAATTAAAAGATTCTAGTAATGTCAAATTTGATTTGGAATGTCGTTCACAAAAACTTGATAAATTGTTAGGAACGGTCCAAATTAAAAATGACACTTTTGGTTTAGGCTTCAATACTTGTAATTAATTTAACCCTAAAGTCAAAACCAACATTTTATGAGAATCTACTAGGAATGCATTTAATGATCACTCCTTAAGTAAATCTTTTCGACATGTTTTCACTTGTTCACATTGTGGTCGAAAAGGTCATCTTAGGAAATTTTGTTTTGATCTTAAACGAATTCCTAGAAAATCCCATTGTAAAGTAACCACGGTAGCTAATCTTCCTACACCCCAAGATTGTCATTCTTCATTAATTTGGGTTAGGAAATCCGATTTGGTTGCCTTAAAAAATAGGGATTTTGATTCTCATTTACTTTCACATCCTTCCTCCCTTGTTAAATTTAAAGGTTGAATGTGTTAGTGTTTGCATACTTTAGCTTTTGTACTTCATGCTATATTCACATGCTAAATGTATGCTTGTTTAATCATCTTCTAGTCTATAGTTCATGTTTATCCCATGCTAGAATTATGATTCTTGTTTATCTTTTGTATTATATTTATGTCATTTTGTTTGCTTTAAATGAAAAATACAAAAAGATTTTTGTTTATCATTTGGTCTTTATCTCTTGATAATTTGAGCTTAATGAAAGATTCAAATGATTTTTTGTTTATCCTTTTGAGTATATATATTTAATTTTTGGATAAAAATGTCAAAAACTCAAAAAGATTTTTATTTTGTGTGTATTTTTGTTTGACACACTTTATGTGGCATATACTTGTGTTTGAATCCCTCCTTTAACGCTCCCACGTGGCTAGAACTTTTGGTTTAGATTATCAATCCTTAAAATGTTCTTTACCATTTTTTTTGGAGTAGTTAGATTTTGTATTGAATAAATGGATTCTATTTTCATATGCCTCTATTTCACACATGCACGAGCTCTTTTGAAATTTTAACTTCATATGTATATTTGAGCTTTGTGAAGTGTTCTCCTACCAATCTTGTCATCTACATATTTGTGACTTAGGAGGACTAGTGCATGTCAAAATCCGTTGCATGTGAGATTTGTGTGAAAAAAGAAAACATGATAAATAATTATGTGCACGGGGAAGGGCTCCAAAAGGACTAAGTGATCCTTTGCGAATAGTAAGCCACCGTTTTAAATGGACCTAAAAGCAATACGTTGTCCAATGCCTAAAAACAAAATATATGGCATTAAAAAGAAAAATAAATTGCCAAGGCCTATGTTTGATTGATATATTCATTCAACATTAATAAAAATGCAAATTGACGGAGAATTGGATGGTATATCAACGGTTTGCACAATGTTCGTTTATCCTAGTTGCGTATTTCATGTCATGACTTTATTGGTTTGTAGAATCACTAATATGCTAGGCTTGTATGCATTGTGTATGTTTGTTTATTGAGTTCAATCTAAATTGTCACATGAGGTTATATTTAAATGTGATGAAGTTTTCAATCAAATGAGAACTCCGTGAATGTTTATATTAAGTGTTTGGGTCTAAATTTAATTGTTGCTAGTTCACACCCCTACACTTCCGTTTCCATATGACACATTTTTGCCATACGAGTGTGCAAACTTATTGTATTTTGTGTCATGTGTGTGTTTATATCTATATATATATATGCAAGTACTCCATTGGTATATTTCTAGTATATATATATATATGATTTTTGTTTGTCTTTGCCTTAATTTCTAGTCCATCCATGCTTATACTTCATTCTTGGTATCTATCTTGGATTAGTTATGCTTTTGTTGCCCATATGCTTTCATGTTATCACCTTAATCTTTCACATGTTTTTATGTTTTGATAATTTAAACCTTTGTCTATTCCTGAACAAAAAGGGGGAGAATGATGATAGGGGGAGAAATGGGTATCTAAACCTATTATTATTGTATCTTAGTTTGGGGGAGATTTATCTTAGGGGGAGACGTCTTTCTAAGTAAATGTCATTGTTTTGATAAAGGGGAGAATTATTTTAGGGGGAGTATTTAATTAATTGCATTTTATATTGTGATATTCCCTATGCATTTGATGAGTTTGCTTAAGTGTGCAGGTATTCTTCTAAAGCGGCATCTTTAAAAGGCAAAGTATTTAATCCTTGAGTTGAGTCAAGATTGGGCGGGTTATGTTTTGAGTCTAGTGAGCTTGACGGCCCTTTAGGATTTTTGTTTTTGGTTTTTGTCCCGGAATAGCCAAAGGGGGAGATTTGTAAGGACACAAATTTCCAATTGAGTCCATGTATTGTTTTGGCTCAATTCCGGACAAAAACATTTATTCATAGGATAGTGATTATTGTAATACTCTCAAGCCTATGAAGTGTTTGTTGAAGACGTAGCGGCAAAGAATTTAAAGATTCATCAAAATGCTGGTTTGCGTGCCTCGTTTCTACGTCATCAACTATGGTTCCATGCTCCTAAGGTATGAATGCAGTTATATTTATATAAAAACTTAGAACAAAGTTTATTGGGTGTTAGGATTAATAAAATAAGTTTATAAAAGTTTATGGGCCAAAAATCGAATTTTACAAACATTCTGGTCATTCGTTAGAAATGTCGTTCGAACGAGTTTTTTCGTTCGAACCAAGTTTCGTTCGAACGAGTTTTTCGTTCAAACTAGTTTCGTTCGAACGAGTTTTGCCAACGACCCTAAACTGGTCAGTCATTCGATATGTCGTTCGAACGCGTTTGTTCGTTCTAACGAGGTATCTAACGAACTTCTAACGAGCCCAGGCTGGTCGCTCGTTAGAAGTCTCGTTCGAACGAGAATTAAGTTCGTTCGAACGAGATTCCAGCGGGAACAGTTTTTTGGCAGTTTTTTGCAGTTTTTCCCCACTTCTCCACTTGGTTTTCAACCAACTTTTTTCATACATTATTATGTGCGGGAAACACATTTTCCAAGAGAACTTTTCCATCCTAATACATCTCCTAGAGAGAGTTTGAGAGATTATTTACAAAAGGAAAATGTTCATGTTTGAGTGTTCTTCAACTTAAAGAAAAATCTTTAAACACTTAGTTTACACCCATTGTTGTTTATTCCAAGTTCATATATATCTATCATCTTGCTTGGAGTTTGGCACCGGTTTCTCTACACCATTCAAAGAGAGTTTTTGTTTGCTTCTAAATCCATCAAAGAAGAAGACTTTTTGCTATGGAGTTTTAGTTGACGGTGTGCCTAATTGCCCGATCGGTGGAGTCCGAGACCACGGTGGAGCTCCGTTGGTTATCCGCTAATTGGAGGTCGATACAAGAAGAAGCATCACGGCTTGAGAGGGTTCGAGTTTAGGAAGTAAGTCTTTTGTCCTGTATTTTGTAATACCGTTTTTTGTGGATTTGAGGCTAGGGCCGTCCCGAGGTTTTTTCCCGTTAGTGGGTTTTTCCTCGTACATCGCGGTGTAGTGTGACTGCTGATTTTATCTTATATCACTTAGAACGCATGCTAGATTAATTCAAGATAAAATCGGTTTAAGTGAGTAATAATTAATTTGGTGTGTTTCATTAATTATTCACTTTTGCTTATGATAAACTAAAATTTGGAATTTTAGCATTTGTTTTGATTGAACCATCTAATTGAACGCTTCCGCATAAAAGATTTAGTTTAAAAAGGAAATTATAAATTTGGTTTTCGGGGTTCCATACTTTTCACCCAACCTTCCCCCAGACTGACGAACAGACCGAGTTGATCAATCGGAGTGTTGGTGATCTTTTACAGTGCCTTTCTTCCGAGCACCCGCGACGATGGAATTTTGTAATAGCGCAGGTTGAGTCTGCCTGTAACAATGCTGTTAACTGCTCTACTGATCTATCCGCATTTCAGATTGTATTGGGAATGTCACCCACTATACCCCTGAACCTTGTTGAGCTTCCTCTGACGGTGCCTACTAGTCCCTCAGCTGAGGAGTTTGCAGCCCGTTTAACTTCCATTCAGGCAGATGTTCGTGCTCGTCTGGAGACCACTTACGCCTCTTATAAGAAGACAGCAGATGGGCATCGCCATTTTGTATTCAATCGACCGGGTGATTTGGTTATGGTGTACCTTCAGAAAGCGCGATAGCAGGGTAAGGGCAACAAACTTCTAATGCAGCGATTTGGTCCATTCCCTATTATTCGGACTTGTCGGCCGAATGCTTATGAGGCGAATCTTCCCGAGGAGTTCCGTATGCATCGTACGTTCATATAGCAGATCTCTTTCTTTTTAGAGGCACCCATGCTCCTCAGATTCCCCTTCCTCCTGCCACAGTCCATCCAATTCGATCTCATATTGATCGTGTCAAGGGGATCCTTGATTTAGTGTCTATTTCCTCATCCCCCAGTGATTATACCCGTTATTTGGTTCGTTGGTTGGACAAACCTGAGGTGGAAGGCTCCTGGATTACCGAGGCGACACTACAGCACATTGACCCTGATTTCTACCGCCAGTATACGGAGTACATCGCATCTTCCCATGGGGAGGAGAGTGATGCACGAGCATAGGATGCGGGTGACAATTTTATTATTCTTTCTTATTTAGCCTTTCTAGTCTTTAGTATAAATATCCTGAAGAGGATCATTTCTAAACACTTTTAAGAATTGAGAATGAGAATCTAGAGAGGGAAATTGAGAAATTTCCATGACTTTTCTGTAACGCCCCATATTTTTGGAGAAAATAGAAATTAATTAAATTGATGACCTAAGAATGTATTTAATTAGGCGAAATTATTTAATTCGATGATTCAGATTAAATTAATTCACTATAAGTTTAATTTCACACGTGGCGTATTTGGAGGTAAAATAAGAGGATTTTATAAAGTGACTCGAATGGTGATTTTGAGGTCAGGGTTGGTTCCGGAAGGGTCGAAATAGTCGAAAAAGTGTACTCGGGTGTATAGTTTGGGTCCCGGGACGATTTTAGACCATCCCGACATTGTTTAAGGGCATTTCGGTCATTCGGGAGTTTGGGATTTAGAAAACTCCGAAAATTGTAAGTGTATATCTTCCCATTAGACAGAGGGCCTAGGCTTAACACAAATCAAAAGGGGTAGAAGCCATAGGAGAGGAGAACTAAGCTTCCTACACAGTTTTTCGCCCCGATTGCAATGAAATCGAGAACGGAGCGAGGGGAGAACCACCACACCATCTTATCAACGAATTTCAGGCCTGCTATTGAGAGGCAAGTATTTAAATGGCAATTTATATCAATCATGTTATAATACCCACGTGGGATAGGGTTTGATTTCATGCTTTTGGAAGTTTTATATGAATTTGGGAGGGTTTAATTCATAAACTAAAGTGGGAATGCATGTAGAGATGTTCCTTAATGATGATAATATGAAATTAGTGGGTTTGGGTTGATTAATAAGAGAGAAATCTGAGTTCTTGAATTATAAAGTTGATGAACATGAGAAAATTAGGGTTTTATGTTAATTAAAGGAGAATTTGATTTTTGGGTTGAATCTTTGATGTTTTTGTGTAAATTTTCATTAGAAATTTATATCTATACGAAGATAAAATGATATTTGAATATATTTTATGATTAAGATTGAATCTTGAGGGGTTCTTAATTGAAGAATATGAATCTTGAATGACTTAGGGTTTAATTGATGAACGCAAAATGTCAAATCTTCCAGAATTATTAACGTAAATTTAAACGTATGCCATTTTAATTTTACTTAGAATTAAAGTTAGAGCCATACATGTTTGGAAAGGTATTTGTCTTGGCTTTCTAATGAGCTTTGAATCAGGTCAATCAGAGTTCCTTCCGTAGAGGGAGAAATCGATGTTTTACTATAGAGTGTTTGATCTGCCAGCATAGTAACTGCCAAAATTTTTTACGTATCTTTAAACGTATGCCATTTAAATTGTACTTAGAATTAGAGTGAGATCCGTGCATGCTTTGAAAATATCTATGTCTTATCTTTCAAATGAGCTTTGAATTAGGTCAATCGGAATTCTATAGAGGGAGTAATCGATATTTTACTATAGGGTGTTTAATCTACCAGAAAATTTCCTAATCGATTCGGTTGCCCAGTTTTGGCCAATAATTTCCTTTTTGTTTAGGACCTTTGGAAATCGTTTGGAATTAATTTGTGGGATTTAATTTCTAATATAAGGGAATTACATTGAAACACCACTAGGCCTATTTCGGGTTTTAGGTGTGGCCTACGAGGGAAGTTTAAGGGCTAAATTAATTTGGATTAATAGAGAGGAAAAATCTAAATTGAAGGATAATTCGAGTTAAGAGAATTCTAGAGGAACGCAGACTTAGACCAGTAGGGGGTAGAGAGTTTACCTTCTGATATTATATGTGGAATAAAGGATACCCTTCGAGTTATGAGAAATACTCGGGAATGTACGGTAATAAATGAAGTTATAAATTATGGAATACGTAGAATATTCGGGATATAAATATACTATGTATGAGGCTTGTGATATGGGATGTGTGTATGCCCTATTGTTATAATATATATATATATATATATACGTGGAGTGAATACCTATCGTTATTATATGATTGTGTGAATACCTCGCTGATGTTATACTTATATAGGTGGAATGTGTACCTATATTATTGTTTATTATGTGTATGACATACCTACCATACTTGCTATCACGGGAGGTTGGCGTTCGAAAGAGGACAATCTTATCCTGTGTTGCCTTTGGGGGGATTTTAGATTTGGTACCTCAAGAACATAGGACTGTGAACGGATTATTTGTGAGTCGATAAGTCTGCTGACTGTGGGAGCGTAGGTATGTGCGTGACCCACGAATATGTGAACTATGTTCACCTCCAATATGTGTGATTTGATATATATGGTTCGTGAGAGAAGACGAATCAATAGTCCCTTATACAGCGAGAGATGTACCCGGACATGATAGCAGAGTATGCATGCACCGCAGTTGTGCCTAGGGGTGCCGTACTAGTATAGATATAATGGATGATAAATATATATACCTTTGATATGTTTTACAGTATGCACCGCAGTTGGTTCTGGGAGGTGCCGTGTTATATATATATATATACTTGTTATGTTATCTACTGTGTAAAATTAATGGACGAGAAAGATAGTGAAATCTTATTTGATATAAGTATGTGAACACTTAATCCTAAAATTTGAAAAGTCTTGCCCATATTAAAGAGAAATGTATATATATTTAATAAATGTATTTGCATGGAAATACTGGTGGACGCTATGATTTATGGGTAGCAGACTAATGATTTCAAACTAGTTAGTTGTGTGTATATAAACTAAAAGTAATCTGAATATTGGTGTCGAGGTAACATTCCGAACCAATACATATGGAATAACTATTGGGGTCAGTGTAACATTACGAACCAATAGCCCTTAATGTGTGATACAGGTATATAATAGCAGAGTGTGTACTTATATTATATATGGTGTGTAAAATATATATACAACACGAATAATCTACTTATGTGTGCTAGTAGAGAACGAGATAGTATGTATCTAAAGAACGATTAATCTACTAAAGAGTAATTAGTAGGGAGCTTAGATAGGGTAAATCTATATAATGATGAAGCTATTAATGTGTGAATAGTAGGAAGATAGTTAGTGAATAAAGTATATCTAGTGAATAGTAGGAAGATAGTTAGATAGGGTATATCTATACAATAAAGTTTAAGTAGAGAAACTTAAATGGTAAAGTTTGAACAATAACCTACGTAGAAAGGGTTACTGGGGTTTAATAATAACACAAGAGAGATGTTAATTATTAAGGGTATTCGATAGCGTACTGTATGGGCGGTACGGAGGAGCTATATTGATCTAGATAATTAGATAATGGCTGCCTAGTTAGATTGGCTAGAATTGACTAGGTGGGGTTGAGTAGCAAACGTTATGTACGCATTATAAATGAGAGATGAGGAACTCAAGGGAGTGTTCGCAACCTAACATGTGTATATAATAACTGTTCATTTAAACTGTTATTTAATTACTTGCTAGATATTTTTAAATGATTTTTACTTGGGCTCTGACTCGTACTTGCAAAGCCTTTTTCCAAAACCTTTTAGGTGTCCAGTCACAGGGACGTCAAGCAGGATGATCTATTCTAGGGATGCGTAGCTGCAGGACTTGTGGATGCTTGCCGGATTTGGACTTAGACGATTCAGTTACTTCACTCCTAATGTAGGGTGCAGGGCAGTACTTTATTCGGGCATGTTGCCCACAGTTATTTTATTTATGACAGACCTTGTATTCAGACTTTTATTCAGGTGGACTTTATATTGGATTTTGTAACCGATGGTCTATTCGGTATTACTTCATTCCAGTCTTTTATATTGTGGATGGATTTATATTACTATTGCATGGGATGTATTTATGTAATAATGTTTTGTTGTTGATTGTTAAATAAAAAGATTAAAATTTTGACATCGGCTTTTTGAATTCTAGGTGGTTAGTAATGTTTTAAAAAGTTTTCGACAGTGATGCTAAGAATGAACCAGATGAGAAACCTATTTTAATTGGATATTGGACTGATCACCCAGTATTTAATTAGGTCGGGTGTCACATTTTGTTCTAGTAATAGTTGTTGTAGTTGTTGTGTAGGTTAATTTTTTACTTCCGAACCTTTTTATTTACATCAGATATTGTCTGACATCACAAAATAACTCCCCTTTGTGGCAAGTTAATAATAGAGTCTGTGAAAGTATGCTTAGCACCTAAGAGGCTAGTCTCCAACAGATAACCAAGAACGTATTTTCGCAAAGAGAGAGACAGAGATGTGATGCCTTTTCCAAATTTCACGACGAAATTCCATTATTAGGGGGAAAGTATGTAATATCCCGTATTTTTTATGGCTTTTAATTATGAGATTAATTAAATGAAATTGCTTTTAATTATGGGACTAATCAAATTAATTTGGGATAATTAATTAGAAATTAATTCGGATTTAAATAACTAGCGAGACGAGAGTTAGTATTTAATTTTGATGATAATGTTGAGTATTACTGAGTGAATATGGTAATATATGATTACTGAATTTATTACAACTGTTGCGAGTTGAAAATACGGCAGTTTCGATAATTAAGTTGGGACCCGCGTGTCAGTCGTGTCAGGAACCAATTTAATAGATTTAAAAGTATATTATTTTTATAACATCCGTATGGTCATTTTGAGCACGCCAACGTGTTCGAAAGGGCCGAGATAGTTAGAAAACACTAGCCAAGGGTTTAGTTTGGGTCTCGGGGCATTTTACGCCTAATCGACAGCCTGGGAGGGCATTTTAGTCATTTTTATTATTTGAGCAATAGTGACCCACGAATTTTAAGTGAGTTATATCAGCCAACACTTAGGATCCTTAGGGTTTCCATTACCAAAATCACAAACGACCATTAGAGAGGAAGAGAAGGAAGTTTCCAAAGAAGAACCGCCATCCTTGGACCCTTTGCACCACTATCACCACCACCGGTTGGATCGGGAAGAGAGGATCACTCCCATACCATCCACTCCAAAGGATCAGAACCTCCATTTTCCATACCATCTGCTCCAAAGGCAAGTTATTTAAATTGCAATAATTCAGTGCATACATCATCCATGTTAGTTTAGAATTGGAGAATAACCTTGAAAAATGATGAATGAATGGATTTGAAGAATTAAAATCTTAATCTTGGTAGGTTTTGCATGTAGTTTAACTTCTGGGAATATAGCAGCCACGAAATTATGATCCATGTGTAGAGAATTATGAATTTGTATTGAGTTGTATAATGTTCTTGAAGAACTAGGGTTTTTATGAAAAATATGTGATTTGATCCAAGAAATTGATTCCCCATTATGATTTGATGATTCTAAAACGTTGGAACTTATGTAGTTATGTTGGTATGATGTTAGGAGTAAATATTTGGGAGTATGGGACATTATAGTATAGGATTTGAGGGTTAAGTTTGATGAAACCCGTAGGCAAAATTATGCAGAATCGAAATACCTGTTGGATAGATCAATCGACTCATGAATGTCAATCGATCGACTCCTCCTGATTTTTGTAGATTATTTCCCTTTAAGGTTTGACAAATCCCAAGCCTGTAAGAACTCTTAGGGGGTTTAATAGAATATTGTGGGACTTGGTTAAGGTCAGTAGGGCTGTAGTTTATGCTCGAAAAATGTTACACCTTATGGGATCAAATGGGATACTTACGGGTGTTTACCGAGTGAGGTACCGTTAGAAACTTCATAAATTGGGATTGAAATTTGGATGAATGATAACTTAAGGTTAGGACCAGTAGAAGAGGGACTTTGAATTACTGAAATAACCTTATAGACAAGGGGGGTGACTTAGTAACCTTTGAGATAGGTTTAAGTATTCGAATTTATACGACGAGTGAGTTGTCGCGCTACAAGCATTATGTAGAATATCTGGGATGACATTAAAATGTGTATGTGACTCGAAATATAAGATAGAGAGTACCTACATTAATGTTGATAAATACTCAGGTTGTGTGATTACCTAGTATATGGATGATTCTGTGTATGACATACCTATCATACTTGCTATCACGGGAGGTTTGATTTTTAAAAGAGGACCATCGTATCTTTGTGTGCCTTCGGGGGGATTTAGATTGGTACCTCAAGGTCATAGGACTGTGAATGACTTATTTGTGAATTGATAAGCTGACCATGGGAGCGTAGATATGTGCGTGACCCATGGGTATGTGAACTATGTTCGCCTCCAATATATGTGAATTATATTGATACGGTTCTTGAGTGATTCGGAACATGTAAATCCTTACGTGCATGATGTATCGGGATTGATAGCAGAGTGTGTGCACCACAGGTTCCAGCCTTTTTGGGGTGCCGGATTTGTATATATATTATACTAGTGAATTATATATATATATATATATATATATATATATATATATATATATATATATATATATATATACTTGTGATTATTCCATTACTACTTAGTAGATACGAATAACTAAGATATTTAAATGGGTTAAAAATGTGAGAATTTATATAACACCTGAGATGAGTAATTTGATTACTGTCACTGTTCTAAAAAAGCCGCCTAGGCTTAAGGTTTGGGAGGAACGCCTCGCCTTACGCTTTTCACGCCTTATTCTTGGTAAAACCCTTAAGGCGCACTTTTTTCTAAAAACAACAATGCCTTAGTGAAACGATGTCGCCTTTTAAAGAATTTGTTTACAAACCAAACCATTATATTATCCAAAATAATCAAATAGTATTTTAATTTGCATATATTTAGACATATTTTTATGATAAGTGCAATTTTTGTATTTTAATATCCTTGTTATGGTTAAAAAATATTAAAATATATTAAGAAGGCCTAAACGCCTTTTCACGTCTTTTTACGCCTAGGCCCGTCTATGCTTCTAAGGCTTAAGGCTTGGCCTCCACGCCTCAATCACGCCCCGCATTTTTTAGAACCTTGATTACTGTAAATGTGAGATATCAGTAAGCAATATTTGGGTAATACGAGTAGACACTCTATATTAGAATGTGAAAACAGGAATTAGTACAGATTAGTTAGATAGTGGCATAACTAGGATGGCCTAAGAGTATACGTTAGGCGTGCACATTAGTTGAGGGGTGAGAAACTCATGTGAGAGTACGTAACTAACATATATATTATATTTACTGTTTAATGCAATTAAACACTTTTGTTTTTAAACTGTTTTCACCTCAGGTTTGACCAGTTTTTCTCCCAATCTATTTTATTTTGTAAAAACCTTTGGGTGCCCAGCCACAGGGACGCCAATCATAGGAGTTCCATTTTGAAGATGTGTTGTAGCTGCTGTGGAAGCTACAGGATCTCGGTATTAGACGCCTTCTGGTTCCTTCAGAGTCATTCATTTCAGTTAAGGCGTGTTTCCCATTCTTATTTAGAGATTGTAGATACAGACTTTCTTTATTTCAGATGTTGGTTTATTTATTCAGTTCTTGTATTGGGATTTTATCTCTGGTATTATCATTGGAGTGTTTACTCCAGACTCACTTTATTTCATTACGTCGGTTATTCATATGAGATTGTTTATGCGATTGATGGATGATGATTTAATTACTTGGTTAATTGTTAATTTAATTAATAAAATTTGGCTTCTCTCTATTTTAAATATTAGGTGGCTAGTAAGTAACTAAATGTTTTCGACAGTGATGCTAAGACTGAACCAACTTGATATTCTGTATTAATTTAATAAAGGAGTGCTACCCAGTATTTAATTAGTTGGGGTGTCACAGGTGACTGGCATAGCAACTTCCTTGCCCTCTCTCCTAAGTCTATTGGGACACTCAAACGACTTCCTTGCCCTCTCTCCTAAGCATAATTAGACCGGTCAAAAATTGGCAACCGATTATATAAGTTTTTACTTGGAAACATCGCAACAATTTTTAAAAATATGATTTAAAAAAGAATCAATATCACACAATTTTGCGAAAAATAGGAATACTCGGTATATTTGAGTAACCTTCTCTGATGCCAATTCGTAAATAGGAATATGTGTGATAAAGATTTGAATAAATTCGCAAATTCCAACTATTTATTTCATTCGGGTCAATTTTGAACCAAACAAAATCAGCCCATAAAAAACAACTACGTGTGTGCGTGTCAAACCAATAAACACAAATATGCGAACTCACAAATTTTATGAAAAAATTCCCGAAGGGAAAAACATTTTATTTCACTATGAATTAAATTATAATTTACAATCACAATGAAATTTGAAATAAGTTTACCTCAGCAATGCTACATAGACACGCAACCTAGAGTCAGCAATGAATTCCATGCAGCAAACCCACACGAACCGCAATCGAATCTTCAGCAAAGATCCACAAGCAGCGAACCTCAATGACCTTAGTCTTCAGATGCAGAGACGCATTCCACAAGGATGAACAATAACAAAGTTTTGTTCTTAGGTTCTAAAATAATTCACACAAACAATTGGGATATTAGGAATTGAAAACAAAAAGGTTTAAAACCCTAAAAGTGAGAAGACAATGTATTCTGCCGAAGCAGTTTCGTTTCTGTCTAAAAGCGAAGTTGGAAAAACCTTTTTATTTAAGATCTAAGGTCCTGCGTCGCTCTAACGAACCAGGGATCTCGCTCGAACACTCGAACGAGCTTCGCGTGACATGGCTATGTCGCTTGAACGAAAGCCAATGTCGCTCGAACGAGCCAACGCGAAAATAAATATATTTTTTATTTCTGAAAATTCGTGTTAGCACTTAGAAAAATATTTTTTGACGAAAAACATAAAAACTCCGCTCCAACACTTAGAAAATATATTATGACAAATATCCCAATACTCTGAGTGAATTATTAAGAACTTAATGTAATACCCCGTATTTTTATGCTTTCTAAATTTGGGGATTTATCTAAATTAAATGTGAGTTATTAATTTAATATAAATCCGGAAATTAATTATTTTTAATTACTAACGTGACGAGAGTTGGTAATCATTGAAAACTTGTTGAATATTACTAATGAGTAAAGTAATATAATATTGGTACGATTAAATGTCACGAGTGAATAAAATGACAATTTTGGAAATTTGAGTCGGGACGCGCCCGTGTCGCGTCGGGACTAAATATTGATTAATAAAAGTGAATAAATTATAAGTCACCTGTATGGTCTTTTCAAGTGCGTAAAAGTGTCCGAAAGGGTCGAGATAGTCAGAAAAGTGTACCCGGGGGTTTAGTTTGGATTTCGGGGCGTTTTTAGGCCTATTTAGTACCCCGGGAAGGTATTTTGGACATTTTACATTTTTGGGTAATTAAACCCACGAAATTTATTAGGTTATATCAGCCATTTGGAACGGTCTCTTAGGGTTAGCAGACTCAAAACCTTAGAACGTCCATTAGAGAGGAAGGTAGAAAGCTTTCCAAGCAATCCAAGGCCAAAAATTCATTTGGTTGCACCGCCACCACCACCCACGCGTAGATCGTGCAATGGGGACGCAACCACACCAAATTCGTCCACAAATCAGAACCCTGAAATCTACAGGCAAGTATTTATTTTTCTTAATTTCGTTAATGCATCATTCATGTTAGTCTAGGGTTGATTAAGATGAGTTTCATAGAAGAAAACCCATGTTGGAGATAGGAAAATTGCATGTAGTAATGATATGAATGAAAATCTGGAAATCCCCTTCATATGTAGAGGTTTAACCACGGATTTTTGATGAATTAGAAGTAGAAATTCTGGAAAAAGACTGATTAGAACAAAGTTAAAGAAATTCCTAGGGTTCATGAGATTTATGTAAGTTTCGGCCCACTAATCCATGGATATTGATGAAAATTCGCATGCATTACGTAGGAGATGTTTAATTTGGGTTTTTAATGTTTGTAGTACGAATTTCTGGGAGTTTGGGTGTTAAAAATCTGAATTTGGGTGAGGTTAGATGATAGAACCCGTAACTGTCAATCTGCAGAATTCGCCATACCTGTTTGATCGATCGATCGAACCAGGAGTGTCGATCCATCGACGCATCGATCGATCGAGCTTCTGCCATCGATCAATCGACCCTTACTGGCAGACTCATGTTTCCCCTTTAAATAGTGAATTCAATTTAAATGAGTAATAATCTTTGGACATCCTTATTAAAATATTTTGGGTGATAAAGAAGACCAGTAGGACTTATTAAAAATATGAAACCTTTAATGTAAGACGAGATTTACATTTTTATGGAGATGTCCACATATAAGGGACGATGGAATTATGTATTAAAGGAAGAGATGCATAAGGTAGTTACATTGAAAAAATAGATGAGTACCTACTGAATTTTACACTTAAGAGAATAGAATCCATGAGTGTTACGTAGTAAGTTGGAATAATCCCTCGAATTAAAGTAAGCGACGAACCGTTATACGTGATAACTAAATAATGAGAAATAAGGATAAATATCATAATTATGGGTTATGAGATGTACCTAATTTTGATGTGGTAATAGTAGTATATTTATATGTCTATGTTTATGCATATACTATATACGTGTGAAAACCATGCCCGCGTTACTTCCTATCCATGATGTTACCGCGCTGGGACAGTCTTATCTCGATGGGACCTTTATGGGCGATATTGACTCGTACCCTGGAAGATAGAGATCCTTTGGTACAGGCTAATCGGATCGATAGTCAGACGTCCTAAGAGACGTGGGGGCATGTGCTGACCTCTTAGAGGCCGGGACTCTATGATTCGCCTCAATGTTGTTTGTGTTTATGTTAATACAGTTCGAGAGTGATTCTGAACCTGTATTTCCCTTAGTACGAGTGATACGGGGACTAGATAGCAGAGTATGCCCACACCATAATTTTTATGTGGGGTGCTGTTAGAATATATATACTACATGGGTATTTAATACATATATTAAATTCTGAAATATGTGAATTACCTCCTGTGTTTATGGCAAGTAAGAAATGAATAATGATTTCGTTTGAGAAATACGTGTTTTGAAAGTATAGTATATTACCGGGAAACTTTATTAGCAAATAAAGGTTGAATGGGAACTTTGTTATTAAGCGAAATCTACCTTTTAAACAGTCGAATTCATCAATTTAAATCTTACGAGTAATCTAAGATAAGATAAGTTAAACCGTTGAGAAGGTTAGTGCGATAGGAGTGCACATTAGAAGAGAGGTGAGAATTTCTCAAGGGAGTGCCGCACTAATATGTTGCATTGGCCAGTAAACATTTTAAATACTTGCTACACAAATTTTAAATCGTTTTTACAATCGGGCTCTGACCCGTTTCCATTTTCTTCTCTCTTGTATATATATGTATGTATTACAGGTGCCCAGCCACAGGGGCGTCTTGCATAGGATCCTTTGGAAGGAACGCGCTGTAGCTTAGGTGGGAGTTGCAGGCCTCTTGCTTAGACGATCTCACTTCTTGATTCCTCTTCTAGCATTATTTATTCCAGTTGGGCATGTGTAGCCCTTTCCATTATTCAGTTGTTTTATTGGATATTGAAATCCATTTATTTCCAGTATTTTCACTTAGGGATTTTTATTGTCAGGATGTTTTTCATTTAAGTACTAATTGTTGGATTCAATTAATTGAATGTTCGATTATTTGGATTTATATATTCTAGGATAATTGTTGTGTGATTCTTTAATGATGAATGATGTAAAGTTTTTAAATGTTGGTTTATATAAATAAAATTTGGAAACTAACGTAAAAAAAAATGGTTTTGACACTTAGCTTAATTATTTAGTGTGTTTAAATTGGTAAAGTTATTTTTACGACAGTGATGCTAAGAATGAACCAACTGTCACCTTGATTTTAATTTAATAAAGGACTGATCACCCGGTATTTAATTAGGCGGGGTGTCACACTTAAAACACAACCTTACTAAAGTTAAACTTGCGGAGGCTTGAATGTTGAAGAACTTATTATTCATATCCGTCTTCATGCATATGTGATCTTGAACACTTCTTCAACGGTTGTAGCGATATATGATATACTCAACTGAGAACGAATATTTATAAAATTATGTGCTTACAAACGTCGAGTTCCAAGTCGGAGATCGGGTTATTCTCAAGGTGTTACCCTTAAATGGGATTATACATTTTTGGAATAAGGGAAAGTTAGTCCCAATATATATTGGGTTGTTCATAATCATTGATCATGTAGGAATCCTCACTTATCTATTAACATTAGACCCACTAGCTCGGGTACATAATGTGTTCCATGTATCAGTGGTTAGTAGATTCTTGTGGGGTAAGATTGTGTATCAACATATAAACTAAGATGATATTCAATTAGAATCCGATGTTTCTTACACTGAGGAGCCAGCCCGTATTTTAAACCATAAGGTACAAATTTTGAGGACAGTTGGGTCACTATAGTGAGGAAGAATTCACTTGGGAGTGAGAGGATACAATGAGACAACAATATCCACACTTGTTTTGAGGCATGTACATACTATTTTCTGTGAATTTCGAGGACGAAATTCTTTTTGTTAAAGGGGGGAATGTAATACTCCGTTATTTTTTATTTAATTAATTTAGAGAACACTCAAATTTAAGTAGGAAATATTAGATTAATTATGTGTCAAATTATTAAAAGGAATGAATGTGTTGAGATTATTTAGCCAATATAAGTAATATTGAAATTTTAATGCTATTTTTAATTGCTAATTGACTCAAGTGGTTTAAGTTTGCTTCTTTTAATGGGTTTCATTGGTTTATTTGGATTAGTGGGATTATTTGTTTTAAGGGGTTTAATTGGCTTAATTGGCTTAATGGGACTATTTACTAAAGGGGTGATTTGTAGGGTTTACCCTTTTTGCAGCGCTTGAAGAGTTTATAAGGAGTATGGGATTTGATCTTGGATTTTGCGATTGAGTGCATTAAGGGAAAAGAAAAACTTCTGAGTGTTTAATAACTGAAAAGATGACGGCTCGGAAGGAGTTGAGAAAATAAAATAGTAGCTGCCATATTGGGTTTTGCGGGAGGTTTAAAAAGGAAAGGTAGCTAGAGGATTACTCTATTGGTTTGCGATGTCGGGATTATAAGTTTGGACTGTTGTCCCTTTCTCCGAGGAGGAAATTTCAACAGTAAATGTTAAAAAAAAGGGTGAGTGTTGGCACAAAACAAATACTTCATCATCAACAAATTATTCTCCTTTCGTTTTCTTTCTTTCTTGAAAAATCAACCCACTGTTCTCCAACTTCCACCCAAGCTTTATCCAAATTACAAAAGCTAAACCTACCTTTTATTCTTCATTTTAATATTAAAAAAAGGATTCAAAGATTTTACAAAACGGGATTCAAGAGGTTTTTAAGACTATTTTCAAGGGGATTTTCAATGACTAATACAATGGCTTTTACACCAACAAGAAATTTAATTCTGGGCACACTTTGAAGCAAGTGACTTTACACTCCTCTCCTTTTACACGTGTATTTGTCTAAATTCACCTAAACCTAAATTATAATGTTAAATTTAATTAGAAACCCTATGGTGTCGTGTATTCCTAATTCAATGTTGTAATACGATGAATTCTAATGTTCTTATATGTCGAAAATAAATGTTTAACCCTAATAATTTGTGGATATTGAATATGGGCCCTAAAATACGAAAATGTCATTTTAGGGTTTGGACACCATTTGTAGAAATTAAGAATTTGAGATTAAAAAGTGGATAATTTAAGATTAGTAAACAGATGTTATGGACTTAATTAAAAATTAATAAATTCTAAAATTTATATATGCTTAATAAGGTTGTACCTTATGCTTTATGGGTTGTACTTTGGATAGTTATGTTATCCATCTTATAAGAACTTGTGTGAATACATTTTTATATGATTTTGTACACTTGATATATATAAATAAACCCTTATGATGGAACATCCCCTTGTAAGTTAATTACACGTTTCTTTTTTGCAAGAACAGAATTTGAGCCTGAGATATTGTTATTATTTATATCTGTTTTATTATGTAAACAATAGATAATGGAATAATCGTTGGTTATTGGGTAGCTATGAAGCACGAACACGTAATACGTGTTTCGACACATGATACGCACCACGTGATTGATCCAAAAACTAGGATACGACACGTTATGATACGTATAATATATAATATATATTTAAATATATATTAATGAAATAAAACTGATTTTCTCCATAAAATACATTATTAGAGCATTCTTAACATGAAATTAAGAAAATTGACCACACAAAACAAAATTCAAACACACCTTGACCTTAAGAATCATAAATAGAGCACAATCACCATCACTTGAGTCAAAGCTGACTCGTAGCTTGCGAGAGAGTGTTCATGCTTCATAGGTGTCGGACACGACACGTTGGCTTCCCGAAGAGTGTTCGTGCTTCATAGTTGGGTAGTGATGTTGGGCAAGTTGGGTTGATTGCTCAAGTAAATATTTAGACCCTCGCCTTACTCTCTCGTAACAAAACCCTAATTAAATTCGTCTCAGCAACTACCTTGTATGAACGAAAGTGTATCGAGGTGTCGTTATTTAGATTTCATTTCGGTGAGATGTACCGCACACGTAGTTTAAAGACAGGTAGGATGAACAACTCGAACCTTTAATAAAATCAACATGATTTTATTTTTGTGCCTTATTTTATCAGAAGTCACTTGTAGTACTACTGTCCCTTTAGCTCATTTCTATATATGAGGCTAGCTACCTGCTACGTGAGAAATAAGGGGTGCCAAAATTACTATGCTAATATTATACACAATAAATATTTACTCAACTCATATTACAAATGCAATAGAATTATACTAAGTTTACGGGAGCTCAAATTGTTTTCACATTAAACATTTACTAAGCTAAATTACACACAATAATAAGTAAGTTTTAAAAATAAGTTTACCAAACATGCACCAATAATTATAAACACAAAAAACTGAATTTTAAAATAGTATTTAAATCGAATTTTCTGAATACAAAAATTGAATTTTAAAATAATATTTAAATTAAATTTTCTAAATACAAAATCGAACGCGCATTAACGAGTTGAATAGTTACATTAAATTGATTCCCACGATTTCGATGCCACGTGCGTATGTTCTCTCCAATACAACCAAGTATCAACATAAACTTTCTTTGAATGCCACCGTAAGTTAAAAAAACGTTTACTTATGACAGAATGGTATTTTAGAACAACCCACTCCTTAACATAAATAGGTCCCCTAGTTCAGTCGTTTACAAAAAATAGTTTCCTCTAACTTCATTTTTAGACTCACCTGACTCCAAGTGTTGTATGTAATGAAGGAAGGTTTGCAATGGCACCCAATTAATTTGAGAAAGTTTGAAAGGCTACCAAAATTGAAACCATACCAAATCTGAATAATGGATAATATTATAAGTATTAGTATCATCTCCCACTCTCTTTCACTTTCAGTTTGGGTTTCAAGCAAAGATGGAGGATATACTGGGACCGCCAGGTTTCCTTCGCACGATCGCCGCCGGTTACGCTCTCACCCGCTGTAGTCGGAACGAGGTATTTTGTTTTTCTCTATTTTGAGGTTTCATGCTTTAGTTTTGTGAAATTTTGTCATTTCCTCTATTTTATTCCATTTTTCTCTTTTATACATGGAATATCCTTTTGTATTTCTCTATTTTGAGGTTTTGTGCTTAGTTTTGTGAAATGGTGTCATTTGCTCTGTTGTTCTTATATTCTATTTTGAGGTTTTATGAAATGGTGTCATTTGTTCTCTTTATCTCTGTTTTTCTCTATTTTGAGGTTAGGCATATTTTAGTTTTCATGTCTTTTATTATTCATTTTTTTTATATGAATTCGTGAAACATCCACAATAAAAAACATGGTATTTCCAAAATTGTTGTTTCTTAACTTCTGAACACTCATACATGCGAAGATGCCGCTGGATGTCTTTCTTCCATTGGCTAACCGTGAAAATGTCGGAGCTACCAGAGAACTCAGGGGGATGTGCTTTCTGAAAAGCATCCCGAACACTCTCCCATGCAGATGGAAGCTGTGCCGGTACTGGCGCCACTGCCTGGACCTGTGGTGGAGCCTGCTGAATCACCGCTATCGCGGCATTTACTGCCTGAGCAACGATGGCGGCTACCTCATTCGCATTCATTGTGCCTGGTGCTGGAGCTGCTGGCTGCTCGGCTTGGGCACGCCTATCTTTCGGAGCACGTCTCGGAGGCATCTGAAACGTGAAAGAGTTTATTAGTCCACAGTTATCATCGAATCTCAATTAACTGAAGACTTAAACGTAAAAGCAGGAATGCAACAATCCTAAAAATAGGACTCTATAACAAAGAACGTTAAGCTGAAAGCGAGATAAGCCGTACAGATCCTATGGACACTAGAACCTGATGCTCTGATACCACCTGTGACACCCCGCCTAATTAAATACAGGGCGATCACTCCTTTATTAAATTAAATCAAGGTAAACAGTTGGTTCATTCTCATCATCACTATCGATAAAATAATTTTTCAATTTAACACCCTAAATAATTAAGCTAAGTGCCAAAAACATTTTTCATACAAACTTCCAAATTTTAATTAAAGAAAAGATTTAATTATTCAAAACAACATTTACAATATAGAATCACTCCACGATAAACTAAAATAAAACCATACATTCACCAATCGAATGTCAACATAATAAAACTAAAAATCATAAACCATCCTGAATAAATCCCATAAAACAATACTGGAGTAACTAAAATATAAAAATCCCAACAATAAATGAAATGATAAAAAGGGCGACACGTGCCCAATAAATGAGAGTAATAGGAGCGGAGTCAATAATAGAAGCCGTCTACTCAAGTGACCTGCAACTCCCACCTAAGCTGCAGCTCGTTCTTCTCAAAGGATCCTAAGCAAGACGCCCCTGTGGCTGGGCATCTGAAAATATACATATATATACACAAGAGAGAGAGAGAGAAAAAGAAACAGGTCAGGGCCCGAAAGTGTGTTTGATTTTAAAATACGTTAAGCAAGTATTTAAATTGATACAGGCCAATGCAACAACATATTAGTTCGTCTCTCTCTTGAGAAATACTCACCTCTCTTCTAATGTGCACTCCTATCGTACTAACCTTCCCAACTGTTCGTTTATCTTAACTTACTCATATGTTTTCAAATCCGCACGATGACAATGTTTTAAAAAGGTTACTTTCAATCTGCAGCACTCCTCTCATTTTAGCTTCATTAAATTATAAAGTTTCCTAGTGTCTTCTCATACTTTCACAAAACAAGTATTTAATAATTTGAGTCAACAACCATGTTCTACTTAACAAATCACAGTAGGCAGTTTAAAGTTTATAACCTCATATATATATTATCTACTCGTATAATATATATATATAATAACACCCCAACTAAACTATGGTGCAGGCATACTCTGCTATCCAATCCCCGTATCGCTCCCACAAAGGGAAATACAAGTTCGGAATCACTCTCGAACTGTATTAACATATACAAAACAACGTTGAGGCGAAGCATAGATATTATGTCCAAGAGGTCAGTACATACCCACACGTCTCTTAGGACCGTCCGACTATCAATCTGATAGACCGTACCTAGGATCTCTATCTTCTAGGGTACGAATCAATATCCCCCATAAAGCAACACAGGATAAGATCGTCCCAGCGCGGTAACCTCAGGGATAGCAAGTAGCGCGGGTACGTTTTTCACATGTATATAATATATGTACACACAATCATATAAATATACCAATCTCATCATGTTAATATAGGTCACTCTCATTACCCCTAATTACAACATTTATCCTTAATTTTACATTTTTAAGATTTCGTATAAGGTTTCGTCTCTAACCTTAACTCGAAGGGTTTTCTCACTAACTACGTGACACTCGTGGATTTTATCCATCCAAGTAACAAATTCAGGAGGTAGACGCCTATTCACTATCATAGGTATTCGTTGTAATCTCTCACTTGAAATACGTAGTTCGACGTTCCTTAATTAATTATCCCTTAAACCCAATTATCATTTCATAATAAAGTTCTCAACACTTAATCATATGTCCTACTGGTCTCTTCTATATCCCAAAACATTTTATTTATAATGCCCAAGAAATATTCCACGGTAAATTAATTCAACTAATTAAACAAGGGGAAAAAGTGTTTGCCAGGAGGGGTCGATCGATCGACGTCTGGGGCTCGATCGATCGAACCTTCGATCGATCGATGCTCTAGGCTCGATCGATCGAACCTTCGATCGATCGATGCTCTAGGCTCGATCGATCGATCAAACAGGTATTTCGATTTCTGCAGAAGTGCAGTTACGGGTTTGACTAATATTCTTCATTCAAATCCATAATTTCCAACACTAATCGTCCCAAAACTTATACTACAATCATGGTAATATATTTCCAGATGTTTCTAACGTTAAGCATGCATATAACCATCATTAAACATGATTAAACAACCTAAAATCTCATCTAATCATCAAGAACCCTAAGTTTTCTTAACTTTGTTCTGATCCGTTTTCTCCAGAATTTCCTTCTAACAAGTCATTACAAATTTGTGGGTTAATCATCTACTTCACATATTAATTTCCAGAATAAGGTTATAATGATTTCTACATGCAAATCCCTATCAAAATTGGGGTTTTCTTCCATTGATTATACTCCTAATCATTCCTACACTAATATGATTATTGCACTAACGAAAATATGCAAGTTAAACACTTGCCTAGGATTTCAGAGGTCTGGTTTCCTGCTGATATTGAAGTGGTTGCGTTCTCCTCCTCGCGATCTACGCGTTGGTGGTAACGGCGGTGTAATCGGTGGTGTTTTGGGCCTTGAATCACCTTGAGAGCTCTCTCCTCTCTTCTCCAATGGCCGTTCTAGGGTTCTGAATGCTCTAACCCTAAAAGGCTGACTTAAATGGCTGCTAAGGATGGCTGAAATTCGTGGGTTTAATTACCCTATTTTGTAAAATGACCCAAATGCCCTCCCGGGTCACTAATTAGGCCTAAAAACACCCCGAGGCCCGAACTAAACCCCCGGGTACACTTTTCTGACTATCTCGACCCTTCCGGACGCGTTGGCGCACTCAAAACGACCATACGAACAACTTATAAAATATTCACTTTTTAATTAATATAATTAGTCCCGACGTGACACGGGCACGTCCCGACTTAAATTTCCGAAATAGTCATTTAATTCGCTTATGACATGCAATATAACCAATATAATATATAACTATGCTCATTAGTAATATTCAACAAGTTTCCCATAATTACTAACTCTAGTCACGTTAATAATTATAACATAATTAATTTTCGGATTTTTATTAAATAAATCCCCAAATTAAATATACAATAAAAATACGGGGTATTACATATATCTTGCAGCAGTTGCACAAAGGAGTGGCGACGAAACATGGTTGGAAGTCGGCCGCTCTATAACTTATACGCCAATAGCTGATGATATCGTCCATGTCCTCAAGTTTGAATATGTTGTGGTAGATGTAGAAACCAAACAACCCGTGGGACATGCCAACACATTACTGAAGTCCAGTGTGATTCTAGCTTCGTCTCCTAGTCTACATTGTTTGATTTTGGTCAGCGGAGTTGACGTGACGGGGCATTTGGATTTAGATGGTAATGATTCGTCCAAAGGGACTTGTACTGTGCTCAACATCTTATCTGATGCCTATGCTACAAGTGAATTATACAATTATTGGCCTTCTTGGGCTCTTTTTTGGGCTTACCGTAGGCAGAATTTTCTTCGTATAATAGTCGATTACCGTACGGATATTGTTCGTCTTCAAGAGGTATGTAAGTGCACTAAAAAACTATTATTTGATCATTAATAAAAGGGTTTCTATATATAAATTATAAATGTTTTAAAAATTGGATCTAGTTGAAGTTAAACTTGTACTGTTGAAAGTGCCTTACTCAACTAAAGTGTACGTTTAAAAATGTAACGTATTTGTATTGGTCGGCGTGGTTGAAGCCCCTTTGATCTCGGGTAAGAAATACGCCCCTGTGAATTTAGTCTTATTCCTTGAAACTTTGATGTGTATAATATAGAATATTTAATTCTCCTTGAAGATCAAAACAACCATTCTTTCGAAAAAGCTTATTTTTGAAGTTGACATCCACTTGTTTTGGATTAAACATATCATGAATGTTGAGGCCTTGTTTGATTCTAGTTTTAAAATGTGCATTTTGTGTTTCATTATTATTACTTTTTTTTTCTTGTTGACATAAAAACATATTTACAAGTTTGATGCATTATTGAGATCCCCTATCAATTGTATAATCTATTTATTTAACTATCTTTGTAGAGAATTTGAATTATGTTACCCTTCAGTGTATTAATAAGATATAGACAATACATTTCTACTGTTATGCATTCAAGCTATTATATAATTGTGCTTTATTTTTATGCGTGTGTGTGGAGGGGTGGGGGAAGTTAAATTAGTGATTCCAACTGACTTATACACTATGGAAATCTACAATAGAAATTTATATTGCTTATTATTTCCCATCCTACTGTTACTTGAGCTACTAAATTTATGTATAGTTCTAGCCAGTCATCTAACTAATGGATTTGGTCAATGTTATTTTGACAAACTCACACAACACAATTACTTTAATCCACCAGGACAAGACCTTAAATCCGAGATTATAAGCAAACCCAAGTACACACTACAAAAGGGCCGAGATTTTTAAGCAGTAGATGGTCAATGCTATTGTTAAAGCAGAGTTAGCTCTTTCGAGAGCAGGTCCTGTTGTTGGGAGTATCCATGTGCCACCATCTGCACAATGCTTTGTTGAAAGCAAAATATTTCTTTGCCAATAAATTTAAACAATGATTATGAGATTGGGCATTCCTTTAAACACTTGGCTGATAATATTTGTAACTTGCTTTTATCATGTTCAAAGTGATCATTTTGAGGAGTTTTTTGCCCCTGAACTCGACAAACATGGCTATCATGCTCTATTTAAAAGAAAAAACGCATAGGTTAGTTAATAAGTGCACAGCTTAACATTTCTGTTACTTAAAACCACGTTATGTTACCAATAATCAATGTTATGCACTGGTATTCATTTGCAATATCAATACCATTGATGGTTGTGCTACATTTTTTTGCAAGGATAGTTTTTCACATGTAAAAAAATATGAGGTATGGAGGTCTCTCCAACATATGTGATATAATTAACGGTCCATCATTTAGTAATTTAACTTTACACGTTGGGGGTGCAGGTTGAGTTTAATAACTGATGCTTTGGTCCCAAGTGCTCAAAAGAGAAGTGCTTTGATCAAGGTACCTAACCTCAATTGTCTCTACTTAGTTTTGCATACCCTTATAGGGTTTATGTTGGCTTGCCAGTTTTGATCAAAAAGTAACTTTAATTTTTTAATAGGGCAATGTTTCACTTATCGTTGTTTTATAAGCGAAGTTCAGTAATTAGGGAAGAGGTCGATAATCCTGGGAAGCGCCAAGTTGTTTATGTGGTAAAGAATTATTGGTATTTTTTTCCATGTTGTCATTATTCTACTACTGGTCTCTTTGGCAATAACTCTCTTAAAACATTGGAGTGTCATTTCATAAGCATGCACTGAACTTCTATGCTATTTCCTTGTTCTTTTGGTTTATTTAATCTTAGGCAAATAAACATGTAAACGTCCAACAAGAATTAAAGGATGTCAAGCTTTGGCAGGTTCTTCTCCAAATACCCTATCTTAGTTTTGATATGTTGGCTTTTATTTGTATTCTCTTTTTTTTCTTCTTAAAAATATGAATGTTCCATTGCGTTTGTCTATTATTTCAGGTCACACATTATTGAAAGGACTAGAAAAGATAGATGCTTGTGCAGACATCCCAATGTTGGTGTTTGGGGATTTTAATTAAGATCCTGGAAGGTGTGTCCTCAATTTATATTATTAAATAAATGTTCATTTCTGATGCTGGATAAATAATTAACAACTAATTAACAACCAAAACTTTTGCAAGTTTTTGTTTGTGCGATAGTTCAATGGCGCCATTTTGTACTCTTGGTTGTGAAAAGGGTACAATTAATTGATTCTGTTACTCATAATTGATTTATAAAATGAATTAATTTTGTGGAGGAACTTATTAATATGCTGCAATAGCAAGCAAATGTTGATAATTTTCACCACTGATATATTTTTCAATGTTATGTTTTATTTCTTAAACATTGAAATTCATGTATGGTAATATATTACTCCAATCTATAAAATAAGAAAATTGTACTCAAATTACCTATCCATTCAGTGAACCATTCAAAGTGTGGAGGAGATTTGGAGGAACAATAAGGCAATTAATTAGTGGGTCCATACTCCTCATTTTTCTATGAAAATGCTACATTTTTTGTTTATATGGATAATACAGTTTACACTTGCATTCTATTTATGTTGTAATTCTTTATTTTCTTCTTTCTCTTTCTCTCTCAAATTCATGTATTTTCATTTATATCTCTTCTCTTCCGACCTCTCTGTCTCTCTTTCTTTCTCATCCTTTGCAACTTTCTATATGTTTTCATGAGCATAAAATCATGAAATGGAAAGTCCAGTCATATCTATCTCAGTTGATAAATTTATTCAAGTAAAAATATGCCACAATAAATTGAAATTAGAAGGTTCATCTCTCTCCATTTCTCCACATTGGTTTGTTAGTTTAATTATTTTGTTTTTCCCTAGAGAACAAGTCTTTTGTGAACATTACTCCCTTTAAGTGTTATTTATTACTTCCTTCACACAGGTTCCTAGTACATCCCAATCATCAGTGAAATGGCTTTTAAATAGAACAATGTATGTTGATTGGGCTATATATTCACAATTTAAGTGAGGAGTTTGCCACTAACATCTCTCTAGTTTTGGCAGGTTCTCCTTCTTAATTTAATAATCTGATCTGCTCACGTGTTTTTAAAATACAATATGTTGAATTTGTTATGGGTATTTTGATATCTTAGATAAGATAGATGATATAGTTTTCTAAATTAGTTCTTTCATTATTTAGCTTTGCCTGTTGTAAATTAACAACACTTAGTTTTTGGTTCTTTTTACAGTAGTCATGAAGAAAATGCAGGAGATTTGATCACGAGTGATAAATTTTCCCCCAAACTTTTAAGGTCATCTGCTATTCAGTTTGTCATTTTTCTATATTTAATTTATGTAACTCTCATGACTTGACATTTCTTTTAATATTGATTGTTGAATGTGGTTACTTTTAATGTCGCTAATGATTTTTACAATTGATATAGAATTGCTAATGGTGATTTAAATATGGAAAATGGCAACTCATACGTGGCTTTATTAAATTTGGCATAAAATTATTTTTACAAAGGTAGACATGTTTTAGTAATCTTTATCCCATATGCCCCAATTAGAAGCATAATAGAGGATTTTGCACAGATTTATTTAAGATTCCTTGGTTATTATATATTTGCAAGCCACCATTCACAAATCTATACGTATGCTATATATATATATATATATATATACGTATGCTATCACCAAAGGTGTTATGCTTACAGGGGAAAATATTTACTTGAGATTGGTATATACGTGTTTACTACTATAATGAATAATGTGTTGGTGTTAGTAATCAATTTATGAGTAGCTGTAAGTGTTACTTTTTGTTTGTTTTGGAACGTAGACACAATACAATTTCCATTTAGCTATTTGGGTATGTTGTAACTGAGTTCTTTGTGATGGAATATTGATAAAAGTTATGCAATTGTTCGTGTTATGAGAGTGAGTGTATATATTTCCAACTATTTGTAATAACACCATATTGAATGGCCCTCTACTACAAGAGCAAATTCGTATCTTCTTCAAATATGTTTTTTTATTTTTTATTTTGACCATTAACTTATATATAAAAACAAGCGTGTGTATGTGTGTTCTGTGTGCATTGGTCTTTTTGTGCGGTTAGCATGGGTGTGCTATAAATTTGATTGTATGTTTATTATTTTGTGAACTCAAAAGATGGAGTTTTTTTAAGGGATGGATAGTTATGGGTGGAGCTAAAAGCACCCTCAAAATCTATACTCGGCACCACTGCATAATATTTTTAAACACATTGTACAATCACTTTAAAGCATACAGTGGCGACGAGTATAAATTTTGGTGTTGCATTTAGCACCACCCGATAGTTATATCTCATTTTGGGGAGATAAATAATAAATTCCACATGCTTTGTCCTGTGTACAGTTTGTCCCTTCCAATGGTATTTACCTGAATCCCTCTTCTACTTTTCATATTTTAGCTCAATTATTTTGATATAAATTAAAACAATTTACTATGAAGCCAAACTAAACTTTGTGTTTTTATGAAGAAGTAATTTTCCCATTTTCTGAAATGCGTACTTTGTAGTTGAGATAAACAATGAAATTTTGTCCAGCCAAAGAATAGCTGTATAATAGGTACGATGTAACTAGTATAACCCTCGGTAATGGGGTTTTAGCTTTTGTTGTTAGAATGAGTGTTGAAATTGTTAATTTAATTTTTATTCTATAACCCAACTGGGTCTGAAACATGTATTCTTCTCATCTTTCTTTGTTAGTGAGAAAATTGAGATTGTAATTGAGGTCCTGATAGTGATTTGCACTTTTTTGTTTGCTTTTACTTATTTCCTATTATGTAGTGTTGTCCACCTTTAATCTGCAGTGGTAGTATTAGTTATGATGTATTCATTGCAAGTTATTATGTGTCAGATGTCTCAACCCGACAACTATTTATCTCAGATGTCTCAGCCCCTCGCAGAAGTGTATCTCAGATCTCTCAGTCCCTCGCATTTATCTCAAATCTCTCGGTTACATCCGGTGAAAAACTTAGGTCTATATCTCAGATCTTCAAACATGGCTGGAGACGATATTATAGAGTGAGTTCTTAGAATGTTTGGTAGTATAATAAACAGTTGTTGGCATATAGATGGAAAATTAGTGGAGGAGAATGAGATAATATTATCCATCACTTTTCCTTTTCTATATCATCAATTTTTCACTAAAAACTATAATTGATCCCAACCTCTTTATGGTTGATACTGAAATTCCATAATATGGTTCATATCAGTACATGTTAGGACAATGAATGACAAAAGCACGTGTAATTTCACAATTTTGAGGCATTGAAGATGAACCACTCCTTTCGCACTCCTTGTGTTTATGAATAAAAGACTTATCGTATCAGTCGGCTATATGTGAGCTTTGTCTACACTAATAGCACCCTAGTAACAAAATTTTTGAAGTACGTTGATTGATCTTAATATTTCATCAAGTTTGAAATATGAGTTTGGAATCGAAAATCGATCCGAACCAACTCAGGTTTGGTTCGGTTCGGTTCTACATAATCCTGATCTCGGTTCTGGTTCTAAAAAATTTTAATCGACCAATCCCGATTCAGTTCCCAGGTTGGTAGCGAAACCAAACCAAACTGAATCTTGTGCACCCCTAAGTTGAGATATGCTAGATAAACACTGCAATTTTGTTCGGCCAAAGTATAATTGTGTAATAGGTATGCTATGTAATTAGCACAACCCTCGGTAATGGGGTTTTAGCTTTTGTTTATTGTGTTATAATGGGTGTTAAAATTGGTGATTTAATTTTTAACCCAACTAGGTCTGAAATATGTATTCATCTTTCTTTGTTAGTGAGAAAATTTAGATTGTAATTGAGGTCTTGATAGTAATTGGAACCTTTTTGTTTGCTTTTACTTATCTCCTATTTTGTAGTGTTGTCCATCTTTAATCTTCAGTGGTGGTATTAGTTGTGATGTATTCATTGTAAATTATTATGCATTCTTTTTCCATTTTTCCCTACAATTATGCTATTGCATCAACATCTGCTAGATGGTATGTTTTCTTTTAGTGGGTGGGTTGTTATTTACCACTTAGATAAATAAATAAATTTGTTTTTAATACTTTTTGTACATCGTATATTTCAAACTCTTATAGACATAATACTATTCCCTCCGTCCCAAATCAAAGTCCATGTCTTTGTTTTGTTTAGATTAAGGATACACTCGATCAACGGTTAAGATTAACTCTAGTTCACTATTATGGAACTTGGTTTGTTGATTATGTCCAAAAATGAAAAGTGGACCCTTAATTTGGGATAACTCGAAAGGAATAGTTCACTCTAAATTTGGAACAGAGGAAGTATATTTCTTAGTTGTTGGACTTACTAAATATGACTATATTGGTATGGTAGTGTCAACACACAAAACATTCTTTATTTCCTATTGAATGTTAATTCACTCTTGAAGTGAATATGAAAGAAAGAGCAAGTATGCGTTATTTATCAACATATTCCCAAGTTTGGGTATGACTTGAATTGAATCATATAAACGCCATTTATATTCAAGACATGCACATTAATTTATTGGAGTGTATAATGAAAGTCTATTTATTAATTCTTCTTCCGATTTTTCCTTCATCAACAAGTTTCGTGTTTAATCTTTAATATCTTTACCATTAGGAGGAGATTCATAGAACAACTAATTTAGCAAACATCCCATCTAAAAAAGCATTGTTATTGAATGAACAATATATGTTACCAATGCTACTGAATGCAAAATTTTAGGCTTATGACAGTGCAATACTGCAACGAACTTCCTTATAGAAAACATGAATTTTTTGCTATTAAGGCTCCAATGTATTCTTGTTTGGTCTTTTAGATTATCATTTAGTTTTGTCTTTGTATTATTGTAATGTGTTCAGAACTTATTTTAAAAATATAAAACACAAAAAATCTATAAGGACCTAAAACATCATTAGGAAAGTTAATTACATGATTAATTATAACTTAGGAGTTATAAGTTATAAATTGGTTATGTGTGCTAAACATATTAATTATCGTGTTTAGGGGTTGCATGCTCATGTGATATATGTGTTGTTTACATTAGGTGTTAATTGAGCTTATGATCGGGGATACCATGTTTAGAACATATGATTAGTTATGTGGTTAAATGCATAATAAATTACGTTTTAATGCATGATTATGTTTATAAAAGTAAATTAGGGTGTTGATACGAAATTGACAATGTTTGGTCGCCAAATGTGAAAGTTTTGAGATTTTCGGTAAATTGTTACTTTCCTGTTCGAGCCCAAATTAGGCGTATTAATTTTATGATTTTGGGAAAACACAAAATATGAAAGTTGTATATGTTTAATTTATATACTCATAGACACAAAGAGGGATAAATCGTGGCCCATGATAGTGAGTAATGGTAATTTTACCAAGGTGGGACAAATGTGTTATTAATGGAATTGTCTAATTCGACCTTTCATCCAACCAATCACGTGTTACCACTACCCCTATTGCAATTGGACCACTATAAAACGTATTTCTAATTATAAATGAGAGGTATGTCTTCTTCCTCATAAGAAATAACAAGTTTTGCCTAAAGACAGAGAAAGAGAAGAAAGTTAAGGAATAAATCTTTGGAAAATTTCTATTAATCGAGGAATCCTCGTAAGGTAATTACATCTTTATTAAAGTTGGTCACATGGATGAGTTCTATACTTGGCATGTTTTTATTTTTTATTTGTAGATATATTTTAATGATACCCATATTGCTGAATTGTGTTGGAACAAGGATGGGTTAAGAACATAAGTTAGAATTGGAGCTAGGATCGTAAATGCATACTTTAAAGTCATAAATTTACATCATCTTTTCGTAGAGCATTTTGATTTAAAAAAATTCATTATTATGATGTATATTTCTGCTAAACACATGTTTATTATATGTTTCCATGAATTATACCCAAGGTCAAGGTTATGTATGCTTAAAAATGTTAAGTTAGGCCTTAATGTTCTATTTTGACCTAGTTATGCTAAAAATGGCATAAATCATGGAATAATTATTGGAATTGAGTGATTCAAGTTGGAGAGTAAAATATACTCATACATGCATAACATATATGAAAATTGTGTAAAAATACCAAGGAATGAACCCTTGGTGATAGTATGAAGTTTTGGTTTAAAATCTGCCCTAAAGGAGCAAGAATGCATACCAGGTGTTTGACGTTTTGCTCGACATAGAAAATGAATCCTAATACTTATGAAACATTAATTTTGTATTGTTAAATATGTTTAATGATATTGGGTGGAATATGATGCAATGTTATATTGTATAAAAATTATGAAAATACTAGGAAGTTGAAGCCGTGTTGTTGTTTTTCTTGAGAACCGATTTGGAAAAGGTTGTAATAAAATGGGTATAACTTTGTCTAGCGAATTCGTAAATTAATTCCGTAAATTTTGTTAGAAATCTAATTAATTGGGTGTTATAGAAATTTGAAGTATCATATTTAATTTCTCTTTAGTTATTTCTGATGGACCAAATGCTGTGATGTATTACTGGGTTTGATATTAATCGGTGTATTCAAGTACTAATGACATTACCTTGTTAGGTGGGGAAGCAGCTATTACTACCATACCAAGGAAGTAGTTTGGTATTAATCTTATCACCAAATATAAGGTGAGTGACCTGTCCTATGAAATATAGATACTTATATGTTCATATGGAAATGTGTAGTTAAACACGTGTTAAAATGCTTGTGGGAGTGATGTCGTATTTAGGAAACATATGCATATGATTAAAAATGTTAAGCAATGTTATATAGTGATATGGACTAGTAAGTCCTTTATCTAATGTTAAGGACTGGTGGGTCCTACAGGATGCAGCGGCCCCGTTAACCCAATTTAAAGTTTTGTTGTACTCGGGCCTAATTAGGGAATTTGGTGTTCCCCATTAACTGGGAGTTAATTGGACTGGCGGGTCCAGGCTTGCGAGAGTCACACAATTCCTATTGGGTTATACATTAGAAAATAAAAATGGTTATTTGAATTGGTTGTATGTGTGGAATATGGTCATTCACTAAGCTTATGTTGCTTACACTCCTATAATGTTATGTTTCAGGTACGCCTATCAGTTGGAGTTCACTGCCAAGTTAGGACCTTAAAACGGGGGAGTGATGGAGTATGGTTTGAATATCAAGAATCTTGTTGTGTAAATATTAAACTAAAGATCTTGGTTATGTAAAGTTGTGTAGTACTTATAGGTTACAGGTAAATGTAGTTATGTATTCATCTACACATACCTTTGAAAAAGAAAAAAAAATCTAGTGCTATTTTTCCTTACAGATTTAAATTAAAGCATTGTTTATTGTTTACGGCAATTTATCGCTAATTAACATGGATGAGTTTAACTTAATTAAGTCGGGGCACGACAACTTGGTATCAGAGCATGGTTATTAGGTTCTGGACCGGGTGTGAGGGTCTAGATTGGCAGTGGACACTAGAACGTGAGTTTGCTATGTGTTTGGATTTTCACTAACAATGTTAATATTAAACTGCTGCTATTGTATTTTGTTTAAGTTATTTATATTGCAGTGAGTGATGAATCCACATGATCCGCATGATAGAGCGGAAGGTGAGGCATCCTATGTACCTAATAGTTAGCAAGGACATAGACATATTGAAGTGGATGAACTGGAGGTGCAATAATAACCTATTGATGATGTGGGGAGAATATTACGTGTTGTGGCACAACTGGTGGAAGAAGCAAGAGGTGGAGTACATGGCAGTGATAGGGATAAATTGCATGAGAGGTTCATTAAGTTAAGTCCTCCAGCATTTACGAGGACTACGGATCCGTTAGTGGCAGATGGGAGAGGTTTGTGAAGGTGTTCTTTGAAAAATATTTCCCAATGCTTTATAGGAAAGAGAAAGAGGAAGAATTTATCACGTTAAAACATGGGAAGCAAACAGTGGCAGAGTATGAAACTTTATTTATATCCTTATCTAGATTTTCACCTGACTTGGTGAGGACAGAAGAAAGTAAATGTGATCGGTTTCGAACCGAGCTGAGTGTAGATATAAAAATCATGGTTGCTAATATGAAGATCACGGATTATGTGGACTTGGTGGATAGGGCCATTGTGTCAAAAAAGTCAATAAAATAAATGCAAGTTGAACACTAGGAAAAATCTAGACATGATGGTATAAGATCATATGGATAGGAGACGGGAACCTCAACCTCAGAGTGTAGCACGAGTACCTAAGGGCCAAGAATTTAAAAATAATATAAATGCACGTGGAAGATTTCAAGCTCGAGGTGGAAGGACTGGGATGAATCGGTAAGAAAATGCATCTGTGATGGGACCGAGGGACGTGTTTTGTTTTAGATGTGGTGGTCAAGGGCACATGTCTCGAGAGTGTACAATAGCTGAGACGACACCTTTGTGTTTCCATTGTCATCAACTGGGGCAATTACGAAAGAATTGTCCAGCGATGGGAGCTACAACTTCAGTTGGGAGTGTGGCAGTGGGAGATAGGATTTCTACACCGAAAGTACACAGGGGAGGTAGAGGAGGCGTGTCTCAAAACCAAGGCCAAGGCATAGTGTTTGCACTAACGCAACAAGATGCACAAGCCATGCTTAACGTAGTGACAAGTACACTTCCTATTGGTGATAAAGATGCTTATGTGTTGATAGATCCTGGTTCTACACATTCTTTTGTGTCTTTTCTTTATCTGTTGCATCTTAATAAATAAGTATCATCATTAGATTCTGGTTTAGCTATTGTTACTCCAGTGGGGGGTTGGTTTTTATTGAGAGGGTATATAGGGAGTGGGTGGTGCGAGTGGGTGAAAAAGAATTACTAGTTGACTTATGACCTCTCGATATACGCAACTTTGATGTAATAATGGGTATGGATTGGTTAGCCTCATATCATGTATGTTTGGATTGCTTTAAAGAGGAGGTAGTGTTTCAGTTGCCGGGTGAACCTAAATTTAAATTTATTGGGGAACGGAATGTCACTCCAACATGTTTGATTTCTGCTATAAAATGTTATGTACTGCTAAGGAAATGATGTGAGGGTTATCTTGCCTATGTGGTGGACATAAGACAAGAGGCTGGAAAACTATCAGATATACTAGTGGTTAATGAGTTTCCAGCAGAAGAACTCCCAGGGTTAGCACCAGACCGTGAGGTAGAATTTGCGATTGTGTTAGTACCAGGCACCTCACCGATATTTATTGCACCATATCGTATGTCACCTGCAGAATTAAAAGAGCTAAAGATATAGTTGCAAGATTTGTAAGATCGTGGGTTTATAAGGTTGTATCACTGTGGGGAGCCCCAATATTATTTATGGAGAAGAAAGAAGGAACAGTGAGATTGTGCATTGATTATCGTCAATTGAATAAGGTGACTATCCGTAATAAATACCCACTACCCTGAATTAATGACTTGTTCGATCAGTTGCAAGGAGCCAAAGTGTTTTCCAAGATAGATCTCAGATCCGGATATCTTCAATTGAAAGTAAGAGATTGTGATATTTCTAAAACTGCCTTTCGTTCCATGTATGGACATTATGAATTTCTTGTCATGCCATTTGGGTTAACAAATGCACCGACGGTATTCATGGATTTGATGAACCGTATATTTCACCCATACATGGATTCTATTGTTATTGTCTTCATTGATGATATTTTGATATATTCTCGTAGTAGGGATGAGCATGAACACCACCTGCGTATTATTTTACAGACCTTGCAAGAGAAGCAGTTGTATGATAAATTTTCTAAATGTGAATTTTGGCTAGACAGGGTAGTATTTTTGGGGCATGTTATTTCTGCTGATGGTATTTGTGTTGATCCCAAGAAGGTAGAAGCAGTAATGAATTGGGAAAGACCAACTAGCGTGACAGAGGTAAGTAGCTTTTTGGGATTGGTGGGCTATTACAGGAGGTTTATACCGGGGTTTTCTTCTATTGAATTGCCATTGACTAAGCTTACCAGAAAGGAGAACAAGTTTGTGTGGAGTGGCGATTGTGATAAAAGCTTTGAAAATTTAAAGGGTAAGTTGGCATCAGCTCCAGTATTGACTATCCTAAGGGGTACAGAAGGTTTAGTTATTTATAGTGATGCCTCGTATCAGGGACTTGGTTGTGTGTTAATGCAACATGGAAAGGTAAATGCTATTGTTTCTCGACAGTAAAAGATACATGAACGCAACTACCCTGCACATGATCTTGAGTTGGCTGTAGTAGTTTTTGCATTAAAAATCTAGATACACTGCTTATATGGTGTTAGTTATGAAATTTTTACTGACCATCAAAGCTTAAAATACTTGTTTACACAAAAAGACTTGAACTTGAGGCAAAGAAGGTGGATGGAACTTATAAAAGATTATGATTGCACGATACATCACCATTCGGGTAAAGCTAATGTTGTTGCTGATGCTTTGAGTAGAAAATCTCTAGGCAAAGTATCTTGTATTTATTGTTTTCGAGTTGACCTGTTGAGAGAGTTAGCTTTATTGGGGGTGGAATTAACTTTGAATGAGTCTTACAGAATAGTAGCACATTTAAATGTTAGACCCACGTTGATAGACTGGATAAAACAAGCACAGGAAGGAGATACATAATTGGAGAAAGTTAGAGATAATATAAAAAGGGGTAAAGCAAAAGAATTTTCTATTCATGATGATGACATTATTATGTACGATAACTGTTTGTGTATACCTAATGTGCCTGATTTAAGAAGAACAATTTTAGAGGAAGCACATTGTTCTTTATAGGCTATGCATCCAGGGAGCACGAAATTGTATAGAGATTTGAAACAATGTTATTGGTGTCCGGGAATGAAACACGACATTGCAGATTTTGTTGCTAGATGTCTAGTTTGACAACAGGTGAAGGTAGAGCATCAGAAGCCATGTGGTTTACTACATCCCTTTCCTATTTACTACATATTTTGTTATAGGTTTACGAAAATCATCACGAGGGTTTAATTCTATTTGGGTTGTTGTTGATAGGTTGAATAAGTCTGCACTTTTTCTTGCTGTTAAAGATACTTACTCCATGGATAAATATGCCAAAATATATGTGGATGAGATTATCAGATTGCATGGTGCACCTGTTTCTATTATTTCTGATCGAGATCCTAAGTTTACTTCTCACTTTTTTCCTAGTTTACAACAAGATTTGGGGACTAAATTGAAATTTAATACAACTTTTCATCCTCAAACTGATGGGCAGTCAGAAAGAACGATCCAAACACTTGAAGACATGTTACAAATCTGTGTATTAGAGTTCAAGGGAAGTTGGGATGAACACTTGCTACTAGTAGAGTTTGCTTATAATAATATCTATCATTATAGTATTGATATGGCTCCTTATGAAGATTTTTATGGGAGAAAATGCAAAACTCCAGTGTGTTGGACTGAAGTAGGAGAACGAAAACTTATTGGGCCAGAAATTGTACAACCGACTACTAAAAAGATCAATCTTATCCATAATCACTTAAAGGTGGCGCAAAGTAGACAGAAAAGTTATGCAGATAACCGAAGGAAAGAATCAAAAATTGAAGAAGGTGATCGAGTATTCCTACGTGTTCTCCTTGGAGAGGGCTTATGAGATTCGAGAAGAATGGAAAGTTAAGTCCCAGGTACATTGGCCCTTATGGGATAGTGAAACGGGTTGGAGCTGTAGCTTAAAAATTGGCGTTACCACCAGAATTGTCCCGGATACACGATGTTTTTCATATATCTATATTACGTAAGTATGTGTCCGATCCTTCACATGTGTTTATCTCACAACCAATAGAGCTTCAAGATGACTTAACCTATGTGGAGGAACCAATTGCTATTGTAGATAGAAAGGAGCAAGTGTTACGTAGTAAAACCATTTCACTAGTTAAAGTGATGTGGAGAAGTCAAAATGTGGAGTATGCCACATGGGAAGGGGAGGATAACATGAAGAAGTAATATCCTCATATATTTGGTAAGTTTCTTATGCGTTAAATTTCGAGGACGAAATTTTTATAAAAAGGGTAGAATTGTAAGTCCCTAAAACATGATTAGGAAGGTTAATTACATGATTAATAATAACTTAGGAGTTATAAGTTATGAATTGGTTATGTGAGTTAAACATGTTAATTATCATATTCAGGGGATGCACACTCATGTGATATATGTGTTGTTTACATTAGGTGCTAATTGAGCTTATGATTGGGGATACCATGTTTAGAACATATGATTAGTTATGTGGTTAAATGCATAATAAATTATGTTATAATGCATGATTATGTTTATAAAAGTAAATTAGGGTGTTGATACGAAATTGACAATGTTTGGTCGCCAAATGTGAAAGTTTTGAGATTTTCGGTAAATTGCTACTTTCCTGTTAGAGCCCAAATTAGGCGTATTAATTTTATAATTTTGGAAAAACACAAAGTATGAAAGTTGTATATGTTTAAGTTACCTACGCATAGACACAAAGAGGGAGTAAATCGGGGCTCGTGATAGCGAGTAATGGTAATTTTACCAAGGTGGGACAAATGTGTCATTAATGGAATTGTATAATTCGACCTTTCATCCAATCAATCACGTGGTACCACTACCACTATTGCTATTGGACCACTATACAACGTATTTCTGATTATAAATGAGAGGTGTGTCTTCTTCCTCATAAGAAATAACAAGTTTTGCCTAAAGAGAGAGAAAGAGAAGAAAGTTAAGGAATAAATCTTTGGAAAATTTCTATAAATCGAGGAATCCTCATAAGGTAATTACATCTTTATTGAAGTTGGTCACATGGATGAGTTCTATACTTGGCATGTTTTTATTTTTGATTTGGATATATATTTTAATGATATCCATATTGCTGAATTGTGTTGGAACAAGGATGGGTTAAGAACATAAGTTAGAATTGGAGCTAGGATCGTAAATGCATACTTTAAAGTCCTAAATTTACATCATCTTTTCGTAAAGCATTTTGATTTAAAAAAATTCATGATTATCGTGTATATTTCTGCTAAAACATGTTTATTATATGTTTCCATGAATTATACCCAAGGTCAAGGTTATGTATGCTTAAAAATGTTAAGTTGTGCCTTAATGTTCTATTTTGACCTAGTTATGCTAAAAATGGCATAAATCATTGAATACTTATTGGAATTGAGTGATTCAAGTTGGAGAGTAAAATATACTCATACAGGTATAACATATCCGAAAATTGTATAAAAATAGCAAGTAATACACCCTTGGTGATAGTTTGAAGTTTTGGTTTAAGATTTGCCCTAAAGGAGCAAGAATGCATACCAGGTGTTTGACGTTTTGCTCGACATAGAAAATGAACCCCCAAAATTATGAAACATTAATTTTGTATTATTCAATATGTTTACTCATATTGGGTGGAATATCATGCAATGTTATATTGTATAAAAATTATGAAAATTCCAGGAAGTTGAAGTTGCGTTGTTGTTTTTCTTGAGAAACGATTTGGAAAAGGTTGTAATAAAATGGGAATAACTTTGTCTAGCTAATTCGTAAATTAATTCCGTAAATTTTGTTAGAACCCTAATTAATTCGGTGTTATAGAAATGTGAAGTATCATATTTAATTTCTCTTTAGTTATTTCTGATTGACCAAATGATGTGATGTATTACTGGGTTTGATATTAATCGGTGTATTCAAATACTAATGACATTACCTTGTTAGGTGGGGAAGAAACTAATACTACCATACCAAGGAAGTAGTTTGGTATTAATCTTAGCACCAAATCCAAGGTGAGTGACCTGTCCAATGAAATATAGATACTTATATGCTCATATGGAAATGTGTAGTTAAACACCTGTGTTAAAATGCTTATGGGAGTGATGTCGTATTTAGGAAACATATGCATATGATTACAAATATTATGCGATGTTATACAATGATATGGACTAGTTAGTCGTTTATCTAATGTTAAGGAGTGGTGGGTCCTACGGGATGCAGCGTCCCGTTAACCCAATTTAAAGGTTTATTGTACTCTGGCCTAATTAGGGGATTTGGTGTTCCCCATTAATTGGGAGTTAATTGGACTGGCGAGTCCAGGCTTGCGAGAGTCACACAATTCCTATTGGGTTATAACATTAAAAAATAAAAATGGTTATTTGAATTGGTTATATGTGTGGAATATGGTCATTCACTAAGCTTGTGTTGCTTACACTCCTATAATGTTATGTTTTAGGTACGCCTATCAGTTGGAGTTCACTGCCAAGTTAGGACCTTAAAACGGGGGAGTGATGGAGTATGGTTTGAATATCAAGAATCTTGTTGTGTAAATATTAAACTAAAGATCTTGGTTATGTAAAGTTGTTTAGTACTTATAGATTACATGTAAATGTAGTTATGTTTTCCTCTACACATACCTTTGAAAAAAAAAATCTCATGCTATTTTTCCTTAGAGATTTAAATTAAAGCATTGTTTATTGTTTAAGGTAATTTATCGCTAATTAACAAGGATGAGTTTAATTTAATTAATTCGAGGCGCGACAAAATCAACCCAAAAATTTTCTTTTACCATTTAAAAAAAATGAGTGTGCACCGTACAGACTCATTTTTGAGTCCATTGGTGAGACTCTCTCTCTCTCTCTCTCTCTCTCCCTCGAGAGAGAGACATGCAACCAGACTCTCATACATATCAAGTTTACATACCAAGTTTTTTAAAATAGTAAAAAATTATTTTTGATTTGAATTTTTTTATATGGTATTTAAACATTTCAATTAGCTATATAAAAAAATTAGCACAAAACAACATATTTTGCTATTTAAAAAAAACGGTCAAAAGTTGTGAAAGTTTGACCGATTTTTTAAAAATAGCAAAAGAGTTTATTTTGAGCTGATTTTTTTTATATGGGTCCTTCGAAATGTTTAAACACCACATAAAAAAATTCAATTCAAAAGCATTTATAAAAATGGATCCACACCAGCAGGATGTAAACTTGGTATATATGGGACTATGACTCTCTCTCTCTCTGAGAGAGAGAGAGAAAGCGAGAGATAACTTTTTAATTGTATTGATAAAGAAGGTCACATGAGGTGATGGAGGATTGTTTTTGCAAATGAAACATTTTTTAGTTGATTGGATTTTCGGTTATATAGGTTTTGTATTCCCGGCTTCACATTGACCTTACTTTGTTGGAGAAGAGTTCTTTAATTTCAATGAGGAAGTTGAGTTGGTGGAAGGCAGTTGGAGGGACTATGACAATGCTCGAATCTAGTTTTTCACCAAGTTACATGAGTTATTTTCAGCAATTTGAATTAACTAATAAACTAGTGAAGCCTTTTTTACAAAACAGTCTAATTCATTTAAAAGTGTCAAATTTCATGACTCCACTCTTCTACATGATATTAGAGAGTTTTTATTTAATGTTATTTTAGAGTTCTTTGTATTTAAATAAATGTATTTGACAAATTTGTTGATTTGTTGGTGCAACAAATCTGGAGACTATTATTATTTAAGCTAATTAAGTAGATGCATGTTGTATGATTTATATTTAGTTATTTTAGTTTATTTTATTATTATACAAATGCTCTCACAATTTTTTTTAGGGGTTTTAGACTTGCCACCCCACATTTTATAACGATATTTGTGTTTGCACCCCACTTTTTGATTGCTTTATGATCGTCACTGAAATCCGTTAGTTGTCGTCAAGCTTTTCAAAAAATACCATCTTGCCCCTGTTTTAATTCAAAACAATATGAAAGTTTTAAAAAATTGATACATACATGATACATCAAATTTTCATACAAACGTGATACATGAATGTGTGTGTATATATATATATATATACACACACATACATACATACTTACTTACATACATACATACATATATCATAAATTATATAAATGTACATTTAATATCATGTATTTTTATGTATATTTAATGAGGTAACATACATACATACTTACTTACTTACTTACTTACATACATACATACATATATCATAAATTATATACATGTACATTTAATATAATGTATTTTTATGTATATTTAATGAGGTATGTTGATGAGGTATGTTGGAGAGTTTATATATATATATATATATATATATATATATATATAATTCATAATACAATTATATACATATATGAATTAATAAGATTTTTTAATACATATGTACAATATGTATATTTTATATTATTCCATACATTAATAGTTCATGTATAAAACTATATATAAAATATACGTAATTTTGTGTACATGTACATATATATTTTTATTTATAAGAATTACACACATATTAATGTATTATGTATGAATATTATATATTAAGGTATAAATGCATTAAAATATTAAGAATGAATAATTTTGAGTTGAAAAATAAAAAACAGAAGTTATAAAACACCTTTTTGCTATTTTCTAAAAAACTTGATTATAACACATAAATATTATAATCTCGTGTTTAAAAATAGGTCACTAAGTGCAATTATTTATCAGAATTGTATTTAAACACATAAAATATAGTTATAGTTGCAAACCAAACATGCCCTAAATTATTAATATCGTATTTTAAAATCTAAAAATTATAGAAAAGCTATTCAATTTTTTGAAAAATAGTGAAAATATTTTCAAAACCTGGAATTACTGAAATCAATATAAAAAACAAAAAAAACATTCAAAAATATTTTAAAACGTGGAAATGCTAGAAAAATATTTTAAATTACCAAAATATCATTTAAAAATTCATAAAAATATCAAAATATTTTAAAAATGTGAAAATAACCAAAAAAATTAATGAAAGAATAGAAATATTAAAAATATAATAATATGTTAGAGAAAAATTAGATTTTTTCTTTTGCGACACTTATGTAGTGCAAAAATTCCAAATTGGATGTCAATATCCACACCCTAATATTTTCTTCAACATACTAAATATAGAAAAAAAATTAACAGCAAATTACATTATTTAATTCTAATTGTTGTCAAAATTTATAAAATCACCGCAAGTATATGGACTATCATTTTCGTCACTATTCACAACACGCGCTGTAATAACATTTTTGACCCCTAAGACTTCAAAATATCATTTTCTCCTGAATTACGAAATTGTGACTCTTTTAACCACATCCCCCCCCCCCCCCCCCCCTTTAGATTATTATTTCAAGTTACTTTGTTGTAGAAATTTTATTTATGTGTGATTTTATTACATACTAAATTTCCACTTGAACTGTTTTCGCAATAAAACCATTATTTGAAAAAAAAAGGTTTGTTAGTTTTGAGAGGTCAATAATCTATACTCTCAATTGGAGAACAAGTGAGCAAAAATTGTTATCCTACATCATTTGGATGTTTTTCAATCATAATTTTGATTTGTGCAAGTTTGTTCTATTACTATGTTGATGATGAATTGTTAATTTCAGTGGTGAAAAATCCATGTTTAAATTCAATGCGAATATGAATTTTAAACTGACTGCGTTTCTACTATGAACTTTTCAAGCCCCCGCGCATTGCGTGGGACTAAAAACTAGTATTTTTATATAACGGGGCGAAGAAGAATGAGCATTAAAAATGGTTTGTTCCAAGGTTTTGAAAAAGGTAAGCAGTAACACATTTATGTAATGCTTTCAATTTAATGGATGTAACATAAAAACCTACAAGTAGAAGAGTGGTGTTGCTGGATTGCTAAAACAAATTCACTTGTAAGACACATCATGGAAAGTGGTCATAACATATTTTCCAACAATTTTCTTTTTCTACAAAGCAACGTAGTAGAGATTACACAAAGCATGGAAAACGTGTGAGAAATGTTTGTTCTTATCTGAAACATAAATTTGTACTTAAATTTACTTTAACTTCAGAAAGAAAGGCATTGATAGAAGCTAGGCATGTCCATGGGTTAGGCAACATGTCCAACCCGCCTAGTCTAGTACAAAATTTTTAGTGCTTGTGTTAAGGATATAAGATCGAAGGATTGGGTTGGGCTAAAAAAATTAGGCCCGATTAAAAAATGGTGCTTGGGCTCTCCCTATTCAGTTTAGCTCGAGCCCGACCTTGCCCGAATATTAATACCATAAGTATATTTTCTGTTCTTTTCATAATTCCCATAAAAATATTTTTTATTCTTGAAATAATTTGTTCAAATTGTTCCATAATATTATTTTTTACTAGAATGAAACATAACATAAGCTTTTAATCTTTAGTCTTTGTTACACTTTTAAGTCATACTTAGTGTTTGTGAACATTGTAAATTTTGTGAAAATTTGAATAAGTTTAATACTTTATGTTATATAGAGGCATTGCTTATTTTTGGTTAATATATTTCTATCATTTAAAAAAAACATAACACTCGCCCCTAAGAAATGATTTAGAAAAGGCGGATGGGTCAGGCTCGGTTGGGCTTGAGCCTATTTAATATTTTATGGGTCATGCTTGCGCTAAACAAGGGTTGAGTCGGGCTTGGGCTTTTGTAGAAAGTCTTATTATGAGGTGTCAGCCCAGTCTGACCGATGAACAACCCTAATAGAATCATAGTGAGAGCTTGAAACATGAAAAAATATAGTAAAAGAATTAAAAATGAAATCGAAAAATTGGCATTCTCATACCTTGACAATATTTTCTATGAATATTGATACCATATCTCATAGGGCACATAATGTAAAGAAAAAATTCCCATTTTTATTTAATTAAGATAGTCCAATTTCGAAAAAAAAAACTTTGTGTTTACCGTTATGAAAAATTGGTTTGAAGCTTTTTTTCCCTCAACAATGAACGACAGTGCCACTTCCAATTGTGATCTTGACGAAATTTATAGGATCTTTCTAGCTAATGTACTACTCGTGAACAAAATTTAGGGTACTTCAACACAGGACACTTGATCACACAGGCTACTTAAATTATAAAAGAAAATAGACAATTAATTTGATATATTATGCAACTGAAGAATGATATACAAACGGAGAGAGAAAATAATGGAAAGAAAAAATAAAGGGTCAATCTAATTGTGGCAGACTATAAAATTATTTTAAGATATGCACTGAAGTTATACAAACAATGTCAAATTTTCCTTGATTTAATGTTCCACTATATAAGGCCATAATTTTATAAAAAATATATATTATTGTGGGGTCCTTTGTTTTGTCTTCTCCAAGAACATATCTGAAAATCAATGAATTCCAAGAGTCCAATCATCGACTATTGACGTTATGGCCCAAAAGTTCACCATCAAAGAAGATGATTGTGACACCCCGACTAATTAAATACCGAGTAGCTACTCCTTTATTCAAATTAATAATAAATGTCAAGTTGGTTCAGTTCATAGCATCACTATCGAAAAGCATTTTAACAATTACTAGCCACCTAATATTTAAAAAGTGAGTTGTCAATTTTATTCAAATTAGATTCACATGCAACAAGTAATAAATTATGAAATAATGATACCACAACCACAATACAGTCACATTATAATAAAAAAGGAATAAATGAATCTGGAGTAACACTCCTCTGAGATAATCCGAAAATACTGAATAAAATTGGATACAAAGTCTGAATCATAATTTAATTACATCTAAAAACTGAAATGAAACTGAATAAATAAACTGTTACTAAGAAAGAAGGGGCGACATCCCTTACAGATGAATGAGTCTGAAATGGAGTCAAGATATAAAGTGGAGGCGTCTATAATCGAGGTCCTATAACTTCCACAGCAGCTACAGCACGTCACTGGAATAGGGCTCCTAAGCTTGGTGTCCTTGTGGCTGTGCACCTAAAAGGTTTTTACAAGAAAATTGATTTGAAAGAAAACGGGTCAGATCCCAATTGTGAAAACAGTTTAAAAATACAGCAAGTGTTTAATATCATTAAATAGTGAATATAAAATACATGATAGTGCGTTCACTCACATGAGTTCCTCACCTCTCAACTAATTGTGCACTCCTACGTACCCATACCCATTCTAGTTATTCCACTAACTAACTAGTCTAATTCAATATCTGGTTTTTCTATACTATTTATGGTTTAATTCCCGACATCTTAATATACACTGAGAGTTTTATTTTCATTCCTCAGGATTAGTTACAATAATTACTAAGAGGTTTTCCATTTTTAGCTCTACAAAGATGTTACATTCATTCACACTTGTACTTATATAAACAGTTCATTTCAATATTCCAGTATCTCACTCTCATCATAAATATACAATAATGGCACCCCTAGATTAAGCTACGGTGCACACATACTCTGCTATCAAATCCCGGTACATCACGTATTCTGAATCTTTCAGGAACCGTTTTGATAAGTCACAATCACACACAATGAAGGCGAACATAGTCCACATCACATGGGTCACGCACATACCTACGCTCCCATGATCAGCAGACTTATTAACTCCTCAATAAGTCATTCTCTGACCTATGTCCTCGAGGTACCAACCTAAATCCCCCCTGTAGGCACACAAAGATTAGATCGCCCTGATCGAACGCCGACCTCCCGTAATAGCAAGTATGATAGATATGTCATACACAGATAACCACATATACTAATCATTCACACATCTTAAATATCTTATAATATTAATAGAGGTATATTTTACATTCCTATACCGTCATTAATGTAGTACACTTACAAGTCCCCGAATAATATACATCATAGATAGTCAACTCTTCTCACGTCACAAATTCAAGTACTTATTTCCTAACCCATTGATGTCATCCGATTTATTAAAAAATTCTAAGTTTTAATCCTCAACGTATTCCAATCTCACAACTATACCCACTAGTCAACAAGGTAAGGTTAACACACAATTAAATAAGTCTACTCGAAGTTCGAAATAAAATCAGGCCTAAAAAGGCCATTCTGTCAACTCGTTAGAAATCTCGTTCGAACAAGATAGTTCGAACGAGTGTCGTTCGAACGAAGGGCTTTGAACGAACTCGTTAGAAAGTGTACTATAATCTCGTTAGAAGTATCGTTCGAACGACCTGGGCAGGTCTTCTGACGAGATGGCATCATGGCAGGGAACGCCTAGAAATTTTTCCAACTTCGTTTTTCTTCAATTCCTCATCTCTAAATCCATCCTAAGATCATCCAAATCAGATTTTTAAGGTTCCTAAATTATTCTAAACCTCCCTAGGTTACTTCCTAACATAATTTTTGGGTTAATTCTTCCAAATCCACATGTAAAATCCATAAATCCCCAATTTTTCCACAAACCCTAACAATATGAACCCATATTATTTGAACATGAAAACTCCTTTTTAAATTCGTTTTTACGTCATCAAATGCTATACTTTGATAACTAAATTCTTCCAGAACAGTTCTACATTCAATCCCTAACAATTTCTTTAGGTTTTCATCACTTTTTGACGACATATGTTAGTTTCCACACTAAACATGAAGGAACTATTCATTGCGAATAATGAAATCAAATCACTTGCCTCAGGTTTGTTCTTCAGATTTGTTGTCGGTGATTATAGGATGATTCTCTCCTCTTTCTGGTTTAAGTTCCTTCCAAAATGATGGTGATGGGAGATGGTTTGGTTTGGAACCTCTTTCAACCTCTCTCTAACTTCTCTCAAAACTCCTGTAGCCCACTCTCTTACTTTTGGCTGGTAATGGCCCTAGTGGCCTTTCTAATAATATTTAATTTAACTCTAAAATTCGTGGGTTTTAATCTTTAAATTTTTAAAATTACCAAAATACACTTTTGGGTTGTCGGTTTGGCCTAAAAATGCCCCGGGACCCAAACTAAACTCCCGGCTAGTGTTTTCTGACAATTTCGACCCTTCTAGACACATTGGCGCACTCAAAATGACCATTCAATTGATAAAAATATAATTTACTTTTTAATTTAAATAAATTCATTCTTGATGTGACTGACACGCACGTCCCGACTAAATTTCCCAAATTGTCGTATTTCTGCCTCGCGACAATTTTAATATTTTCAATTCTCATATATTACCATATATTCTCAGTAATATTTTATTTTAACATCATAATTAAATACCAACTCACATCTCGCTAGTATTTACCTTCGGATTAATTTCCAAGTTAATTCTCATTTAATTCAATTAATCCATTAAATAAAAATCAATAAAATTACGGGGTATTACATACTCTCCCCTAATAACAAAATTTCATCCCAAAATTCAGAGCTAAAGAATACCTGGTACAAATAACTCTGGATAACGTTCGCGCATCTCATCCTCGCGCTCCCAAGTGGACTCCTTGGCATTATGATGCTGCCATTGAACGCGTATTAATGTTACTATCTTCGACCTCAGTTTTCTCTCGCTGTAGTCCCGAATAGCAATCGCCCCTCCTCGTTGGAACTATCAGGCTGATGATCGATGTTCTCCAAAGCAATGTGGGTATGAGCCAAATCATCCCTAAGATATCTCCTTAGCGAGAAAATATGGAACACGTCATGAATCTTATGCAAGTGCTCCGGTAGTCCAAGTCTATACGCTACTGGACCAATCCACTCGATGATAGGAAATGGCCCCACATATCTTGGTGCCAGTTTCCCCTTCTTCCCAAAACGCATAATTCCCTTCATCGGAGATACCCTGAGTAGCACCTGGTCCCCTACCTTGAATTCTCTGAAGAACCTCTTAGCATCAGCATAACTCTTTTGTCGATCTTGAGCTACCCGAATAGGACTTCGTATCATCTCTATCTTTGGCGAAGTATCCTGAATTACTTCCGGCCCACGGAGTTTGTTATCCCCCACCTCTAACCAACATGTTGGGAAACGACAAGGTCTACCATACAATGCCTCGAATGGAGCCATGCCAATGGTGAACTGGTAAGAGTTATTATAAGCAAACTCCACCAGTGGAAGGTACTGCTCCCAACCACCTCCAAAATCTAAGATGCACAGATGCAACATGTCTTCCAATATCTGATTCGTTCTCTCAGTTTGCTCACTTGTCTGCGGGTGGTACGCCGTACTCAGCCGCAACTCCGTACCCATTACTTCTTGGAAACTCTCCCAAAATCGTGAAACAAATATCTTGTCTCGATCAAACACGATATTGAGAGGCACCCCGTAAAGCCTCACTATCTCTGCTATGAAAATCTGGGCCTACTGTCCCGTAGTGTAGTCTGTCCGGGCTGGCAGAAAATGAGCTACTTTGGTCAGTCTATCCACGATTACCCATATGGATTCATGACCCATTTGGGAAGTAGGTAACCCCGTGATAAAGTCCATGGAAATTCTCTCCCATTTCCACATCGAAACCTCTAATGGTTGTAGAAGTCCTGTCGGTCTCTGATGATCCACCTTTACCAGCTGATAAGTTACGCATTTAGAAATGAACACGACAATATCTCTCTTCATCCCGCTCCACCAATACCATCGTCTCATGTCTTGGTACATTTTATCCTCACCAGGGTGTGCCGCGAACCGTGAACCGTGCGACTCTGTCATTACCTCGTGTCACAAGTCTTCCCCTTTCGGAACGACCTATCTCCCATTGAAGCGTAATCCCTCATCTGAACTAACGGTATAGGACTCGGTTTTCTCTGCTAGTAATCGAACTATCTTATCCTGATAGAACGAGTCTTTTGCATGGGCCTGTATCACTCTCGTAACAATCTGAGGCGTAACAGTCATCAGAGACATGAATGATCGGGCCGCTGCATCCTAGTGTCCCAACTCCTTCCACTTAGCTTTCCACACCTCGACCACCTCATTTACTGGCCTACGGCTCAATGCGTCTGCTACCACGTTAGCCTTCCCTGGGTGATATTGGATTTCAAACTGATAATCCTTCATAAACTCAAGCCACCGACGTTGACGCATATTCAGTTCCTTCTGCGTGAAGAGGTATTGCAGAGACTTGTGGTTTATGAACAACCGAAATTTCCCCCCCAGGAGATAGTGTCTCCAAATTCGTAGAGCGAATACGACCGCCGCTAACTCCAAGTTGTGGGTGGGGTAATTCTTCTCGTGAGGCTTAAGATTATGGAAAGCATAAGCTATAGCCTGACTCTCCTGCTGTATTACACCTCCAAGTCCTTATAAGGACGCATCGGTGTAGACTAGATACTCAACTCCCGATCTGGGCAATGCTAACACAGGCGCTGAGGTCAACTTGTCCTTCAACTCATCGAATGCCAACTGACAGACATCGCTCCAGATGAATGGCACACCTTTGCGAGTCATATGTGTCAAAGGACCCGCTATGTTTAAGAAACCCTGAATAAACCTCCTGTAGTATTCTGCTAGGCCCAAGAAACTACGAATCTCAATCGGTGTCGTGGGTTGTCCCCACTCCCTCACCGCGGATACCATCCCCGGATCAACAGATATCCCCCGGTCTGAAATTATATGCCCCCAAAACTGTACCTCCTTCAGCCAAAACCCACACTTCTCGTACTTCGCATATAGTTCGTTCTGACGCAACGTCTATAAAACCTGTCATAAGTGCTCGGCATGCTCCTCCTCTGTCTGGGAGTAAACCAGAATGTCATTAATAAAGACGATGATGAACTGGTCTAGGAATTCTCTGAACACCCTATTCATCAAGTCTATAAACACGGTTGGAGTGTTGGTTAGGCCAAAAGTCTTAACTCGAAACTCATAGGAACCATATCTCGGTAAGAAAGTAGTCTTCGAGACGTACGGTTCCCTGATACGCAACTGATGGTATGCCGATCGCAAGTTAATCTTTGAGAAGAAGGAAGCTCCTCTCAACTGGTCGAATAAGTCATGGATTCGGGGCAATGGATACTTATTCCATATCGTGACTTTATTTAACTCCCGATAATCTACACACGACCTCAACGATCCATCCCTCTTCTTTACGAACAACACAGGGGTACCCCATGGCGAAGTACTCCTTAGGATAAACCCCTGACCCAATAACTGCTCTATTTGATCCCTTAGCTTTCTCATCTCTGCTGGAGCCATACGGTAAGGGGCGCGTGCAATTGGTCACGTGCTCCACATCAAATCGATAACAAAATCTATCTCTTTACTAGGAGGTAATCCAGGTATATCCTAGAATACATCAGCAAACTCCCGTTCAACTGGAATCGAATCGAGTGGTAATACCATTTCCTTAGAGGTCTCCTCCTCTATATAATACAAATGAGTGGATGATCCTCCCTCAGGGCGAGGTATCGCCACTAAGAACATCTCCTGCCTTGGTATGGCCAAAATAATATTCCTATTGAAACAGTCAATCATGGCTCGATATGTAACTAGCCAATCCATACCAACGATCGCATCATACTCAATCATCTCTAACACTAACATATCAGCAGGTAAAGTAAACCTCCCGATCTATATACCCACACCTCTACAAATAAGAGAAATCACAGAACCCCTACTTAACGGTGAATCTATGCAAGTAATCATGCTCTCTGCAATGCCTAACAGCCCCATAGTGCGTGAAAATCTCGTGGTAATGAAACAGTGTGTGGCTCCCGTATCATATAAAATACACCCCATAGTCCCTTGAATAAAGAACATACCCTCAATAGTAGGTGGATCCTGTGGGACTGTGGCCTACTGGAGTTGGTAAACTCGCCCGTACTGAAGCTGTCCCTGCTGGACTGAAACTATGGGAATGGGTGGCAAGGCTGGCGTCTGCGATGGAGCTGGGAGGGCGGCAGGAAACATAGGTCTCTGGGTCTCGTGTCGAACTCCCTGCTGCTGCTGCTGTGGGGCCCTGCCCCTATCAGGACACTCCTGGCGCTTTTGGCCAATTTTTCCACAAGTGAAACATTTTCCCAGAAAATTTCCCCCTCTCGGACCCCGTTGCCCACGGCCTTGGTGGTCGTTACCATTCCTCCCCTGGTCGTGCTGGCCCTGATGAAACTCCTGTTGTTGGCCATACTGGCCGTGCTGTCCCTGATGGTCGTGCTGACCCTGCTGGCCCTGACAGAAACCTCCCTGACCATTTCTTAAACCCCAGATCTAAAACTCTTAAAATCCCCCTGCTGGGAACCCTGATCACCCTGCCTGTGCTGACCCTGAGCTGATTGTGCCCCACCGGCACCATTCCCCCTATCCTTCCCCGATGGCTGGACTCTCCTGATCACTTACCCTCTGACAAGTGAAAGAGATGGTCATGGCAGTGAAGCAGTGTTGCGTTAACCATATCAGAATAAGTGGCCAACGAGAGATTACATAATAAGTGGTGACGGATCCTCCAAGTCAACCCATCCATGAACTTTTGTATCTTTTTATCCTCTGTCGGAATCTCATCAGGAACGATGTTCAAGAGATTAGTAATCTCGACCTCATATTCTATCACTGTCTTCCCCTCCTGCTTGAGGTTCATTAACTTCCTCCTCATCTCGGTGTGAATGGATGATGGAAAATACTTACGGTCGAATCTCACCTAGAACTCCTGAATAGAAAGGACACCTCTCTCCTCTGTGGTGGTAATGGACTCCCACCACTGCAATGCTGACCCTACCAGCTTAAAAGTAGCCCATATCTGTCTATGTACATCCGTACACTCATACATCCTCAAGTGTCTTTGGATGTACTTCTTCCACTGACTGGACACAATGACGTCGGAGCTACTTGCAAACTCCGGAGGGTGTACTTTTTAAAAAGCATCACGGACGTGTTCCCAAGTAGACAGTGATAGTACAAATATAGCACCCTGCCACTGAGGGTATTCTACTCCACATGCAAGGTGCGGCCATACCTTATACCACATAGAGGGCGCGGCCCTTCAGAAATACAGGGCACTGCCCTACAGAAATATAGGGCGCGACCCTCCTCATCATAGGGCGCGACCCCCAACCAAACGCCACGGAGATGGCTATCATGGTGAGGCCCTGACAATTATAGGGTGCGGCACACATCAATGGTTCACCAAGAAGAAGCCGCGGAACTACTCACTATAGAGCGCGGCAGCTTTGTCTCTAGTGCCAAATGATACAACACTGCTTGCCTTGCATGCCGCATCCCCCATATTCGTAACTACTCCAGACTTGATATACGTCACGTGCTCAGGGCACGTGACACAGCACACATACCTCTTATAAATAGATGACCACACCTTGAAAGAAGGGATCAATTCCCCTCACCCGAGCAGATTCAACATTATATATTATCTCTGCACAACCTCAATATACGACTTGGAGGCCACCCATCTACATCGCAACCACCTCTGCGACAAACCAGAATCCTCAATACTTCCATTTACTCTCCTTTATTTTCATACTTGTACACCTCTTTAGGCACGATTATATTGTACAATGAATGCCATATAATGAGAACGGAGCAACACAGTGGATGTAGGCCTATTTTAAACGCTGAACCACTCTATATCTTGTCTTCTATCTCCCTTTACTTGATTTATATGCTCATTAAATATCTTACACTTGATTTGATGGTATGAGAACAACTAGTGGATGATTTCTTGTATCATCAATTTGGCACCGCCCGTGGGAACGAGATATTTCTATCTTGTTCTCTATATATTTGAATTCTTAAACACGTCATTCGATCCGTGAGGATCCTGTTGATCATCTTCTCAAGGGTTGGTTGTTAGTTATTGAGCTTCGTTCTATATGTGCCCCCTTAAATGGGTATTTCATATTTCCAAATCTGCTCTTGGGTCTTTATTTGATGGCTTTACATCTATTTTACATACCCTTGTGATATCATTTCATCTAGATAATGCTGAAAAGCATGATGGGCTTTAGTCCCGAAAAGGTGGATGATTAAGGAAGGGTTATATTTACTCCATTTTTGCTGTTATCGACCTATGATCTAGGGTTTATCATTGAAATCGTTCCGTTTTGTGCACCGCAAGGGAATTCTCTCATCGATAGACCCTAGTAGGTATTCTTCACGTGTTGGGGGAGAAAAACCTAGTTTCTGGGTTCCTATCTTGGGATCTCTCCAGTTTAGACAGGGGTGCGGCCTGTCACCTCTCATGTCGCGACCCCTACTAGTGTGGACCTATTACAACATCTCAAAATCACCGTGGAAAGGACTTGACTGGCCTTCAGATCAACCTTGGTGAATACCATTCAAGGACTGCGGCAGTGCACTTCTGTGCCATACTGGTCGCGGCCTCGTCAGTATATCATGAAGCAGTGCAAACACTGCTTCCCAATATTTATATGATTACTCACTTCTGTTAGTTTTGTCTCAGATTCTATATACTTTATAAATACTAACAAAAGCATAAATGGAATGAGAATCTAGCCAGAGCACAGAAGTAAAAAATGAGATTGTGCAGCTGTACAATCACCTCAACCATCTCTATGACAGTCATGCCTCACTTCAGACCCAGGTCAATTATCTAACTCAGAAGGTCCTAATGCTAGAGGCCACAGCCTCTGAGAATATAGGTGCGGTACCGAAGGAAATAACTCCACCAGCATTTGCTGCTACGGCAGTTAAAGAGGGTCTAGCTGCGGAATCAGTTAGTAGAAGCCAGAAAAGGAGAGTGGAGAAGGCAAAGAAGAAATCGAGTGCCTACACTCTATTGTCCTTCCCGATTGAAAAGATCTTTGAGTTCATCAAAGAGGACAAGCTTTTGAGGTGGCCAGAAAAGTTGAGATCTCCACCCCAAAAGAGGAACAAAGCTACTTAGTACAAATTCTATCACGACCATGGCCATGACACCGAGCAATGCTATGCTCTGAAGGATGAAGTTGAAAGGATAATTGGACAAGGAATGCTAAGGAGGTTCCTCAAAGATGATTAGGGGATGCAGCCCAATCTCACACACCCATTTTTCATGCTTACTTCTTATGTTCCCTCTATCCCTACTTTACAATGACAACTTTCGCTGATGTTATTTTAAACCAAACTTTATGTTATCTCTACAAAATCATATATATGAATAATTATAAAATTAGTAAATTTTGTCATATCTTATTTCTCTATTATTCATAATTTGTTATCTCACAAAAAGACCTTTTGCCTTAAACAGATTCGAAAGGAAGAATAATAAATTATCTCGAAAGATTATTATTATTTTGGGATGCACCTATGGAGGGATTACAATCTTAATTAGCTCACAAGTTCCCTTCACGATGTGCATCTATATCTTATCATATGATGATCATATTCACGAAATCACCTGAGGAATCAAGGAGCTTTTATTAGCCACGGGGGCTTATAATTCTTGTTCTTAGCTTTTGGGAAGCATCATTAGCCACGAGGACATGCAATGCCCGTTCTTAGCGTTCGGGATGTGTCATCAAGCCGAGAGACTTATAATATCCATCCAGGGATGGTTTTGTATATATCAGTAGCTGTGGGTGGCTTAATAATATAACCCAGCCTGAGGAGGCTTGAAAATATCCTATCTGATAGCTGTGGGTGGCTTAATAACATAACCCTACCTGCGGAGGCTTGATAGTATCCCGTATATTAGCTGTGGGTGGCTTAATAACATAACCCAGCCTGACGAGGCTTGAAAATATCATATCTGATAGCTGTGGGTGGCTTAATAACATAACCCCGCCTGAGGAGGCTTGATAGTATCTCGTATATTAGCCGCGGGTGGCTTAACAACATAACCCAGCCTGAGGAGGCTTGAAAATATCCTATCTGATAGTTGTGGGTGGCTTAATAACATAACCAGACCCGGGAAGGCCTGAAAACACCATGTATGTCTACAGAGGCACATTGTTCAGATGCCAAGGGCCAGAAATGTGTCGCAGCCCACCGATATGGTTGCAAATCTTAGGAGCCATTCATTTATGAGAGTGTTGAGGCACTGGCATCTTGAATCACTAGAAGAAAGGCCTTATCTACATGTTCCATATTGGTTATGAGATGACAACTACTAAGCGGTTAAGTGGTTCAGGCTACCAAGTGTAATGAAAGCAGCCAGTGAAGATCGATGAACTTAGAGTGCCACAGCCTTATAAGCAAGTCCGCGGCCATCAAGTGAAATCGTTTATAGGACGCGACCATATTTAAGGTATAGTCCGGGCATTTGTTGAAAATAGAGAAAGGGCCGCGGCCCGTATACAACAGTCATATAAAATATAGCGCACCCTATGGACTGAACTTCTTAAGGTGCCGTAGAACTATTTATGTGGACGCGAACATTAGGAAATAATAATCCTATGATGGATATCGTATGCTCTTCGCGGAATGAAAATATTATACTCATCCAATCAAGAATGCATTTTCAAATATGGGAGCAGTTATGTTCAACCATTCATTAGAGCAAGAAAAGTAAAAGAGCAAAGAGTTGCAAGCGATCAAATATGTACAATACAATTAAATATGGCCATAGCCTTGATATTAGCATTTGAGATTACAGAAAATTAGGCCGCGGCCACAACAGAAATAAAGTTGCAAGAGGAACGCAGCCCTGTACGAATGATCAGTTCAGAAACTATGAATACAAGTTCAAGAAGCTGCATCATCATGCTCTTCACCCTCCTCGCCATCCGCGACTGTCTCAATTTCTCCATTCGCGACTGCTGCTTCTATTTCTGTCCTTAGCCTCGCCTTTTCCTCGACTACGACCTTAAGCTCAACAACGCATTCTTGATGCTCTGCATCACTAAGTTTCCAGGCAAGGACAGAATCATTGGTCTCAGGGAAGCTTTTTATGAATCTCTGCCGAAGCTCCTGATAGCCGCGGAGGTAAGCCCTGTTATTGATGAGGAAGAAGTCCTTGGAGCCTTTGAATGACTCTACAGCGTGGTCTATGGCTAGCTGAATGGTGTCTCCATGATCAGACTCCATCTTCTTTAGCGCCGTGGCATGGTCTAGTGCTTCTTGTGCAAACTTTTCCTCGAGCTCTTCATTCTTCTCGAGGAGGGCGAGCTTGTTATTTGAAATATCTGTGACACGAGCAAATTTTGCAGTCTGGGCTTGGGAGGCTTTAAGAGAGTCCGTGACCTGTTTGAAATTCTTTTCCGCCTCCTCCCTCGCCTTATTTGCTTTCTCCAAGTCCATGTGAGCTTCCTGAAGAGTCGCGGCAGTAGACTTCTTGCCATCTTCAAAAGACGAGGTCCGTTCCGCTTCCAAGTCAGAAGTATGCACCCTATCCGTAGCCTCTTTCAGTTTATAAATGGCTTAATACTTCCTCTTCCGATCACCATTACATCCGCGGCCTGTTATAGAATAAGTTAGAAGCAAAATATGGGAGGCAAAAAAGTTAGAAGCAAAATTAAAGAATGATAGCACTTACACTTAGAAGGCTATGGAGACCACAATCTTCCAAGTCGTTGTGCTCTACACCCACCAACTTATCCAGGTCCGTGGCATCAATAATTCTTTTCATTCTTTGCGAAGCCTTTGTTGTAGTGTCCCATGAAGACTCTGGGTCAGGCTGCCTCAATTAGGGCCGCGGTCTATCGTCGGGACCAGCTCCGCCACGGAACTGAGGAGGTGCCAGATTTGCATTTACTGCAACAACAGGTGGTGGCAATAGAGAAGTTGTATCTAGAGGGACATCGTCAGATATCAAACCTGCCGCAGCTAGGTTGGCCCTAATGTCATCATTAAATTCAGACGGATGGATGGGAACAACAATTTTCTCCGTGGCAGGAGTAGAGTTCGTGGTCGGTGTATTTTTGTCTGTAGAAGGAACCTCGACCGGCACCTTGGATTTGGACCTTTTTCTCTTTTTGCTCTGTACAGTGTTGTTTAGGACGACTGCATCCTCGTCCATTTCTGCCAATTGCGCGGCCAGTAATTCCCTATCAACTTCCTCACCTGTAAAAACAACAACAAATATTATAAAAGGAATTTAAGAGCATAAGTAACCACGGAATAAAATTATGATGATCAGGATATTACCTTTCGCGACCATCTATTGAGGAATGGACTTGTTGGGGAAAAACCCTGCTTCAAATATGGTCGTTGATATGACAAGATTGCTGAACTTTTTACGATCAGTAGGAACTACCGCGGCCTCAACGACTCTCTTCTCCTGCCGCTTGTTCAAATGTAAATTGTCTAGAGCTGCAGAAAAGATAATGTAAAGGTTAGTGGAAGTTAATTTACAAAATATGATGAAAGGACGCGACTATAGTCTTAGTACCTAATTTAGAGGGATACCCCCATTACCGTGGCATTCTATATGACCTTTCCCTCTCATTCTCCTCGGGGTGAATCTCCCTGCCTTCGTCGGAGACGTAAAAATATTTCCCCTTCCATTTCTTCACACTGGTCGGCCTCCCTATGTAAAGGGTCTCGTCCCTGCCGCAGATAGAGAAATAGTAATAACCCGCGAACTTTACTGAGTTCTCCTTTGGGAGGTAGAAGTGAAAGAATTCTGCGAGAATGATGTCCTTTTTAAATAGGTTCTCCCAAAGGACAACCGCGGAAAGAATGGCTCTCCAGCCATTAGGATCCAACTGGGCTGGGGCCAATTTTATTGTCTGAAAAAGGCGACAGATGGGGACTAGAACAGGCAGTCGAACCCCGTAAATAAAGGCATAGAGTGGGAAAAAAATTCCATCATCGGTTAGAATCATGCAAGGTCTTTGGTTCGCGACAGTTACCGAGCACATCAAATTTTCTGGAAATTTGAAGGCCTCAGCCACCTGCTCAACCCAATCTTGGGTCATGGCACCACGGATATCAAGTGGAGATAAGGGTCTCTCAGCCCTCCCAGATATACCAGCTGGGTTATCTCTAACTGCCGCGGCATCATCTCCTGCACCCATTGGATGAACTCGAGTTGACTTCTTCTTCCATAGGCGCGGATTGAAAATCCTTCACAGACGCAGAGTCCGCGGAGTTTGAGTCTATTATCACGCAGTTTGGGCAATCCTTTAGTTTGCAAGGCCCTATTGATCTTAGAGGGGGCACATAAGTGAGTTCAGGAGGAGAGGTTCCAAAGTGCTTTGCCCAAAAGCCTATCTGAAACTCGTCTGGGTCAAAGCTCATATGGCTGCAGCAGTACCTGAAAAGCAGAGTTCGCAGTTAGGCACCGCAGCTAGTATGGTTTGGAAAAGACTTCAAGAAGCCGCGAGAAGATTATGTATAAATAGTGAATTTTTGTTAAGGGATCCTCTGGCCCTACTAGCCGCGACCATCTCCTAAATCAGCAGGGAACATATATAGCCGTGGATATAGGCTCAAATTGATTTAGAAATTCTTAGCCACGACCATTACTAAAATTGCTAAGTTTATTCAAGAGATCCGCGACAGAATGTGGGTATATTCATCAAAGTGTCGTGGAAGATAAATCCTAGAATTTAAGGGGCGTGGCTATCGGGCACAGTATGACGCACATAAGGACCACAACAGTTCATGGGAATGGAATATTAAAATCCTATCATGCCGCGGCCTATCTCTCAAACAGTTGAGTATCTATTGTTTATCCATTTTCAAGATCCAACACCCCGAATATGAAGAGTTTATACTGAGAACTTCAAGAACATCACGAACTCCAAGAACCATTATATGATTTCATGGGATTCAGCATACGAAGATTAATTCAAACAGTAATACAACTATTTTATCTATTGTTTGATTGTAGTTTAAAGACAGTCCAATTGAAACCCTAAAATCCTATCAAGCAATGAAGAAGCCTTTGTGTGTTTGGTTATTGAAGGAGTATAAAGCTATGAAATTGATGAAAAAGGATGAATGATCACAAAAGTTACCTGGAAATGAAGAAAGTCGCGATGCTCAGCCTCACACCACCTTGGAACCGCCACACACAGCCTCGAAGGGTCGTCAAAAAATGGATGGAGTTGCACACGCCGAGATTCGCTCTCGATTTGCTCTCAAAGTTTTGGAAACAAAATGAAGCCCACGGCCAGAAATAATTTATATAAGAGAGCGCAGAAGACGAATCGTCGCTCTAAAGACACCACGACACCTAAGCAGACTGATCTAAGCCGCAGCCCCAATTGATTTCCCTTGGCATTACGACTTGGGGGACTTATTAATAGTATAAATATATCACCCTGCCACAGAGGGTATTCTACTCCACATGCAGGGTGCGGCCATACCTCATACCACATAGAGGGCGTGACCCTTTAGAAGCACAGGGCGCGACCCTCCTCATCATAGGGCGCATCCCCCAACCAAACGCTACGAAGATGGCTATCACGGTGCGACCCTGACAATTATAGGGTGCGTCACACAACAATGGTTCACCAAGATGAAGTCGCGACACTACTCAGTAGAGAGCGCGGCAGCTTTGTCTCCAGTGCCACAGGATACAACACTCCTTGCCTTGCATATCACATCCCCCATATTCGCAACTAATCCAGACTTGATATACGTCACGTGCTCAGGGCACGTGACACATCACACATACCTCTTATAAATAGAAGACCACACCTCAAAAGAAGGGATCAATTCCCCTCACCCTAGCAGATTCTACAATATAGATTCTCTCTGCACAACCTCAACATACGACTTGGAGGCCACCCATTTACATCGCAGCCACCTCTCCGGCAAATCAGAATCCTGCCATGCACTCTCCTTTATTCTCTTACTTGTACGCCTCTTTAGGCACGATTATATTGTACAATGCAATGCATATAATTAGAACGGAGCAACACAGTGGATGTAGGCCTGTTTTAAAGGCTGAACCACTCTATATCTTGTCTTCTATCTCCCTTTACTTGATTTATTTTCTCATTACATATCTTACACTTGATTTGCTGGTATGAAAACGACTAGTGGACGATTTCTCGTATCATCAGACGGGAATGCATGAGCTTGAACTGGCGCTACTACCAGCGCCTGAGGCAGTGCCTGCTGTACAACTGCTAGAGCGGCATTTACCTCTTGGGCTACAATAGCGGCAACTTCTGCGGCATTCATGGATCCCTGAACTGGTGCAGGCTGTGGCTCTAGCTGAGCATCCTTGGGAACTCGCTGTGCACGTCGTGGAGGCATCTGAAATGAAAGAGAAGTCTTATAAGTCTACAGTTATTAACTAAAAATAGCTGAAGAGCGTAAAATACACATAAGAGTACAACAATCCTAAAATATAGGGCTCTATATCAAAGAATGCTACGCGGAAACATAACAAGCCGTACAGATCCTAAGGACACTAGAACTTGATGCTCTGATACCACCTGTGACACCCCGACTAATTAAATACCGGGTAGCAACTCCTTTATTCAAATTAATACAAAATGTAAAGTTGGTTCAGTTCATATCATCACTGTCGAAAAGAATTTTAACAATTACTAGCCACCTAATATTTAAAAAGGGAGTTGTCAATTTTAATCAAATTAGATTCACATGCAACAAGTAATAAATTATGAAATAATGATACCACAACCACAATACAGTCACATTACAATAATAAAGGAATAAATGAATCTGGAGTAACACTCCTCTGAGATAATCCAAAAATACTGAATAAAACTGGATACAAAGTTTGAATCATAATTTAATTACATCTAAAAACTGAAATGAAACTGAATAAATAAACTGTTACTAAGAAAGAAGGGGCGACATGCCCTACAGATGAATGAGTCTGAAATGGAGTCAAGATATAAAGTGGAGGTGTCTATAATCGAGGTCCTGTAACTTCCACAACAACTACAGCACGTCACTGGAATTGGGCTCCTAAGCTTGGTGTCCTTGTGGATGGGCACCTAAAAGGTTTTTACAAGAAAATAGATTTGAAAGCAAACGGGTCAGAGCCCGATTGTGAAAACAATTTAAAATACAGCAAGTGTTTGATATCATTAAATAGTGAATATAAAATACATGATAGTGCGTGCACTCACATGAGTTCCTCACCTCTCAACTAATTGTGCACTCCTACGTACCCATACCCATTCTAGTTATTCCACTAACTAACTAGTCTAATTCAATTTCTGGTTTTTCTATACTATTTATGGTTTAATTCCCGACATCTTAATATACACTGAGAGTTTTACTTTCATTCCTCAGGATTAGTTACAATAATTACTAAGAGTTTTCCCATTTTTAGCTCTAGAAAGATGTTACATTCATTCACACTTGCACTTATATAAACAGTTCATTTCAATATTCCAGTATATCACTCTCATCATAAATATACAATAATGGCACCCCTAGATTAAGCTATGGTGCACACATACTCTGCTATCAAATCCTGATACATCACGTACATAAGGATAATGTATTCCGAATCTCTCAGGAACCGTTTTGATAAGTCACAATCACACACAATGGAGGCGAACATAGTTCACATCACATGGGTCACGCACATACCTACGCTCCCATGATCAACAGACTTATTAACTCCTTAATAAGTCATTCTCTGACCTATGTCCTCGAGGTACCAATCTAAATCCCCCCCGTAGGCACACAAAGATTAGATGGCCCTGATCGAACGCCGACCTCCCGTGATAGCAAGTATGGTAGATATGTCATACACAGATAACCACATATACTAAGCATTCACACATCTTAGATATCTGATAATATTAATAGAGGTATATTTTACATTCCTATACCGTCATTAATGTAGTACACTTACAAGTCCCCAAATAATATACATCATAGATAGTCAACTCTTCTCACGTCGCAAATTCAAGTACTTATTTCCTAACCCATAGATGTCATCCCGTTTATTACAAAATTCTATGTTTTAATCCTCAACGTATTCCAATCTCACAACTATTCCCAGTAGTCAACAAGGGAAGGTTAACACTTAATTAAATAAGTCTATTGGAAGTTCGAAGTAAAATCAGGCATAAAAAGGCCATTATGTCAACTCGTTAGAAATCTAGTTCGAACGAGATAGTTCGAACGAGTGTCGTTCAAACGAAGATCTTCAAACGAACTCGTACTGTAATCTCGTTAGAAGTCTCGTTCAAACGAGGTCGTTCAAATGACCTGGGCATGTCTTCTAACGAGATGGCATCATGGCAGGGAACGCCCAAAAAGTTTTTCAACTTCGTTTTTCTTCAATTACTCATCTCTAAATCCATCCTAAAATCATCCAAATCATATTTTTAAGGTTCCTAAATTTTTCTAAACCTCCCTAGGTTACTTCCTAACATGATTGTTTGGGTTAATTCTTCCAAAGCCACATGTAAAATCCGTAAATCCCCAATTTTTCCACAAACCCTAACAATATGAACCCATAATTTATTTGAACATGAAAACTCCTTTTTAAATTCGTTTTTACATCACCAAATGTTATACTTTGATAACTAAATTCTTCCAGAACAGTTCTACATGCAATCCCTAACAATTTCTTTAGGTTTTCATCACTTTTTGACGACATATGTTAGTTTCCACACTAAACATGGAGGAAATATTCATTGCGAATAATGAAATCAAATCACTTGCCTCAGGTTTGTTCTTAAGATTTGTTGTCGGTGATTATAGGTTGATTCTCTCCTCTGTCTAGTTGAAATTCCCTCCAAAATGATGGTGATGGGAGATGGTTTGGTTTGGAACCTCTTTCAACCTCTCTCTAACTTCTCTCAAAACTCCCGTAGCCCACTCTCTTAATTTTGGCTGGTAATGGCCCTAGTGGCCTTTCTAATAATATTTAATTTAACTCTAAAATTTGTGGGTTTTAATCCCTAAATTTTTAAAATTACCAAACTACCCTTTGGGTTGCCGGTTTGGCCTAAAAATGCCTCGGGACCCAAACTAAACTCTCGGCTAGTGTTTTCTGACTATTTCGACCCTTCTAGACACGTTGGCGCACTCAAAATGACCATTAAATTGATAAAAATATAATTCACTTTTTAATTTAAATAAATTCATTCCTGATGCGACTAACACGCGCGTCCCGACTAAATTTCCCATATTATCGTATTTCTGCCTCGCAATAATTTTAATATTTTCAATACTCATATACTACCATATATTCTCAGTAATATTTTATTTTAACATAATAATTAAATACCAACTCACATCTCGCTAGTATTTACCTTCGAATTAATTTCCAAGTTAATTCTCATTTAATTCAATTAATCCATTAAATAAAAATCAATAAAATTACGAGGTGTTACAATGACCTTAATGACATCTGACCAAGATGGATTTCACTCGACTCCTTTGTTTTATCTTCAAAAAGAGCATTTATGAAAATAAGGCTCTCAAATGGGTCGGGCCAGGCCAACTCGATCAGTTTAACAGTGGCCCATGGGCTATGACGGGGCTTGGCGACCTGGTGACTCTTAACGGATCGAGCTAGTTTGACTTGAAATGTAATTATTGAGGCTCAATCCCTACTCGCTTCCAAGACTATAAAGGGCTAAATGGATGAGTCGGGCTAAACGGGACTAACCTGTCGAGCTTAATGGGTCAAAAATATTATTTTTTATATATAAATGTGGATTAGTTTGTACACTTATACTATAAATATGTATAATAAATATTTTTATGACTAAATAGAATGAGTAATGAAAAGAGAAGATTGGTATTTAAAAGAAAAAAATTATTAAAAATATATTTTTAATAATTAAACAAACTAAATGAGTTGGGCTTGTGGGTTAAGTTGACGGGCTTGATAAATGCGTCGGGTCGGGACATTCCGTCCGAGCAAAATGGGGAGGATATGGTACCCATGGACCTACCATTAGGGTACCAGGCTACCCATAACCTATTTAATAAATGGGATCGACTGAGCTACACCCGTTAGGGCCGGGTTTGACTGAACGGATTGAATGACCCACAGGCTTTTTTGAGAGGCTTATTTGAAAATGAAAGAATTACAATGGTCTTATCATCGGTTTAGGACGTTATGGCCCTAAACTTCACCATCAAAGAAGACACCTAAGTGGGATCCGATCAAGCTCATTTTTATTCAACTCCTTTATTTTTTGACGTCCATAAGAACATATAGGAAAAGTAACGAATTCCAATGGTTCGATCATTGATAATGGATGTTATTGCCTAAATATTCACCATAAAAGAAGACAATCTCAATGAGATTCGATCAAGCTTATATTCTTCAAAATCATTTATTTTTTCTTCACCAAGAATATATCTAAAATCAAACGAAATCCAGTAGTTCGATCATCGGTTATGGACATTATGTTCCAGAAATTCACCATAAAAGAAGATGACCTTAATAACAACCGACAAAGCTGATTTTTAATGGACTCCTTTTTCTTATTTTCAGAAAAACATATCTGAGAATCAACAAATTCTAACGGTCCAATCATCGGCTATGGAGGTTATGGACCTGAATTTACTGTCAATGAATATGACCTTAATGACATTCGATCAACTTTATTTTCACTGGACTCCTTTGTGTTGTCTTCAGCAAGAACATGTTTGAAAATCAACAAATTCCAACGGTCCAATGACTTTCTATGAAAGTTATGGGCCAGAGCTTCACCTTGAAAAAATATGACCTTAATAGCATTCAATCTAGCTAGTTATCATTGAACGCCTTTATTTTGTCCTCAATAACAGTATATTAAAAAATAAAGCTCTCAAATGGTCTGGGTCGGGCCAACCCGAGCATTTAGAAAGCAACCCATGGGTTGAGACATGGTGGGCTGGTGACTTTTCACGGGTCGGGTTGTCCTGGCCCAAAATATCGATATTAAGGCCCGAGACCTACTCGTTACCCAGAGGGCTAAATGGATGAGTTGAGCTAAACGGTCGTAAACTGTTGGGCTTAATGGGATAAAAACATTATTTTTATATATAAATGTGGATTAGTTTGTACACTTATACTATAAATATGCATAATAAATATTTTTATGACTAAACAAAATGAGTAATAAAAAGAGAAGATTGATATTTACATGAAAAAAATTATAAAAAATATATTTTAGTATTTAAACGGACTAAATGAGTTGGCCTTGTGCAGTGGGTTACACGCTCGATAAATGCGTCAAGTTGGAACAGCTCAATCGGGATAAATGGGTAGGGTCTGAAGCACGTGCCCTACCCATTAGGGTAACGGGATGCCCATAACCCATTTAATAATTGGGCTGGGTCGATTTAAGCCTGTTTGGTCGGCTTAGACTAAACAGAGCGAGCGGTTTGCAGTTTTTTGGATAGGCTTATTTGAAAATGAACGAATTTCAACGGTATGATATTCGACTTTGGACGTTATGGCCTAGAAGTTTACCATCAAAGAAGATCCCTCAGTGACATCCGATCATCCTAGTTTTCACTGGACTCGTATGTTTTTTCTTTCCCAAGAACATATCGAAAAAATAATGAATTCCAACAGTCCGATCATCGGTTTTGAACGTTATGGCTCATAAATTCACCTTAAAAGAATGAGACTTTAATAAAATTTGACCCAGGTGATTTTTAGTGGACTCCTTTGTTTTGTCTTCAACAAGAACATATCTAAAAATAAAGCTCTCCAATGGGTTTGACCGTGCTAACTCGACTCATTTAAAAGTGGGCCATGGGATGTGAAGGGGCTTGGTAGGCTGCTGACTCTTAACGGGTTGGGTTGTCCACACCCGAAATATTATTTTTAAAGCACAAACTCTACCCGACTCAGACTACAAAGGACTAAATGGATGACTCACGTTCAATGGGCCAACCCTTACGGGCTTAATGAGCCAAAAATATGATTTTTTATATATAAATGTGGACTAGTTTTTACTCTTATATTATAAATATGCATAATAAATATTTTTATGACTAAATAAAATGAGTAGTGAAAAGAGAAGATTGATATTTATAAGAAAAAAATATAAAAAAATCATATTTTTAATATTGAAACGAACTAAACGATTTGGGCTTGTAGGCTGGGTTAGCGGGCTTGAAAAATGCGTCGAGCCGGGACGCCTTGGCCGAGATAAGCTGGTAGGATGTGTTGACCATGTCCCTACCCATTAGGGTACTGGGCTACCCATATACATGATGGGCAGAGCTAAGACCATTTAGTCGGGTTGGACTAAATGGAGCGAGCAATTCGCGAGCTTTTTGGAGAGGATTATTTGAAAATGAAGGAATTTTAATGGTACAATATTCGACTTTTGACGTTATTGCCCATGACTTCACCATCAAAGAAGACACATAAGTGAGATCTGATCAAGATGATTTTCACTCGTCTCATTTGTTTTGTCTTTTGCAAGAACATATCTAAAAATTAACGAATTCCAACGGTTTGATCATCGATAATGGATGTTATCCAGATATTCGCCATCAAAGAAGACAGCGTTAATGAAATTCGATCAAGCTGATTTTCTATGGACTTCTTTGTTTTGTCTTCGTTAAGAACATATCTAAAATTCAACGAAATCCAACTATAAGATCATAGGTAATGGATATTATGTCCCATAAATTCTCCATTATGACTTTAATAAAATGTGATGAAGATGATTTTCATCGGACTCCTTTTCCTTATCTTCAGAAACATCATATATGAGAATCAACGAATTTCAAGGTGGGATCATCGACAATGGACGTTATGACCCAGAACTTCACTATCAATGAAGACGACCTTAATGACATTCGATCAAGCTAATTTTCACTGGACTCCTTTGTGTTGTCTTCAACAAGAACAAGTATGAAAATTGACAAATTCAAATGGTCCGATCATCGTCTATGAAAGTTATGGGCCAAAGCTTCACTATAAAATAAGATGAACTTAATGACATCCGAGATAGCTCATTATCAATGGACGTCTTTATTTTTTCCTCATTATGAATATATATGAAAATCAGGCTCTCAAATGGCCTTGGTCCGGCCAACTCGACTGTTTAGAAATGACCCATAGGCTGAGGCTTGGCAGGCTGGTGACTTTTAACGGATCGGGTTGCCCTAGAATATAAGTATTGAGTCCCAAGGCCTACCCGTTACCCAGACTCTAAAGGGATAAATGGAAGGGTCGAGCTAAAAGAGCCTAACCTATCGGGCTTAATGGGCTAAAAAGGTTATATTTTTATATATAAATATGGATTAGTTTGTACAATTTTATTATAAATATGCATAATAAATATTTTTGGGACTAAATAAAATGAGTAATAAAAATAGAAGATTGGTATTTATAAGAAAAAAATTATAAAAAATATATTTTAATATTTAAACAGACTAAACGATTTGGGCCTGCGGGGTGGACTGACGGGCTTGATAAATGCGTAAACTGGTAAGGTGTGGAGCCCATGCCCTAACCATTAGGGTAACATGCTACCCGTAGTCCATTTAATAAATGCGATAGGCTGAGCCTGTTTGATTAGGTTGGACTGAATGGAGCGAGCGATCCGCGGGCTTTTAAGAGAGGCTTATTTAAAAATGAACGAATTTTAATGATATGATATCTGACTTTGGACGTTATGGCCCACAACTGCACCATCAAATAAGATTCCTTAGTGACATCCAATCAAGTTGATTTTTACTAGACTCCTTTATTTTTTTTGGTCGCAAGAACATATCTGAAAATCAATTAATTCTAATAGTCCGATCATCGGCTATGGACGTTACGCTCTAAAAATTCACCGTTAAAGAAGACGACCTTAGTGAAATTTGACCAAGTTCATTTTCAGTTGAATATTTTCTTTTGTCTTCGATAAGAATCTATTTAAAAATAAGTCTCTCCAATGGGCCGGGCCGGGCCAGCCCCATCTGTTAAGAGTGACCCATGGGTTGTGAAGGGGCTTGGTGGTAATGAGTGACCAGTCCTCTACCAAAAAAAATTAGAGTCTCATATGGCTCATTCTTAGCATCACTGTCGAGATTTAAATAATTACTAACCACCTATTAGTTTAACATGTTGTGTAAAATTTTAGTCTTTAATTATAATACCAAAGGTAAACCATTCACCACAATCTCATTCACAATAAACAATATAAATAAGCACACAAATAAACAAGTATAAATGTGGAAATAAATAAAACCAAGTACCGAGTAAAGCATAATTACTAAGAATTCAATATAATCATCCGAATTGAACTAAATAAAACTAAAAATAAATAAATCTAATAAAAGGGTCGACATTCCCAACCAATAACTGGAATGGAACCTAATATAAGATAACAATGATAGGATCGGCTACTCCAAGACCTGCAAGCCTCCACATCCGCTGTAGCTACATGACCTTAGAAGGAAGAATCAGGTTGGGCATCCTCGTGGTTTGACACCTAAAGTTTTTGAAAATATTTGATGCGGATCAGAGCCCAAACCCTTTGAAAATATTTAGCAAGTAAATAAAATGCAGTAATGAAAATGTAAAGGGATTTTCCATATTTAAGCTGGTAGCGCACTCTCATGAGATGATCCTCACCCCTCATCTAATTTGCGCACCTAACGTATGCTTTTTACCCCTCCTAGTTATGCTACCCCACCTAACTATCCCCGTCACTAATCTCAATATAACACACTACCCAACCTCGAGTATATTATTTCATATGTGATTCCTTAATTAGCTTATTCCTTTGCTTAATTAATTCTCAATTATATTATCATGAACTTGTTCTGATAACTTTACTCCAGTTATTAATAAACATTCACACTTCAGATCTTAGGCCCGTATATAATTATCTTCAAATTTATATATGTATGTTCATAACACATCAAATGTGTGTATATATATATATATATATATATATATGTAAGGACACAAATTTCTAATTGAGTCCATATATAGTTTTGGCTCAATTCCGGACAAAAACATTTATTCACAGGATAGTATTCAATTGTAATATTCTCAAGCCTATGAAGTGTATGTTGAAGACGTAGCGGCAAAGAGTATAAAGCTTCATCAAATATGCCATTTTGCGTGCTTCGTTTCTACGTCATCAACTATGGTTCCATGCTCCCAAGGTATGAATGCAATTATATTTATATAGGAGCTTGGAACAATATTTATTGGGTGTTAGGTTTAATAAAAACAATGTTTTACTTTCAGAATAATTTAATTGGAACTTTAATTTAAAGTATATAAAGTTTCTGGGCCAAAATAGAATTTTAGAAAAATTTCTGGAAGTCGTTCGAAATCTCGTTCGAACGAGTTTTTTGTTCTAACGAGGTTTCGTTCGAACGAGACTGCCAACGACCCTAAACTGGTCAGTCGTTCGATATGTCGTTCGAACGAGTTTGGTCATTCTAACCAGATATCTAATGATTTTCTAACGAGCCCAGTCTGGTCGATCGTTAGAAGTCTCGTTCGAACGAGAGTCAATATCGTTCGAACGAGAATGCCAGGCGGGAACAGTTTTGAGCAGTTTTTGACAGTTTTTACCCCATTATCCCACTTGTTTCTTAACTGATTTTTTAAGGCTTAATTAAGGACGGGAATCACTTTTGAAGGGGTATCTTTTTCATACCACACAAACTCCTAGAGAGTGTTTTGAGAGAAAAATTGTTTAAGGAAAAAGATCAAGTTTTGAGTGTTATTCTTTAAAGAAAAATTCATACACACTCTAGTCTACACCCAATTGTTTATCCAAGTTTCTATATACATATCTTTACTTGGAGTTTGGCACCGGGTTTGCTTTTACATACCATCACAAAGAAGAAGACGTTTTGTGGCGATTTTACTCACTTGGAGAAAGGCTCCAAGTGTGGGTGACGGTGACCATACAAAGTCCTATCGGTGGATTCCGAGATCGCGGTGGAGCTCCGTGGTTGTCCGCTAGGAAGGGGTTTCTACAAGGAGGAGCATCGGGGCTTGAGAGGGTTCGAGTCGAGTGTTGTAAGTCTCTTGTCTTGTAATTATAATTCCGTATCTAGTGGACTTGTGGCTAGGGCCGTCCGAGGTTTTTTCCCGTCTTGGGTTTTTCCTCGTACATCGCGGCGTAGTGTGACATTGTTTATTTTATCTTGCAACAAAATTTAAGAACGCATGTTTTAGGATTAATTCAAGATAAAATTTGGTTTATTTATCACACTCACTTTAAATGGGACTTTAATTTAATATTGGGTAAAATTGTGTAATTCAAGTCACTTGCATTAATTTGGTTTGGCCTAACTTGGAAATATGAACAATCATAATTTAGGCAAATTCTAGGACTTGGATTTAATTGGACTTAATCGTTTAAAGTGTAAATTAATTACTTAGTTTGTTTAAGTTAATTCTCACTTTATTTTGTTTATGTTAAAATTGGAATTTTAGTATTTGAGTTGAACCATCACATCGATTTTACGCTTCCGCATCGAGATTTAGTTTTAAAAGGAAATTACAAGTTTGATTTTAATTGCAAAGAAGTTTTTTTTTTAAATCCGGGGACCCTCAAATTCCAACAATATATATAGCCACAGTGCCTTATAGTATTTCCTCGCTGGATGCAAAATCACTAGCATGCTATCAACATCCAGGAGTATCTACCTTAACCAGGGCAATCGGGTCGGAATCTCACCACCAAACCCAAAATAAAAATGGAAATCGGATGCGATAACGGTCTTAAGTCCGTGGGTCACAACCATACCACATTATTCTGTGAACAAACCTATGACCCAAGGGAACGGTACTACCTCTGCTGGGATTCGCCAGAGTGAGCTCCCATGGGGCGCAATATCCCTAGATAGAATATCCTCTAGGATGGGTGTGTTTCATATATATATCATACCACGTATATTATTATTCATATATATCACATAATTCGGATAATCCGTGCCTAACCCGAAGCACTAGCCTAAATATGTCGAGTCTACCCCTGACTCTTAAATATTTAATTAACCCTCTATTAATTGATTTCACACATACATTATTAATTCCGGGCATTAAGACCTTTTCGACCAACCCATATCCTAAGTTACCCTAATTCCCAACCGAATAAATTAATTTGTATTTCCGAGCATTGTTCATCCCAAATGCCTATCTTTCCTCATTCCAGGTTTTCTTCAAACTATATCAAGGTCAAATAAGGTCCCTAAATATTTTTCAGAAATCATACTTCCATCTAAGGACATCTCAAAAAATCCCGGACCCCAAAGCAATCAATAAAACTATTATGAAAAAGACTTGGCTAAGTAGGGTAGCCAAACCGGTTCATCCAGGGGGTGAATCGGTTCTCCCCTGTACGCAACACAGGTCGGGACTGCTATTTTCTTCATGGGTTTTACCCAGGTGTTCACCCCTAAATAAGTCCCAATCTTCATCCCAAGGCATAACATCATTACTCTATCAATTACCAACCTAAGGACACATATTTGATAGTCTCAATTCATCAAAATCAATTCTAATAATTAGTGGGATTTAATTATCACTTTTTAGCATTAATTATCTCTTAATTCTAATGAAATTTCTAAATTTCATAGTTTAAGATCACACCTTTTTTATTCAATTTTAGATTTTTCCATTCAAGAATAGTATTTATATTTTTCATTTGTTGGTTTTTCTAGCAAGAACCTACTTTTCTTGTGGGATTTATTCTAACAAGATCATAAGGAATTATCATCAATTTCACTTTTATCAAAACCCATTTACATGTTAATTACCACCCCAAAATTTGTTACAAGTCTACCAAATTTTGATATGAACATAAAACTAAATAAAAACATTAAGCAAGTTTAGTCACTTTCCCTAAATATAGAATGGATTATGATTTTCTTCTTGTAGGATTGAATCTAGCTAAGAACTACCAATGATTTGTCCCCAATTAAGCCTTCTCTTGAATCCCTTGTGTTTTTTCTTCCTCTTTCCTCACCACATTATCTCTCAGATATTTTATTATGTAAAGTGGCTGCCTCCTAACCCTTAAGCTATTATTTAAAGACCTAATACAGAAGTTAGGTTAACCCCATAGCGTAAAAATACCCATATGCCCCTAAGTGGGTTCCGACCAGTCTTAAAAGACCCCATCATCCAATATCTACCCTGGGCACTTATTTTTTACTATTTCGACCTATTCTGGATCAACCGTGCACTCGAAATCATCATCCGAGTTACTAAACATAAATAGACAATCTCAACCCACCCGTATATCCCACTTGAGATATCGTCAATCCCCGTCATTTCTAGCCACTTATGATGTACTAACTGTAAGAGGGTACTTTAGATTATAGATGGAGGCGTAACCCCTATTTGAGTATGGTAATGATAAGCTAATTGGCCAAAGCTTTGGATTAATGATACGGCTTGAAAACACAAACTTAATGAATATAAGCTCACTTTAAACTCATAAATCTCTCATGTATAACTCAGAAAGTGGTAGTGGAACTTAAAAGTAACTTAGCTAGAGGGAGAGAGAAGTACGCACCCTAGATACACCTTGGTAGGCAGGTAGAAAACACATCAAACACCCTTAAGAATCTCTGTCAAGTATTAAAAGCTTCGTAATAAATAACAATGGTGGGTGAGTAAGCTCTCTGGTTTGCAATAAATCTCTCTAATGTGTATTCTCTCTAGCAATAACTTCTGAACTCTCAAAAGATCATCCTCTCCTCAAAGGTAATTAGGGTCCTTAAATAGCCGCCCACACCACCCCCGAGGCAACTCAGTCATTTAAGACTATGAAAGACATCCCTCATACTTTATGTCACAACATTAAATGCCTGATGCACTAGTTGTCTCAATGTCATAAACATTAAATGCCAAGACATGCCTTTTGCCTAACCATTGTATGTCAGGGGGCTGTTGTCGCAGAGGTAGCTCACCAACTACCTGGCAGCCCTAAATACCACGGTGGTTTACTCAAGTGCAGGTCTGACATTGTTTAGCCAGCTAGTGACATCACCTACAGTAGATGTGACATTAAGTAGAGGGTTGCCTGGTTCATAACTGAATGCCCGATGGAATTCCAAGCTGATTCTCCCGAAGTTCCACGGTCAGGGTCCTTCAGTGTTTTACGAGGAGTATATTAGATGGTCCAGATAAGCCCTAATGGTGCCTCACTTCTCAATCCTCAAAACTAAGTCCCTCTAAAGTTCCCACGACAAGGTCATTCGATAGAGCATGAAAGCTCTCCCAGGCCCTGCCAAGCCTGGTCTCTCGCGAGTACCGTTTGACCTCACACAAACTCAATATTGATCTCGTTACAACATTGCAACCATTATATCTTACAGTCAACATAAACAGAAATACAAAATGACTAATACGACAAACTAAAGTATGAGTTGCCATGCCAAGCTGCCCTGCTTGAGCTGCCGCGCTTAAGTTGCCTCGATTTCTTAATCTCAAACACTATTGCCAATTAGGGAATTATCCCTAATCTCAGGATTACCTTCAAGCCCCCTCTACATTTTCCCCGTCGTGGAGAGATTTATTGGAATAATAAATGTCTACACGAAACTTCTTAATCCAATGAACCTTCTCTGTGTGAAAAAATTATGGCCTTCTTTCCCTCGTTAGAACCGCAGCGTTATAATCTCTTGAAAAAAGTAAAATTCTCCCCGATGTACCTGAGCCGAAGCGCCATAACTCATTGGTGCTTGGGCGAAGGGACATCCCCACTTTTCTTGATGCTGAGCCTCAATCGTTCTAGCTTTATTATTTAAAATTCTCTAAAGAGGCCTACTAAACGTCTCAAATACTCATTTGGGTTGGTAAGTAAAATTCTCCCTTAGGATGATTCGCTGTGTTCGGAAAAGCAGAAATACTTCCCGATGTAACTGAGTCACCCTTTGAATAAGGTTTTTCCGAATCGTTGAAACATATTATCCGTTGGTCGTTGATGGATAAGTCTAACACCAATTTGGCACCAAAACATAAACTTGGTTAAGAAGGCAACCCCTTCTATTTCCCAGACATCGCTTCGTATTCGACGTAACGCTGTCTTTTCGGCTGTTGATACCCTTCCTGAGATACCACGTGTTCATTTGAAATGATTATAGGCAACCCTTGCACGTGTGATGGTGGGAAACTCCAACTGTCAAGTTTGAAACCCTTCAAACGTCTATTTTATTTCAAAACCCTTATATCTTCATCTTCTTTATCTTCTTCAAACTCCTCGCTTCCTTTAGAGAGAGAAACTCTATGAGACCTCTATTATTTCCCTCCTCTTTACGTAGTTTCCTCCTTCTTTCACCCTTTTGCACCACCATTTGCGGTTATGCTCCTCTCGCCTTGCTCTTAGCCCTTCTTACCCGGCTGTACCACTCATCAAAGCTTTCTCATAGCTTTTTCAAGTATTTCCATGGTTTCTACCACTACCCAGCCAGGTTCCCCTTCTGCCACTGCTGGTGCTTCCACCGCCCTTAGCGGTGCTGCCCTGGTCGCTGACCGTCAAGAGCAACTACGATTCTATCACCGGGTACCCATCTTTGAAGAAGAAGATGATAAATTTTTTGAGGTGTGCAAGACCTTCCATTTCTCATCCAAGTTCGATCCATTACTGTTAGGTGATGAAGAAGTGGATTCGTCGAAGTGGGGCTATCTTCCACCCGAGGGGACTCTGCGCTTCTGTTTGGATCGTGGTGACTTTCCTTATTCCCAGATCGATTTCGAAGCACCTGGGGGGTCACCAGCCCATTTTACTGCTTAGCACACACATATGCAGAGCTCCCATGCTCTGCTCTTACGAAGGTTGGGCTGCATCGAGCCTACTGATTTGGAAAGTTCACCCTCTCGACGCACAATGCGGCACTTCAAGTGCTAGTCTCCCGATGGAACATCACAACCCACATCTTCTTCGATGCGTGGGGGGAGTTTACTGTTATGTTGGAGGATCTCTGTGAACTCCTTGGGTTTGAGCCCATGGGTGAGTTTACCTATCACAACGAGCCTTTGGTTGCTGAGGAGGCTACCGATCGGGTCGAGCTGGATAGGATCTGCTGCAGTTGCACCGGTCCCTCAAACAAAGCCACTTTTGCCCCCTTATCAATTATTTCTTCGAAGCTCCAACGTCGAAGGATGCCAGTGATGTAACGGGCTGTGGTAGAGGTACCTCCCTGGAACTACCAGCCTACATACTGGTACTACTTTCACACTTCTTTCTTACTGGAAAGCCCAATGATCAGCCCATGAGGGACTTGATAAATATTTTTGTTCGTTTAGCCAGAGGATTCAACCTACCTCTGGCCGCCATCGCCTTAGGGTCCCTCTACACCTGGTTGGATCGAACCCATATTGACATGGAGCGATCACTGATTCGTTATAACTTGTCGAATTTTGCCAACACCATCATATTGACTGGATTCCTCTATACCCGCTTTCCTGCTATCACTGCGAAGTCAGTTTCCCTGCCCGTGAGCGAAGGAATTAAGCCCCCACGCCTCCTGTGTTTCCATAAGAAGCAAAGTCGAAAGGAAATAATGGGGTTTTTTTACCACCTAGGCTCCTTCGTAATGAGGCCATAGAGCGAGTCCACTTTTACCCATTGTTGGGAATTCTTACCTGCTGCAGCCACAACGATCAGATTTAACCAGGTTGTAGAATATTCGTCACAAGTTGTAGTGTTTATTTTCACCCGGGGTTCCTCCCCTCTTATACTAAATGGGGCTATAGTTCTGATCCTTACAACCCTGATAGATGCAGCAAGTAATTCGGGTTCGACCAGGGGGCTCCTCGACCCGTGTTCCAGGATAACCACTCGAAGGCCACCTTTGTTGAGGCATGCACTTTCTATAATGCCCCTGCAGTGCTTGGTGTGACATCCACCATTGATGGGCGTGTCACCCTTCTGAGTGCTACTAGGAAGGGAGACGTATCCACATCCTTTGCCACAAAGTTCCATCTGGAGCAGTTGGCCATGATTGATGAGTACATCCAGTCCCCCTCAATATCCCCCATTCCTTTCCTTTTCTTCTTCTAAGTTGGGTCTAAAAGGGAACTCCTTGCTTGGGGTTGAGTTTCCCTTAAGCAAAACTATTAAAGAGTCTCTTGATGAACTCCCCCCTCATTGCCCAATGATCCCAACGCCACCTCGAAACCCAAGGCCGCTGCTACTCCCAAACCATCTGTCCCCACGGTCGAAGCTGCCACGGGAGAAGGGCCTTTTGAGCCCCCTGCCAAGATAGCCAAAAAGTCCAAGTCTAATAAGGCTAATGCCAAAGATCAAATGCAAACTCCATTGGGGGCATTCCCGATCGCCTTCCTTCCCCCTTCTATGTCTCCGAAACTAGCTAAAGAACTGAGGAGACGGGTAGAGGCCGAAGTTTCCCGAATAAATGCTGAATTCCAACGGTGCGCAATGCCCGTTCCTCCTCCGAGTGCATTCCCCAAAATAGTGGTGGATCCTAGGGAGCCCCGTGCAAAGAGAAGAAGAATGTGAAAGGTTTCTGAAAGTGGTGGTGCTACGGGCTCAAGAAGGAAGACACTGGGTACTAAGCCTCGGAAGAAACAGACATCTGAGCGACCTCCATCACGAGCTCCTTCTGCCCCTGCTCCTTCATCGTCATCACCAGTGGTTATATCCTCTCGTTCTCCCTTCGAATCTTAGGTATATGTGCATTCTTTATTTCTCATTCTTCTCCTCTTGACATATCGTTCTAACTTATTACCTGTTGTCTTTGTTGCAGGGATCTGAGGAAGTGAGGGTATGTCCTCCCAGTCCCCCCAGCCCCGCAGTGAGCCTTTTCATGGGGGGACATTGCAGTATCCCCCAGCCTTTGCCTCCCTTCCTCGTTCTCCTTTAATCAGCCTTACCTATTCGCGCCGTTCATCTTCTTATTGGTCCACGGATGCCACCACGGGGACTGCTGAGATTCATGACCAGCCCGAGGCAACTGTTTCAGCTTCTTCTGAGTTTCCCTTGGAGCCAGAGGTCTCTCTACCCCTTGCTGTAGTCGAAGAAAGTGCCCCGCAGGTAAACTTCTTTCCCAGCCTTACACCCTATGTTTTCCCCATTATTTTATTATTTAATTATAACATGTCGGGCAATTGTAGGTGGAAGTGGCGTCGCTGATAGCCAACATTCTCCTTCCTCTGTCATTGATAAGGACCATTGCCACGGTCCCTCTGTTCAGTTCCATAACGGGGGTAAGCTAAGTGTATTGCCTTTCTCTTATCCTTTTTTTCATTTATAGCTTTCTCCAAGTCTTTCTTCGCCTTTTGCACTGAGTGGCCTTATCCCTCCTTAAGCCCAAGTTGGTGCAACTGCTCTCGTTGGGGCATCTTTGGAAGGTCCAACATCTCCTTCCGATGATGCTCCCATGTTATCCATTGTACCCTATGGCGACGAGGGGAGTGTGCCCACCCCTGAAGTGTCTACATCCAAGGGCTCCGTTGAGGCTGCTAAGGTAATGAGCTCGCCTCCCACGGTTTCTAGCATTATGGCACCTATGGTAACTACTAATCTCTCTCCTTCTGCTTCTGAGGTACTTCTCTGGTTCCTCTGTATTTCTTAGCTTCTCAAACTCCACGTATAACGGTGACTTAATAATACGAACACTTATTAAGATTTTCACAAACCCTACCTATAACGGTGACTTAATCAATGCAAACACTTGTAAAGTTTTTATTTTCATAAGCTCCACCTATAGCGGTGGCTTAACAACGCAAACACTCGTTAAGATATTTTCACAAACTCCACCTATGATGGTGACTTAACAACGCAAACAATGACGGTGACTTAACAATGCGAGATTTTTCATAAACTCCACCTATAACGGTGACTTAACAACGAAAACACTTGTTAAGTTTTTTTCTCACAAACTCCACCTATGACGGTGAGTTAACAACGCAAACACTTGTTAAGATTTTTGCGTGAGCTCATTATTTCTTCCCACTTGTTCTCAGGTTACTCGGGAGGGTTCTCTACCAGTTCCTTTGCCTGTTGCCTCGCCACATCATGAACCTGTCTCCTCCGAGGAATCGAGCCATGATGATTAAGGTTCCACGACAGGTGATGCTGCGGAGAGCGAATCTGGGTGTGTGCTTCCTCTGCCGAACTTGGCTCCTCCCGCTTTTTGTCTGATGGTACACCAACGCTCTCCCCAAATTCATGCCAACCATCCCCTAGTCATCGAGTAACTTGTAAGCCATCATCCTGAGACCTTCACGATGGGTTGCCTACGTTCAAACATCCCAGTTATGAGCCATAGGCTTTAAGACATGTCCATCGTGATTACTGAAATTATCGACACTCTAACTGCGGGTGTGACCAGACCCCTCCTCAACCAGTTCTTCGGCTATCTGAGGGAGCTGGGTCATGATGGGTTCTGCCTTGACTGGCTTATAGCTTACTTAAAGACTCTGAAGAACTAACGATTGGACAGCCAGAGGGAGCTCCTTCAAAAACATCGGGAGGATCAGCGTGCCTAGGAAGCTAAGTTGGCCGAGCTAGCACCTCTCCTTGGAGCCATTGACAGGGAGGTAGAGGACCTCTAAGGGGATCTACGCGTGGCGAAGTCAAAATGAGAGAAACTCCTGATCGAGCGTACACAGGCGCAGACAAGGTTAGAGGTCTTTATAAACGCCCAACAGTCCTGCCAAGCAGCCTCTTCGGGTCTCCCTGGAGATTTATTTTCTACCCCTGATCTGTGGTTCCTCCTGGGTTAATGAGTTTCTTGTATATATATTTTTTCCTTTCCTCTTATGTAATCCGTGGGCAATAGTTCCCATTTTTATAATTCCCCAAAGTATATGAATGGAAAAGAAAACTTATTCCCATGCTACTTCTTTTTTTACAGCCATTTACATAGATCATGACATGAAGTTTTGTAGTTCTTTCATCTCTATTTGAATTAAAAATAAAGAGAACATTCATAAACAAAATGAACTCGTATATTCATATCAGTTAGATACATCGGTGATTCCAAACGTAATTGCTTACACATGATAGACCTTCAATCATTTGTTGTTAATCTTAAATGGCCTATCTTCTTCTATCTTAGAAATTAAGCAATAACCTGAGTCATGAGCCTCCTTTATGATGAAAGTTCCCTCCTAATTCGCTGCAAACTTAGGTAGCGGAAGCCCCCTAATATAGTTAACTGCTGCCCTTAATACCAGATCTCCTTCCACGAATTTCCTTAGTCTCACCAAGTTGTCATATGCCCTGGAGAGCTGCCTCGTATACATTTGAAAGTGTTGCATTGCATTATCCCTGTGCTCATCCAATGATTCCAACTATACGTGTCTATTCTGAGGGTGCATGCTTCTTCGCAGAGCATATCGAGCCGAGGGAACCTCTAACTCCATTAGGAGAATTGCCTCATCCCAAAAAATAAGAGAGAACGGCATATACTCCGTAGGCTTCCTCTTAGTCGTCCGATAGGCCCATAAAACGGCTGGTATCTTATCATCCCACGATCCTGGGAAATCTTCTATCGTTTTAGCCAAGATATTGACTAAAGTCTTGTTAGTTACTTCGGCTTGACCGTTCCTCTTTGGTTATGCCACCGTCGAAGTGTGGTGGACGATGGAGTATTTATCTATGAGCATTATTACCTCTGAGTTGACGAAAGGGGTTTCGTGATCTGAAAGAATGACCTTTGGGATCCCAAAACGGCAAATGATATATTCTCTGATGAAGTTGCTCACTACCCTTGCTGTTGGCTTTCTCAACGGTATCTCTTTGACCCATTTTGTGAAACACTCCGTTGCCACTAGGATCCATATTTTCCCCCTCGACGAGGGGTGTATTGCCCCTACTAGGTCAAACACCCATGTGTAAAAAGGATAAGGCGTTGACAGGGAGTATAGGTCCACTGACGGGTCATGGATCATATTTCCATAAAGCTAGCAAGCCTTGTACTTTCGAATAAACTCGGTAGAATCTTTCTCCATCGTTGGCCAATAGTACCCCAAAGTCATCAACTGGTCATATAACTTGGCCCCTTATATGAGCTGGATCATGTGCCTGTTTGAGAACCTCAGCCGCTTCTTCCTGCATGATGCAACATAATGGCCTGTTGAAGTACCCCCTTTGATAAAGCTGCCCCTCTTGGGCATAGAATCTTGGGGCCGTTCGCCGGAGTTCCATTGCATCAATTTTCTCTGTTGGGATAACTCCATCTTTAATGAAGTCAATATAGGGTTATCTCCAGTCACGAAATGACATTCTTCTGCCTCGAAGAATAACTGGAATTTATCGCACCTCCGTTGTAACTCGGCTGCGTCCTTCTTCATCCTAAGCCAGAAATACCCTTCCCTTTAAATTCTTATATAAAGAGGAATCTCAGTCGTTTTGCAGTGTTCTTCATGCGTTTTCTTCAATTTTTTCCCTGCTTCTTCTGGGCCTATGCACCTTGACAGCTATCCTCCTACATTTATGAAGTAGAGGTTCCATTAGTTTGTAAAGTACTGGGCCAATTCTTTGAGCCCCATCGTTCCTTCACCAGAGTCTAGTTGCCTCTTAATCTCTCCCCTCCAATCCGCGTCCTCCTCCATTGGTAAAATTGATTATACCATCAAAGGAGCTGTTCTTTGTTAAATCACGACAGTATTTGTATCGCTCCTCATGATTATTTTTTGGGAAATGGTGGCATAGGCATCTAGATGTCGGTTCATCATTCTAGGCTACCTTTTGACTTTGGTTTGATGGAACTGGCAAAGAAGTCTCTGGATGATTGTTCTATAGGGCGGCAAGCCAATGTGTTTCAACACGTACTCCCCGTTTACTTGTTGAACCACCAAGTTTGAATCCCCCTTGATGCAGAGTGAATGGATCCCTCTTTAAAGAGCCTCTAGTATTCCTAACACCAACGCTTCATATTCTGCCTCGTTGTTAGAGCAAGGGAAATCTAACTTGTAGGAAAGGAAAATCTCCTCCATTCCTTTTGAAAGAATGACACCTGCCCCTACTTTATTTTCTGTCGATGACCCATTGAACTGCATTATCCATTCCTCATCTGTTGCGCCTAGATGGTTGGCCTGTAAATCGTCTCCTAGAATATCTTCTTTGGGTGGCTCGATGGTTCCCGAAGGGAAAATGGCCATCAGATCAACGTACGCCTGGATTTTAATTGCGCGAGGAACCATGCACTTCAAGTCATATTCAAAGAGGATAAGGAACCATCTAGCTGCCCTGCCAATCAATATGGTTCTTGCAAGCAGATACTTAATGTGGTCACATCTAGTTACAATATGAATTGTAAAAGACAACATATAATGTCTAAGTTTTTGCGCTACAAATACTAAGGCTAAACAATGCCTTTCTAAGCTACTATATTTGACTTTCGGCCCATGGATGATCCTGCTGAGGTAATAAACTGGTTGTTCTTTCCCATCGATCTCTTGTGCCAGCAAGCTCCCATGAACCTTGTGGTGGATATGAGGTACAGCTGCAACAGTATTCCCGCCCTTGGTGGAACCATGGTCTATGGTGAGATGAGCAGCTTCTTCAGTCCGTCAAGAGACTCTTGGTGAATTACCTCCCATTTGAACTTCGTGTTCTTTCACAGTAGATGCATTAGTGGGTGTGTTATCTCGGCTAAGGTAGGAGACTTTACCGTGGAAACTCTTCAGCTCCTTCACCGTTCTCGGACACGGTATTTACCGGATCCCCCCCTGTTTGTCCTGGTCCATCTGCACCCCTTATCGATCAACCACAAAGCCTAGGAATTTCCCACTTGTCACCCTCAAAATGCACTTCAGCGGATTCATTTTTAGTTTAAACTTCTTGCAACGGGTAAACACCTTCCTCAAATTGCTCAGATGGGACCCCTCCTTTCTCGACTTGATGGCCAAGTCATCCGTATAGAATTCCATAAAATTGTGAAAGAAGTCATGGAAAATGGCCATCATTGTTCTCTGGTAAGTCGCCCTAGCATTCTTGAGTCCAAACGACATCACCCTGTACATGAAGTTACCCAACGGGGTTCGAAATGTTGTCTTTTCTACATCCAAGGGGTCCATCTTGATCTGGTTGTGCCCCACATACCCATCCATGAATCTATACATCTCATGACCCGCCATTACATCAATCAAGCCATCAATGGAGGGTAGAGGGAACTCATCTTTGGGGCAAGCTCTGTTTAAATCTCAAAAGTCCACACAGATTCTTATTTGATTTTTATTTTTCTTTCCTATTGGGATAATGCTGGACATCCAGATCGGGTGTTGTATCGGCTTGATAAACCCTGCCGCTAGTAAGCGTTGAACCTCTTCCTTGATCTTCAAATCCAGCTCTGGCTGTGCGTTCTCATAGTTTATTTTACTGGAATGGCTGAAGGCATCACATTCAACTTGTGACAACTCACTTCCTCGTCCTTCCATCTCTGTGTACTTCCACGCGAAGATGTCTATAAAACTCATGAATGAGTTCAACTAAGTCCCCTCATTTCTCCTCACTGAGGTCCCTTGAGATGAAGATGGGCCTTGGGTCCTCCCCTTCTTTTGCTAGGTTCAACTGCTCTAGCTCTTGTGCCTGTAGCTTTGGTAGATCCGCCATGTACTCTGGTTCTTCGACGACTTCCTCCACAAATTCCTATATGCTGGAATTGTCTATCACCATACATTGTCCCCGTTGATCTACCAAAAAGCATTCATATATCGGGTCAACCTCATCATCAGCTTCCTCGATTGCCCGCTCAGACCGTTATAATCGATACACCACCTTTCCTTTTTCAGTAATTACTTTCTTGCATTATCTGCTGGTAGTGGTGACCGCCTTCCTCTTCTTCTCCCTAGATGCCTCGGTCGCTTTTTTTCTCTTCTTCCTCTTCCTCTTCTTCGAGATGCCTTGGGGCCGAGGGATCGCCTGGTGAACTTCTTCGGACATTACTCTTGCGCTTCTCTCAACCTCTTTACTTTGCTCGTTCAGGGGCCCCATCTGTTCTCTGATCGAAGGGAGCCATGCTTCCTCCATCCTTCTCGTTAGGACCCGAGCATCCCCTTCCAACTCAGTATAAAATGCTGCGTCCACCAAGTGAGCTTGCTCAATAGCGAAGGGCCTCTTTATAGCCCTAATGGTTACCTCCATCCCCTTGATGTTCGCCTTAGCACACTGGTGGTAAGTGGAAGGGACTAGCCCTTGGTTGTGCATCCACACCCTTCCTATTAACAGATTATAGGAAGTTTCACTCTTTATCACGTGGAACTTTATATGAGAACTCAAATTTCCCATCACAATCCCCACATTAACATACCCAATGGATTTGGAAGATTGGTTGTCATATCCCGAAATTACCAAAGGCATGGGGACCAACCTTTCTTATGGAATGTTGGCTGTATGAAAGGAGTTAATTGGCATGATATTGATGGAAGCTCCCCCATACATGAGATTCCACGTAAAACTAACTCCGTTAACACTGGAAGTCACATACAATGGCCTGTTGTGAGGGAATCTCACAGCCCTATAGGCATCGCTAAAGGTTACTTTTGACAGAAACTTCCTCACCAACCTGGCCGTGGGTCCCTTCCATTTCAGCGAAGGGACTGCGTTTTTCCTTGCAATATCTATTATTTCCCGAGATATTTCTAACCTGCTCTCTTTTGGTATCACTACATGTTCGAAGAACCAGACAAACTTTAGGGATTTCGAGACTCCACAGTACTCTAAGCCCAGATCTACTTCCTCACCTTCAATGCTGTACACGTCCTCCACATCTTTAGCGCTTGCTTCATCGTAGGCCAAGACTATATTGTCAAGTCCCTTAGTACAGGTATCCAAAGCCGCTTCGTACTCCCATCTTTCTCCTCTTTCTGTCTCTTCATCATAGGCCACCACTAGATTGGCCCCATGTGCTGGTAGTGGATTGTTATTGACATTCTGTGGAGGGATTTACAATGTCCCTACCTTCATGAACTTGTCAATAATTCTCCTTAGTGTGAAGAAACTTTTTGTTGGGTGTTGGATCCTTCGATGGACTTGGCAATACTTTGGATCCGCCTTCGTTGCCGCATCGGGCTCCCCAATGGGAACGTCCTTTGGCTCATAGACCATTCCTCCTTGGACCATCGCGTTTTAATAGCTAACAGCTTCTTTTACTGTATAAGGCAATGGCGGTGGGTCTTCCCTGTCTCTTTCAAACTTCCTCTTATTGTCTTTCTTCGGTGACCTGCCCCTATCTCCTCCCTCAGTGTAGCCTACCCGTGGGGGCTAAGACCTACCCCCAACGGGTTGCATCGGCTGCCTGAACATTATGGGCACCGCCACTGAATTGGGCCTCACCACCAAAGAGGTATTTCTTGTTGCTTTCAAAAACGCTAAGAAAGTCCCCTTGTGCGTCTCATTAATGAGATGTCAAATATACTCAGGAAGCAGTCCCTCAGTGCAGATCTGCAATAACTTAGACTCTTTGGCTTCCTCCTTTACGTCCAGAGATCTTTCGTTAAACCTTCGAACATAGGCTACCACTTCTTCCCCCAGGTCGTTGCTTCTCCCTACCCAATTGGGTCAAAGTAAACTCGTCCTCTGCCAGAAAGAACTTTTGAACAAACAATACATGCATCTTCTCCCACGTAGAAATACTCCTAGGAGCCAAATGAGAATACCAGGTATATTCCCTATTGGTTAAGGATTTGGAAAAATCCCTTTACCGAAGCTTCTTACTATTACAATGTGCCCCTAAGTGTTCGATGAAGCGCTTGATGTGCTCCTTCAGATTCCCACCTTTTCCCATGTATTTTTCAAAAATGGGAGGAATATAGTCCTTCGAATAGGGTTTTTGTCGTTGAACTCTTGAGGATACGGTGTTAAAAAATCATCATAGACCGAAGCTATCTCGCCAGCAGATTGCGAGGGAGCCTGCATGAACTTCAACATCTCCTTTTGCATCTCTTTTCTAATTTCCTCGATGGGTGATGCCACTGGGGCAACAAACAATGGAACCACGGGCTGAGTGCCCATCGCAGCTGGGGCAGGCGCTACAAGTGGGGCCACCGATGCTCTTGACGTTCCCCATACTGGATTCACAATAGAGGGTACGCTCGCTAGGACTGTTCCCGTTACACCTGCACCTGGTGGGGCCGTTGGAGCTACCCCAAGTGTTATGAAGGCATTAGCCTCCAATCCTCCCAGTATGGTTGAAGCTACTGGGGTTTGCAAAAACTCATAGAACTTTCTCATGAGGAGCGCGACCTGAGTGGGTCCCAACCCTGCACTCATGGAAGCTTGTGTCACCCCCAAAACGCTTGTCATCGCCGGAACCGGAGGCACCTCTACTTGTGGAGCCCCATCTCTTAGGGCCTCCAGTTCTCTTGCAGCTTGTTCTTCATTATGCTGGATGTCATCAAAGTTGAGCCTTCAATTAGCATTATCCTGCGCCATACTCCTTACTTAGAAGAAATGCCTCCCCAGCAGAGTCGCCAAATGTAAGAGGGTACTTTAGATTATAGATGGAGGCGTAACCCCTATTTGAGTATGGGAATGATAAGCTAATTGGCCAAAACTTTGGATTAATGATAGGGTATGCAAACACAAACTTAATGAAGATAAGATCAGTTTAAACTCATAAATCTCTCATGTATAACTCAGAAAGTGGTAGTGGAACTTAAAAGTAACTTAGCTAGAGGGAGAGAGAAGTACGCACCCTAGATACACCTTGGTAGGAAGGTAGAAACACATCAAACACCCTCAAGAATCTCTATTAAGTATTAAAAGCTTCGTAATAAATAACAATGGTGGGTGAGTAAGCTCTCTGGTTTGCAATAACTCTCTCTAATGTGTATTCTATCTAGCAATAACTTCTGAACTCTCAAAAGATCATCCTCTCCTCAAAGGTGGTCGGGGTCCTTAAATAGCCCCCCACACCACCTCCGAGGCAACTCAGTCATTTAAGACTATGGAAGACATCCCTTATACTTTATGTCACAACATTAAATGCCTGATGCACTAGTTGTCTCCACGCCATAAACATTAAATGCCAAGACATGCCTTTTACCTAACCACTGTGTGTCAGGGGGCTGTTGTCGCAGAGGTAGCTCACCAACTGCCTTATAGCCCTAAATACCACGGTGGTTTACTCAAGTGCAGGTCTGACATTGTTTAGCCGACTAGTGACATCACCTACAGTAGATGTAACATTAAGTAGAGGGTTACCTGGTTCACAACTCAACGCCCGATGGAACTCCAAGTTGCTCCGCCCGAGGTTCCACGATCAGGGTCCTTCGGTGTTTTACCAAGTGTATCTAAGATGGTCCGGACAAGCCCCAATGGTGCCTTACTTCTCAATACTCCAAACCAAGTCCCTCTGAAGTTCCCACGACAAGGTCATTCGATAGAGCATGAAAGTTCTCCCAGGCCCTGCCAAGCCTGGTCTCTCGTGAGTACCGTTTGACCTCACACAAACTCATTATTGATCTCGTTACAACATTACAACCATTATAGCTTACGGTTAACATAAACAGAAATACAATATGACTAATACGACAAACTAAAGTATGAGTTGCCACGCCAAGCTTCCCTACTTGAGCTACCACGCTTGAGCTGCCTCGGTTGTTTAATCTCAAACACTATTGCCAATTAGGGAATTATCCCTAATCTCAGGATTACCTTCAAGCCCCCTCTACACTAACAATTAATCGAATTTTATTTACTTAATCACACTTAGTAAATTTATTTACACATAAATATTAATTCTATTCTCACAATTAATATTTATTTAATCCGCAATATTTCTTATTTTGATTAAATTATGAGATCACGTGTAATTCAAAATGCTAAAATTAATTATTTAGAAATACAGGGTGTTATATACTCCCCCTTACCAAAAGAATTTCATCCTCGAAATTCGGATGTACCTGTGATAAAGAGCTCTGTATACTGCTCTCGCATATCATCCTATCATTCCCATGTCGACTCATCTACATTATGGTGTCCCCACTGAATCCAAACTAGGGGAACCACCTTAGACCGTGGCTTACGCTCATTATGGTTAAGAATAACAATCGATCTCTCCTCATATGAGATGTCTTGCCGTAAGTTTATCTCCTCTTGTGTACTGTGCTAAAAATCCCTCTCACTCCTATGATATCTCTTCAGTGACGACACATGGAATACGTTGTGAATCCTCTATAGGTTCGCCGATAACTCTAGCCTATAAGAAACTGGACCTACCCTCTCAATGATCGAGAAAGGCCCTATATACCAAGGTGTTAACTTCCCCATCTTCCTGAACCTCATGGATCCTTTCATGGAAGACACTCGTACCAATACTTGGTCCCTTACATCCAGATCTATGTGTCTTATATCGGCATCATCGTAACTCTTATGCAAACCCTGAGCTATCCGTATGCATCCTCGAATGAACTTAATCTTGGTTGTAGTCTCCTGAATCATCTTCTGTACCAATAGCTTGTTATCCCATATCTCTAACCAACAAGTGGACGGACGAAAATATCATCCATAAAGTGCCTCTAACGGTGCCACACCGATGGTGAACTGGTAAGAATTATTGTAAGCGAACTCCACCAGTGGAAGGTACTGCTCCTAACCTCCCCCAAAATTGAGTATTAACATCCTGAGTCTGTGGATGCTAAGCCGTAATCAACCGTAAATAGGTGCCCATCGTCTCTTGAAAGTTCTTCCAAAAGTGGGACATAAAAATCTTGTCCCTATCAAACTCGATATTGATCGGCACCACATATAGCCTCACTATCTGGAACAATAAACATCTAGGCATAATGTCCCGTCGTAAAATTCATTCGAGATAGAAAAAGGTGGAAAAAAGTGGGCCACCTTGGTCAGACAATCCATGATAACCCAGATGGAATTATGACCTCTCTGTGACGTCGTTAACCCAATGATAAAATCCATCGATATGCTCTCCCACTTCCAAATTAAAACCTCTAATGGCTGTAGCATTCCGATCGGCCTCTGGTGGTCTGCCTTCACTAACTGGCAAGTAGTGCACTTCAAGACAAACTCTGTTATATCTTGCTTCATCCCCCACCACCATTACTGTATACACATATCCTGGTACATCTTATCCCCATTGAGATGTACCATAAACCTCGACCCGTGAAACTTGATCATCACTACTATCTCAAGTACTCATTTTTTAAAATAATGAATCTCCCATTGAAGCATAAGCCTCCATTAGAACTGATCAAGCAAGGCCCCATCTACCAACAACTGATGCACCCTATCTTGACATAACTGATCCATAACCTGTTATTTCACCACTTTCATAATGATCTCAAGAGTGATATCCAATAATGCCATACATGCTCTGACGACCTCATCATCCAGCTGAAGCTCACTCCACTTCGCCTTCCAAACCTCATCTATCTCTCATAGAGGTCATCGGCTCAACGTGTCTGCCACCACATTAGCCTTCCCAGGATGATATCGAATATTAAACTAGTTGTTCTTCATGAACTTTAACCATTTCCAATGTCGCATATTAAGTTCCTTATGCGTGAATAGATAGTGTAGAGACTTATGCTCTGTGAATAAACTAAAACTGCTCACCCAAAAGGTAGTACTTCAAATTTCTCAAGGCAAACACAATCGCTACTAACTTTGGGTCATGTGTGGGATAGCTCATCTCGTAGGGCTTAATATTGCAAGAAGTATAAGCTATAACCTATCCCTCATACTGTAGCACACCCCCAAATCCTTGTAAGGACGCATCGATAAATATAAGGTACTCCACTCCTCCCCTAGGTAGTGCGAGCACAAGTGATGAATTAAACTTGCCCTTTAGATCATTAAAATCTAACTGACAGTAATCATCCCACATAAAAGGTGGAGTCAAATTAGTCAACGAACCCGCAATCTTCAAAAAGACCTTAATAAAATGACGATAATATCCTGTTAACCCCAAGAAAATGTAGATCTCGATTGGTGTCATGGGTTGACCCCACTCCCTTACCGCTCACAGTTTACTCGGGTTCACTGAAATACCTCTGTTGGACATAATATGACCCAAGAGCTGCACCTCATGCAACAAAAACCCACATTTTTAGCTCTTGGAGTACAACTGATGATCTCTTAACTTTTGTAGAACCATACACAGATGCCCTGCATGCTCTCCCTCAGTCTGAGAATATACCAAAATGTCGTCCATTAACACTCTCTTGAACTGGTCTAAAAATACTTTGAACACCCTGTTCATGAGATCCATGAAAATGAATGGATCATTGGTTAGCCTAAACGGCATAAGCTTGAACTCATACAACCCATACCGCATCAGAAAAGTAGTCTTATGGAGATACGAATCCCTAATGCACAACTGGTGATACTTCAATCTCAAGTCTATCTTTGAAAAGTACGTTGCTCCTCTAAACTGGTCAAACAAGTCATTGATTCGAAGCAACGGATATTTATTTTGAATCATGACCTTGTTCAACTCTCAGTAATCAATACACAACCGGTGTGACCCATCCTTCTTCTTTAAAAATAACACAGGCACACCCTACGACGATGTACTCCGTCGGATAAAACTTGAGTTGCTGAATTTTCTCTCTCAAATCCCATATATCTAACGAGGCTATGCGATACGATGCTCATGCAATCGGTCTCATCCCAAGCAGTATATTGATTACGAACTCAATCTCCTAGTTGGGCGTCAACCCGAATATCTCTTAGAAAACATCTACGAAATCCCTTACAACTAGAATCAAATCCAAGGAGATAACCACCTCTTGGGAGATCTCCTCCTCAATGTCGTACAAGTGTGTGCTCGACATGTGTATACAATTAATCTTATCTTAGCGTGTAATGTAATTATTATCTGATCTTTAATGTGTTTTTAATGGCCCCTTTCCATACTTAATTATCATAGTTTTTTGTTGATTTATCATATGGTAATTGCAATACTTTTTTTCTTATATATAATGATGGAAATGGGTCCCATTTTTGGGCTTTATAGTATTTTATTTTATTTTATTTTATTTTCTTTTATTTTGTTATGTCATTGCATATTTTTTTGCTCTAGTATTTAGACGTAGAAGTAGCCAAGGCTTTTAAGGGCATTTTCGTAATTGGAATAGTAGCTTATAACCTAAGCTACTTCCCCCCTTTAAATACCCCTTGTAATATTCATTGGAAGATAGACTCTATTTTGAATATAAGAAACCTCTTAATTCTCTTTTTAGGATTTGTTTTAAGTTCATTATTTTGGCCACTAATGTGTAGTTTACATCATATAATGTGCCAAAGATCTACTTATGTTATATTTGATATCTTAAACTATTGACCATATTAATTTAAATTTTAAAATGAAATTAGAACATTCAGTCCTTTACTATATATTTTTTTCCCTCATCATATATTGTTTGTTACGGGTTGAAAATTTAAGATGGAAGACACCGCTTAGTTTTAATTATCAAAATTGCTTTCTTTTTACTCGTACACACATCCAGGATAACATGGCCGAGTTATGGTCCCTCCTGCATTTCATCATGCCTACCTTAGTTATATCCATGACCAACTCAACGAGTCGTATTCAAAAGGGTATGTCTCCAGAAACGTGTCTTAATTGTCTATTACACACTGTACTAACAAATTTAGAAACATCTCTCTCATTATTATTGTCTTTGTACGTTTAGAATTAAGAACTATGAGGAATAGGGTGGAACTTTAAATGGGCACAAGCTTAACAGATTGGTGAGTGAACTCCAGTTCAATAATTTCATTTTGAGCTATTCCATATCTTTTTTTGAATCATAGCTATATAAATTACTGGTTACAAGGTTTTTATTCAAATTTGATAGCTGAATGTGTTAATATAGGTTATAATCCTAAACTAACGTTTTTGTTGTGTATTTTTTCATATTTGGGTTGGAGTTGAGAAATTGAAGACATCCATGTTTGAGGTGATGTCAACAAGATTTTACTATGAATTATTATTTTTTGTCTTTGTTAGTGATCTTTTGTGCCACAATTCGCTTTATACTTGCTATAATTTTGAATATTAGAAACTCTACATTTTTTTAACTTTGCAAAAATATGGATGCTTATTGTATTTCTTTTGGTATAAATGATTTTTATTGAAAAGGGAGAGCAGAAATACAAATGTTTTTTCGAAAATTATGACTCTAATTTCTTTGGACTTTATGAAGCTATATTTGATCCATTTTTTCCTCCATTTTAACAGTATGCTATTTTGAAGCCTTTCGTGCCGCATCGGGTTGAAAAAGATGTAGTTGTTGAGCTGATTGGTAAAACCGAGGTCATGATACACTTCAATTTCCATCAAGATTTTTATCAAGCTATAACAAAAAAGATATCTATTGTTGAGTTGCTTGAAACCGCGGTCATCTTAACGATATAAGAGAAAGTTAGTCCATTTTTTTTTCTTCCCCATTTTTGAAGTATTGTTATTGTTACTATAAAAATTATTATTTAAGTTGGATAATACTTTTAGATAATATGATATTAGTGTCATTTACCAATAAGGGTCCGTTTGATTTTCGTTGATTTGTTTTCCATGGAAAATTCTTGTTTTAGTTAATCTTTTCCTTTGTGGTGCTTGATTTTAAATACATTCTTTGAAAACAATTGTTATAAATATGAAAAATGATCTATGGTTTTATCATTTCCGCGGGAAACATTTTTTCCCCTACATCCCAAAGAATTTCCATGGAGAACTCAAAAAATAAGGCCAAACCACTCCCATCTTTACCATGCATTTTCCAATTCTCATAAGAAGAAATTATTTTTTGATCATTTTCCAATTTTGCAATCAACCACACCCTAATTGTTTTCTTTTCCTATATAATGAAAGGTTTACAATCATACAGAGTTATTTGAGAGAAATGAAGGAAGTTCATCATCGCATCTGCGAATTTTGTGTTTTGATGGTAAATAAGAATAAAATTGAATATAATAATAATTTTTGTGCCGCGGAAATTAAAAGACTTTTATTATGGGGATGCCTGGAATCCTATTACATATCGGGGTCTGAAAATAAAATAAAGTACAATATTATTCGTTCATGCCATACATATTATAAAACTTCGTTAAAACACTTGGGATTCATAAGAGCTGATAAGTTGCAGTGTAGATATTCCAACGGGGACTAACATCCTTATCTGTCACTGCCCACACGTACGTAATATTTTTGGGGGTAGGATAGAATAAATGTTCATGTGCGTGGGCGATAATTTGTCTTCCTCAGGTTCATCGCCCATATGGAATAAAAATAATTAAACAGACATGCCAAGTATTTAATTTTGATATATATACAAGATGTGGAAGATGATATAGTGTTAGAAAATAACGGTAGTAAATATCGAGATTATACCTATTGAAACGAAATGAAATATCATAGAACTATCAAAGGTATACCGAAGTGTACTGATATGTAAATGAATAATATGGTGAAGATAATCAGATAAAATGAGTATCAACTTACTATAATAATGGTTCAAATTATAACACGATAACCCATAAATTATCGGTTATAAGGCTTCAATAGCGTAGAAATATCATTACAATATCACTCAAGGCATAAAATACACTTCAACAGACAATCCCCATAATTGGGGAATAGTAAAATATAGATCGACACACTTAGCTATAGTGGCAAATAAACAAAACTAGGTACTCAACATCCGAGTCATATAGGCCAATTACAACAACGATGGTATAATGGGGTTTAATCCTTGAATCGTAAGGTATGCAGCTTGGAGTTTCATTGATAAGGGCAATAAATTGCAGGGTTAAATGTAATTATTCATAGTAGGTTGCAGGATTATACCAAAATTAAGGGTAAAGAGGTTTAGTGGTTCGGGTGTAATGGTTTATCGATTTCGGGAATAACTGGAATATCAAAAGAACCAATATACAACATAAATTTGAACTACTTAAAGGAGTTCATATTTAAAATAGGAGTTCAAAATTATCACAGGGTGTTATAGCAATCAGTATTTAAAAGACATAAGCTCAAATTGTCTAATATTGAAATTAAAATCACATACTTTGAGTTTTACAAATTCTGATGTTTTGTGTGGATTATTTATTGGGTATACTGAAACCATAAAGAATGTAAGTAGGTCATATAGGTTCAAAAAAACACTTATGTAATGTAATAGGATGTTATTTCAAAAGAAATTTTACTGTAAACTTAAGTAAGAGGGTATACAGTATAATTTTTAAACCTTTTTAAAATAAATGTTTTCCCTTATTCTATTAAGATTTGGAATTAGTGACATAAGACAAAGTAGCTCTATTTGTGCTCAAGTAATTATAGAAAAAGTTTGAGGAGGTTTTAATATACTTGAAAATGCTGACACGGGGTTATGTGTAAACATAAAACTTAATTTTCAAATTTAAAACTGGTTTTCTTGAGAAAACACTTTCCTGGAATCCAAACAGGGTGATGCAATATACCAATTTGTTAAGAATAAAAAAAAATATATTGGGAAAAATCAAAAAAATTTGATTGGAGATGCACCGTCACACGCTCAGCCAAATGTATTACGCTTTTGTTTTGACTTTCACTCGTGCAGGTCACTCACCTTCAACCTCTCGACAGTTTGACTTTAGGGTTTCAAAACTTTGACCTCAATTTTGAAACATTTTAGAAATCCTTTCAAGTTGATTCCTGAATAAAAACTGCCTTATTTTTGAAGAGGAAGCTAACGATATTGGTTTTGAAAATTTTGGTGGGTTAAATTGAGCTATCGGAATTTCGTAAAAATGGTGAAATTTCGACCAAATAGAAGTAACTAAATGCTATAGTTTTCATTCTGGCATCATAAAGGTTTTGTTCTATACCAAAAATGTGGTAGAATGAACTTGGTTTGAGGGATTTCAGTGGAGTAAAACCTTCGAATTGGCTTTCTGAAATTCAAGGCCAAAAACTTCAAACCTTGATTTGAGCTATCAAAAGCCATTTTTTTCAATTAAACATTACACCTAGGTTCCTGAGAACCTAATCTTAACTTACCTCACTTTGAACTAGTTCATAGTCAAGGAAGTGGAATCCACAGTTGAAGTTCAAGATTTAATGGTGTTTTTTAGGTTTTGAGCTATTTCAGTGCATATACACGTCAACTTTTACATAAAAAGACATATTTCTACTCTAAATACATCCAAAAACATAAACACATTTAAGAAAAAAGAATTCATGCATAAAATTATAAAAGTGTAAAAATATCACATTTTTACTTTGAATTTGCTCTCAGTTAGGAAGGGTTTCAACTGAGATAAGAGGGGGTGTTTATAGGGTTTGAAGAGGGGAGTTGATTGGTGGTTTTGGAGGTGGAGATGGGGATGATTTGCACAAGTTTGCATTATTATTTTATTGGAGGTAAAAAGGGTACCATAGGTTACCAAAATGGTATAACCTATGATGGTTGTCCAAGCAGTACCATGTCACCAAAGGGTGTAAGGTAAACAAGTTTTGGTTTAAGTTGAGGTCCTCTAATAGTTTTCATATAGGTTTTAAGGGTTTTAGGTTATTTTATGAAAGTTTAGGGGCTTTTGTGTAATTATACAAACTTAATGGAATTGTTTATGAAATTTCTATAAAATATATGTCCTTAGGTCAAACTTTGAGTGAAAGTTGGGCTCTAATTGGTATAGGAACTATAAAGTATCCTAATTATACTTATTGGGGCGTTTGGGTAATTTAGTGAATGTTTAGTGTTTTGCTTGGAAATTTTGTCTATTCAAGGGACTAAGGGCTAATTTAAGGTGTGTTGTTACATTCTTCCTACAAAAAAAATCTCATCTTTGAAATTACCTGGGAAAAATGTGGGGTATTATTATCTCATCATGTTTTCTGTTTCCCATGTGGCTTCTTCAGCTCCGTGATGTCGGCAAATAACCTTGACTAATGGTATGGTTTTTCATCGAAGAACCTTTTCTTATCGATCGAGAATTCGAATAGGAATTTCTTTAAATTCGTTGTTGGGTTTAACAGTGATACCTTCCCAAGTAATGATGTGACTTGGATTAGGGATGTATTTTTGTAATTGTGAAACCTGAAATACGTTTTGGAGATTGGATAGTTTGGGAAGTAATTCCAGACGATAAGCTACTGGTCCAATACGTTCTATGATTCTGAAGGGACCAATATAGCGGGGTGATAATTTTCCCTTATTTCCAAATCGTATTATCCTTTTCCTTGGAGATACTCGTAAGAACACTTGGTTATTCACTTGGAATTTTACGAGCTTTCGCTAAATGTCAGCACAACTCTTTTGTCGACTCTGAACTGAACGTAATCTTTCCCGAATAAGGCATATTTTTTCTGTGGTTTTGATAATGATTTTGGGTCCAAGTGTATGATTGTTACTTGATTCATTCCAACTTAGTGGCAAATGCCATGGTCGTTCATAAAGGGCTTTATAAGGGGTAGTTTGAATGTCTGTTTGATAACTATTTTTATTGGACAATTTGATTAAGACAAGATGCTTATTACTTGAGTCGAAAAAGTCTAATGCGAATGCTCGTAACATATCTTCCAGAGTTTGAATTTGCTATTCTAATTGTCCTTCGGTTTGGGGATGAAAGGTTGTGCTTAGGTAGAATTTGGTTCCTATGGATGTTTGTAAGGCTTGCCAAAAATTTCCTATAAATTTGGGGTCTCTATCCGATACGATAGGAATAGGTATTCCCTATAGTCTCACAATTTCTTTGATGTAAAGTTCACTCAATCCTTGGAAATAATCGATGGATCTGGATGGTAGAAAATAGGCAGATTTTGTAAGACGATCAGCAATAACCCATATCGTATTGAAACCTTTTTTCTAACAAAGTCCATGGTTATATGACCCCATTTCCATTATGGGATAGGAAGTGGTTGGAGTAACTCGCTGGGATGTTTATGTTCAATCTTTACCAGCTACACGTTAGACACTTAGTCACGAAGTGTTCAATATCTTTCTTCATACCATGCCACCAATAATGTTGGTTGAGATTCTGGTATATTTTGGTGATACTTATATATAAGAGCTTGGAATTTAATTGGGTGTAATTTATAATTTTTATAAATTAATTTTATCGACTTTGTTTTACTCAGAAAAATATTTTTTTGGAATTTTCCATAAAAGTTTTGGGCTTAAAATTAATATTTAATTTTTCTGATTTTCTGGAACGTCGTGCAATACACACTGGAATCTTGTTTGAACGAGATTGCCAGGTCGTTCGAACGAACTGACATCTCGTTCGAACGAGATTCCAGGTCGTTCGAATTAGATTTTTGACGATTTTCTTTTTTTCCATTCTGGAACATTGTTAGTAAATCCGTTCGAACGAAAAGTCTTTCGAACGAGTTTTGGCGAGAAATTTTTTTAGGCAGGTTTTGACAGTTTTTCCCACTTTTCCCACTACTTTACCCCACTATGTCTTGCCAGATTTTATATGTGCAGAAACCAACATTTTTGGATTAACTTTTTCATACACTACTATCTCCTAGAGAGAGTTTGAGAGTAAAAATTGATAAGAGAAAAAGTTCATTGTTTTGAGTGATTATTCTTTCAAGAACAATCTTTTAAACAATTTTTTACACCCAAAGTTTGTTTATCCAAGTTCATATATACATATACTTTGCTTGGAGCGTTTGACACCAGTTTATCTCTACATCCGTTTGAAGAGAAGTTTGGGTTTTCTTCTACATCCCATAAAGAAGAAGAGTTTGTTTTACTGGGGCATTCTTATATGGTGAAAGGAACTATGTGTGGTTGACGGTGTACCTATTATCTCATTGGTGAAGTCCAAGATTGTGGTGGAGCTCCGGGGTTATCTACTAGGCGGAGGTGTTTAACAAGAAGACGCGCCAAGGCATGAAAGGGGTCGAGTCGAGGAAGTAAGTCATCTGTTTTGTAATTTGTAAAACCATACTTAGTGGACTTAAGGCTAGGGTCGTCCGAGGTTTTTTTTCCGTTGTGGGTTTTTCCTCGTACATCACGGCGTAGTGGATTAATTATTTATTTTATCTTTCGCAAAATCACCTAGAACGCATGCTTAGGTAAAAAGATAAAATTGGTTTAATTTAATCACTACTTGTTTAATTTGGTGCAAATTAATATTGGGTAATGTTTATGTTAATTTAATTCAAGTCATTTAATTTAATTGATAAAATTGGTTTGGCCTAACTTGATAATATTGAAAATATGACTTAGGCAAATTTCGAGGACTTGGGTTAAATTAATTGTGTTTAAGTGAAATTCAATTATGTGTGTGTTCCATCCTATTTCACTTTGTTTTAATTTTAATTTTAATTTTCAAAAGAAATTAAAATTTGTTAATTTGTTTTATTGAACCACCATCTCGCTTCCGCACCTATATAAAAGGAAATTAAAATTTGACTTGTTGAAGCAAGATTTATAAAAATTGGGGGTTCCACACTTTTCAACTTGGTATCAAAGCCAAAACGATAAATTATTTCATTAAAGATCCTTTAAATATTTTTGGCTAAAATGGAATTTTCCCCATTTTCAAAATTTCCTATTATTGATGGTTCAATTTACGCGTACTGGAAAGCGCGGCCATAGGGATTTTGAGTACCCCACTAAACTAAGGAGAGAGGGTAAGCGACCCATTTCATATAATGTCATCCTTAATGATAGTGATAAGGAAGAGGGACCCGATTCCCCCACTAAGCCCAACTTTGTGGATTTTAGGCTAGTCATGCGAGCACCGATAATGAATCTTTCCATGAAGATATTCAAACACATGACACTTCCAAGGTCAATGTTTATGATACCCTTGTTTTATATGGTAGTCAGAGTGAAGAAGAGAGAGAGAATGAAAATAATGAGGTTGATGTGAGTGAACTTCAAAATGATTTTCAAGAACTTTATGAAGAATCTATTAAATTAAAAAGAGCAAATTTGAAGTTAGAAGCTTATTTAAGAGAGCGTGTCAAGGTCGTTGATGAGAGTGCGTTAGTGGAGGACCTTAGGACACGAGAGAGATCTCTTCGAGAGAAGCTAGAATATATAGAAGGCGGGAGAGATAGCCTTAGAGGTTTAATGGAATTCTTGAAAAAGGAGCTTCTCGGGTTTGAAGAGAGAAACTCATTGTGAATTTTAAGATTTTAAAACTATGTCTAAAACCCATGATTTGTATGGGAACTAAAACCATAAAAAAATAAAGTCAACCAAGACTCAAAGTTTAAGAGACATAACTATTTTTTTCTAACAAACATCTATTTATAATAGAGAAACGTCCTATTTACAAAAGACTGTTGCACATCCTCTTACAATTTATTTATAAATACCAATAAGAATTATGGATTTTTTTTACTTTAGTACAATATTATTAGTTTATTAGACAAAAAGTCACCGACGATCACTTTTAGTGATGCAATTTTCACATGACAATTTTTATTAAAGTATGTAATCGAAGATTATAATGTGTTAAATTAAAAAAAACATGAATTATTGATGCATGGCACGATAGAAAAAAACCCAATAACCCAACACAAACTACAAACAAAAGTAAAATAACACACACAAACACAAAGATTTATATATATATATATATATATATATATATATATATATACTCACGGAGGATATCATGAATGTGAAATTGGTGATTAGCTGCCCAGTTCGTGTAATTAACGTTCAGACGGGTCCAACCTTGATCATCCCCAACCACGTAAATGTAACAACCCAAGACTTTCGGAACATTAATTATTTTATTTTGGGAGAAATAAATAATATTTTATTGGAGAATAATTAAAATTGGCAGTGGAGGTCAAAATTTAGAGTTGTTAGAAAGTGTCTCGAATGGGAATTCTGAGGCTACCATCGTCTCCGGAAGGGTCGAGAAAGTCGAAATGACTGTACTTGGGGCCTAGTTGGGTTCCGAAATAAATTAGGACCGTTTGACTCGAATTAAAGTCACCGGGTCATTTAAAGTGTGTATTATCATTTAAAGATGTGTATCTTGGGTTTTAGGCTTAAAAAGCCTACGGGAGATTTATTCTCCAAATAGAGAAAGAGAAAAAGAGAAAGAAAGAAAGAAGAAGAAAAAGAAGAAGAAAAGGAAGGAGAAAAGAAGGAGAAAGAGGATTTTTCGACGGATTTAGACCCTACAACCCGAGGCAAGTGATTAAACTTGCTAAATAATTGTTGTGTACCATTTATTGCATGATTTGTGGATTGATTTTTGGGTTTTAGGTTTAGTTTATCAAAACCTAACTTTTGGGTATAATCTTAGATTTAATAGGTAGATCTTTGATTTGAGGTTAGAAACTAGTTTATATGTATTCTAGGATGATTATTGATGATATATTTGTGATTGGGTTGAAGGGAAATGGAGAGAAAACCATTAAAATGATTTTTGGGTATTTTGGATTACTTAAAAAGTAGCCATTTTCGAGGTTCAGCAGGGCCGAATCGATTCGGCCCCCTAGCTGAATCGATTCGGAAATATGCAGGTGTCCAGGTCTGAGTGACCGAATCGATTCGGACTCCAGTCGAATCGATTTGGCCTGAGACAGAGTCCCAGGTCTGATGACTCGAATCGATTCGCCTTCCTGGCCGAATCGATTCGGAATAGGCCCGAATCGATTCGGAAACAGGGCTTTTGAGGGATTGTTTTTCTGAAAAGAATTTCATCCCGTTTTGTTCGAGGTTATCTATTGGGGATCTCTATAGGAGATATGTGGACCATGTTTTGGAGACTTTTAGCGAGTTTCCCCTAAAATAAGTTTTGGAGTCATATTGACTAAATTTGAGGAATACCGATTAGAGACTTTGGTATTTTCCTAAGTGGGGAAGCCTAGTTTTATTTGAGGTTTGTTTGGTGATGATGACAACTTCACGACTTGTAGATGAGGTTAACTTAGAGGTGCTGGATCTTAGGATCCAATCCCATTTGGGATAACTTTAATGGTTCATAAAATAAATTGAACCTTATAATGGACGGAGAATTATGAATGCTATTTGATGTGCATATGGATATAGAAATATCCTTATTAATGATGGATTTGGTAGATATCCCATACAACGAGAAATGCAAATTGAGGTGCAATAGGATATAGAATATCCTTAACTTAAATTGAATTGAATTGGAAGACAATTCATATTAGAAGCGACATGAGAGCTTCAAGCGAGAATTAGTATAGCACATACTAAGTGGGATAAATGTGGGAGTATTGACGGTTAATGTATCAATAGAGAGAGATATACTAAACACATGATGTTAATCAATTTGCGCCTAAGAGCGTATAATGAAAATGTATATGATGTTGCAGGTATACCTAATATAAAATGGTATATCTTTATTATGTGGGATGTATGTATACCTTATATTATGGTGTATATACATGTTAAGCATACCCCCTCCTTGCTATCATTGGGAAGTTTTGTGCGTAGAGGGTGAGCATTCTGACTAGAAAAGCAGGATGTGGATATTCCCCAGGTCATAGTCGTCCTTTGTGGTCAGCAAATGACATTTATGATATATATATCTATTTATTTTGGGGGTGAGAGGTCGGGGGTCTGTGACGCTCTCACTTGCCGGTTAGGAACTATGACCGCTTCCCGGACGTCGTGTGCGTGAGTAGATTACGAGGTGGGTGTCGTTGAACCCCACCAGGTGGCCCCAGTTTGCTACGTATATGGGCTGCTGGAAGATGATAGCATGTGAGCCTGCGTCCTTCGAGTTATAGCTCGGTTGGATGGTTATTATTACTTGTGCTTGTACTTTGGGTGTCAAGGGCATAATGGACCTCAACGACCTACATTGCCAGGATTAGTGTATCGGGGGGGTTCCTTGTTTGGATTTCGCCTCGGCGAGACGTCCCTCGCACTAACCGCAGTGTAATGTTGGAACTTGGGGATAAGTTTAGTCCTTAATGCTCATAATTAATTATATATATAAATCACCTATCCCGACAATCGACAGTGCCAGGAGTAGTGTAACGGGGGGGTTCCTTGTTTGGATTCGCTTCGGCGAGACGTCCCACGCATGAAACGCCGTGTACTGTTGAGAATTGGTAATATTAATTAATTAAAATTTGATAATCACTTGGGTTAGACGCTTCATGAATTGAGGGCCTAATGAGCCTCGAGGATTAATACGGGCAGGAGTAGTGTAACAGGGGGGGGTTCCTTGTTTGGATTTCGCTTCGGCGAGACGTCCCACGCACGAAACGTAGTGCCGTGTTGAGAATCAAGAGGAGTTTAGTCTTTATATTCATGATGCTAATAACTCATATATAATTACTATTATAGTTATTTATATGGTTTCATGCCTTTTATGGGCATCACTAGAATATAAATTCTAGTAAATGAGATGGTTGATATATTGTGATGATGTGGACATGATTGGATCATGTAACTTTATATGTTCAACAAATGAACATTATAAAGATAACTATAAGAATTGCATTAAAGTTAGCGTATATAACTTAAAGAAAATAGTGATAAATGTAGAATTGGGAGTTAGGTTAGATGGTTTCACTTAAATACTTTATTTGGGTTTAAGTTAGAATTCTCTTACCTAATTAGAATCGTACATCCTTTTGGAGACACGTGCATACGCTAAGTGCGCACTTTAGATGAGAGGCGAGTTGAATTTTGATGGAGTGTTCGATTCCAACTAAATCATGTAATAATGCATTTATAATTATTATGCATTTTAATACACTTGATATAAACTATTTTTCAAACTCGGGTTCTGACCCGTTTATATTTTCCTCCTCCATGTATATATTGTATTACTTCAGGTGTTCCCTCGCTAGGATGCCTTTGATTTTCCTCCATTCAGGATTTGTGGAGCTGTGGCAGTAGCGGACTATTGCGGCACTTTGCTTTAGCCGATTTCTATCAATTGTACATCTAGATTAGGATTCAGTTGTATTGAGTTAGTATTCAAGTGTTGTAGATTCACACTTTCATATTTTATTTATCAGATTATTGTATTGTCTGTTGCCCGATAACATATTCGGGTATTTTACTATTGAGATTTTATTGTACTCTTTTGTTATTGGAGCATGCACATTTCACATCATAGTTAGATGTATATTGTTGGTTGTGTGCATTATTGGTTTTGTTGTTGTTGCTAAAAATAAAAGTTTTAAATTTTTGGCAATTCCCACTTTATGATTTCGGGTAGTTAGCCTTATATTATAGTGTTTAGTTGTTGATGTTGAGACTGTACCATCTGAGATACCTGATTTATGTAGTATAGGGCTGGCCACCCATTATTATTTGGAGCGGGTTGTCATAGTAAACAGTTGCATTATATAATTTTAGTGAAGAAAAAAAGAGTAGCATGGTTATCAAAAGAGCGAATTTCACACCCAAACCCATATTTTGCTTATATATTTTGTAAGTTGAGATGAGAGAAAATGGGAAAATCTTGATGCACATTGCTTGTACTATTTATAAGGCACATACCATTAAATTGAGAAAATGGGACTTTTCGTGTGTTGGTCTCTTGACATTCTACTAACTAAAACGAGGGGATTGTTATTCCAAATGGTTTGCTCTTCACATTCGTCTCTTCATATGTCCAACCCAACGATCCACCCTTTCACATTCGTCTCTTCATATCTTCCATTGATTGTTTATCGACAAAAATGAGTTTCTTGCAATCGAAAACCCTAACCCTAGACCTAACCCTAACTACTATAAGAGAGCTTCAATGGTGTAATTTTCTCACTTACCCTCACGTTTGCGATTCGAATCTCACAGGTATTTACCAAAGTTTCCACCAAATTATTTAGACTTGATTTGTTCCCTTTTCATCGTTCTAAGTGACAAATATCGTCCAGGGCAGAGGAAAAATAACGACTGGTGGTTGGAAGGGATGTTTCAAGGTTACTCTCACCTCTGATCCAAAGCATTCCTTTAAAGTGTTAGTTCTTTCTAGTCATACTTATTATTATATGAATTTATTTTTGTTCGTACTCAATATGGAACAATGAAACAACATTGTATATAAGTTAATCAACCATCTCTCCAAATCAGGCCAATTCTGATTCTCTTTTCGAATAGGCTATGATAAGCACCCAAAACTGTACAATTTATACCCCAAATAGACGTACTTTAGCTGCTAATTCTCGACAATATGGGTCTTATGCGCTTAATTGTTCAATATGCAGGCGTAATGTGCATTGCAGAGTTCAAACGCTTAAATCAAGACAATTGTGCATTTTATGGAGCTAATTACCAATGTCCCGTACCCTAACCCGAGCCAAAACCTAGCCTAAACTTACCCCAAGCTTGTGTGTGTTTTGTTTGTGTCTTTTTATTATTTTTTAGATTTTTAGTTTGAGAAATTTCTATTTTTAGGATTTATTTAGTATTTTATAGGTTTCATATTCTATTTTTCTATTTTCTATTTTAGTTAGTATAATTTTATTTTATTTTGACTTTTATTAGTTTTTAGTTTTATTTTATTTTATTATAATTTTAATTTTGAGGTTTTCATTTATTTATTAATTTTTACATTTTCTTTTTAGGATTTTAATTTTAAGTTTTATTAGATTTTATTTTAATTTTAATTTTAATTTCTTTTAAGTTTCAATTTTATTTGAGTCTTTATTTTATTTTTAGAATAGGAATTTAATTTTATGATTTTTAATTTTTTTTAGTGTTATTAGTTAGTTAGTATTATTTTTAAGAGTCCAGCTTAAACACACACTCCCTACCCCTAACACATATTAACCCACTTACACCCCCTCACCCTCACCCAACTTACCATACACCCTCACCCACCAAATTCCCCCCACTCCATCTTCAACCTCAAACCCATCAGCCTCCCTCTCCTCCATTAACAAAAACAAACCTTCCCTCTCACCCATCATCAAAACCCACATCCACCATTACCAAAATAAAACCTCCATCTCCAATCACCTCCACATCTCACCATCTACATCCTACCACCCAAATTAGAACCAAAACCCCCACCTGTAAACCCGCCACCTGTCCGGCTACCAAACCCGTGGCGGCAGCGCTCTACCCCGGAGCTCCGATATCCCACCAGCGGCGGCATCCCCTGCCTCCGACCAGGTAAACCCCAGCCCCGCTGGCGCACCCTTCAGTCCGACCGCCATCGACCTGCTCCGTTATCGTTCAGCAGCAGCTCGCGGACTCTCTCACTCTCCCTTCGATTCCCAGCTCAACCGGCGATACCCTCTCCGGCGGGCTGTCAACCTCCTGCCACCACACCACCCGACTCAATCACGGAGCTCCGATCCCCTCGCAACCCGTGGCGACATCCGACCCATCCCATACCCGGTTTTTAGCAGCAGAAATCCAAATTCATCATAACCTACCCTACCCATTTCCCAAATGCCACCCACGATTCTTCCACCCGTAAATCCAAACCCAAGCCAAACCAACAAAATCAAATAAGACAAAAAAACCAACAAGACCAAGTCAACCCACTCAAACCTTTCTCCCAATTTTACCCATAATACCCCCTAACTAACCACCCAAAACCAAACACCCAAAATACCCCTCAAATCAAATCTGAATTTATCCTCACCTCACACCCCCATGCACATGTGCTCTCACCATTCCCACATGCAATCCCTTGCCAATTTTCATTTTTACCCCTCATGCTCCATGCCTCCTATATATTGAGGATGAAGACCCATTTGAAAAGGATATCTCAAAATTAGTTTTAAGCTAGGTGTGATAAAATTCTCCCCACCCCTCTATGTTGAGTATTTGCATTTTTAGCAAATACCTCAATATAGAGGTGTGTGTTGAAAATTATCTCTAGGATAAAATTCACCCCACCCATCTATAATGAATCTTGGCATTTTTATCCATTAATTCATTATAGATTGATGTAGTGAAATTTCTCCCTTATGGGAGGTAAATTCTAACCCATTACTTTATGTTGAGATTTTGCATTTTTAGCAATTATCTCAATATAAATTAATGATCTAGAATTTATTTCTTTGGGTGAATTCTAATGTATAATTTTATAATTTTAGGATTTGCATTTTTAGCAAATCTCTTTTATTATTTAACTATCCATTATGAATTCATCCATTATACTTTTACTTTTTAGTTTGTAATTTTTAGTTTAGATTCAATAAATACATGAGTGAGGAATTGTAATTGAGAGATTGATGATGTAATTGAAGATTTCATGTCAATTCCAGGCTTAAATGGGTTTGATCTATTCCTCTCTTTTACTTTTAGTTTAATCATCTCATGCTTTCAATTGTTTATCTTATATTTTTGGATGATGATTATTGAGGGCTAATCTCCCATTTATGGGATGAAATTTTGAAGCCCTCATGAGTCCAATTTTGTTAGTTTACTTATTAGGACAATTTTGTTTATCTCACCTTTCTTAAATTAGCTTTTACTTCTTAATTAGTAGTTATAAAAATTAGTATAGTTAGTTAGCTAAAAAATCCCTTGAAAAAACCATAAAAAAAAATATAAAAAGCAAAAATATAATAAAATGCAAATGAATCTATGAATATGTCTTCCCCAATTTTGTGTTTCACCCCCTTAGATATGGATTGACTCCCTTACTTACCCTCTACACTAGTTTTGTTATAATTTTGTAGGTTCAAGGGAAATTTTGATGGATAGAGAAGTTGCAACAACGACAAAATCTACATTAGAAGCAATTTGTTTTTTATCAAATGGCGCCGTTGCCGATCTTTGGAGCTTGAAGCACTTGCGAGGATTACCTATTTGTGATTCATTTGTATTGCACTTTTTATTTTTATTAGTACCATTTTTTTAGAAGGCTTGTACTAGGATTTTATCATTGGCTTGTATTGCGGTGCATAGAGACACCATTTATGTTTCATTTAAAATTGTAATAATTCAAGACAAGCGTGATAGGGAAACCGGACAAGGTAGAAAGAGGGCGTCCATTGGCGAGGATTTAGAAGCCTCTCTACTTTGGGTCGGTAGGACTCCCGGGGCCGACTGAGATTGGTGTATTCTCCCCCCGGTCGACTCAACATATTCGGTACCCCACGGCCTAAAAACCGTGGGAGGTACATTTCTTAAACCCTCGCGCCCTCTTGTTAGCGAGTTCATATTTTGTGTGCTCCTCCTTGCTCTTGTGTGAATTTAATTCTTGCATTAATTTTGAATGGAATGATGAATTAAATTGACTAAGGCCTACACCCGGTCACTAACGAGAAGGGATTTCATCACCCAACTCAATCACTTATCCTTTGTGTGCTACCCTAGCCATCATTAATTTAAAATCAATCAACTAGATAGCCCCATAGGATACGGTGTTCGTAGGACCCTTTTTGATCATTTTGACTTGTAGGATAACCCATAGAGTCCTCTCCACCGGGCAAACCCTCGAACGGTTCGCTTTGCGGCACGGAAGTGTCCAGGGAAACTAGGTTTTAAGTGCGGCCGCCCAGTAAAACGGGTTTGTGCTGTCCCCAGCGTTGTACCGGCCGATCGTTTCGTCGTAGTAGCTTTGTGGAGAATCTCTGTGGCAAGCCTCTTGGCATCTTGTGATTAAAGTAGGAACACACATTTTGCAAAAGGCGATCACTCATATAAATTCCGTGATTTTTTATCGCCCGCGGATTTCATTAAAATTTGACTACCCCTCTCATTAATTTTCAAGATAAAAAAATTGGTTATGTGCTAGGAGGGATTTTTCCTTTACTTGTGTGTGTCCAATTCCTTTTTCGGTAGTCCGTTTTAGTGAATTCGTCCAAATTCTTAGAGTCCAAAATTTTCCCCCACCTTGTTTCTTCAATAAAAAAGTCCAAAATATTTTCTTTTCTTATTTTTATAAAAAAAAAAAAAAAAACCTCAAAAATATTTTCTTCTTCTTTTTCTCCTATAAACTAAACTCCAAAAAAATAAAAAATAAAATACCAAAATATTTTCTTTCTTTCCTTTTTAGAAAAATCCAACAATATTTTTTTCCTTCCATTTCTTCACAAAAGTCCAAAACATATCTTCTTCCTTTATTTTAATAAAAATTCAAAAATATTTTCTTCCTTTCATTCTCTAAAAAAACCAAAAAACCAAAAAATAAAAAAGGTCGTGTTCGGTGTTTCTTCACCCTCACCCTTGTCAAATTATCGAACAAGACTGACGCTTCAGTCTTGTTTGGGGGTGATTCTCATCACCCAATTTTTCTGCCACCCCGCACTAAACATGGATCCTATCTTTTGGGTGAGAATGGTTCGGTCTGGCTGAAGACATTAAACTTAGCGCTACCGGGAGGCAGCCCGCGTTTCTTGTACTAGTCTCATCCTGTTTGGGGTGGTGTTTCACATCACCCAATGCTTTCCATGTTATAGACTTGTACGTTTTTTTATCACTCACTCAGGTTTATTCTTGCATTCATCTGTCCACTTCATTAGCGGTTCATTCTGGTAATCTCTTTCCTACCTTTTGCTCTCCATTTTAAAAATCATTTTACCTAACATCGAGGACGATGTTCCTTTTTGTTTGGGGGTGGGGAATTTTATCAAAATCGTGCGTCTTTTTAAAAATTTTGATTTTTGAACCTGAATTTTAAAATTTCGTGCAGTTTCTTTCATCTCACTCATTGATGTAAATTTTCAATCATCCATCTTTTAAAATCTAGGAATCAAGCTAGAGAATATTTTTTCTAAATAGCTTGTGTAATACGTAACAAGGCATTTCGCACCATGAATTCCTAGACTCAACAAAAATTTGCGCACTTATCACGTCATTACGTTTAGAGTTGAAGAGTACTACAATTCTATAGAGAACCTTAAGGATCACTAGTAGAGACTTTAGCCCGTGAGATTTGTGCTTTTCACCCTTTTTGAGTGTTTAACGTAATCTCCGAGTCACGAGTTGATTCAACTTCTTTTGGTTCCGCACTTTAATTGTCGTATGATCTCATTATCTTTCATAAAATTTTGGCTTCATCACCGAGAATGACATCATTTTCGAGTTGTAAGAAATGCGTGTCTTGAAATTTGTCCCGATCACTAGGTTTTCACCACACCTTCACTCATACACCAACCAAATTCCATTTATCATACATTCATACACCTTCCATTTTCCATATCATCACCATATACCATATCGCCCATTTCCATATCCACAGAGAATAGTGTTGAAAGTAAAAGGAGAAGATCCGTCATAGAGAGTGTTTGCATTTTTAGCGAATATCTCTCCCAAAGCCGATTCAGATGGAGAAAAATTTGATACAAATCTATGTTAGGGTTATTTGTATTTTTAGCAGATTTATCTCATACATTGATGCGTATTTGGAAAAGAAAAAAAAATATAAAAGAAAAAGAAAAACAAAAGAAAGTAAAAAAAAAGGGAGATGATCTATCATAGAGAGTGTTTGCATTTTTAGAGAATATCTCTCCCAAAGACGATTCAGATAGAGAAAAATTAAATACAAATCTATGTTGAGGTTATTTGTATTTTTAGCAGATTTATCTCATACATTGATGTGTATTTGGAAAAGAAGAAAAAGAGAAAGTTGCAGTTAAGAAATAAAGACATTTGTTCGTCTATGAGTGATACACTCTTCTCAAATATCCACCATCCATCCATCATATCATCATCCCATCCTATCCTACCTACCTCATCCCAAACAACCCACATCATCATATCCTTCCTATTTCATTTCATTTCCCCTCACCCAATCATCCATATATTCCCCTAGGTGTTCGGGCAAATGAAAGTCAACGTGGTGAATAACTCGACGTCCTCACTATAGTGATTAGCATTCTTTCATGAGATCAATTTTATTTCTATATGTTCGTTCTTTCTTATGTGTGTGTGAGACGTTTGAACTTGCTTACATTTACTCACCTCCTCACACACAAGAGTGATACACTAACCCTAATCTCGAGAGTTCGTTTGAGAGAGATATATCCGTGAGATTTGAAGTTGAAGCGTTGATTCCGACAAGGCAATCTAGGAATTACTCTTGTGATGCTCGACCCGTTTTGACTGATTCACACTACACATGTTGAGTTTTAGGAAGGATGTGCCTTGAGTACTAACTTAGCTTAAACTTTTTACACATTCTAGCTTGTATTTCTGAAAATATTTCTCATGATGGATTGTGTGATTATTCTATGTTTAATAAGAGATTGACTGCCTTTCAATAAATTTTTGCAAATAAAGAATTTTGTGGGTATATTCCCTGCAAACCCTCACGAGACACAACTCGTCCTGTAGGGAAAAATATGGGTTTAAAGGCTTGTTGCACATGCTAAGTGCAATCGCAAGTGCCCGCGAAAGTGGTACACTTTTGGTTTCTTATCATTCTCTTTCTCTCTATCTTATTGCTCGAGGACTAGCAACGCTCTGTTTGGGGGTGGTGTGATAAGCACCCAAAACTGTACAATTTATACCCCAAATAGACGTACTTTAGTTGCTAATTCTCGACAATATGGATCTTATGCGCTTAATTGTTCAATATGCAGGCATAATGTGCATTGCAGAGTTGAAACGCTTAAATCAAGACAATTGTGCATTTTACGGAGCTAATTACCATTGTCCCGTACCCTAACCCGAGCCAAAACCTAGCCTAAACTTACCCCAAGCTTGCGTGTGTTTTGTTTGTGTCTTTTTATTATTTTTTAGATTTTTAGTTTGAGAAATTTCTATTTTTAGGATTTATTTAGTATTTTATAGGTTTCATTTTCTATTTTTCTATTTTCTATTTTAGTTAGTATAATTTTATTTTATTTTGACTTTTATTAGTTTTTAGTTTTATTTTATTTTATTAGGATGTTAATTTTGAGGATTTCATTTATTTATTAATTTTTACATTTTCTTTTTAGGATTTTAATTTTAAGTTTTATTAGATTTTATTTTAATTTTAATTTTAATTTCTTTTAAGTTTCAATTTTATTTGAGTCTTTATTTTATTTTTAGAATAGGAATTTAATTTTATTATTTTTCATTTTTTTTAGTGTTATTAGTTAGTTAGTATTATTTTTAAGAGTCCAACTTAAACACACACTCCCTACCCCTAACACATATTAACCCACTTACACCCCCTCACCCTCACCCAACTTACCATACACCCTCACCCACCAAATTCCCCCCCACTTCATCTTCAACCTCAAACCCATCACCCTCTCTCCCCTCCATTAACAAAAACAAACCTTCCCTCTCACCCATCATCAAAACCCACATCCACCATTACCAAAATAAAACCTCCATCTCCAATCACCTCCACATCTCACCATCTACATCCTACCACCCAAATTAGAACCAAAACCCCCACCTGTAAACCCGCCACCTGTCCGGCTACCAAACCCGTGGCGGCAGCGCTCTACCCCGGAGCTCCGATATCCCACCAGCGGCGGCATCCCCTGCCTCCGGCCAGGTAAACCCCAGCCCCGCTGGCGCACCCTTCAGTCCGACAGCCGTCGACCTGCTCTGGCAGCGTTCAGCAGCAGCTCGCGGACTCTCTCACTCTCCCTTCGATTCCCAGCTCAACCGGCGATACCCTCTCCGGCGGGCTGTCAACCTCCGGCCACCACACCACCCGACTCAATCACGGAGCTCCGATCCCCTCGCAACCCGTGGCGACATCCGACCCATCCCATAACCGGTTTTCAGCAGCAGAAATCCAAATTCATCATAACCTACCCTACCTATTTCCCAAATGCCACCCAGGATTCTTCCACCCGTAAATCCAAACCCAAGCCAAACCAACAAAATCAAATAAGACAAAAAAACCAACAAGACCAAGTCAACCCACTTAAACCTTTCTCCCAATTTTACCCATAATACCCCCTAACTAACCACCCAAAACCAAACACCCAAAATACCCCTCAAATCAAATCTGAATTTATCCTCACCTCACACCCCCATGCACATGTGCTCTCACCATTCCCACATGCACACCCTTGCCAATTTTCATTTTTACCCCTCATGCTCCATGCCTCCTATATATTGAGGATGAAGACCCATTTGAAAAGGAGATCTCAAAATTAGTTTTAAGCTAGGTGTGATAAAATTCTCCCCACCCCTCTATGTTGAGTATTTGCATTTTTAGCAAATACCTCAATATAGAGGTGTGTGTTGAAAATTATCTCTAGGTTAAAATTAACTCCACCCATATATAATGAATCTTGGCATTTTTAGCCATTAATTCATTATAGATTGATGTAGTGAATTTTATCCCTTATGGGAGGTAAATTCTAACCCATTACTTTATGTTGAGATTTTGCATTTTTAGCAATTATCTCAATATAAATTAATGATCTAGAATTTATTTTTTTGGGTGAATTCTAATGTATAATTTTATAATTTTATAATTTTAGGATTTGCATTTTTAGCAAATCTCTTTTATTATTTAACTATCCATTATGAATTCATCCATTATCCTTTTACTTTTTAGTTTGTAATTTTTAGTTTAGATTCAATAAATACATGAGTGAGGAATTGTAATTAAGAGATTGATGATGTAATTGAAGATTTCATGTCAATTCAAGGCTTAAATGGGTTTGATCTATTCCTCTCTTTTACTTTTAGTTTAATCATCTCATGCTTTCAATTGTTTATCTTATATTTTTGGATGATGATTATTGAGGGCTAATCTCCCATTTATGGGATGAAATTTTGAAGCCCTCATGAGTCCAATTTTGTTAGTTTACTTATTAGGACAATTTTGTTTATCTCACCTTTCTTAAATTAGCTTTTACTTCTTAATTAGTAGTTATAAAAATTAGTATAGTTAGTTAGCTAAAAAATTCCTTGAAAAATCCATAAAAAAAAATATAAAAAGCAAAAATAGAAAAATATAATAAATGCAAATGAATCTATGTATATGTCCTCTCCAATTTTGTGTTTCACCCTTAGACATGGATTGACTCCCTTACTTACCCTCTACACTAGTTTTGTTATAATTTTGTAGGTTCAAGGGAAATTTTGATCGATAGAGAAGTTGAAACAACGACAAAATCTACATTAGAAGCAATTTTTCTCTGTCCTAATTAATCATTTCGTTGGTTTGGCCGCTTCAAAATATACAGAATATTGAAATTTTAAGACTCTTTTCTTTTAGATCAAGAAAAAATGATTTTGAGGGAATGTAATAAGATAAGTAGAATGTAAAACTCGGGTTTAGTTTTGTCCCGTGGATAAGAGGGTTGTGTTCCTGCTCACTCAAGAATGGGACGACAATGGTCCGCCGGCAAGCTCGCTCTGATCTTGAACGCAGTGCATTGGGCGCTCAGATTCGTATTCCACTTTTATAAGTGTTGTATATTTTTGTGATTGGTATTCTAGAGTCACTGTTTTGTGGTGATTAAAACTATATTATTTGATTATTAATGACTTATTATTCATTTTTGTTAAGAGTTATCTGTTGACTGTTGAATTAATGATATGTGCGTGGATGCCAATTCTCAGTACTGGACCATATTGTTTGGGGCTAAAAAAATAGCTCATTTACCCTTCATCTATACCATATATAGTCATTTCCCTCTTCACTTGGCCTGCGCAATGTGCTGGACAATGTTTTTCGGACCTAGTTTAGTCGAATTATTTTCAATAAATAATTATATATAAAAATATTTATATATCCTTATTATACTTAAAAAATTCATTTTGGTGAGACCTCGTAAAAGCACAAAATAAACCCTGTAAAATACAACATAACCCTAACAAATAGTCAAACACACAATAATGAAATGACATAGGAATTTTCGTACACATGATGCACAAGAGAGCCCTAGACACGAATGACAGAGGAACTTACATCAGTGCGTATTAAATAAATTGTGCCTTTCACATTCTATGACTTAAACTAGTGTCGGATATATGAAGATCAAAATATAATAATATTTTAACGAAGAATTATTTAAGTTCTTCAACCTCATATGTGACAGTGCCATTAGAAGATGTAGGCTGACGTGGTGTTAAATGTAGAAACCGCACCATTGGCTGACAAGATGCATAGAGCCCTCGCCCTCGGTTATGCAAATGACAATATTTTTCCAGCAATGTTTTGTAGAAGATAATAGTGCAAGTTAAGTATCCTTGTTACTATAATTTAATGATGAAAAACTATAATTAGAAAAACTTCAATCACCACTGAATAAATTAAGATTTATAATTAAAAAAATGTTACTTCAAAATGCAGGTTTAAAAAAAATTAATTGCTATAACAGTTCTCTTGCAAATTATTAGTGGCAAGATCATAAGAAGCTCCCTCATTACATAATGACATAATGGATCTTTTTAGAAATTGTATACTGCATTTATGAGGGAAATGTAACACATTTTTTGCTCCTCTATAGTTTTTGCTCCCAAGTATATCAGATAATATATATAATTCTTTTATTTTTCACCCCAAGGCACTTCAACGTTCATCTTGAGAAATATCCCCCCCCCCATCAAATTTCAAATGAGAAGAAGAATCATTCAATTGTTGCAAAACTTTTGCTGGTAATGAAGACACTAGTTATAACGAAAGTGCGTGCAGGTCAATGAGATCCTATCTGGATGCTGATCCTGATTCTGACTGAATGTAAGAGAAAATTGTAGCTATGTACTTTAATCATTGTTATCTTGAATGCGAATCATTCTGGTACATGGATTTAAATGAACTCTAAAATGTCATATGATGAGGGTAGGCTTATTTGGATCATATTGTTGTGTTGGATTCACCAATATAAGTTTTGATTAGAAGGTTAAAAATAATTAACATATAATATTATTGCTGGAAGTATCCTTAGTTTTGGTGACAACGGACCATTCAATTAAGCATCGATATCGGATTGGGCTGACATGGTTGGTACATTTCAAAGGTCTGCACTGGAGACACGACTAGGAATGCCGCTTCTCTAATTTTTTCCTTTACGTTTTTAAGCTGTATATCCATACCCCCATTTGCATATATACATAGTTGTTTGGTTACCCCAATAGATATAATTATCATATTTTTCTAGGGGTAATTCTAGGATGACACAAATTTTGTGCTGAGTTTGGTTAGTGTACGAGGTCCACAGTCGCACATCGGCCTAGAATTACTAATTTATTAATTTTTTTGATGATCTTTTTGACTCATATCTAATATTATTAATTGTTTCGATCACTTAGGTTTATAAAAAAGATCAAAAAATTCATCTAGGGTGCTATTGTTTCTTTTCCTAAAATCTAATCTGAATTTGAAGCTGAAATCTCTATTCCGAGTTATCAAATTTTCGTAACAATTTTAGGAAGCTAACCATGGTAATTGTCTCTGAATAATTAAAGAGTTAATATTGCCGTTGAATCTCATTAAGATAGTGTAAAACTTTGTCACCGTAAACGAGGAGGGTTGCGTTAGGTAGCTGACAACCAGCGTAAAACTTTGTGAGATCCTTATGAACATGAATCCTATGAATATACGTGCTAATGCTAGGGCATTTCCCTTAAGCGATGTGTTGCACCTGCCATCGGGTGTCTCGAAAAATAGGCACAGGGCGTCGCATCGACGCCCGAATGCGACGATAAATACGCAAGGGTTCCGGCAACAAGCTGGACGTGTGCGGGTAAAGAAGCTAGTCCAAGATACTAGACTTAGGTTAACGACTTGGAATATAGGGACTGTGATAGGAAAAGGGATGGAGTTGGTAGACACCATGATGAAAAGAAAAGTTAACATAACTTGTTTACAAGAAACTAAATGGGTCGGTGAGAAAGGTAGGGAAATAAAAAATACTGGATTTAAATTTTATTATACTGGAAAACATATAAATAAGAACGGAGTTAGAATAATAGTAAATAAGAACTTTAAGGACGATATTGTAATCGTTATTAGGAAAGATGATAGACTTATACTTGTAAAATTGATATTAGGTGAAAACATAATTAATATTGTTAGTGCTTATGCACCTCAAGTAGGATTAGATGAGCACACTAAACTATAATTTTGGGAACAAATGGATGAACTAATTCAAGAAATACCCGTAGGTGAGAAAATCTATATAGGGGGAGATTTTAATGGCCATGTAGGAGAAGATCGTGTAGGATATGAGATAGGGCATGGAGGACATGGGTTTGGAGATAGGAATGACAGGGGAGAGTCTATCTTAGATTTTGCGACGGCTTATGATTTTGTATTAGTAAATACATGTTTTAAAAAGAGGCTTGAACACTTAATAGCATATGAAAGTGGAATGCATAAGAGCAAAATAGATTTTTTCATTACTAGAAAAGAAGACCGATTAACGTGAAAAGAATGTAAGGTTATTTCGGTAGAGAGCTTTACCTCACAACAAAGGATAATGATGTTGGATATAAATATTAAAAATCAACCAAGAGTGGGAAAAGTGAAAATTAACCCATGAACTAGGTGGTGGAACTTAAAAGGAGAGAAATTAAAACTATTTAAAGATAAGTTATTAAATGAAGCAACATGGAATACTAAAAAAGAGACTAACACAATGTGGAATAAGATCGCCACATGCATTAGGAGAATATCAAAAGAAATTCTTGGAGAATCAAAAAGCAAGGGGCCACAGTCTAAAGAAACTTGGTGGTGGAATGAAGAAGTAAAAAATATAGTAAAAATTAAAAGGGAGTGCTTTAAAATATGGCAAACAAATAGAAATGAAGAAAATTTTGAGAAATATAAATGGGCTAAAAAGGAAGTTAAGAAAGTGGTAAGAGATGCTAAGTTAAAAGCATATGATGATCTTTATACAAAATTATGTCACAAGAAGGGGAAAAAGTATTTATAAGCTAGATAAACTTAGGGACAAGATAACAAAAGATTTTAATAACGTTAAGTGTATCAAAAGTGATGATTCAAGAGTCCTAGTCAAAGATGATAAATTATGGAAAGATAGATAACCTAATTTGAGAGGTAATTAAATGGAGATAATAGGAGTAGATTAGATAGAGAGGAACTTAGTGAGACTCGAGAAAATATATTTTTTCGAAGAATTAGGACAACAGAGGTTAGGATTGCTCTAAAAAAGATGAAAACTGGGAAGGCTTTAGGACCAGATGGTATCCCTATTGAGGTTTAGAAGTGCTTAGGGGAGGATGGAGTATCATGGATTAAAAAATTATTCAATAGAATTTTAATGACTAATAGGATGCCCGATGAATGGAGAAAAAGTGTTTAGTACCCATTTATAAAAATAAAGGGGACATACAAAGTTGTTCAAATTATCGTAGTATTAAGTTAATGAGTCATACAATGAAACTTTAGGAGAGAGTGATTGAATATAGATTGAGATTAAAGACAACAGTATCTAAGAATCAATTTGGATTTATGCTTGGGAGGTCAACAATAAAAGCAATCTATTTATTGAGGAGATTAATGGAGAGGTATAAGGAGAAAAAGAAGGATCGTCATATGATTTTTATAGATTTGGAGAAGGCGTATGATAGGATACCCAGAGATATAATATGGTGGGTTCTACATAAAAGAGGAGTGACTCGCAGATATATTGATGTGATCAAGGAAATGTATGATAGTGCGATGACTACAGTAAGAACATCAGCCGAAGAAAGTTGTGAATTTCAATTACGGTAAGTCTACACCAAGGTTCAACATTAAGTCCTTATCTCTTTGCTCTTGTTATGGACGAGCTAATTAGATAAATACAATATGAGGTGCCATAGTGTATGCTATTTGCAGATGCTATTGTTTTAGTGGATGAGATTAAGACATGGATTAATGCTATGTTGGAATTATGGAGAGAAACTTTAGAAACAAGAGGATTTAAAATAAGCAAAACTAAAACAAAATATATGGAGTACAATTTTAATAGTAATAGGAGGACAAATGAAGATGTGGTGAAATTGGAGGGTCAAGAGATACTTAGAAATGATCATTTTCGTTATTTAGGATCAATTATACAAAAAGATGGAGATATTAGTGATGATGTTACTCATAGGATTAGAGTAGGCTGGGTTAAGTGGAGAAGTGCAACCGGCGTTTTATGTGATAGGAGTATACCTTTTAAGTTAAAAAGTAAATTTTATAGGACGACCATTTGACCCTCCATGTTATATGGGACAAAGTGTTGGGCAATCAAAAAACAAAATGTGCAGAAAATGAGTGTGGCGGAGATGCAAATGCTAAGATGGATTTGTGGTAAAACTTGAAAGGATAAAATTAAAAATGAACAAATTCGTGAAACGATAAAAGTAGTTCCTATAGAAGATAAATTGAGATAAAGTCGACTTAGATGGTTTGGACACGTCAAGCGTAGACCAATGGATGCTCCTGTAAGGAAGAGTGATTTAATTAGTATTGATGGTAACACAAGGGGTAGAGGTAGGCCTAAATTGACTTGGTGGAATATTATAAAAAAGGACAGAATGTTATATAGATTTTTTATAGCACTAACCCAATTCACAAAGTACATAATATCAACCGAATAACACATTTGATTTCAAATAAATGTGATATATTCAAGATGAGTATAAATAAACAAGGAACAAAATAATACTCTTGAGAGGTTTAAATGAGCATATTGTGTAAATACCGTACCTCAAATCATGAACCATATATAATGATAGACATATAACAAATTCTTGCATAAAAATTCACTAACAACCTCCATAAGGCCATTAGCATATTGAATCAAGTGTGACAATGCAAAAGATAATTTTATCAACCCACTATATGGTTCTATCAAACTTTTCAATCTCTATTCTTTTTACTCACACTGGACAGTATTCCCATTTATATATAATTGGGTATATGACTTTAAAATAATTATAGGAAAGCACTAGTAGTGGTTGAAATGGATGGACATATTTAAAAGGACACATGATCATGAAACCTTTCCCACGCAACCACGTAACTAACATAGAGAGATGAACTATTCTTAAATTGATCAAATGGATCAAATATGTAAAGAAATAATCTCATGGTTAACTTGGTGTTATAATAGATCAGATCTCAAAATCTACTATTTTTACAGCAACTTTTACCTGCGTGACTGCACCTGAGAAATGAGAAACATTATCCATATATATATATATATATATATATATATATATATATATATATATATATATATATATATGGAGAGAAAGAGAGAGAGAGAGATGGTACCAAACCCCACCCATAATATTAGACATTAACATACTAGTCATTATAAAATCAACACACTATGCACTAATTATAGTAGAAAAGACAACTATTATTATTATTATTATTAACATTTTTTAACATATATGTGATTTAAATGTTATAAAATTGTGGCATAAAAGTTTTAAATTATTATCATGTTTTTTAAAATGCAAATGTTTTCTTTTGATAATAAAATAATACGTTTTCACTAATAATAATTCATCCAAAAATATTGAGCTATTACAGTGTACCATCCTTAAAGAATTTGTATCCTATAAAATTAAAAGGACTTGTATATCCAATTGTTCATTATGATACATTTATAGTACATACATATCTTATTTTTTTAAAATCATTAGAACATCAATATTTAAAAAATAACTTTTAAGATAATAAAAGAAGCTAAAAAGTTATAGGGTATTACAATCTACCCTCCTTAAAGAATTTTCATCCCGAAAATTAAGTTTAGAATTTTATGACGACTAAACAATTTGGATAAAACACATGACGTAAGGTATTAATTACCAAGGGAAATGCGTAAAAATTAAGATATACACTAACATTATATATTTATTGCTTGCCAACTCATGACTACTCCAAGTCAAAATCACGTTGTAAAAATTTAATTCCTTAAAAAGACAACTCCATTGTCAGCTTGCTAGTGTTTTACTACCATGAATGTATGACTATTATTGTTTCACTATTTTTTTACTAAATATTTCTACTTATAACCACACATATAAATGAAAAAAAATTGCGTACGAGTTTTGTTAGCGTATTGTAAGGTCGGTATGGGAAGTTTGTCGCTTAGATAAGTTCAGTTGAGTAGTATAGTCTAGTTAGCTTGAGTAGTACAACTAGGTTGGCTAAGTATTGGACGTTTGGCGTGCACTATAGATAAGGGGTGAGTCAACTCAAGAGAGTGTGCAAAATCTTAACGTGTGTAATAAATAACTCATCTTACTGTGATAATTACTTGCAAAATATTTTCAAAAGGAATTGAGTACTAACTCTTGCTATAAAATATTTTAAAAAACTTTTTAGGTGCCCAGCCACAGGGACGCTAGGCGTGACATTCTGATCCAGGAAGACGCAGTTGTGAGAAGAGTGGATTCTTGTAGGACTTTGCTTAGAGGCTTCCATTTATCAATGCTAGTGTAGGAATCTATCTTCTGATGCCAGATTTATTTTAGGGCATGTTTCCCACTCTTTTCAGATTCAGTATTTAGACCTCAGTGGGTTTAGTAGTTTTCTTGCTTGGTTTCCTTGCTGATGGTTTTTGGCCAAACTTTAATTATAACATTTGATGGTTTGGGTTTTATTTTAGTGTTGGCATATTATATTATTGTTGATGTTGCACTTTATGGACTGCATATAAAAATATTAAAATTTTGACATCCGTTTTTTGAATACTAGATGGTTAGTAAGTTTAAAATATTTCCGACAGTGATGCTAAGAATGAACCAAATGAGATTCCTGCTTTAATTTGATATATGACTAATCACCCAGTATTTTATTTGGTGGGATTTCACAATTATGATTGAGAGCTACATTAAGTGGGTGTGAAAACTACTTTTTGGAGTTTAATAAACCACGTGTATACGTTTAAGAGTTCACTGTATAAACATAAGTTTCTCGTAAAAGGTATTTTAAGAAACAATACCATTATGTCTTTAAATGTTGTATATTGGTATACACCTTAAGATAAGTGGGAGTAAGTTTATATATTTTCTGTATATACAAGCACATATTTATAAATGAGAGAAATAAAATAATTTTATATGGGTTTTAAGAGTTATGTATGAAGTAGTGAGATACTTAAAAGACTATATGCTCACATTTAGGATATCATTCCATTTAAATATGAACAATTATTATGACTCGGAATTACTATTTGTATGGATAGTATGAAGTTCACTCTTGCTTAAGTATATTTATTTTGATTTTACGACCAATATAATGAAGGAGTGCAACGCAATCCATTAGCTATTATAAAAACTGAGTTTGTAGTATGCTTTGATGCTACAACTTATGTATTATAGCAATGTGACTTCATTTCAGGACTGAGAGTTATCGGCGCTATTATCAAGCCGCTGAAATATTATGATAATGTCGCTGCGATCTTCTTTATGAAGAAATGTTAGGTATTCTAAGAGTAACTAAGCACATTGAATGTAAATACCTCTTAATTAAAGAAGAAATTCTAAAACAACGAGTGTCACTTTAACAAATTAGTACAATTGTTAACATAGAAAATCCACATAAATAGGCTATCACAATAGGCGTTAATGAAGCATGCTTAAGACATGGGTTTTAATTGTAGCCAATAATGTTTTGATGTTGTGAATTGCTAATGCTCATTTTCTACACTACATTATGATATCAATAAAGTGTTTGGAAATTCAATATGTTGTCTTTAATGTATACATGCATGTGAATTAATGAATGTGACATGAATAGTTCTTTTATAAAGATATTATAGTACCATTATTGACAACCCACACTTTGTACCTAATTGAATATGACATTAGTGGCGTAGTACTTGGAAGAAACCATGATCTTGAATAAGTTTGGAACTGCCATGAATCACATCAGTGTATTATTTAATTAAGGTTAATACTTGATTATGATTATTCTAAAGTTTATTATCTGTCTTATGTTCCTTAAATCAAATCATAAAGTGAAATGATTATACGGACCAAGTGGAAGACTATTGAAAATATTTAATAAATATCTAATTTTGAAATTAAGATAATTCGAAATTAGTTATTTAATTAAATATAAATGTCCAACTTAATTTTGTCTACATAAGAATTTGGATTTGATAGGATTATTTTAGATAAATCATTTAAATATTAATGATTTTGACGGGTGGTTAATTCCTAATCAAACCCTATTGTGATGGATGGTAGAATTGTAGTCTATCTAGGAAATTGGGTCCTATCTCACCTTATATATAGTAGATTATTCTCTATCAAATAATTTGCATTAAACACAATATATTGGGTAAGAGGGGGAAAATTAAATATAACAACATTTATTTTCTATAAAATTGATGAAGTTTATAGTGGAGCAATCATCAAGATGATTCAAGGAGATTTTTACAATATACTTGATCAATGAATTGGATCAAGGTCAGTCTTCATTTCTATCATTTAGGCATATTTATTAAAAAAATGAAGATCCAAGATCCTTTTATTAAGAATAATTATATGCTAAAGTTTAATCAAATTAATGTGTTCTTTATTTATATTGTGGTGTTCTTAAGTATGTTTTCACTAAGGCAAACTAGATATCGACCTCTAGAAATACTTTCATTTATTAGAGTATATGAAAGGAAACATCAATGATTGTTAAAAAATTAAACACAAGCTGCAATAACAACCATAGCTAATAGAATCTAACCAAAAAGCCTACCCACATAATACAATGTAGATGCTTCACTATGTGAACCTTTATCCACTGAAACTTGAGGGGAGGGAAAAGAAGATGCAAAGGGAGATGGATATGGAGATGGAGTCATCGAGGGTAAAGTAAGTGGAAGTGGAGTCATTGGAACATGAGAAGATGGTAAATTAGATGGAGATGGAGATAAAGCTGTGGGAACTTGAGGAGATGTTTGAGTGGGTGGAGATGCAGCCATTGGAACTTGAGGAGAGGATAAAGAATGTGGAGATGGAGTTATTTCAGGAGACGGTATACCAACTGGAGATGTAGCTGCTGAAGCGATTTCAACCACATTGATTTCCACCTTTTGTCCGGCAATGCAATTAACTGGGTCTATAGAAATGAGATGATTGTATTCGATATTCCTGAGAGTGATGTAGTCATCTCCTGTTTCGTTGGTGCAAATAGGGGAGTCTCATCGCATGATAAATACTTCTCTTTCGTATCAACTTGCACCACACCGTCGCAATGCTCTAGCGAGTACCGAAAACCTGTGCACAATGACATTTATGAGATATGAAAAAGAATATATATTATTATTTATATCTAATCTCAAATTATTTTAACATATCATGTATTATTGTTCAACATAACATAATCTACTGAAAGTGAAGTTCATTGATTAATGATCATTTGCAAATAACATAGAATAACTATTTTCTTCACTTTCTCTCAAAAGTTTTTTTTAATAACATTAAAATACAAGAGAATAGAAAAATATGGGATGATATTAAAATACAAGAGAAGAGCATAATAGGATATTATAAATCTCTTGATTGATCTGATTAGACATTATCGATTTTGTGTTGTGTTGCATGACATTTTATGACACGTTAACACTATTTTGAGTTTTCACTTGTATTAAATATAATATAACATTGAAACATAACAAAAAAAAATAAAACACAATTTATGCCTAAATTCATTGATATTCTCTATTCGATTAATAAAATTGTAAACCCATAATATGAATGGTCATGTACTTTCATACACAATTCAAGAATATATATATATATATATATATATATATATATATATATATATATATATATATATATATATATATATATATATATATGTATACTGAGATATCAATTAAATGTAGTGGAATTGAATCGTACGAGTCATATAGCAAGTAGAATTTACAACGCAATTCCCATCAACTGTGTCAGGTTCCTCTTTCTTAAGAATAAGAAAGTCCCCGAGAGGGCTTAGTTGATCCATGATTTATGTTTCATCTTTCGTTTCCTTTTCGTTTGTTTCTAGAAATATATCGGTCAATTATGATTCTTTCTTTTTCTCTTGATTATTTTCCGATCGAGATGTATAGATCTATGGAGCTATGTGTCTATATAGATCCTGTTCATGGATTAATGAAAATGTGCAAGTGTGTGCTATGAATAGCAAGTCTCATTGTGAATTTTAATATTTTAACACTATGTCTAAAACTCATACTTTGTATGGGAACTAAAATCATAAAGAAATAAAGTCAACCAAGACTCAAAGTTTAAGAGACATAACTATTTTTTTCTAACAAACATCTATTTCTAATAGAGAAACGTCCCATTTACAAAAGACTTTTTCACAACCTCCTGCAATTTATTTATAAATACCAATAAGAATTATGGATTTTTTTTTACTTTAGTACAATATTATTACTTTATTAGACAAAAAGTCACCACGGATCACTTTTAGTGATGAAATTTTCACATGATATTTTTTTTTATTAAAGTACGAAATCGAAGATTATAATGTGTTAAATTAAAAAAACAAGAATTATTGATGCATGGCACGATAGAAAAAAAACCAATAACCCAACACAAACTACAAACAAAAATAACAAAGAAGAAAATGGAAGAAAGCACTCACGGAGGATATCATGAATGTCAAATTGGTGTTTAGCAACCCAGTTCGTGTAATTAACCTCCAGAGTCCAACCTTGATCGTCCCCATCCACGTAAAGAGTTGCATTAGATACTTTTAGTGAAGAAAAAAATAGTAGCATGGTTATCAAGGGAGCGAATTTCACACCCAAACCCATATTTTCTTTATATATTTTGTAAATTGAGATGAGAGAAAATGGGAAGATCTTGATGCACTTTGCATTATTTATAAAGCACATACCATTAAATTGAGAAATGGGACTTTTTGTGTGTTGGTCTCTTGACATTCTATTAACTAAAACGAGGGGATTGTTATTCCAAATGGTTTGCTCTTCACATTCGTCTCTTCATATGTCCAACCCAATGATCCACCCTTTCATATTCGTCTCTTCATATCTTCCATTGACAAAAATGAGTCTCTTGCAATCGAAAACCCTAACCCTAACCCGAACCCTAACCCTAACTACTACAAGAGATCTTCAAGGTGTAATTTTCTCACTTACCCTCACGTCTGCGATTCGAATCTCACAGGTATTTACGAAAGTTTCCTCCAAATTATTCAGACTTGATTTTTTCCCTTTTCATCATTCTAAGTGACAAATATCGTGCAGGGCAGAGGAAAAATAACGACTGGTGGTTGGAAGGGATCTTTTAAGGTTACTCTCACCTCTGATCCAAAGCTTTCCTTCAAAGTGTTAGTTCTTTCTAGTCATACTCAATATTATATTAATTTATTTTTGTTCCTACTCAATATGGCACAATGAAACAACATTGTATATAAGTCAATGTTATTTAAAATTATATGTGCACTTGTATTTGATCAAAAAATAAAATATGAAATAAATCATATATATGCAATAATAAAAATTAATACCATTAGAAAACTTACAAACGAAGAATATGACCGAGTCAAGTGTTTGACACTCTCTCCTTAAGACAAAATGTGCTCCCGCTACGGTGCTTACGGTAATGAACAATGAGCGTTTGCCTTTCAGGATAAAACGGTCTCGACACGTGCAAGAAGCACTTCAGTGTGCGTGTCCCACGAACCAATTATGTTTTATACTCTATCCGAATCGATCGGGAATGGAAAGTATTGAAAATATGTTTTCTCTCTCTAAAAAATAAAGACAAGTCTTGTATTTATATAAAACAAGGTGTTTTTTCATGAAAAGACCTGTCTTTAGGAAACAGCCACTTTAGGGACGTTTTTCATGAACTGTCATAACTTATGGTGAACAGTCACAACCTTTGGGGATGGTTCAGAAAAACAATCACTATCTAGCGAACAGTCACAACCTTTAGCGACAGTTACGAAAATACGTCCCAGAAAATAAATAAAATTTCCCAATAAACTTCATACATAAATGGGGCATTGATACCAAATTTCTTATTCATCATTTATCCGTTTTAAACAAATAAATATATCACGTACTTGGTCCTACTTTGACCATAATATCAATTTGGTCATAAAATAATTTGTGTAAAAACACAATATTTTTCAACAGTCAATCAACCATCTCTCGAAATCAGGCCAATTCTGATCCTCTTTTTGAATAGGCCATATAACATTTTTCTCTGTCCTAATTAATCATTTCGTTGGTTTGGATGCTCGCAAAATATACAGAATATTAAAATTTTAAGACTCTTTTAGATCAAGGAAAAATGATTTGGGGGGAATGTAGTAAGATATACAGTATGTAAAACTCGGGTTTAGTTTAGTCCCGTGGTTTCTATGCTAGTTCAGTGGATAAGACGGTTGTGTTCCAGCTTACTCAAGAATGGGACGACAATGGTCCGCCGGCAAGCTCACTCTGATCTTGAACGCAGTGCATTGAGCGCTCAGATTCGTATTCCACTTTTTTATAAGTGTTGTATGTTTTTGTGATTGGTATTTTAGAGTCATGGTTTTGTGGTGATTAAAACTATATTATTTACTTATTAATGACTTATTATTCATTTTTGTTAAGAGTTACTATTGACTGTTGAATTAATGATATGTGCGCAGATAGAAATTCCCAGTACTGGACAATATTATTTTGGGTTAAAAAAATAGCTAATTTACCCTTCATCTATACCATATATAGTCCTTTGCCTCTTCACTTGGCGTGTGCAATGTGCTGGACAATGTTTTTTGGACCTACTTTAATCGAATTATTTTCTATAAATAATTATATATAAAAATATTTATATATCCTTATTTTAGTTAAAAAATTCATATTGGTGAAACCCCGTAAAAGAACAAAATAAAATCTGTAAAATACAACATAACCCTAACAAATAGTCAAACACACAATAATAAAATGATAGAGGAATTTTCGTACACATGATGCACAAGCGAGCCCTAGACACGAATGACAGAAGAACTTACATGAGTGCGTATTAAATAAATTGTGCCTTTCACATTCTATGACTTAAACTAGTGTCGGATATATGAAGATCAAAATATAATAAATATTTTAACAAATTATTATTTAAGTGCTTCAACATCATATGTTACTTCAATCACCACTGAATAAATTAAGATTTAATATTAAAAAAATGTTACTTCAAAATGCAGTTAAAAAAAAATTAATTGCTATGACAATTCTCTTACAAATTATTAGTGGCAAGATCAGAAGCAACTCCCTCATTGCATAATGACATAATGGATCTTTTCAGAAATTGTATACTGCATTTATGAGGGAAATGTAACACATTTTTTGCTCCTCTATAGTTTTTGCTCACAAGTATATCAGATAATATATATAATTCTTTTATTTTTCCACATAAGGCTCTTCAGTGTTCATCTTGAGAATAATTCCCCCTCTCACAAATTTCAAATGAGAAGCATAATCATTCAATTGTTGCAAAACGTTTGTTGCTAATGAAGACACTAGTTATGACGAAAGTGGGTGCAGGTCAGTGAAATCCTCTCTGGATGCTGATCCTGATTCTGACTGAATGTAAGAGAAAATTGTAGCTATGTACTTTAATCATTGTTGTTTTGAATGCGAATCATTTCGGTACCTTGATTGAAATGAACTCTCAAATGTCATATGATGAGGGTAGGCTTAGTTGGATCATATTGTTCAAATGAGTTGGACTACCAAATACAAGTTTTGATTAGAAGGTTAAAAATAATTAACATATAATATTACTGTAGGAAGTATCCTCAGTAGTGGTGGCAGCGGACCATTCAATAAATCATCGGCATCGGATTGGCCCGACATGGTTGGTACATTTCAGAGGTCTGCACTGGAGTCACGACTAGGAATACCGCTTATCTAGTTTTTTCCTTTATGTTTTTAAGCTGTATATCCATACCCCCATAATTACCAATTAATTTTACCATCGTTGTAAACAATGGGCTTTTTACTACATTAAAATCCATACCATTTCCATAAAAAATCTTACAAATGTCACTAATTACCGGCCCCCTCTTTTTTAACATTGCATTTATAGTTGTTTGTTTTACAAAACCTTGTTTTTTCTTCCCTTTAATGGCATATGCATTCATAGTTTCCTTCTTAAATTTTGCTCAACTTCAAATGCCTCTTCTTTGCCCTCATTTTGTTGCCCACCTTCTTCATTGTACTCCTAAAATATTTGCAAATTTTTTTCTAACATTTTTTGGGTAATTGCATACTTTTTTGGCATCTTTTCCCGTACCGGCAAGATGGTGCTTCATTCTAAAAATCCCACCCATTTTGCATCCTTACAAAATTACATCTTAAATGCAATTAATTATCATTCACTTTTTCACAATAATCCCATGTGGGGTCAACCACAACTTTTCTCTTTTGTTTAGTCATTTCCTAAATAAATAAAAAGGAAAAATAAATAAATATACTTGAAGAAAAAGGATATTAAATAGGGTGGAACAATAGATAAATAAATAAAGAGGAACAATAAATAAATAAGTGATAAACAATAAATAAATAAACGAGGTTACTTACCAAAGTACCAAAGCAAAGGATGGAAGCTACTCTTGGCAAAAAGTTGAATAAAAAGACAAGAAAAGTGATTATATTAATGGTGGACAAAATATAAACGGCGGGGAACACAAGAACAGTGAGAAAATGACCTTTTATACCTAGGGTTTTCTCCTTTATGCGTTAAATTCTTTAAACATTATTAAATGTATTTTCGGCAAGAAAAAAAAGTTTTTTTTTTTACTTTTTCCAATCTGGCTGCCGAAAAAAAAAAACCCGTCTATTACGTATCGCGAGTCATACGGTTCACGTATCAACTCGCGATTCTCGGCCTATTCATGCGATACAAAGGGCTTTTCGATTCATTCATGCGATTCGTTTTCTTTATGTATCAAACCGTATCGTGCGATTCGTATCGTGAATCGCCCGATACTAACTACAGAGGTTATTAGAATTCTAGTGGTTTTGGGGATTTTTTAAAAATGACTATTAACTTATTTTTGGTGAGATTTGATAAGGGTATGTTTGGATGTCTAGAATTGGGATTTATTAGAATTTTGAATTCATGTTTGTGTAATAGTGTGAAATTGTGTGTGTATTAAACTCTATGTCTTTATGTGTGCACGCGCGCGTGAAACTCTTATGCGCTATATGCAAGTGAAACGGTGTGTTTGTGTGTGGAACTGTGTAGTTTTTGTGTAATATTGTGTGTGCACATTGTGTTCGTGTTGTTGAAATTGTGTTTGAAATTTTGTGTGTGAAACTCTGTGCTGTGTGCACGTGCATTGTGTGAAACAGTGTGCATGAAACTCTATGCACAATACGTGTGTGGGCGCGTGCATTGAACTCTTATGCGCTGTGTGAGTAAAACTGTGTGTGCGAGTAATAGTGTGAGTGAAACTGTGTGTGCGTGAGTAAGACTGTGTGTAATATTGTGTTTGCGTGTAATAATGTGTGTATTGTGTGTGAAATTGTGTGCACGCACGCAGTGTCCATTGTGTGCATGTGAAATGTGTGAAGCAGTGTGCATAAAACTCTACGGGAAACGTATGTGTCGCGAGTGAAACTCTTATGTGTCACGTGTGAGTGAAATTGTGTGGGTATGTGAAAAAATTGTGTAAAGTGTGTGTACTGTGTAGTGTTTGTATGATATTGTGTGGGTTTGTGCATGCAGTGTGCTTGTGCACGTAAAACTATACGCAGTATGTGCAGTATGCACGTAAAACTATATGTGCTATGTGCGTGCGTGTGTGCGTGAAATGCTATGAGAAATGTATGCCCGCGCTTGCAAAACTCAATGCATAATGTTTATGTGAAACTATGTGTGCGTGTATGAAACTGTATATATATAGTGCGTGTTTGTGTGGATTTGTACGTGTAATCAATTCCATAAAGATATGATTTTGTAAATATCTACTTTAATGTTGGAATTCAATTTGGGTCCGTTTGGCAACCCCATTCCAAGCTATGGAAATGGAATTAGAAAGCCAATCTTAATTCCACGGAATTGAAATTGGCCTTCAAATTCCAAGCCTTGGAATTGGGTTGCCAAATGGGCCCTTTAGCAAAATTGGAATTCTTAGAATTAGAATCCCATGACAATTCTAAACTCTTTGAACCAAACAATGGAATTCGAATTGGGGCTTCCAAGCGCAACCTAAAAGTTTTTGTCCATAATCATGACGTGTTGCACAAATATAAGAATCATTGTTGTTGTTTTATCATCCCTCATCCCATTCTTTTGTTTACTTACAGTAATAAATTGCTATCAAATGGTTTTTTGCGTTTTCAATTTGTAGACCTATATGACTACCTTTAGAACTCAAACATAGCCCTTTGCTTAAACTTCATATTATTACTAACCTTCTGTCGTGTATACAATTCCAAATCGCTCTCCAAATCCCTTTCATTATGTTCTACATCAATTTGATCTTGAAGCTTGTAATCGTGTGTCTATATGCACTTCTCCACTATTTACACACGTTTGAGTTTTTTTACCGCTGAAAGACTATTTTTATTTGAAAAATATTAAGCTATAATACTTATATAATCAATCATCTCGGACCTTCTTTTCTTGCTCCCTGCACTTTCAATCATGCCAATAAAGTATGCCTAATCACCCCTTTAAGGTTTCTGTGATTGGATGCACTTCGTGTTGGTCCATATGAGAGTCTTTAATCAGTTTTAATGAATCAAATCAGTATAACAACTTGCTTAAGTATTCAAATGACAATGATACTATTTCTATCAATATAATTCCATTGATATTATTTCTGTCTGGTATTGATTTACATTTTCATATGCTCTTACTTTATACATGGTTGTCAATTGGTTTGAATTAACTATTCATAATTTTACTTATGTTTTGGTTTGCAGGATTAGTAGTTGCGGTTTCTCCCCATTGTTGAGTTGTATACTATCTCCCCTCCTGCAATCCACCAAGATATCCCTTATAACCTCAGGATATCACTAAATTCCCACTTCCAAATCCCACCGTCGACGACAAAATGAAACGAGCCACAGATGACATCACCTCGAAACATGACACCAAAAAACCTGTCTTCCTCACTAAAGCCGAACGCGAACAATTAGCCCTTCAACGGCGCCAAGAACAAATCACCCAACAAAAACTCAACTCCCAACAACTCCTCCCAAACTCTTTAGATTCTACCTCAAAACTTCATTCTGATCCTTCCGACACTAAAAACCACCCCCACTCATCCCGTGATTACGATCGAGAAAGAGAAAGAGATAAAGAAAGAGAGAGAGAAAGAGACCATCGTGGTTATGAGCGTCGCACCAGAGATAAAGAGAGAGAATAAGAACACAAAGCAAGAGAAAAAGGCAGATTAGAAAAACTAACAGAATGGGAACGCGAAAAAGAACTTGAAGCCATAAAAGAACAATACCTTGGTTCCAAAAAACCCAAAAAATGTGTTATCAAACCCAGCAAAAAATTCCATTTCTCATTCGATTGGGAAAACACATAAGACACTTCTAGTGACATGAATTCCCTTTACCAAAACCCGCACGAGGCCCATCTCTTATTCGGCCGCGGTTTTCGTGCTGGCATGGACTGTAGAGAACATAAAAAGTTGGCAGCCAAAACAGAAAAGGAGTTGAGAGATGAGATTAGAAAAAAGACGAAATTAAAGAAAACCTAGAAGAAAAATAAGCTCAGAGAGTTAAAAAAAAAGAATGCTGATATGTATGATACATTTGATATGAGGGTTGATAGGCATTAGTTTGATAAGAAACTATAAGAGATGACATAACGATATTGGAGGATTTTTAGAGAAGATTTTAATATTTCCTGAAAGGCTCTAGGATTCTCAGGCCAATGAGGAATTGGGTTGAGAGTAAATTAAGTTCGGAGCTCCTAAAGGCTGTGGACAGAGCTGGGTATAAAACCCCTTCCCCTATTCAAATGGATGCTATTCCTTTGGGGTTACAACAAAGGGATGTTATTGGTGTTGCTGAGACGGGTTCGGGGAAAATTGTTGCGTTTGTGTTGCCGATGTTGACGTATATAACTAGGTTACCTCCTATGAGTGAGGAAAATGAGGCGGAGGGGCCTTACGCTATTGTGATGGCGCCGACGAGGGAATTGTCATAGCAGATTGAGGACGAAACGGTGAAATTTTTTCATTATTTGGGGATTAAGGTTGTTTCAATTGTGGGTGGGAAGTCAATCGAGGAGCAGGGTTTTAAGATTAGGCAAGGGTGTGAGGTTGTGATTGCGATGCCGGGGAGGTTGATTGATTGTTTGGAGAGGTGTTACGCATTTTTGAATTAGTGTAATTATGTGGTTCTTGATGAGGCGATCGAATGATTGATATGGGTTTTGAGCCACAAGTTGTGGGGGTGTTGGACGCGATGCCGAGTAGTAATTTTAAGTCGGAGAATGAGGATGAAGAGATTGATGAGAAGAGGATTTATCGTACAACGTATATGTTTAGTGCCACAATGCCACCGGCCGTGGAGAGGCTTGCGAGGAAGTATTTGAGGAATCCGGTTGTGGTGACTATTGGGATGGTGGGGAAGGCGATGGATTTAATTACGCAATATGTGGTTATGATGAAGGAACCGGAGAAAATGTATAGGCTGCAAAAATTATTGGACGAGTTAGGTGATAAGACAATGACTGTCTTTATAAATAGTAAGAAGGCTGCCAATCGGATTATTAATGGTTTGGATAAGGCGGGCCATCGTGTGACAACTTTGCTCGGTGGGAAGTCATAGAAGCAAAGAGAAGTTAGTCTTGATGGGTTTAGGGCTAAGAGGTATAATATGTTGGTTGCTACCGATGTAGCTGGACGTGGGATTGATATACCGGATGTTGCGCATGTCATAAATTATGATATGCCTGAGAATATTGAAATGTACACTCATCGAATTAAACGAACGGGTCGTGCAAGGAAGACGGGTGTGGCTACAACATTTTTGACTTTGAATGATACTGATGTGTTCTATGATCTCAAGCAGATGCTTATTCAGAGTAACAGTCCTGTGTCTCCGGAACTGGTGAGACACGAGGCTTCAAAGTTTAAGCCGGGATCAATTCCTGATAGACCGCCTAGATGCAATGACACTGTTTTTGCTCATTGAGAGGTATTGGGTCCATAATAATACTTTATGTTATTGTGTTTTAGTTATTTGATACTTCAAAATTAGGTATTTACTTCCATCATCAGAAAACTACTGAGTTGGCATATAATACCAAGGTGGACAGCTAGAGCGTACAGAACTATCAAGTGCTTTGGTAAATGATGTTCTCATTTTATTTGGCTATTTTAATCCTTAATTTTGAGGATATTATTGGTTTAAGTATTGGTGATGTAGTTTCCAATTATGTTTGTTGATTGATGCATAAGTTTGATTCTAGCAATATCTAATCTTCAAATGTAGACACACGCGGACACACACACACAACGACAAGAAACATACAATAATAGCTTGAATAAATCCAACTGCTAACACTTTGAACAACATATGGTGTACCTTGAAGTGGTGGAAATTATCCTTCTGAAACTCACTTGAAAAGAGTTGAAGTTACGTAATATGTTGGCATAACAATGTGGGCATGATGTGACATAAAATTCTCGAGTTTTTTGATAACCATGCTATTATTAATTCTTCTTTAGGAGGACATTATTGGTTTAAATAGTAAATATATCACATGGCCTCTCCAATTGTGGTTGTTGATTATAGTTAGTATTAACTTATCAAATGAGTAAACCAGCATCATCCCCACCCCCCTCCACCACCCACCACACACACACATAGTAGTTTGAACAGACCCGACCGGTGTTAAAAATTTGAACAGCTCATGTTCACCTTATACTTGATACAGTTCAACTGCCATGTTTTTAAAGTTAAATTGAACACAATGTTTTTCTTTGAATTTTAGTCTTGACATGGGTTTGTGCTTTACTAGGTCTATGAGAAACTGCAAAGCTGTGAAAAGCGGACTTGATGAGTCATTCTTGAAGTAATATAGGGGAAATGAATTTTTTTCTTTCCTCAAAAGGAGGAATGAACAAAGAATGTTCTTTGAGAATAAAGAAGGATGATGGAAGAAAGAACAATATCATTATCCCTTTTGGTGTGAATGCTAAAAGGTTGTATGAATACGACGTGTTAATTTTTCAAGTTATTTTTGGAGGTAGTAAAAACACACTTGGTGTTAAGTAAGATGAGAGGGGTTTTGTGGGTAAAACAAGGGTGAATATGGAAGTTTATTATGCTGATGTTTTTGGTGGTAGAGGTAATTTTTATAAAAGGCCAATTTCTTCTTTTACAATAATATATTGAGTGATCCGTAATAATTCGAAGAATGCTATAGTGCGTGTGGGAGAATTTACTTGTGATTTGTGGAAAAGTATTTCAAAGTCATTTAATAAATTGTTAAGTGATAATGTGTCCCATTCCAAATTGATAGAGAAGTTTCCTTTTGTATTTCTTGACTACTATTGAATGACTTCTTTCAATAGGCCAGCGAGGGAATGGGAAAAGGACAAAGGCACTCAGTTAATTTTGTTGTTTGAGCCAATAAAGAATTCCGTGCTTGTGCAAATGGGCCTTGTTTGATGATCTGTGGTGTAAGTATGTGAGTCGTTTAAAGGAGAAAAATCTGGATCAGTTTAATACTCTCCATTACAGGGTAAAAGGACAGGACGGATTCTTTTCTTAGTCTAAACCCAGAAAACAGGAAAATTCTTCTAAAGGAGTTTATATGCTTAACATTGAGGTGATCTCGAAAGGGGGAAAATGTGTGCAGTGTACATTTTAGGACTCTGTGGACCTTACAGGATCCTGGATATATGTACATAGATATACATACACTCTATTACACAAAATAGTGCACCTTTAGTGTGTGAGAAATAACATAAAGCACGGTAGGATCGTTTTGAAGTTGTCTTCCAATGCTGGCTTATCAAGGGTACATTTGTGAATAAAATAAGTAAGCATCTACCTTCCACATCAATAAAATTATTAAATTATAACAAATTAATTTTCAAAGATCTGTTGAAGTACTTTTTTTGGTGGAGTTGTGATTTAGATTGTAACCTTATGTTCATAATCTTTTGGGTGTGGGATTGAGTATTGGTTCTTGACTTATTTGGGTCTTCCTTCGGGGGGAAATCCAAACTCCATAATTTTCTGGATTCCCATGATGGCAAAATTTCATAAAAGGTTAGATGGATGGAAAAGGAGATTTTGTCTAGAGGAGGCAGTGCCCTAATCTCATAGGGTTTACAAAGCATTCCACTTATTTCTTATCCATTTTAATATTACCGACAAAAGTGGCAAATATAATGTAGAAGATAATTATAGATCTTTTGTGGGAAGGCTGGGGTGAGGGTAGATTGACCTAAAGATAGATGGGGCTTCTTAGGTATAGGGAACTTAAAGGGAAAAAAAAGTCGTTTTAGCAAAATTGTTGTGGAGGTTTCCCTTAGAGGTAGATTCCCTTGGGTACACTATCATTTGGAAAAAAATACGTGTTGGATAGAAATTTTTGGGATTCCAATGGGGTGGAGAGTAAGTCCATCGAAGTTCATTTTGCAAGGCATTGATCTCTTTTCTATATGTGTCTCATTATTAGTTGGGGATGGATTATTCATTCAGTTTTGGGAGGATTATTAGAATAGGGAAGTTTCTTTTTAATCTAGATTTCCCGATTTTTCAATCTTTCTTTGAATAAGAATTGTTCAATTGCTTTGGTGAATTCAATATTGTCGGTTTTGTGGAATTTATCCTTCCAAAGAAATTTTAACGATTTGGAGACAAAGGAGTTTGTATCTTTATTGGAACTTATTTAAATGTTCATCCTTAAAATGAGGTTGGACAAACAAGGCTTCCCTTTTAAATCCTTCTTTGATTTCCTTTCTGATAATCATTCTTTTCCTCCTTTTCATCCTTCCAAGAAAATGTGGGTATTGGCGTTGGTCATAGCTTACGAGAGATTCAACATGTGTGACTTATATCAAAGGAGAAGGCCCTTCTTGAAACTATCATCAAATTTGTGGTCTTTGTTATAAGGAGATCAATCATCACATTATTCTCCATTGTTCCTTTGCGAATTTTATTTGGAGAAAAGTTTTTGGAGAATTTAACATAGTCGAGGCAATGCCTTTTTTCTTCGATAGATATCGTTCTTTGTGAAGAGGAGGGTTTGGGAGGGACCTCGAAGGTGACGGACCTTTCGAGATGTGTGGTGTTTGCATTTTTTGAAATGTATGGATTGAACGCAATAACAGAATTTTTGAAGAAAGAGAAGAGGGCAAGGATTGGATTTGGGAAAAAATTAAGTTTATTGCATCTCAATGGGCATTGGCATCAAAAAAAATTTAGCACATTTCTTTGCAAATGGTTTCTCTTCAATGGAGTCACACTGTATGCTAAAAATGGATCATTGGTTTGAGAAGATTCATGTTATGTGCCTGTTGTATGTGAGTATATGCAGCGGTCTTTTTGGTTTCTTTTTTCTTATTTGTTGTTAAGCTTGTATAGAGTTTTATGTAAGTTTGGTTGTATTTGTGGACTACTGGGCCACTATTTTATTTGTACTCTCCCTTTTAAGTTTAATGGAAGTTTCATGTTTGTGATAAAATGTTACTATTGTTAACTTGTTATATTACTTTTATTATAATAGCTTCTTTTGTGCTTCATTTGTTTTTAATGATTTACATCATGACGCATCTTTTTTATCTCGGTGGTTTTATCAAATTAATAATTTCGATCCTTTTGCCTTTCCAGAAGATGGCAGTAAAATAAGAAATTGTATGGCTGAAGGAAGGCCATTCTGCAGCGAATGACTGAAATTCCACCCTTGGAACTAATTTAGCTCATTATTATTTTAGCTATGGATATGTTAAACCGCCTTTTAATAACAAATTATATGTTGAAATTTATAGCATAGAGTTGTGCCTTTTTATTAATACATACCTTCAGATGCTTAATTCTTTTATTCAGGGTGTTTGAAAACTACAACATTTTGGGTTCAATTGTTTTGTTCGAAATGTATGTGAGACCTCGTTTATTTTTTCACCTTATGTTGGGTACACAGAGTATTTCGACTTAAACTTTCCTGGCTCATTTGTTTTTTGCCTTGTTCTTTTTAGCCTTGAAAATATTATGATTACCTTTGGCAGATTATTATGTTGAATGATTGTGGAATGCAGATTTGAATTTGTAATCCTACATTCCTCAATATAATTTTGAAAAGTGTAATACCGATTTAAATTAAATTCGCAAGTTTCTTAGTAACCCTTATTTAATTAGAGTCTACTTTTAAACCAAATAAAATCAGCCCTTAAACATGCATCTAAATCAACCCATCAAATATAAAGCATGCGACACAAATATAGGGAAAAATCCCTGCAGGGCAAAACCTTTTATTTCTAGAACTTTGAATAATTTACAAGAGCATTGACTTACATACAACCTGATAATCTCCCAAAAAAGTGTAACGCACGGTGTCTTCGGTAAACCTTCAAAGCAACGGCTAGAAATATTGTCGGCTGGAATCTCCCGCAGGAACTCCAGGTGATCAGCAATGAAGAAGAGAGACGGCTTCTCCCCAAGGGTTGAACAAACCAAAGTTGTGTTCTTGGGTTGAAAAAGGATTCACAAAGATATCGAAATGATATGTGAATCAAAACATGAGTTTGGGAACTCAAAAATATGAAGACTTGAGGTATTAGGACTCTTAAATTCGTCTATCAAAGTCTTGAAAAATAACTCCCCCGAAGTTGGCTTTTATAGGGAAACAGATGGAGAGTACCACATTTGTAAAACTCTAAAATTCTATCCAGCGTACAGGTACCCTGAACCGGTTTGGGTACCCTGCAAACCGGTTCACCCCCCGAATCGGTTCGGCCCTCGGTTTGAAAAAATTAGTTGGTCAAGGGACTTTAAAACACTTACCATTTTTCTAAGTCTTTTTCTTAGAAATCTCTCCATTTTCAAAAGGCCATAACTTGTTCACCGTAGCTCGGATTGAGGTGCCGTTTCTTCCAGTATCTTTTTTGTTGTAAACTATTCAACTTTCCAGTTGATCGGTCCTCCGTACGGTGACTGTAAAATTACCAAATAGCCCTTGAACTTCCCTATCAAGCCTTGTTGCACTGTTTTGACTTCTCTTGCATACCACTTGCATTACGAGCCTAAATCATGGAACGTGAAGTCATTGAGGCAGATGAGGGACACATGATGGAGATAATGAATGCTTGATTCCCGAAATTTGGATTGAAGCCGTCGTAAGAGAACGTGTAGAGACGTGCCAAATTTAACGGCGTAGGACATACACAAATGTAACATGTTGGACATGAGAAAAATGTCCTTACAAATCCCCCCCTATGTCTACGCCGGTACATACATAAAAATATCTGAATTATCAAATACCAAATTGCCTATACAAATCTACCCTTCCATGAACCCAAAACTGGAAAAGGTACAAATGAATAGTCTCCATCGTTTGTTCTTCAAATCTTCAGGAATCTCAATTCTTTTCTCATCAGGGTGTGTAACGTATGATCATCAATGTAGTACCTACACACATGAGAAAAAGCAATTACCAAGTGACGTATCGAGTTTGAAATGAGATAAACATAGATACCAATTTATGATGAAAGCATAAGTAAAATCTCAAAAAACTCCCCCAAAATTCAAACTCCCCCATAATAAGATAATTCTTTCTCCCACTTTTTATGATGTCCCCAAATAGACAAATACGAAGAATGAATCAAACAAGCAAAATCGGGGGGTCACGGTATTCAAAACAAGGCATCAAATAATATGGAAACCGTGCTCTTGCAAGGAGATGCTAAAAAAAAATCTTCACAAAGTATTTTTGATTTTTCAAATTTTTCTCACAAAAATAAGATACCATTAAAAAAATGTAAAACATGATACAAAAAAACACACCATGGATTTAAAACTTAAACATCTAAGTCATGAAAATTGAATGAATGGGTGTGAAGACATTCGATAGGTAAATAAACTCAATCAATCATATGAGCATGATGCATATGTGTACCCCTAATGAGTGAACATCAAAGGTATCCTTAGGTGTAAAAATTTATTGAATTTAGATGACATCGTCTTATGCAAATCAACAAATCAAAGTCAAAATGATTTCCACCCCAATAACGTCCAAAACAATTTAGCGCATTTTCAAGAATTTCAAGGACATGCAAACTCATTTTAATTCTCCATCCAAACTCCCTCACAGATATTTTCTTTTAGAGGCAATCTAAATTCTCAAACATTGGAGAATTGGTGCAAAAACAAAAATGGCCCATAATTTGGCATGAATTTCTTTTTATTGCCTTAAAAGTTTTTCGGGCTCTTTTAAACATCTTTGGACCTCGGATAATAAAATTTCTCCATTTTTTAGGTCCCATTTAACGGTGGCTTAGTATTCGCAAAGGCAAAATGAACCTTTCATAGCCCTTCCCCATCTTCGAAACAAAACACACAAACTCACAAAACGGTTTTTATATGCACAATTTCCTTATCAAAATTTTATCGCGCTTGGTTTATTTTAAGGACAGGATTGAAGTGAAAACACCCAACCAACATGTGATAAGATAAGCACAATAATCAAACAAATTCGTGCATCTATGCAATAAAGGAAACATGAGTAAAACATGTAGGAAGTAACACTTAATTACATCTTAATGACTCCGAACATTATAAAGCACATGGATGAATTGACCTATTATCCCAAAACACTTTCAAATAGTCACATGAAAATAATGGAATGATGTTGTGACTCGATCATCCTAAGTGTCCATCCATAAATGGTGCAAACAAAATACAAAAAATCTTTTTGGATTTTTTAAAAAAAAAAATCAAAACAAAAAAATAGATACAAAAATGATACATACTAGCAATAGGCAAACAATGTCATCATGAAAATCACCCTATGCTAGTAAACAAGTCAAACCTCAATCATTAGGTGCGGAGCGGTTTTCCAAAGGTGGTGACAGCTTATGAAAAACCTCCATTAAATCTTGTGAAGTTTTGACCAAAAACTTAACTTGCTCACCTAAATGTGCAAACTCTCTCATGTAGTCTCCGGGAGCATGTAAAGTATCATGTGTGGGTGCATGTGTGCCAGAAACACGTGTAGAAGAAAAACATGACACGTACCCCAACTTAAAGGAAAATTACTTAAGGTGTCCTCTCATTTTGCAATGTGAGCAAACATAAATAGGCCTTGGAACACCTTTCTCAAAAACTCTAGGACGCACTCTCCTAATAGGAATGGGACGCCTAGGTGGGTTAGGATGAGATGCACATGAGTCAAACACTAAAGTGGGAACCGACTCGGGTGCTAATTTGGAAGTAGTAGCACCGCCATGACTTATTCCTAACTTCTCACCTTTACCCTTATGAACCACCTTTTCAACCTTCTTAGGTGCGTTCACAAAATTGACTTTGACCTCTCTGGCACGTTCGAGATCACTCTCGAGTTGGGATACACGTGTCGTTAGACTAGACAATGTGTCAGTCAAATCACACTTCTCCTTTCTCAAAACCTCCTTCACTCTCTCCAAATCTAAAACTCGACGACCTAAATCTCGATTATACTTCTTTGTTTTCAAGGTCTCGGTTGTGACACACGGCCTAATTAAACCTTGGGTGATCAAGCCTTAATTTAATTTAAAAGGGATAATTTAGTAGGTACACACTCTTGTGACCCTGCTGGCCACAAGTGAAACACTGACCCTGAAACTGTCTCTGCCCTTGGCCCTGACGTTGGCCCTGTCGACCTTGGCCTTGCTGTCCTCCATTTTGATTTTCTTGGCCCTGTCGGCCCTGAGGGACTGGTTACTAGGGAACTTGCTGGCCCTATCTGTCAAAGCGATGCCTCCCGTGCTTAAACTTCTTGGTAGGGTTCCCCTATCGGGAATCCTGCCCTAACTGGCCCACTGTTTGCTGTTGTGGTGCGCTGCTGCCACTACCTCCATCCACCTTTCCCGATTGGCTAGGCTCACTTCTCTTGTTTACCTTCTAATGAAAACGGTGGTCCTGACAGTTTAGTAGAGCGGCATTGACGACATCTGTGTAGGTTACCAACGCCGGATTACCGATCAAATGCTGCCTCATTCTCCAAGTTAGGCCCTCCATAAATTTTAACTTCTTCCTCTCCTCATCGCTCACCTCGTTTGGCATAAAGTTGGCCAAGCGGGTAAACTCCTCCTCATAATCAGCAACTGAGCGATCACCCTACACCACTTCGCTAAATTTCTTCCTTATCTCTGACTCCACTGTTGGAGGGAAATACTTGCGGTCAAACCGCTCACAAAACTCAGAAATTGCCAAAGTGTCCCTTTCCTCGGTGGTGGTAACTGAATCCCACCACTGTAAGGCTGCTCCCAATAGACGAAACGTGGCTAGCATTTGTTTCTGTACCTCGGTTCACTCTAGCATGCTCAAGTTGCGCTGGATATGCTGCTTCCAGTTGCATGCCTCCATTACATCGGTACTACCCTGAAACTCGGGTGGGTGTCCTTTCTGAAAAGTCTCTCTGACTCGCTGCCAAGTAGATGGTGCTGCTAAAGCCTGAACTACCGGTGCCACGGGAGGAGGTACTTGGGGTTGAGGAAAATGGGCTGCCATGGCCCTCATAGCTGTCTCGACTGCCTGAGACACTATCACTGCAACCTGAGTAGTGGAAATTAGCTCGGGTGGTGGTATCGGCACCTTTGGCTCCTGAGGATCCTCCCTCACCTCATCTCTGGCTTCAGCCCTCTACGCTCGCTCCCTCCTTGGTGGCATCTGAAATAAGATTCAAATTGTATAAGTACACAATTTATACAAAAATTTAAGAGCAGATGTACGATAACGCAAAAGCGGATATTGAATCAACAGTCCTAATAGTAGGGCTCTAATACAACCAAACGTTACGCTGAAACACAGTAATCTGTACAGATCCTATGGACACTAGAACCTGATGCTTTGATACCATTTGTGACACCCCGCCTAATTAAACCTTGGGTGATCAAGCCTTAATTTAATTTAAATAGGTTTCTTAAATGGTTCATTCTTAGCATCACTGCCGAAAGCCTTTTAATTTACTAACCACCTAAGTGAAATTAAATGAGTGCCAAATTTTATCTTCCTTACGCAGAATAAATAATCCATACAAACACATTACAATTCTAGTAATAATAAAACAGTTTGCATAATTAACTGAATGCAGGTAAAGTCTTGCCGAAAACCACGGCCAATAAAAGACAACTAAAAATCCATAACTAAAATAAACTGTAGAAGTAAAGATAGGACAACATGTACCAACTAAAAATACTAAAACTAAGATCCTGCACTAGAACTGAAAAAGAGGAAGCGTCTAAACAATCCCTGCAACATCCACACGTGCTGCAACTCCCAAATCTCTGGAATGAAATCATGCTGGGTGTCCCTGTGGCTGGGCACCTAAAAGGTTTAAAAAAATTTACATAGAAAGAGTTAGTACTCAAAACATTTTGAAAATATTTTGCAAGCAGTTATCACCATTGAGTTATTGATTACACATATTAAAGTTTCGCACAACTCCCTTGGACTTCCTCACCTCTCTTCTATAGTGCATGTCTAACGAGGACACTTAGTTCACCTAGTTATACCACCCATAAGCGTAGGTAACTTATTTACAGCTCGTTGTTCTTATTCTTGTAATAATTACATCACGCTATAAATTATTACTAAGATATTTACAATTCATTTCATTATCTACTATTTTCAATCCGTAGATTATGCATATAGAATAGATTTTATCACACAATAATGTATTTAATATTAGTTATCACTAACATATCCTTTTACCACACATAAAGGACTCTTGGTTCGGAATGATTCATCGACCCCAAGTAAGAGTTGGTTCGGAATGATTCATCGACCCCAACTATTTAAAAATATAAATATATACACATATTCTGGTTCGGGACTCTTTCATCGCGACACCAGTTTAAAGTTTGGTTCGGCATTTTTCATCGACCCCAAACATATAATAAATTTATGTTAGTTCGGAATGTTACATCGACCCTAACGTAATTAATTTAGGTAAAATTCTCTTAACCCAAACTTTTGTATAATTTAGTAGGTACACACCCGACCTATCAAATCATGTCCGTACGTAATATATTTTACTTATATTCACCGTACTCATTAATTACAATTTATTTCGCTATTGTACTTATTCGAGTATTCATGCAACTCTAAGGGCCCTAGTTACCCCTCCCTTAATTCAGTAGTTAAGTTAACTTTAACCTACTGGTATTATTCCAGAAATTTACTCTCACCCTTTCCGTAGCCAAATTCTCACAATCCCAACATATGGCTATCGATCGCTCTCCCGTCGGTCAATTTCTCTAAAATTCTCACTCAATCATTTATGAAGAAATCTAATGGTACACCAACTGGTATTTATGAAGTCTCCTAATAGGTAAAATATTATCACTAAGGTTTCCATCAAGCGACGGTAATTAAAGGAAATTTATTCACAAAATTTTCTAGAGTCTAGCCAGGGTCGATCGATCGAGGGGATATGGTCGATCGATCGACTGCTCGATCGATCAACATCAAGGGTTGATCGATCGATCAAGCAGTGACAGACCCAGCTCGTCTTCTTCACGCGGGTTTCACCATTTTTATCTATCTATCTTTCATGATAATTCACCATATTTTCAACCAACAATTTCTAATCATTCCTACATGTTCTGGGATGATTACTAACGATTTAAAACAACAAAATCATTATAAATCTTGGCCAAATGAACTAAAAATCTTTTTAGTATTCAAGAACCCTAAAAATACATTCTTTACATCTTTCATCATAATTCCATACTTGTAGTTCGATTTAATCATCTAGTTTTCTATGATAACAGAATATTTGGAGATCCAAAAACGTCCTACATGCAATCCCTACCAATCATGGGTCATAATCAATTGTTTTTCTCCCAAAAATTTCATAAAAACTATGTTATTCATAAAGCTTAAATATGGGTATTATAACTCAATTTATTTTGCAAATAACCACTTGCCTTATGATTTGTAGGGTCTGATTTCGTGGTTGTTGATGATGGTTGATGATTTTTATCCTTCAATCCTCCTTCCCAACAACTTTATGGTGAAATCTCCTTAGAATTTCCCTTCCTTCCTTCTTTTGCCTTAGGAAATTGTCTATCTCTCTCTCTTCTCTAATGGCTATGGTGTATTTTCTTTCTTTCTAACCCTAGCCTCAAATCTTATAATCTGATCTAGGGTTTCAAAATTCGTAGGTCTACTTACCCATAATTGTAAAGAGACCAAAATGCCCCCGAATGGTCCCGGTTTAGACCGAAAATGACCCGGCACTCAACTAGTACCCCCGAGTACATTATTTTGACTAATTCGACCCTTTCGGAATCATCCATGGACTCTAAATTATCGTTTGAGTCTCCTAAATATTTTTTCTACTCTCATCTTTAATTTTTTTCCTATGCGCGACACTCGGTTGAGATAACTCCGGTATGTCCATATAGTCACTAGACCATACATATCAACATTCAAAATTTACTACTTCACATTTAGTAAATTTTTAATCGTCATATTCATTTTTATTAACATTATATCACATTAAATTACTCTTCTCACGTAATTTAAATAAAACGTATTTTATCCCATTAAATTACTCTACTCACGTAATTTAAATAAAACTCACATTGAATTACTCTACTCACGTAATTTAAATAAAACGTATTTTCCTAATTAAGCAGAATTACGGGGTATTACATCGGTGTACAAATATCTAAAATATTTTTGGATCTCACTTTCATCTCCACTCTCACTTTCACTTTCTCCCTCACTCGAAGAACACAAATCACCATTATCGCTTTCGTGTGCACTTTTGTGAGATAAAGTGGGTGTGCTCACACGACTAGAAAAGGCGATAACCATCCCATGTCCCAAACTTTTATCAGACTCATATCCCTCATCAACCTTACTATCACTAAGAGTGGCAGGCATAGCAGTCTCTTTGCCCTTTTTCCTTATCCTAATAACTCTCTAGCTATGTGCCCTTTCCCTTCACACTCAAAGCACCTGATCTCATCCTCTATGTCACTATCTTTGGCTCCCTCTTTATTTTTATTTGACTCAAAAGATATCATTCTATTGGAAGAATTTTCTTTATTCATTTTGAGAAACTTTTTAAAAAAATTCGCAAATAACGCCATTTCTTTAAAATCAAAATCTTCCTCAGAGTCAGACTCGCAAACATTTTCTTTCTTTTTCTTCAAATGAGTCTTTAAAGCAATGCCATTATCCTTAGCCTTAATGGTTTTGGGAAACATGTCAATCTCATAGGTTTGAAGATCTCTTACAAGTTCTTCCAACTTAAGTGATTTCAAAATTCCTAAAGAGTTCAAAACAGTGACTTTAGGAATAAAGCGTTTTGGGAGGGATCTCAAAATATTTTTAACAACACGCGTGTTATCAATCACCTCATCCAAATTAAAACATGTGTTAACAATGTCTGACAGGCGAGCATAAAAATCATCAAAGCATTCAGACTCAGACATGGTAATAGTCTCAAATTGGGTGGCCAGATTTTGTAATTTAGAGTCTTTGATCGCGTTCGTACCCTCATGTGTCAGTTTAAAAACATCCCAAGCCTCTTTAGACGTGGTTCGCGTCATAATTCGACGAAACTCATCCGGAGTGACAACACCAAAAATAGCACTCAGACCACGGGAAGTAAAATTGGATAATTTATAATCATCTTCAGTCCAGGATGACACGGGTTTTAAAGTGGTGATGTTATTAACAGTTATCGTGGGAGGAGTCCAACCATTTTCGCAAAGCAACCAAACCCGCTCGTCAATGGATTTTAAAATTTATTTCATATGAGCTTTCCAGTAGGCATAATTAGACCCATCAAAAATAGGCATCTGATTATATAAGTGCTCCATAAGAAAAAATGCGAATTTTCACAAAACTGATTTTAAAAAAAAATCAATATCACACGATTTTGCGGAAAATAGGAATACGCGATAAATTAGCGTAACCCGCTCTGACACTAATTTGAAAAGTGTAATATCGATTTAATTTAAATCGATATTACACTTTTCAAATTCATTCTTAAATTAACTGTATTGAGAATCTGCACCATTTCGGGTTTTTATTCTATTTTTACCGTATGCTATGTGCGTGTTTACTGTTGTATAGTAATGAGTTATTATGAAGTTTGAGCGTCAAGATGTGTATTGTGTCCAGTGTGTCACGTATATACAATAAATGCTTCAATCCATATTCCTGTTTTACAGTCTTTTCTCCCTCTAAAATTGTTGTTTTACAGCCTGGTGCCGGTAGTGAGTCCCCGTGCTTGATATGTGAACAATAATTCTAACTGAGGACAAATGGATGAGGAACCAAACTCAAAACGAATTTAGTAATGTAATACCCCGTAATTTTATCAATATTTATTTAAGGGATTAATTAAATTAAATGTGAATTAATTGAAAATTAATCCGGATATAAATACTAATGAGATGTGAGTTGGTATTTGATTATGATGTGTATATATGGCAATATATGAATATTGAAAATATTAAAATTGTCGCGAGACTGAAATACGACAATTTAAGAAATTTAGTTGGGACGCGCGTGTCAGTCGCGTTAGAAATGTAATTATTTGAATTAAAAAGTGAATTTTATTTTTTATCAACCGAATGGTCATTTTGAGCGCACCAACGTGTCCGGAACGGTCGAAATAGTCAGAAAACACTAGCCGGGGGTTTAGTTTGGGTCCCGGGGCATTTTTGGGCCATACTGACAACTTAAAAGGGTATTTTGGTAATTTTGAAATTTTGGGGATTAAAGCCTACGAATTTTAGGAGTTAATTATACATTATTTAGTAACCCACTACGTCCATTATCAACATTTGGCAAGTTAGAGGGCTACGGGAGTTATAGGAAGAGTTGGAAGAGGTTCCCAAAAGAAAACCCATAACTACCATCTTCAACCTTGGGTGAATCTGTAGAGAAAGGGGAAAAATCAACCTTAAACCTTCAATATCAAATTCTGAAGAACAATTTAAGGCAAGTGATTTAGTGTTTTTAATGCATTGAATATGTCTTCCATGCTTAGTGTAGAAAGTATCTTATATTGAACTTTTTGAAGGAAAAACCCATGAAATTTGTTGGAGAAACCTTGGAGTTGGGTTAGGATTTGAATGTAGTATGATAAAGGACTGATTTAATACTTGAAGAGTCATATATGATGATTTAAAAACGGATTTTGATGAGTAATTGGGCATAAGAAAATTAGGGGTTCATGTTCATAGGGTTTTGGGGAAATAATTGTAGATTTACACAAATTCCATGATGGTTAGTAAGAATTGACCCCTAAAATATGTTAAAGAATGATCTAGGGTGATTAGAAATGATTTAAAAACGTTAAAAAATAATTTGGATGGTCTCAGGGTGGATTTAAAGAAGAGAAAATTGAGAAAATCGGATTTGGGAATTTCTGGGCTGAAACTGCCATCTCGTTAGAAGACCTGCCCAGGTCGTTCGAACGAGCTTCGAACGAGATGACAGTATGACTTCTAACGAGTTGGTATTTCGTTAGAATCCCTTCGTTATAACAAACTCGTTCGAACGACCTCATTCGAACGAGACTTCTAACGAGTTGACAGAATGGCCTTTTTGGCCTGATTTGATTTCTAGTATCCCGTAGACTTATCTAAATGGTGAGATAACCTTACCTTATTAACTAATAGGTATAGTTGGGAGATTTGGGGTACATTGAGGATTAGAACTTAGAATAGTGTCTTAAACCGGATGTCATTTGTGGACTGGGAAGCGAGTAACTAATCACGAAGGGAGAATAATTGATAATTTAAATACATATAAACCGGGGATTTGTGATTTGTATAACACTAAGTGTTGGTATAAGAACGCGGAGTATACCACAAATGATATATCATAATATCTAAGATGTGTGAATGCTTAGTATATGTAGTTATCTATGTATAACATACCTACTGCACATGCTATCTGTAATACCCCGTATTTTTGGCTATATTTATTTTGGGATTAATTAATTAAATTGCGTATTAATTGGAAATTAATCCGGGTTATAAATACTAATGAGATGAGAATTGGTATTTGATTATGTGCATATATGATTATATATGTATTTGGTATTATAAAATTTGTCGTGAGATTTATATACGACATTTTAGAAATTTTGTTAAGACGCGTGGGACCGCCGCGTCACGGTATAATATTTTGTTAATAAAAGTGAATTTAAAATCTATAATCCGTATGGTCATTTTGAGTGCGCCAACGCGTCCGGAAGGATTGAGATAGTCAGAAAACACTAGCCGGGGGTATAGTTTGGGTCCCGGGGTATTTTTAGGCCATACCGGTAACTTAAAGGGTATTTTAGTAATTTGGTATTTTTGGGTAACTGAAAGTGACGAAAATTGAGAGTTGTAATCTGATAAGGAATTGACCCAACCAACCCTTATTAAACCAACAAGCTACGGAGGTTTATTAAATTAGGTTTTCATAAGTTCCCCCAAAGCAAACCCTAGCCACCATAGCTTTTTGGAGAAGAAAGCTTGGAGAAGGAGAGAGAGAGAGGAATTCTGCAGAAATTCTACACCGAATCTACACCAAACTCAGAGACAACCAAGGCAAGTGACTTTATTCCATTTAATTTCTGAGAATGTTTCCTCCATGTTAGAAAATTCGGATTTATGGTTTGTTCTTGAAGAAAATATGAAAACCCATGTAGTTTAGATCATAGAACTTGAAAAATTGTGAAGAGAATTACATGTAGTATGATAGGTAGATGATTTCCCTTATAATAATTGTGATTTGAAGGAATTAAAACGAAATAAATTCTGGGATTTGAGGATAAAATAAACCTAGGGTTCATGTTCTAGAGAAATTAGGAAAAGTATAGAAATTTGTAAATTTGGTTGATGTTATGATGATTCGATCCTTGAAAACATGTTAGGAGATGATGTAAATATGTTTAGGATTAATTAGAGACCCTAAAACGTTATTTGGATGAACTTTGGAAGAGATTAGAATTGATAAAAATGGTGAAAAACGATTTTTGGAAAAATCTGGGCCGAAACTGGTGGCTCGTTAGAAGCAGCCCCCAGGTCGTTCGAACGAACTCGTTCGAACGAGCTTCTAACGAGTTGACCAGTCGTTACTAACGAGTAGGGATTTCGTTCGATATCTCGTTCGAACGAGATATCGTTAGAAGGGACAGTTCCTTCGAACGAACTGGGATCTCGTTCGAACAGCCTCGTTCGAACGAGACTTTTAACGACCTGACAGTCCAAACTCGTTCGAAGTCTCGTTCGAACGAGACTTCTAACGAGCTGGCAGTTTGGTCCTTTTTGGACAGTTTTGACTTTTGGAGTTCCATAAACTGGTTCGAGGATATAGTTAACCTTCCAATGATGATGTAGTGATAGGTTTGGGACATTTGGGTATTTATGAGAAGGAATTTACATACGAGAGTGTATTACATGGACGGTATGGGTTGAGACGTGAGTGTCTAATACGACGTGAGATAATTATGGCGCGTATAATTACAAACCGGAATAGTATGAATTGTGTTCATTATAGTTAGTATGAGAATATATACTACGATTAAAATACGGTATTACTAAGATGTGTGGTTACTTAGTATTAGTATATGGATTGTGTGTATGACATACCTACCATACTTGCTATCACGGGAGGTTGCGTTCGCTTAGGACCCTCTAATCCTTGTGTGCCTACGGGGGGGATATAGACTGGTACCTCGATGAACATAGGTCATAGAAAGACTTATTGTGATATTAATAAGTCCGCTGATCATGGGAGCGTAGGTATGTGCGTGACCCATGTGATGGTGACTGTGTTCGCCTCCATTATTTGTGATGTTGTTATCGGTAAACTATTCCTGAGAGATTCGGAATAAGAAATCCTTATGTACGTGATGTACCGGGATGGATAGCAGAGTATGTGTGCACTACAGCTTAGATTGCGGGGTGCTTGTATTGTATATTTATGATATGAATGATATACATTATATTATGGGAATCCTCATGTTAATGTTGTAAAAATATTACGGTATTGTTTCGAGATATATAATGAGTTAACTGATAATTATATCAATGGCATACTTAGTAACTGAGTTTACGGTGAACCTTTATTTAATTACGAGCGTTGTTATGGTAAATGGAACCGAGAAAAATGGATAGCACCTTTGGCAGTCTAGCTAGTTATGTTGTCAGTTGGATAGTAGTATGGGTCGATATAGATGGGTACTTACGTTAGGAGTGCACAGTTAGACGAGAGGTGAGAATATCATGCGAGTGTACGTCCTAACATGTACTTTGCATTTAATGTTTTAAATGTTTTTAAAGCACTTGCACGTTTTTAAAATATAACTCCACATTCGGGCTCTGACCCGTTTGCTTTTCAAATCTCTTTTTCTTTGTAAAACCATTTTAGGTGCCCAGCCACAAGGACACCAAGCATAGGATACTCATTCAGGTGACGAGCTGTAGCTGCTTGTGGAAGCTACAGGGATTTGCATGTAGACGCCTCCATCTTTTGGATTCAGAGTCACTATCTATCAGTTGTAGGGCATGTTGCCCATTTCTTTAGAGACATCTTGTATATTTCAGTTTTCAGACTTTAGCATGTTTTATTTCAGTTTCGGTTATTCATTTCAGTTATGGGATTGTAGTGAGGAGTTTTCCTCCAGACTTTATTTACTCTATTGTGATGGTTATTCAGTTTACTTTAGTATGGTTAATGATGTTATTTATTTCTTCATTTTACTTGTTGCATGTTAATCAGACTTAAATTAAAATTTGGCACTTACTTTTTAAATACTAGGTGGATAGTAATAATAAAAATGTTTTCGACAGTGATGCTATTAACTGAGCCAACATGGCATTTTGAATTAATTTTATAAAGGAGTAGCTACTCGGTATTTAATTAGTCGGGGTGTCACACTATCATGGGAGGTTGGCGTTCGTTTAGGTCCATCTAATCTTTGTGTGCCTACCGGGGGGGGGGGGATTTGGATTGGTACCTCGAGGACATAGGTCAAAGAAGGACTTATTGAGAAGTTAATAAGTCTTCTAATCAGGGGAGCGTAGGTATGTGCGTGTCCCATGTGATGTGAACTATGTTCACCTCCATTGTTTGTGATTGTTGTTAATGTAACGTTTCCTGAGAGATTCGGAATACGTGGTCCTCGTGTACGTGATGTACCGGGATTTGATAGCAGAGTATGTGTGCACCGCAGCTTAGTCTCGGGGTGCTAGTATTGTATATTTATGGTGAGAATAATATACTGTTAATTGAAATGAATTATCGTGAATAATTATGAGTACAAGTAATAGCAACGGTTTGTAAAGTGAAAATGTAATATTTATAATAAATTGTAGTACTAAAGTGGGAAAACTGTGCAATAAGGTATAATACTCTATTAAATAGAAGATGTTGGGATTTGAATTGGATATCACATAGAAATTTTAGATTTAGCGTTGGACTAGATAGAGATGGGAGTAACTAGAATGGGTACGGGTACAATATGAGTGCACAACTAGTTGAGAGGTGAGGAACTCATGTGAGTGCACACACTATCATGTACTTTATATTCACTGTTTATTGATATTAAACACTTGCATATTTTTAAATTATTTTCACATTCGGGCTCTGACCCGTTTGCTTTCAAATCTATTTTTGCAAAAACCTTTTAGGTGCCCAGCCACAAGGACACCATGCATAGGAGCTCTATTCAGGTGACGTGTTGTAGCTGTTGTGGAAGTTACAGGACCTCGACAGTAGACGCCTCCATTTCTAATCTTGACTCCATTATCACTTTTTATCATTTTTTGGGCATGTTGCCCGTTCCTGTTAGAGACATCTTACTTATTCAGTTATTTTAGACTTTGGGATGTAATTAATTTTAATGATGCAGATGTTGTACTTATTTATTTTAGAATTCGGTTTGTTGTGAGGATTTTTCCTCCAGACTCATTATTATTGGATGGTTATTCTATTGTGACTATATTGTGTTGGTTATGTTAATTTTTCATAATTCATTTATTGCATGTTAAGCGGTTTTAATTAAAATGGACAACCCACTTTTTAAATACTAGGTGGTTAGTAAATATTAAAATATTTTCGACAGTGATGCTATGAACTGAACCAACTTGGCATTTTGTATTAATTTAATAAAGGAGTAGCTACCCGGTATTTAATTAGTCGGGGTGTCACAAGTAAAAGGTACTAAAAGTCAAAATGACTCTGTTATGGAGGTTTTTAAGTCAAAACGGCTGCCTCGCGATGCGCGGACGTTGTTTATTTTATTTTATTTTTATTATAATAAAGGTTCTTTTAGTCTATTGTTGCTAAAACTTGGTCAATGAACAGGACATATTTTTGAAACTTTTGGTTTAGGTCCTTAATTGTATTTTGATATTGTTATTTTGTAAGTTTCAATGTTACTTGAGCATTGTTGTTTTATAATTGCACTTATATTTTTATACAATCTAATGTTATTAAAGCTCCTAAAAGTTATTGAATAAAGGGATTAGATATTTGACACTTATATTAGATGGGACAAAAATTCCTTTCATATTTCGTATAGAAAATTCTTAGGGGTCTTAAAATTATTAAATGATGGCATCAACTTATTCAATATTGACAAGCTCTCCTTGTAAGAGAGCATTTTAGGGATCTTCAAAATTATTAATTGATAGCATTAATGTATTGATACTTGTCAAGCTCTCCTCAGAAGAGAGCATTTTATAGTTATTATGTACCTTGGTGCGATGGCAAGTGCCCTTGCCCAAGCTACTATTTTCGAGACATGGAAGCTGTCTCTCCACATATGGGGGTAAGGCCAGTCGACATCCGTCTCTCCCAGACCCGTGCATTGGATATGACCTTTACGTATGATTATATATGTTTATGAATACATAAACCTGATGTTGTGTCCTTTTTTTCTTTTCCAATTATTGAAATGAGCTCTTTAGAGGAGATGATAAACATGCTTCCCCCTTTTGCCTAGAGTTGTGTGGAGCATAACATCAATGATATGTGTGATGGATAATACAAAGAATATTCAAATAGAATGTGTCAACGCACGATACTATAAAAGGTGGGATAATGAGTTATTTTTTTGTGTCTTGATTTTTTATTGAAATGAGTTCTTTTTCAGCTAAAGGAGAATGGAAAAATGAAGTTATGCACCCCATAAGAGCTTTATGTAATGCAGTTGAAGTTTGGATAACCTTGAGGTAGGTGTATATTTAGGAATCAACATACAAGGCCATAAACTTTGTAAAAAAAGACTAATGTTATGCAGAGAGTAATACTGTAAGCCTATAATAGTGCGAGGTCTATTAATACTCTTCTTATAATGGTTGACATATATAATTTCCCCATTTTGCCAATTTAAAATTGATATAATTAAGTTTATGAAATCCATACATTTGTTTAGTCATAGTGAGGTGAGTTTGAGGAAGTTCTATTTTTTTCTTTTTTAGAAAGAAGTTATTTAAAAAGTGTAGAAACTTTTTGCACTTATGAATACAAAATACTGGTATGTTCATTTTGTTTTGTTGTTTAGTATGGCTTTTTGTGATCTTTTCGATTACTTATTTTTATAATTTTTAAAGCTTGTTTGTTTCTCTGTAGTGACTGTAGTTTGTACAATAGAGTTCTCTTTGAGTTGTAAACATGGGTATGGGCACAAGGTATAACTGAATAAACTATGATACTACCCACCGGCACATGCATACACCCATGTGCCGGTGTCCATGTACTAACGTAGTTTATTCCAATCCAAATATTGGTGAATTTGTCCTCTCTATCAACTTTTATAAACTACGATACAAAGAGAGGACCAATTCAATAATCTACGTTTATAAATCAAGTTGTCAATCGCTGAAACAACATCAGTCAAAATATGACACTCTCAATGGAGCTTTGTAAGCCAAATAGCATTCCACGAAAACTCTCCTCGGTGAAAATTATCTATGAAGGAGTTAAATTGCCTAACCAACTGAGAAATATCTCTTGCTACCCTCCCTTCACTTGGCACCCCCACCTCATCAAGGGTCCCACGAACTCCCCCACCTCCTGCATCTCCCGATGAGATTGATCACCTGAACACGGGGTTTAACACCCCCTGTTACCCATTAACCCTACATAATCAACCACCACACCCTCTTTATCTACCGCTAATCGGAACATTTTTGGAAATTTGTCTATCTTATAAAACTCTCCACACCATTCGTCCTTCCAAAACCTTACTATATGCACATAAGGTAGCCTACTCTGACATGAACACCGCCCATGTACTCCCTCCGCAAATTTGGTCTTAACCACCCTCCTTAATCACTCTTCTTACACTGAAAATGTCCACTACCACTTCTTAGCTTTATTGAAGATATCCAAATCTCTCAGCCAATGTGTTTCATACCTCCTCTCGTCTAGCTATGAGGTCGTATCCTCGTACCGAAACTTCAAGGCCCGTGTCATCCCCTCCTTTGATAATTGAAGCACCAACCATATATTATCATCTCCAGAGATTGAATAACACACTATAGCTACGACCTCCAAGTCGCCTCCTGAAAATAACTGTTCATAATGAACAATGATTGTTTTAACTTTTGCCTCATTACCAAGAAAATATGTCTAAGATATGACTTTTGCGCTTTTGCCAATTAGCCAGCTTGGAGAAGAATTTTGCATTCTTATTTTGTAAGCCAAATGGACCTAGACTTTTGTTATATCGAATGTTTGAGAAGACAACCTTTACGCTATTGTCTTTTAGATTCTAACCTGATTGGTTTATCCATATAAATATCCTCGTCTAGTTCTCCATTGAAAATGTAGTGTTAACATTCATTTGGAAAAGTTCTAAATCCAAATGCGTGACAATCGCTAGAAATAGGCGAATCAAAGCAATTCTCACCACTAGGGAGAATGTATTTTCATAGTCTATTCCATATCTTTGGGTATAGCCTTTCGCCACAGGATGTGCCTTATATTTATCAATTGAACCATCTACTTTATGCATAATTTTTAAGACCCATTTGTTTCCAATGGTCTTTCGCCCCGGTGGAAGGTTAACGAATTCCCAGACTTTATTCTTAGCCATTGATCTTATCTCATCTTTCATAGCAACCATCCACTCATACTTAGCACATGAGGAAAGGACTTTCACAAAAAAGCTAGCTTTACCTCATCTAGTTTAGTGCATAGGAAAATATTCCCCTCAATCTCGAAATGACGATGTGGAATGTTTCCCCGTTTTCATCGGTGAACTTCATAATCAAGGGGTCCTAGTGCACTACACCAAAAATAGCATTTTGGCACACCCTGATATTAAAAATCTGGCACTGTTTTAAACTGTGCCAAATTTTAGCACGGTTTAATAGAAATCTGGCACACTTTAAAACAGTGCCAAAATTTGGCACTATTTTAAAGTGTGCCAAAATTGAGTACACTTACTAAAATATAAAAGCCCTAAAAAAACATCAGATAACATTTCTTTTCATTCCCTCTCAAGTCCGTCTCTCTTTCATCTCATTGGCGCTCTCGCCTCTCTCTCTCTCTCTCTCTCTCCTGACAGCTCTCTCTCTCTCTGTATCTATCTTCGACTGGCTTCATCATCTCTCTTGCCAGCTCTTTCTCTCTCTCTACGGATAGATCTTTCTTCCATACTCTCTATCGCCAGTAAAAAAACCTCCACCGGTAAAAAACCTTCGATCGATTTTGGCCACTGAGACTTCAATCGACCAAAGGTAGCAACTCCATCGTGTTTTGCCACTGAGAAAAGCTCTGAATCAAGGTAAACTCTGACCAAATCTATGAAATGTAGTTTTCATATTGAGATTTTGTGATCTGGGCATTTTAGGAAAACCTAATTAGGGATATTTTGGTTTCAATTGCTTGATGGGGATATAAGTTAATATACAATTTTTATTTTTGAGGTAAGATTGAGATTTTGTTATCTGTTATGTTGTTGGAGAAAGTGTTTTTTTAATGGAAGTGTTTGTTGTTGAGATTTTGTATGCGTGTATAATTTTGTGGTCAGTGTTGGCTTCTTCGTTGGCATATTGTGCGAGTTTTTGCCATTGTGACGCTTCTTATTGGTGCTATTCAAAGCTTTACTAGCCATGGTTGGGTATGGCTCATCGTTAACGGTCGAGATCCTGTTTTTCCATTATGGGTTGTGAGTCTCTCTTTCCTTTTCTCATTATTTTTGTTAGATTATAAGATTATTTCATGATTTGGGTATGTCTTTAATAATTTTCATGTTTATATTATATGCTTATTTCATTGTGGGTTGTGAGATCCTATTTTGCCCAACGTGTTTCTCTCTAGTGGTAAAAAAGAGTTAAGAAATCATCACTCTTTAATTCAATCCATTTTAAGCTTTTTGTGATTTGTGGAAACTTCAACTTTGAGTGACCAGACTTGAGCTTTAAAAGCATTGCAGAGTCATTCGTATAGGTGACCATATATGGATCAATTGATTGAACCTTCTCAAAATTCGTTATAGCTTCTCATTCGTATAGGTATTTTTGGTTGAGAAGCATTGGCGTCCTATTGGTTGGGGCCAAATTCAATGTCAATTTTATCATTTTAGAAATATTTCGTATTCAAATCATTCTTTAAACACGACGCATCACATTTGGCCAAAAGAAGGATGCCCCAGATGGTGATGCCACAACTGATCCGCTTATGATTGACATCCGACGAATGTTGCATATTATTAACTCTACTAAGATTGAAATAATCCATATAATATATTCCCCTCTTTTAGTATCACGACAAACGATCTCCTTGGTGAGAATATCCTAAAGAAAAGAAAAATCAGGATAGATTATTGGAAAACAATTTAATTACTCAGTAACTTAGTCTACATACATTAACTCATCACTTTGAAATAGACTTGGGGAAATAGTTTATTCAACCCTCGGCTAAAAGAATTTTCAGGAATTAAAAATAGACTTGGGGAAATAAATAGGATCCCCTTCTAATATATCTCTTTACTGTTAAGGGCCATTAATAGTTTAGCTATGCAATCTTGAAGACTAACTCTCTTTGAATCACTTTTACATCCTTCATAATCCACCTCGCTTTTAAGAACTTCATCTTCCAAATCATTAACTAATTGGAATATGTCACAAAAAATGTTCTTGTTCTATGTTTTGAAGACATCGTTAAGTCTCTGCACTTTAATAGATAATTTCCTCATGACTAGATCCCGAACCTCCCCACATCATGAAGATTTGACCACGTCAACAAAATCATGATGGTTGCACCACATAGATTAAAATTAAAATACTTTAGAAATGATGTCAAACTCAGTTTTCACAGGCACTAGCAACGAATCATGATTCAAACAAATTATGTTCATATTAAGGATGCTAGTATGAGAGAAGAGTGAGGACCACTAGGAGTTCCCATATGGTTCCTATAAACCCCAAATCCAGTAAGCCATAGTCATCTATGGCTTGATTAAAATCTCTAACAACATTGGAATCCACCTAATTTTCACTTAGTTTCTCTTCTGACAAGTAACAACATTGAATCTGCATTTTGTGAGTTTTCATAAACTTTTTAACTCTTATTGAATAAGATCTTTGAGCCACTCAACTAATGTTCCACACAATGAGACTGGTCATTTAGTTACTTTGGGATTGGAGTTTAAGGATCCTTTATAATTGGATCTGGTAGCCTTTTTATTCACGTCTTTGAGTCGAGCATTATTGGCTACTTTAATAATGTTTTTTCCCTTATGACTTCATTCTTCTTTGGACTTCTGCTTTATTTCCATTGTATCACCTTAAAATTTTTGTTCTAGAATTTGTAATGAAAAGTTCAAACAGAGAATTATAGTTCCACCTATTATAAGTTAATGAGATATATTAGTCTTTTCATCACGTTTCCCTCACAATTCTGATTTTTAATATATTTTGGTTCTCCAATTTTGTTCATCTTATATCACATTAACGTGTAGATTGGTGGTTTCGTGTAGATTCAAGTATTACTTGGCGATATCCTATTTCTGTTAAGTGAGTACAAATTAATGGGGCAATTGCTTTCGCATCTTCTGGTATGTCACAATCTTCACTTATTCTCTCCAGTGTAAAACTTGAAAGGTATCAAATCTTATGTATTTTATATGTTTTGTTTTCATAAACAACTACATGTTAGAGCGATAATAGGATTCCAAAACTGAGCAATTTAAACTTTTCTCCCCTCTGCTTTTGAACATGAACTGCAATATCCAAGTGTGTGAGATTATTAGGACCAAGAGTCGATGTTGGGATGTAGGAAAGAATGTGGGAAATTTTAGGGACAAGAACAAGTTAGTTTGACATTATAAAAGAAGTGGTCGTTTTTTGACTCAAAGCTTTAACAAAATGATCTGCCATTTAAATCTTTTAAATGACAAGGCTGGTGGGAATTTTCCCTCATCTTCGATAAAAAATTTATAAAGTGGAATGTGGTATGGAAGTATGAGGTCCCTTCTAAAGTGAAGCATTTTAATTGGAGGGTGTGGACGGAATGACTTCTGATAAATGAAAATCTTAGGAAGTGAAAAATAATACAAAGTTCTCACTCTTACATGTGTAAATCTCATCGAAACTATTGCACATTTGATGTGTGATTGTGTACTTATAGGAAGATATCAAGAATCCTAATCTCTAAGCTGCACAACACCTCTGGAAACGGTAGGCAGTGGATGGAGCAATTCTCTGATCATCTACATAGACCAATAATTTCAGCGTGCCCCAATTTACACCCTCAATCAATTGCTGCAACTATGCAGCCATCATATTTGGCAACAAAATGGGGATTTGGCAAAGGGGAGCTCAAGGTAGAAAGCCGAAGCCTCTAAGTCACTGCTTATCCTCGATGAATTTCGCACGATACCTTACTAAAGGTATCCTTGATAAATTCCGCACGATACTCATTTTTCTATGTTTGTCATGACTGATTTTTCCTCACTACTCTGTTTAGTCAGTTGCTGAATTGTACACAGTAGTAATTCATTTACCTAACTCATAGATTAGGCACGAGAAGAATCAAACCTAACTTATTTTTGATATATAGCTGCTATATACCAACTATAACTGCTATAGCTTCTATATAGTTGCTATAGTTCTAATATAGTTGATATATCTATTATATACTAGCTATAGCTACTAATGCGATGTGTTTTTGTTGTAAATACGATGTGCATATATGCATATATGTGCAGATATGAAAGTTGCTATATGTGTATATATGCATATATGATTGCATATATCCTTGCATATAAGAATATATGCATATATGATTGCATATATGCATATATCCTTGCATATATGCAGATATATGCATATATGCAAGGATATATCCATATATGCAATCATATATGCATATATCTGCAAGCATATATGCAGATATAAAGTAAAAAGATGCAGAACATTAATCTATGCATATATTTGCAAAATTCATAAAGTTCCTATTGTATCTCTTTTGGAATTTTAGAAATGAAGTAAAAAGACGCAGAACATTATTCTACACTCGGTTTCCTTATCAGGTGCTAATGCCCGTTGAGTCACCCCTCCCCTACCACTGCTTCCCCAGCGTTTTTTAAAATGTTTTATGAATATATATGGGCGGGAGTGGGGTGGGTTGAATTTGACAATTTGATTTTCTCTTAGATAATGGAGAAGATTCACAATTAGGGTAGTCTCGCGTACGAACTGACCGCGTAGTCCCGGGTCTCCCGATTTGAGAATATGACGATAATTTCAAAATATATCGATTAAGCTTAAAAATAAGTCGTTTGAGGGTGAACACCCAAACCAGCCCCCAAACGGTCCCATAATAGGCACGAACAGCTCGCACGGGACCAATGTAACTTGTACGAACTCACCACAAAGTCTTGGGTCTCCCGGTTTGAGAATATGACGATAATTTACAAAAATAACACTTAGACTTAAAAATAAGCCGTTAAAGGGTGAAAATCCAAACCTGTCCCCAAACGACCCTGTAAGAGGCACAAACACCTCGCACGTGACCAATGTAAGTTGTAGGAACTGACCGCGTAGTCTCGGGTATCCCGGTTTGAAAATTTGACGATAATTTGCAAAAATAAACACTTAAACTTAAAAACAAGTCGTTAAAGGGTGAAAACCCAAACCAACCCCCAAACGAACCCATAAGAGGCACGAACACCTCGCACGGGACCACTGTAACTTGTAGGAACTGACCACGTAGTTCCGGGTCTCCCGGTTTTATAATATGACGATAATTTGCAAAATAACACTTAGACTTAAAGATAAGCCGTAAAAGGGTGAAAATTCAAACCAGCCCCCAAACGACCCGATAAGAGGGACGAACACCTCGCACGGGACCAATGTAACTTGTAGGAACTAACCGCGTAGTCCCAGGTCTCCTAGTTTGAGAATATGACGATAATTTGTAAAAATCAACACTTAAACTTAAAAATAAGTCGTTAAAGGGTGAAAATCCAAACCATCCTCCAAACGGACCCGTAAGAGGAACGAACACCTCGCACGGGACCAATGTAATATGTAGGAACTGACCGCGTAGTCCCGGGTCTCCCAATTTGAGAATATGATGATAATTTGCAAAAATCAACACTTAAACTTAAAAACAAGTCATTAAAGGGTGAAAATCCAAACCAGCCCCCAAACATCCCCGTAAGAGGCACGAACAACTCGCACGGGACCATGTAACTTGTAGGAACTGACCGCGTAGTCCCGGGTATCCCAGTTTGAGAATATGACGATAATTTACAAAAATTAACACTTAAACTTAAAAATATGCCGTTAAAGGGTGAAAACCTAAACCATCCTCCAAACGGACCCGTAAGAGGCACGAACACCTTGCATGGGACCAATGTAAGTTGTAGGAACTGACCGCGTAGTCCCGGGTCTTTCGATTTGAGAATATGACGATAATCTACAAAAATAACACTTAGACTTAAAAACAAGCCGTTAAAGGGTGAAAATCCAAACCAGCCCCCAAACGATCCCGTAAGAGGCACGAACACCTCGCACGGGACCAATGTAACTTATAGGAAATGACCGTGTAGTCTTGAGTCTCCCGGTTTGAGAATATGACGATAATTCGAAAAAATTAACGCTTAAACTTAAAAATAAGCCGTTACAGGGTGAAAACCCAAAGCAACCCCCAAACAAATCCGTAAGAAGCACGAACACCTCGTACGGGACCAATGTAACTTGTAGGAATTGATCGCGTAGTCCCAGGTATCCCGGTTTGAGAATATGACGATAATTTGTAAAAATCAACACTTAAACTTAAAAATAAGCCGTCAAAGGGTAAAAATCCAAACCAGTTCCCAAACGACCCCGTAAGAGGCACGAACACCTCGCACGAGACCAATGTAATTTTCAGGAACTGACCACGTAGTCCCGGGTCTCCTATGTAACAACCCGCCTAATAAGATACCGGGCGATCACTCCAATATAAATTAAAACAGGAGTCTCATATGGATCATTCTTAGCATCACTGTCGAAAATCCATTTAATTACCAATATCCTATTAGGTGGCCGTTAAAAACTTTTACTTAACAACTCCTTTTAATGAATAAATTCAAACATTCACAATTAAATGCGTAATGAACTGAAATAAATTAAAATAACCGAACACTCGGTTCAAATATACAACCATATCGAATGCTGTACTGAAAGAATAAATAAATGCAATTGAGCCATTGGCTCGAATGTTTATACAGTACCTCCTATCTAGAGTACAAGGATGGAAACGGCTATCAAAAACCTGCACGCATCCACAGCTGCTGCAGCTGACGTCTGACTCGAAAGAATTTTCATCCAGGCGTCCCTGTGTCTGGACACCTATATATATACAGTATAGAGAAAGAAAGGAGAGTAGACAAACGGGTCAGAGCCCGAATGTTTAGAAAATATTTTGCAAGTGCATAAATGCTTTATTTTTAGAAAAATAGTTTTTATCTCATATTTAAATCGATATCGCACTCTCATGAGATACCCCTCACCTCTCCTCTAACAGTGCACACCTAGCGCATCCCTATAAACATCCTAGTCAAGCTACCCTGCTAAACTAGTCTAATACCCAACCACTATCTAACCTCGATAGTCAAACAGGTGTACTAAGGGCTAAACTTCACTTTAATCTCGACGATATGCCATGTTCGTGCGTGGGGTGTCTCGCGAAGCGAAATCCAAACAAGGAACCCCCCCGATACACTACTATGCAGCAAGGTCGATCTTTGAGATCCGCCAGTCCCTCAGTACAGAAATATATATATAATATATATACCATAAATATTTAATAATATTAGAGCACTAAGGATTAAACTTCTTCCCAGTCTCAACACAATGCCATATTCGTGCGTGGGGTGTCTCGCGAAGCGAAATCCAAACAAGGAACCTCCCCGATACACTACTATGCAGCACGGTCGATCGTCGGGATCCATTAGACCCTCGGCACTCGATTTATACATATACGTACATCTACAATATACGTTCGGATAATATCTCCCGGACTGAGGATTACTTGATACATATAGTATTTATAAATACTTATCCTTTTCATTTCAAAAATTCCATTTCCCTTCTCATATCCAGGAAATGTATTTATAGAAGCCAATTCATTATCATGAATTTCTTTAACAAATCATATACTTTTTGAAAGCCAATTTTATTAACATAAAAATGTTTTTCCTTTATCAATTATCACATTTCCCAGGAAATGTATTCAAAGACATTTTCATTATCATAAAAATGCTTTGATCATGACATATGCTTCCACATCCCTTCTTCCATACGGGAAGTGTTACCGAAGCCAAATAATATAACCCATTTCCCTTCCTATATCCAGGAAATGTAATTAAAGCAAATCCATTATTATGAACTGCTTTAATAAACGCGTTCTAAGACCGCCCGTCCGGATTTCTCCACTGTGCGCGCCCCTAAATGGCTATCATCTTCCAGGGCCTCCAAGACAACCTGGGATCCCGTATCGAAAGACGTCGGGAAGCGACCATGTGCCTGCGGGATAGTCAAGACCACACCCGGAATCTCCTAACCAGCGCAGAAAATGTAACAACAAACGCTCACATGGCCTATAGAACTATATCCACCCTGCATCATTAGCCAGGGGGCTTCACCATACGAACGCAACTTCCCTTATGATAGCGATTTAGAGAGGTGTGTATCCTCATTTTTATTATTTATGAAAATCATTTGTCTTTCCATTTTGAAAACATTTATATATTATTTTCAAAATCATTTTCATCATATCATATATATACTTTAATCACATAGTATATACATATACCATATATTCATCCTTGAATATACATAAATGGCCATATTTGCCAACTATATATAGCGATGACCATTAATCCCAAAGATTTCCTTACTTAGTTCAATACTAATTACCTCAATCATCTCTTAAAGGTTTATTTATCCTCAAAACCCTTATTTAGGAATCCCCATAAAAATCCCAAATGGTAATTCAACTCTCCATACTCTTAAAGAGAGGAAACTAGAAATTTTGGCCTAAGCGAATCGATTTGCCCCTTTAGCGAATCGATTCGGATGGGCGAATCGATTCGGTTCCCAATCCGAATCGATTCGGAAAGTATTCTGCAAACAGGTCTGTAAATGGAAAATCGATTCGGTCTGTACCCGAATCGATTCGGCCCATTGCGGAAACCCAATTCCCCTTAGGCGAATCGATTCGGCCTGTACCCGATTCGATTCGGCCTGTTCGAGGGTCACAGTTTGGGCGATTTCTCAAACTCCAAAATACCCAAAAATCAATCCAAATTCATTTTCATGGTTTCTACTCTACACCAAAAATCATCCCAAACATCTACACAATAATTTCTAGCCTTTATTTTTCCAATTCCCGATTTGATTTCCGAGTTGGTACTTTCAACCGGGAGCTGTCATCTTGTAAAAATCATATCAAATCGTAGAAAAATCAGAAAAATACGCGGTCGGCGCCCACGCGACCGTATCGAAAAGATCTACAACTTTCATGTTTTGGCCGAAAGATAAATCAATACTTTTCCTAGTCAAAATAACCCCACAAGCTTACGGGTTACTATTCATTGTCCCTACCAAAATCCCAAACTCCATGTTTCTCCATTTTTGTTGGTTCTAACCTCACCCAACAACTCAATTAACATCTAATCTATGTTTTACAACTAACACATCAATTATTTTGGGGTATTAAATCATTTCTCTTAGTTTTAAACCCTAAAACCATAAAAACCCCAACTTATCATTTCAACCCATTTTATACTCCATTAACATAGTTTTGATACTAAAAATCATTAAGAGTTTACACTACATCAATGTGTAAACTCATAATTAACTTTTACCCAATTTATTTTAAGGGTTCTAATCCTAAAATCATGTTTATACCAAAAGTGATATGAGAGGATTGCACAAAATGAAATAAAGCAAGTAAACACTTGCCTCGTGGATAAAATCTGACGACCTCGAGTCGAATCCGGCGGAGTTTGCCCGAGATCTCCCTTTTCCTCCTCTTTTATTCTTCCTCTCTCTCTTCTCTCTCTTTTCTTTCTTTCTTTTCTTTTCTTTCTCTCTCTTCCTCCTTTTATAAGGAGAAAAGGGTTTTAAACCCTTAAAACCCAAAAACGACTCGTTTACCCAAATACGAGTTACTTTTACCTCTAAAATTACTTGAAACTCATTTTCGACAATCGGACACTCTTTTCCGACTATCTCGGACATTCCGAGAATTATGGCGCAGTCGAAATTCCCATCCGGGGTACTTGACCGCAAATCACTATTCCAACCCAAAATAATAAAATGCGGGTTTTCCAATTAAAAATCTTACCTCGTGTCGCTTTACTCAACGACGATATATAATTAAAATATTTCGACCTATATAGTCCCAAAAATAATTACAGCACCCATCGAAAATCATTCAATCCTCGAAAATCCCAAAATTTACTATTTAGGAAAATTTCCCAAATTCCAATTTATATCCAATTATGGAATTTAATGGTCTCCAAAAGGACGGGTTGTTACATACTCCCCCCCTTACAACGGAATTTCGTCCTCGAAATTCAGATACGACCTACACCACCAATCCTAGGATCACTCCAAATCCTAATACCTCAAGGGAAACAATACTAACCCAATGGTTCCCAACCATATGCTACACCACTACCACAATCGCAAAGTTACTCTTATACATCACATAATACCCATCATCTATAATGCCTATCGGCATGAATTTCAACCTTATATACTACGCCCATTCTATTTCAGGCGGTATATAAACCAACTTACCAAGGTGCCCCTACACCTTCCTAACTTGTGCACATCTGCACATTCGTAGCGAACGTCTGACACGTAACACTCTCTCCCAATAAGGGTCTCCTTTCCTCGGTGTAATACTCACCTATGGGTCCTTCCAACCCGTGAAATTCCAACTCCTAACCTCGGCGCTGCTAACTTTAGCGAACCTACATCCTAACAAGGCTATAATCTATGCGTCACCCTACCTACGCGAAACTAATATAATCCTAAGTATGTCCCTATTGCCCAAGGCCTCTCTCAACTCCCTACAATTGCTTGGTTTCATGCGTGGGACGTCTCGCCAAGGCGAAATTCAAACAAGGAACCCTCCCATTACACTACTCCCTCGCGTAGTCGGTCATCGAGATATAGAGACCCAAGGCACATAGGCGGGACTTCCTAAATCCTACAAGGCTATCCTATGAACGCATTCCTACTATCTTATCCTTCCGCCCATACAGAAGGAAACCTAATCAATCGAAGTGCCCACTTTCTGTAAAAAGTGTCACGAACATAGTACCCAAAATTTATCTTCTCAAAGTCTGCCTTTTCATTAAGGCTGTTTATTATCCTCAAACAAATTTCTCTAAGTCCAACCTCAACCACCCACTTGTGGCGAGGGGACCACTTTAGTGCTTTTCCATAGCACAATATCTCCATAAGTATATCAACATCATGTGGCTCATAGCCTATAGTGGTTCATCCACACTATAAGACCTGTCCACAAAATCAACATCCTTGCATCCCATAACAGCTCCCCACTCCCGACGCCATTAAGAGTCATGTGTGGAGTGTCTCGCAAAGCGAAATCCAAACAAGGAACCCCTCCACACATTAACCCTTGACTTCGTTGGTTATGGAGTTCTGTCATTTAAACATGCAACCGGGATATCCCTATCCCCTAATCCAACAAAAAGGTGATCTGAACTCCTATCTCTAACTAAGAGTCATACCACCCTGCGCTCGCACTCATTTTTAAGTCCTTGCGCAAACAATAATGAGCTTTATGTTCAGCTTAACGAAAATCCTGCGGCCTTAAATCATATATATAAGGTCACAATAAACCCAAATCACGATAAGGAAACCTCTTTTCACTGAAGTTCCATTAACCCATAACAAATAAGGTGAACTCAACCTATATCTAGGTGAGACATCGCAACAATAACCTGTTCCCTCGAGGAACCATGGACACGATAGACTTGCCATTCTTAGCCTGCTATCGCTCCGAAAATATACCATAATGTATTAGGCTCCTCATACCACCATGCTCGTATAGACATATAAAACGAGCATCACTAACCAGATATGTATATATATACCATATATCAGCACCCGCCTCTATGGCGAATGAAGAAAAAATAAAACTCCGCTACTGCGGACAACACATAGGCATACATGATATAATGTTGTCGATACCGCCATAACTCAAATTACCCACACGATTCTAGGGCTAACTAATACAGCGACTTCATCTAGTCACGCCTAATATACCTCCTCAATTGAGGTAAAACTCATAACCACAATTTCATTATAACGATTTCCCCGAGCGGATGTCCAACCATGGGGTCCTCGAACATACCTATTCTTTAGTGAGCCCATCCTCCTTGGAAAGGACTCAATATTCATTGCACCTAACTCACTTAGGTACAAGGTTCACTTTGCCATAATACTCTTTATTCACCGTCGGCCCCTGGCTGAACCTTAGGCGAATAATTCCCAAAACTGAATTCTTCTCGTCCTGCTGATTCATGGGGACTCATGGTGAGAACTATCCGTAAGATCCCTCTGGAACCCTTATCTTCACGGGGAAATCCAACTTTAGTACCACTTTCTATCACAGTAGTACTTGGTTGCTCATAACTACTATACTTTAGTAGTCGTCGCAACAGTCCTTAGCATTTGCCACAAGGAGAGTGGCATCTACGAAGGTCCTCGTCCCCGTCTTCTACCAGCTCCCACAGCTAAGCTCCACTCCTGCTGCCCTCCGAGCTCCGCACACGATACTCAACGAGCGCGTAACAGATTTCTATAATCTTCTAATATGGCAGGAGATCGAAATCTCACAATAGAAATCAACAATCCTATTCCTGAGGCTCTATAACAAATCGAGAGCAACGCTGAAAGCGTAGTACGTCCGCACAGATTCCTAAGGACACTAGAACCTGATGCTCTGATACCATCTGTAACAACCCGCCTAATAAGATACCGGGAGATCACTCCAATATAAATTAAAACAGGAGTCTCATATGGATCATTCTTAGCATCACTGTCGAAAATCCATTTAATTACTAATATCCTATTAGGTGGCCGTTAAAAACTTTTACTTAACTACTCTTTTTAATGAATAAATTCAAACATTCACAATTAAATGCGTAATGAACTGAAATAAATTAAAATAACCGAACACTTGGTTCAAATATACAACCATATCGAATGCTGTACTGAAAGAATAAATAAATGCAATTGAGCCATTGGCTCGAATGTTTATACAGTACCTCCTATCTAGAGTACAAGGATGGAAATGGCTATCAAAAACCTGCACGCATCCACAGCTGCTGCAGCTGACGTCTGACTCGAAAGAATTTTCATCCAGGCGTCCCTGTGTCTGGACACCTATATATATACAGTATAGAGAAAAAAGGAGAGTAGACAAACGGGTCAGAGCCCGAATGTTTAGAAAATATTTTGCAAGTGCATAAATGCTTTATTTTTAGAAAAATAGTTTTTATCTCATATTTAAATCGGTATCGCACTCTCATGAGATACCCCTCACCTCTCCTCTAACAGTGCACACCTAGTGCATCCCTATAAACATCCAAGTCAAGCTACCCTGCTAAACTAGTCTAATACCCAACCACTATCTAACCTCGATAGTCAAACAGGTGTACTAAGGGCTAAACTTCACTCTAATCTCGACGCTATGCCATGTTCGTGCGTGGGGTGTCTCGCGAAGCGAAATCCAAACAAGGAACCCCCCCGATACACTACTATGCAGCAAGGTCGATCTTTGAGATCCGCCAGTCCCTCAGTACAGAAAGATATATATAATATGTATACCATAAATATTTAATAATATTAGAGAACTAAGGATTAAACTTCTGCCCAGTCTCAACACAATGCCATATTCGTGCGTGGGGTGTCTCGCGAAGCGAAATCCAAACAAGGAACCTCCCCGATACACTACTATGCAACACGGTCGATCGTCGGGATCCATTAGACCCTCGGCACTCGATTTATACATATACGTACATCTACAATATACGTCCGGATAATATCTCCCGGACTGAGGATTACTTGATACATATAGTATTTATAAATACTTATCCTTTTCATTTCAAAAATTCCATTTCCCTTCTCATATCCAGGAAATGTATTTATAGAAGCCAATTCATTATCATGAATTTCTTTAACAAATCATATACTTTTTGAAAGCCAATTTTATTAACATAAAAATGCTTTTCCTTTATCAATTATCCCATTTCCCTTTTTATACTCAGGAAATGTATTCAAAGACATTTTCATTATCATAAAAATGCTTTGATCATGACATATGCTTCCACATCCCTTCTTCCATCCGGGAAGTGTTACCGAAGCCAAATAATATAACACATTTCCCTTCCTATATCCAGGAAATGTAATTAAAGCAAATCCATTATTATGAACTGCTTTAATAAACGCGTTCTAAGACCGCCCGTCCGGATTTCTCCACTGTGCGCGCCCCTAAATGGCTATCATCTTCCAGGGCCTCCAAGACAACCTGGGATCCTATATCGAAAGACGTCGGGAAGCGACCATGTGCCTGCGGGATAGTCAAGACCACACCCGGAATCTCCTAACCAGCGCAGAAAATATAACGACAAACGCTCACATGGCCTATAGGACTATATCTACCCTGCATCATTAGCCAGGGGGCTTCACCATACGAACGCAACTTCCCTTATGATAGCGATTTAGAGAGGTGTGTATCCTCATTTTTATTATTTATGAAAATCATTTGTCTTTCCATTTTGAAAACATTTGTATATTATTTTCAAAATCATTTTCATCATATCATATATATACTTTAATCACATAGTATATACATATACCATATATTCATCCTTGAATATACATAAATGGCCATATTTGCCAACTATATATAGCGATGACCATTAATCCCAAAGATTTCCTTACTTAGTTCAATACTAATTACCTCAATCATCTCTTAAAGGTTTATTTATCCTCAAAACCCTTATTTAGGAATCCCCATAAAAATCCCAAATGGTAATTCAACTCTCCATACTCTTAAAGAGAGGAAACTAGAAATTTTGGCCTAAGCGAATCGATTTGCCCCTTTAGCGAATCGATTCGGATGGGCGAATCGATTCGGTTCCCAATCCGAATCGATTCGGAAAGTATTCTGCAAACAGGTCTGTAAATGGCGAATCGATTCGGTCTGTACCCGAATCGATTCGGCCCATTGCAGAAACCCAATTCCCCTTAGGGGAATCGATTCGGCCTGTACCCGAATCGATTCGGCCTGTTCGAGGGTCACAGTTTGGGCGATTTCTCAAACTCCAAAATACCCAAAAATCAATCCAAATTCATTTTCATGGTTTCTACTCTACACCAAAAATCATCCCAAACATCTACACAATAATTTCTAGCCTTTATTTTTCCAATTCCCGATTTGATTTCCGAGTTGGTACTTTCAACCGGGAGCTGTCATCTTGTAAAAATCATATCAAATCGTAGAAAAATCAGAAAAATACGCGGTCGGCGCCCACGCGACCGTATCGAAAAGATCTACAACTTTCATGTTTTGGCCTAAAACTAAATCAATACTTTTCCTAGTCAAAATAACCACACAAGCTTACGAGTTACTATTCATTGTCCCTACCAAAATCCCAAACTCCATGTTTCTCCCTTTTTGTTGGTTCTAACCTAACCCAACAACTCAATTAACATCTAATCTATGTTTTACAACTAACACATCAATTATTTTGGGGTATTAAATCATTTCTCTTAGTTTTAAACCCTAAAACCATAAAAACCTCAACTTATCATTTCAACCCATTTCTATACTCCATTAACATAGTTTTGATACTAAAAATCATTAAGAGTTTACACTACATCAATGTGTAAACTCATAATCAACTTTTACCCAATTTATTTTAAGGGTTCTAACCCTAAAATCATGTTTATACCAAAAGTGATATGAGATGATTGCACAAAATGAAATAAAGGATAAAATCCGACGACCTCGAGTCGAATCCGGTGGAGTTTGCCCGAGATCTCCCTTTTCCTCCTCTTTTATTCTTCCTCTCTCTCTTCTCTCTCTTTTCTTTCTTTCTTTTCTTTTCTTTCTCTCTCTTCCTCCTTTTATAAGGAGAAAAGGGTTTTAAACCCTTAAAACCCAAAAACGACTCGTTTACCCAAATACGAATTACTTTTACCTCTAAAATTACCTGAAACTCATTTTCGACAATCGGACACTCTTTTCCGACTATCTCGGACATTCCGAGAATTATGGCGCAGTCGAAATTCCCATCCGGGGTACTTGACCGCAAATCACTATTCCAACCCAAAATAATTAAATGCGGGTTTTCCAATTAAAAATCTTACCTTGTGTCGCTTTACTCAACGACGACATATAATTAAAATATTTCGACCTATATAGTCCCAAAAATAATTACAGCACCCATCGAATATCATTCAATACTCGAAAATCCCAAAATTTACTATTTAGGAAAATTCCCCAAATTCCAATTTATATCCAATTATGGAATTGAGTGGTCTCCAAAAGGACGGGTTGTTACATCCTAGTTTGAGAATATGATGATAATTTAAAAATATAACACTTAGACATAAAAACAAGCTGTTAAAGGGTGAAAATCCAAACCCTCCCTCAAACGACCCTTTAAGAGGCACGAACACCTCGCACGGGACAAATGTAACTTGTAGGAACTGACTGCGTATTGCCGAGTCTCCTGGATTGAGAATATAATCATAATTTGAAAAAATCAACACTTAGACTTAAAAACAAGTCGTTTAAGGGTGAAAACCCAAACCATCCCCCAAACGACCCCGTAGGAGGCACAAACACCTCGCACGGCACCAATGTAACTTGTTGAAACTAACCGCGTAGTCCAGGGTCTCCCGATTTGAGAATATGATGATAATTTCCACTCATATATGTAATTTTTTAGTTTTAGTAAGTTTTTTTGTAAATTACCAGGTTACTAATATCATATCTTTTTTGTATCCTATTTTTTTGCAGGATAGCATTTTATCGTTGGCATTTATTCACGTGGAACACACAAAGAACTCAATGGTTTACAATAAGGGGTTTATTCATGATTTCATTTTTTTGTGTTATGGCCGTGCGGGCTTTTGTAGTTTTATTATTAACTTTTATGTCTGTGCGGACTTTTATAAGTTAATTGTTATATTTTGTGGTCGTGCGGGCTTTATGTTAGGCAGGTTTTGAAATGTCCGAAAAATAGTGAAAACTCAGCCCAATTTTTTTTTGGCCTGTGAACTATTAAAGACTTGTAATATTTTGAAGTTTGTATGTACATTAGTTTATCAACAACGTGCAATATTTTTCATTTGTGAATTTTTGTGCTTTCAAATTATTATTTTTTTTCTTTTTATAAAAAATTTGGCACAGTTCAAAACCGTGGCAAAAGTGTATCATATTTTTGCACGGTTTTGAACAGTGCCAATTTTTTTTAAACTGTGCCAGAACTATCAAATTCTGGCACGATTTAAAAGTATGCCAGAAGTGTTCCTGTTTGGCTAAATCTGGCATAGTTTTGAGCCGTGCCAGGAAAAAATAGTCATTTCAGAACACCTGATTCTGGCACAGTTTTAAACCGTGCCAGATTCCTGTTTTTGGTGTAGTGGTGGTACACTCCCACTAGGTAGAACGCCACCCCCACTATCTTCAGTGATTATAGGATGAAAAATTAATTGTCCACCCTCTCTTGAAGATGATAAGATTTCTTCAGTCTCCTCCAACTAATTATGGCCGTCCAGGTTCTTATTAGTTTCACCTATGCTAGAGAAATTATCTTTAAGTTTCACAAGTTAATTAAATTATGAGCACACGTGTAATTTAAATATTTCTAAAAATACAGGGTGTTACATTTTTCATTTAGCATTCACATATATGATTTTAACTAGTGTCATTTTTATACATCTCCCAATTATTGGTCGAACGATATCTTTTCATAAGAGAGCATTTTAAAATGTTACTTCAAACACAGGTCGTACTTGCAACAAACGTGTGCCCAACTAGTATACTAGTAAATGCACATTATGTAGATCTCGTAAAAATATAATGTCGCTTTTAAATTTTAGGAATAATGTTTAACTAAATAATTTTTATTGATGAATGTGTGCTCTTATGTGACTAAATGAAATGATATGAACATGCTTATGAATGTGCATTGCGTGGGTAACCATATTTTATTATATTACAACTGAAATATGAGTCATGAAATACTAAATTGTGACACCCCGACTAATTAAATACCGGGTAGCTACTCCTTTATTAAATTAATTCAAAATGCCAAGTTGGCCCAGTTAATAGCATCACTGTCGAAAACATTTTAATGATTACTAACCACCTAGTATTTAAAAAGTAAGTTGCCAAATTTTAATTTAAGTCTGATTAACATGCAACAAGTGTAATGAAGAATAATAACACCATTCACCGTAACGAAGTAACTAAAATAACCATCACATACTGTAAATAAAGTCTGGAGGAAAACCCCTCACTACAATACCACAAACTGAAATAACTAAACTGAATACTGAAGTAATACATTCCAAAGTCTGAAAAACTGAAATGTAAAGGATGTCTAATAGAAAATGGGCAACATGCCCTACAACTGATAAATGCTGAGACTGGAATCTAAACGATAGAAGCGTCTAAAAGCAAATCCCTGTAGCTTCCACAAACAGCTACAGCTCGTCATCAGAGTGAGAATACTATGCTTGGTGTCCTTGTGGCTGGGCACCTAAAAGGGTTTTACAAAAATAGATTTGAAAAGCAAATGGGTCAGAGCCCGAATGTGGAGTTATATTTAAAAACCTGCAAGTGCTTTAAAAACATTTAAAACATTAAATGCAAAGTACATGTTAGGACGTGCACTCACATGATATTCTCACCTCTCGTCTAACTGTGCACTCCTAACGCAAGTACCCATCTAAAAACATTAACACCTAGCTAAGTGACATGATATCTAGCTAGACCATTGTAAATTCTATCCTTTCATACTCGGTTCCCGTTACCAGTATAACGTTAACAATTAAATAGGGCTTAACGTATATTCAGGTTTTCATAAAAGTAATACACTCAGTATAGATTATCCCATTTATATTTTCCATAGTTATACGCACAATTCCATATGAAAGTTCCCATTAATAAGAGTATTTTAATCACATCATAACTATACAATACAAGCACCCCGAGAACTAGCTGCGGTGCACACATACTCTACTATCCATCCCGGTACATCACGTACATAAGGACTACATATTCCGAATCTCTCAGGAATAGTTCACAGATAACAACATCACAAATAATGGAGGCGAACACAGTCACATCACATGGGTCACGCACATACCTACGCTCCCACGATCAGCGGACTTATTAATATCCCAATAAGTCTTTCTATGACCTATGTTCATCAAGGTAACCAGTCTAAATCCGGGCAACACAAGGATTAGAGGGCCCTAAGCGAACGCAAACCTCCCGTGATAGCACGTATGGTACATATGTCATACACACAATTCATATACCAATACTAAGTAAACACACATCTTAGTAATCCCGTGGTTTAATTGTAGTACTATTCTCATTCTAGTACCCATATATAATTTACACACTTTATACGATTCCGGTTTATAATCATACGCGTCATAATTTATTCTCATGTCGTAGTAGACACTCACGTCTCAACCCAAACCGTCCATCTAATTTAACTCACTTGCATATAATTTCCTTCTCATAAATACCCAAATGTCCCAACCCTATCACTACATCATCATCAGAATGTTATCTATATCCTCGAACAAGTTTACGGGACTCCAAAAATCAAAACAGTCCAAAAAGGCCTAGACTGCCAGCTCGTTAGAAGTCTCGTTCGAACGAGACTGTTCGAACGAGATCCAACTGTCAGCTCGTTAGAAGTCTCGTTCGAATGAGACTGTTCGAACGAGATCCAGTTCATTCGAACGAACTGTACCTTCTAACGATATCTCGTTCGAACGAGATTATCGAACGAAACTTCCCTCGTTAGAAGTGACTGGTCAACTCGTTAGAAGCTCGTTCGAACGAGTTCGTTCGAACGACCTGGGGAGGGGCTTCTAACGACCTGCCAGTTTCGTCCCAGATTTTCTTAGTTACGATTTTTCTCAATTTTTACTCCTCAAATCTCCTCTAAACTTCGTCCCAACAATGTTTAAAACTCTCTAATCATCCTAAAACATGCTAAGGTCATACACTAACATCTTTTAAGGGATTAATACATCCTAAACATCATTAAATCACAAGTTTCTACATTTTTCCCAATTTTCTTCAAGAATATAAACCCTAACTTTTTGAATCATGAATTAACCCAATATAAATCCGTTTTAATTTCTTCAAATCACAAATATCATGAGAATAATCATCTACCTATCATTCTACATGCAATTCTCCTCAAGATTTTCAAGTTCTATGTTCTAAACTACATGGGTTTTCATATTTCACCAAGAACAAACCTAAATTTGAATTATCTAACATGGAAAGAACATTCTCTGAAATTAAATGGAATTAAGTCACTTGCCTCGGGTTTATCTCTGATTTAGATGTTGGTTTGATAGAGCTTTTCCACATAATTCCTTCTCTCCAAGCTTCTTCTACAATGGTGGCTTAAGGTGGCTAGGGTTTGTTTTGGGAAGATATTAGAAAACTTAATTCTAATAGCCTACGTAGCCCTCTAGGTTAATATGGGTTGGTTAGTGGCTTAGTGGGTCAAATCCACATCAGATGTAATTAACCAATTTTCGTCACTTTTAATTTCCCAAAATACGAAATTACCAAAATACCCTTTATATTGTCGGTATGGCCTAAAAATACCCCGGGACCCAAACTATACCCCCGGCTAGTGTTTTCTGACTATCTCGACCCTTCCGGACGCGTTGGAGCACTCAAAATGACCATACGGATAATAGAAATAAAAATCACTTTTATAATTAAAATAATATACCATGACGCGGCGGTCACACGCGTCTCAACAAAATTCCCAAATTGCCGTATATAAATCTCACGACAAATTTCATAATTCCAAATTCATATAAAAACATGTATGCACATAATCAAATACCAACTCGCATCTCGCTAGTATTTTAACCCGGATTAATTTCCAATTAATTCACATTTAATTAATTAATTCCAAAATAAATATAGCCAAAAGTACGGGGTATTACATAAATCAAGTCTAGTTTTGTCAATTGATCTTCATGAACATTAGTATAAGTTTATACAAACAATTTATAGAGTAAATTGTAATTTATTTTCAAAATGTGAAAAAATAGTAAATTGGGCAAAACCATGAGAATTCAAAAGTTTATATACATATCTTAAGATATATTTGATTTCTTTTGAAGCGAAGAAAAATTTGTGATCCTTTTGGGGAAAGTGTTTCCATTATTATATTTTACTTTTATTGTTAAAGAATTTACTTTAATTGGGAAAAGGCTTTGTTGAGTTGTTGAGATGAGTATTAAAGAATTTACTACCAACATTTTCATTAAAGTTAAACGCGTCAAATTTCTAGAAATATATGATTTCTTTTCAAGCTGAGAAAGAGCTTTGATACTTTTGGAGAATGTGTTTTCAGTATTATAATTTAACAAAATTATTTTACATGATATATCACTGATTATGGTATATAGGTTACACTTTATATAGGACGAAGTGGTTATTTAGTGTTGGTTTTAATTTACGTTTGAAGTCATAATGAAAGAAACGTGAATAAACATTATTAGTATTAATATTTTTTTCAAATTAAAAGGAGTTGTGCCATATCTAACTCGTTTCAAGTCAAAAGGTATTGAGTACTAACTCTTGCTATAAAATATTTTTACAAACTTTTTAAATGCCCAGCCAGATGGACACTAGGCGTGACATTCTGATCTAGGAAGTCGCAGCTGGGAGAAGAGTGGATTCTTGCAGGACTTTGCTTAGACTCTTCCATTTATCAATGCTAGTGTAGGAATATATCTTCTGATGTCATATTTATTTTAGGGCATGTTTTCCACTCTTTTCAGATTCAGTATTTAGACTTCAGTGGTTTTAGTAGTTTGCTTGCTGATGGTTTTTGGCCAAACTTTATTTATAACATTTGATGGTTCGGGTTTTATTTTAGTGTTGGCATATTATATTATTGTTGATGTTCCACTTTTTTGACTGCATATAAAAATATTAAAATTTTGACATCCATTTTTTGAATACGAGGTGGTTTGTAAGTTTAAAATGTTTCCGACAGTGATGCTAAGAATGAACCAAATGAGATTCCTGCTTTAATTTGATATAGGACTGATCAATTGGTATTTTATTTGGTGGGATTTCACATTTATGATTGAGAGCTACATTAAGTGGGTGTGAAAACTACTTTTTGGAGTTTAATAAACCACGTGTATACGTTTAAGAGATCACTGTATAAACATAAGTTTTCCGCAAAAGGTATTTTAAGAAACAATACCATTATGTCTTCAAATGTTGTATATTGGTATACACCTTAAGATAAGTGGGAGTAAGTTTATATATTTTCTCTATATACAAGCACATATTTATAAATGAGAGAAATAAAATAATTTTATATGGTTTTTAAGAGTTATGTATGAAGTAGTGAGATACTTAAAAGACTATATGCGCACATTTAGGATATCATTCCATTTGAATATGAACAATTATTATGACTCGGAGTTACTATTTGTATGGATAGTATGAAGTTCACTCTTGCTTAAGTATATTTATTTTGATTTAACGACCAATATAATGAAGGAGTGCAACACAATCCATTAGCTATTATAAAAACTGAGTTTGTAGCATGATTTGATGCTATAACTTATGTATTATAGCAATGTGACTTCATTTCAGGACTGAGAGTTATCGGCACTATTATCAAGCAGCTGAAATATTATGATAATGTCGCTGCGATCTTCTTTAAGAAGAAATGTTAGGTATTCTAAGAGTAACTAAGCACATTGAATTTAAATATCTCTTAATTAAACAAGAAATTCTAAAACAACGAGTGCCACTTTAACACATTACTACAATTGTTAACATAGAAAATCCACATAAATAGGCTATCACAATAGGCGTTAATGAAGCATGCTTAAGACATGGGTCTTAATTGTAGCCAATAATGTTTTGATGTTGTGAATTGCTAGTGCTTATTTTTTACACTACATTTTGATATCAATAAAGTGTTTTGAAATTCAATATGTTTGTCTTTATTGTATACATGCATGTGAATTAATGAATGTGGCGTGAATAGTTCTTTTATAAAGATATTATAGGACCATTATTGACAACCCACACTTTGGGCCTAATTGAATATGACATTAGTGGCGTAGTACATGGAAGAAACCATAATCTTGAATAAGTTTGGAATTACCATGAATCACATCAGTGTATTATCTAATTGAGGTAAATACTTGATTATGGTTATTCTAAAGTTTATTATGTGTCTTATGTTCCTTGAATCAAATCATAAAGTGAAATGATTATACGGACCAAGTGGAAGACTATTGAAAATATTTAATAAATATCTAATTTTTAAATTAAGATAATTCGAAATTAGTTAATTAATTAAATATAAATGTCCAACTTAATCTTGTCTACATAAGAATTTGGATTTGATAGGATTATTTTAGATAAATCATTTAAATATTAACGACTTTGATGGGTGGTTAATTCCTAATCAAACCCTATTGTGATGGATGGTAGAATTGTAGTCTATCTAGGAAATTGGGTCCTATCTCACGTTATATATAATAGATTATTCTCTATCAAATAATTTGCATTAAACACAATATATTGGGTAAGAGGGGGAAAATTTGATATAACAACATTTATTTTCTATAAAATTGATGAAGTTTATAGTGGAGCAATCATCAAGATGATTCAAGGAGATTTTTACAATATACTTGGTCAATGAATTGGATCAAGGCCGGTCTTCATTTATATCATTTAGGCATATTTATTAAAAAATGAAGATCCAAGATCCTTTTATTAAGAAAAATTGTATGCTAAAGTTTAATCAAATTAATGTGTTATTTGGTAATATTATGGTGTTCTTAAGTATGTTTTCATTAAGCCAAAAATACCATTAAAGGTAAACTAGATATGGACCTCTAGAAATACTTTCATTTATTAGAGTATATGAAAGGAAACATCAATGATTGTTAAAAAATTAAACACAAGCTGCAATAACAACCATAGCTAATAGAATCTCACCAAAAAGCCTACCCACATAATACAATGTAAATGCTTCACTATGTGCACCTTTATCCACCGAAACTTGAGGGGAGGGAAAAGAAGATGCGTAGGGAGATGGATAAGGAGAGGGAGTCATCGAGGGTAAAGTAAGGAGAGGTGGAGTCATTGGAACATGAGAAGATGGTAAATTAGATGGAGATGGAGATGAAGCTATGGGAACTTGAGGAGATGTTGGAGTGGGTGGAGATGCAGCGGTTGGAAGTTGAGGAGAGAGTAAATAATGTGGAGACGGAGTTATTTCAGGAGACGGTATACCAACTGGAGATGTAGCTGCTGAAGCGATTTCAACCACATTGATTTCCACCTTTTGTCCGGCAATGCAATTAACTGGGTCTATAGAAATGAAATGATTGTATTCGATATTCCTGAGAGTGATGTAGTCATCTCCTGTTTCATTGGTGCAAATAGGGGAATCTCATCGAATGATAAATACTTCTCTTTCGTATCAACTTGCACCACACCGTCACAATGCTCTAGCGAGTACCGAAAACCTGTGCACAATGACATTTATGAGATATGACAAAGAAGATATATTATTATTTATATCTAATCTCAAATTATTTTAACATATCATGTATTATAGTTCAACATAACGTAATCTACTGAAAGTGAAGTTCATTGATTAATGATCATTTGCATATAACATAGAATAACTATTTTCTTCACTCTCTCTCAAAAGCTTTTTTTTAATAAAATTGAAATACAAGAGAATAGCAAAATATGGGATGATATTAAAATACAAGAGAAGAGCATAATAGGATATTATAAATTTCTTGATTGATCTGATTAGACATTATCAATTTTGTGTTATGTTGCATGACATTTTATGACACGTTAACACTATTTTTGAGTTTTCACTTGTAGTAAATATAATATAACATTGAAACATAACACAAAAAAATAAAATGCAATTTATGCCTAAATTCATTGATATTCTCTATTCGATTAGTAAAATTGTAAACCCGTAATATGAATGGTCATGTACTTTCATACACAATTTAAGAATATATATATATACCAAGCTATCAATTAAACGTAGTGGAATTGAATCGTACTAGTCATATAGCAAGTAGAATTTACAACGTAATTCCCATCAAATGTGTCAGGTTCCTCTTTCTTAAGAAAAAGAAAGTCCCCGAAAGGGCTTAGTTGATCCATGATTTATGTTTCATCTTTCGTTTTCTTTTCGTTTGTTTCGAGAAATATATCGATCAATTTCGATTCTTTCTTCTTCTCTTGATTCTTTTCCGATCGAGATGTATAGATCCATTGAGCATGTGTCTATATAGATCATGTTCACGGATTAGCAAAAATGTGCAAGTGTGTGCTATGAATAATAAGTCTGATTGTGAATTTTAATATTTTAACACTATGTCTAAAACTCATACTTTGTATGGGAACTAAAACCATAAAAAATAAAGTCAACCAAGACTCAAAGTTTAAGACACATAACTATTTTTTTCTAACAAACATCTATTTCTAATAGAGAAACGTCCCATTTACAAAAGATTGTTGCACATCCTCTTGCAATTTATTTATAAATGCCAATAAGAATTTTGGATTTTTTTTTACTTTAGTACAATATTATTAGTTTATTAGACAAAAAGTTACCGATGATCACTTTTAGTGATGAAATTTTCATATGATATTTTTTTATTAAAATATGAAATCGAAGATTATAATGTGTTAAATTAAAAAAAAAAAGAATTATTGATGCATGGAACGATGGAAAAAAATCCAATAACCCAACACAAACTACAAACAAAAATAACAAAGAAGAAAATGGAAGAAAATTCTCACGGAGGATATCATGAATGTGAAATTGGTGTTTAGAAGCCCAGTTCGTGTAATTAACTTCCAGATCCCAACCTTGATCGTCCCAAACCATGTAAAGAGTTGCATTAGATACTTTTACTGAAGAAAAAAAGAGTTGCATGATTATCAAGGGAGTTAATTTCACACCTAAACCCATATTTTGTTTATATATTTTGTAAATTGAGATGAGAGAAAATGGAAAGATCTTGATGCACTTTGCACTATTTATAAAGCACATACCATTAAATTGAGAAATGGAACTTTTCGTGTGTTGGTCTCTTTACATTCTATTAACTAAAACGAGGGGATTGATATTCTAAATGGTTTGCCCTTTCACATTCGTATCTTCATATGTCCAACCCAACGATCCACCCTTTCACTTTCGTCTTTTCATATCTTCCATTGACAAAAATGAGTCGAAAACCCTAATCCTAACCCTAACCCTAACCCTAACCCTAACCCTAACCCTAACCCTAACTACCATAAGAGATATTCAATGGTGTAATTTTCTCACTCACCCTCACGTCTGCGATTCGAATCTCACAGGTATTTACCAAAGTTTCCTCCAAATTATTCAGACTTGATTTGTTCCCTTTTCATCGTTCTAAGTGACAAATATCGTGCAGGGCAGAGGCAGAGGCAGAGGAAAAATAACGACTATTGGTTGGAAGGGATCTTTCAAGGTTACTCTCACCTCTGATCCGAAGCTTTCCTTCAAAGTGTTAGTTCTTTCTAGTCATACTCAATATTATATTATTTTCTTTTTGTTCCTACTCAATACGGCACAATGAAACAACATTGTATATAAGTCAATCAACCATATCTCCAAATCAAGCCAATCTGATTCTCTTTTCGAATAGGCCATATAACATTTTTCTCTGTCCTAATTAATCATTTCGTTGGTTTGGATGCTTGCAAAATATACAGATTATTGAAATTTTAAGACTCTTTTAGATCAAGGAAAAATGATTTTGAGAGAATGTAGTAAGATATGCAGTATGTAAAACTCGGGTTTAGTTTAGTCCTGTGGTTTCTATGCTAGTTCAGTGGATAAGAGGGTTGTGTTCTAGCTCACTCAAGAATGGGATGGCAATGGTCCGCCGGCAAGCTCGCTTTGATCTTGAACAACGTAGTGCCCTCAAACCTGGAAAATGATACAAACATTTAAAACATACCAAACCTGAAAAATCTATTCTGTATAAATAAAACCAAAGCAGCATTTGATTAATTTGTTCGTAACCAAACCAAATCTAATTTGAACCAAATTTGTTGGTGTATAAATAAAATCGAAACAACATTTGTAACCAAATATCAAATCTGTTCTGATCCAAATTTGTTCTTTATAAATAAAACCAAACCAAATCTTACAACCTATTGTACAGAACAAATTTAGAAAAGTGTTTGGAAAAGTGTTTGTAATCTGTTCGTAGCCAAACCAAACAAAAACAACATTTGGAACAGTGGTTGTAATCTGTTCATATTATATTTAAACCAAAACAACATTTGTAACTAAACAAAACAAAACCAAACCAAAATTTAAATCAACCATACGAACAAGCCAACTAATTTGTTCACAGACGAAGATATATAAGAAGATAACGTGTATATTAGAAGATAACAACTATACGAACAGGTATATTAGAAGAGAACAAGAGAAAAAATAGGACAAAAACCTTCCGGTGGAGGTTGTTGTAGGTGCGACGGAGGCTGCGAAGGCTAGGGATGGCTTAGAGAGAGTGAGACGAGTCTTAGAGAAAGAGAGATGAGAGTTGTTTTTTTGAAGGGTAAATAAAATTATTAGTGCTTCGTGTCTTTATATATATAGGTGGTAAGAAGTGTAATTAAATTAATATAAAAGGGTATCTAAGTCCTTTTAAATATTGAATGGGGAGGGGCGGGTAAGTTTTTACTAAACCCTAACCCGCCCTTTTTAATAAATGGGATTTATTTTATTTATCAAAAAAATAAATCAATGGGATTTATTTTAAAACCCAAACCCACCCCTATTAATTTAAACGGGTTTTTAACCCACTCCATTAGGGGCAGGACGGGGCGGGGAGGAAACCCTGCTGGTTGGGTAAAATTTCCATCCCTATCTTCCTCTCTTCGTTATTATTTCGTATCCACTGTTTGAAATTGTGTCCATTGACAACTTCTTTTACCAATCTGCTTCTTGATGACGCAAATGAGTGTCAAATGGAAAATAAGAAGATGATTTAACTCTCGTCTCAACTCTCTCAATATCATAAATGTAGGAATGCCTCAAATGTGTCTACAGGGGGAGTATTTATAGGGTGAAGTAGAAGGATCTAGACTTAGGCTACAAGAAAATGTCCTAATTACATCTATGGCCTTTCTAACCTTTAGTACTTCACTCTTGTAATACTAAACAAAACAACTAAACTAACAATATCATAATAGAGAAAATAACAAAAAATCCACTCAAGTAGGTATGTACTAAAAATAGCCTCTAAGCCTCTCAATTCACATCATACTGCCCCACTTAAAACCAAGCTCGTCCTCGAGCTTTCAAAATTGGAGTCGAAATGTTCCCAAAATAGGTGGACGAATAGGAAAAGAAATTTTGGGGTCCCAAAATAATTTTGTTAAAGTTACGGAGAGCCCAAAATTTTATCATCCAAAATTTCCTTCAAAAATTGGGCCAAAATAGAAATTTATAAACTCCTTGGCTTTAGTCTTCAATTCAACACCAAAATGGACCAAGTGTGTTGAAAGACCCATTTAAACTCAAGGCCCAAATTTAGAGAAATATTATACTGGCCACAAAAGTAAACTAAACCTCCAAGCCCATTCTCTCCTTTATTTGTTTTTTAACTTTTTAAGTCCAACGAAATCTCAAATTCTAGCTACACAAAACACAACACACATGACAGGTTGAAACAACACATCAAAACATGTGACCACCTGACTAGAGCCGACAACATCCTCCGACTTGGACCACCGGATGTTCAACTTTGTCTCTCGTGATTTCCTTGAGAGAGTAGCTACAGCGGAAATATTGCGACTTCTCAAATAAAAACCAATTTTAATTAATCCCAAATTTTAGTTAAACCCTAAGACATGCATCTAGATGATTTATCAAATAAAATATAGCATGCAGGATAAAAACAAATAATATCAGGAAAAATCCCCCAAAGGGGTAAAACCTTTTATTTCACTATGAATATACAAGCCGCAACTTACAATTACATAGAGAAATCTGCAATGGATCAACGCGCAACCAACCCACAAAGACACGCAGTCTTGAACTCAGCAAGAGAATACATGCAGCACCCTCCAAGGACTCGCAGCCCAAACAACGAAGGAAGAACCGCAGCTCTCCTCAATGACACGCAACCATAAAACTTTGTAGAGACTCCCTCAGCAATGACACGCAACCCTCGGTTGCAAAGATCTCTCCACAAAGATGAACAACAATAAAGTTTGTGTTCTAGGGTTCCAAAAGATTCACAAAAGTAATTGGGATTTTTGTGTGTGAATCAAAAAGATGTTTGGCACATCAAAAAGATGAAGACTTAGAGTATTTAGGACTCTGAAAATCGTGTATGTAAGTCTTAGAAAACAACTCCCCGAAGTTGGCATTAAATAAGAAAGCTTTGTTATTAAAAAATCTCTAACAGATCTGGCCGAAATTATCCCAGGCGGACCGGTCCGTATTGAGAGCGGATCGATCCGATTTGACCGGATCGGTTCTTTTACTAAGAAGTGGATCGGTCCGTATGAGGTCGGATCGGTTCGGTTATTTCTGCTTCATCGGTTTGCATTCGATCCGGGGTCTACTGGACCTTGAGCAAGGCGGATCGGTCCGGGTAGAGGGCGGACCGGCCCGGTTTTCCCAGAAAAATAAAAAACAAAATATGAAAACATTATGGGGATGGGATAAAAAACATTTTACCAAAATTTCCCAATACTAAATATGAACTTTAAGGAATGTAAAAACAAAATTTTACCAAGTTCATTCTTGCAGAGGCTATGATGTTGAAGACGCTTTGATATTCGGATCCGTTGATGTAGATGCGATCTTGAATTTCTTCAACGGTGTAACGGCGTATGACATACATATTGATAATGGACAAAAATGTCCTTACATTCCTTCTTCTCTTGATCTCACGATAGACCTCTTCCTGGGTTAAACAATATTCTAGGTTTACGAAACCTATGTTCAACCTTTCATTTTTGTCTCCGGTTCAATAGGGATGGTTGAAACTCTCAGAGTGGTGTTGGAGTGGAATCGACATTAGGCTTGTTAAATCAACCCATTTCTTGCTCGTTTTCTTCTTTACTTTCTTCTCTCTAGGCCTAGGGTTGGATTTTATCCCCTATTTCTTCTTCTTTTTCGGAGGTTTGACTGGGAGTTTTTGGGTGTGTTTAGGGTTCCGTTGTGGTGGTGTAACCGAGGGTGGAGGAGGGACAATGGTGGCAGTAAAATTAGGTTTTTGAGTGATGGTGGGAGCGGTGTGAGGGCGGATCGTGGATGCGTCGGGTGGAGGAAGCCAAGCATCAAGTGTGTCGAAATGTGCTACGAGCCGATTTAAAACCTTCTTAAGCCTACTGGTGTGAGAATTAACGGGGGCAAACCTCTTGTTAGGTCTCATTTGCCGTCATCTATGATTTGTTATATAACAACAATAACAACGGGTGGATCCAACAAGGCTCTAACATCAATTGACGTAAATGAGCGTCAAATGGAAACTAAGAAGATTTAACTCTCATCCCAACTCTAACTCAATATCACAAATGTAGGAATGCCCCAAATGAGGCTATATGGGGACTATTTATAGGGGAAAGTAGACGGATCTAGACTTGGGCTACAAGAAAAGGTTCTAATTACATCTATGCCCTTATTAGCTTTTAATACTTACCTACTATAATATTAAACAAAACAGTTAAACTAATAATGAAAGAAAAGTACATCATAATAGAGAAAATAACAAAAATTCCACTCAAGTGGATATGTACTAAAAATAGCCTTTAAGCCTCTTAATTCACATCACTTGAGCATACTTTTTCTTATGATAAATGCGTAGTTATTTAAGACATTCTATATGCAATTCTAAATTCACAAAACAAACGATGCCAACTAGCCTCATCCTGAACATGTGTTACATATCCCATCTCAATGTTGGAAGATGTGATGCAAATAAAACGACGACAAATTTACTATTATACAGCTTATTAATTAAAAAAATTTCAAAGATAGTTTCAAATGTACTTTACAACTCAAAGAGAGAAATGTACACACCCTCCTTTCATGTAATGTTTGTTGTTTTGATTTTTCCCTTTTAGCATCTATTTTGAAAAATAGCACGTAATCTCAGTCTCAAGATTCTTGGCCTCCGACTTGACACGTTTTGTGATGTTAGCTTGTACTTAATAGTATAGATACTTGTTAACTTTGCGAGTGAAAGAGAACGAAGAGTAAAATATATTATATTGTATTGCTAATGCAAATATGAGAATTACACAAGAGCTTAAGAACATATGTATAAGATATTTATCCTACAAAAAGTGAACTTACCTTTAGAAAATATATACACAAAAGGAGGACCACTAATACTACTTGGACTATTATTACCCTAACAATACTACATATTTTATACCACTTGCATGTACTTCACATGGTAATATTGTCAATGAAGTGAACAATTTGAATTACTTTTTTTTTCGTGTACTTGATTCTTCGTTGTGTTTTCTAATACTATTATATAGAACTAAATAAGTGTTACGAAAATTCATAACTCTAGGCTTATCTATAAATTTTAAGCAAAATTTAATGCTATTAAGTGGGATTTTTTTTATGTCTATGAAGCATGTATACGGATTCGGGACATGGATACAACACGGCCATACATGCCGACACATGAAATTGTAATATAGTAGGACACAACACATTAGGGACATGCCAATAGGATGTGTGTGTGTGTCTACATATATATATATATATATATATATATATATATTGTTTTACATATGTGAATTATAATTTAAATGAAAAATACTATTGTGATACGTAAATATAAATTATTATGAAATGTGAAACCCGAGACATATGAATCGTACAGTTTTCCATACGTAAATCAATAATTATCTATATAATATAAACAATATTCTCGCGTACAGTTTTATAGTGAAAGGGAATTTGAGAGATTGTTCAAGTAGAAGAAGGCCTAGAGTGGTTCTCTATTAGTGAGGGAAAAAAGAGTGGGCTTGAATTTTTGTTTGAGGAGAAGGTGAGGCTATCCCTATTCGACTGTGATGGTAATAAAACCTAAGTCATTAATGTTTTATTTTTGTTTTTTTATAGCAGCGCTACAAGATAGTTGGGGGCTGCATTAAAGAGATATTTTGAGGGTTTTATGAAAACATTATGGGGATGGGATTGTTCATGCGCCCGGATAAATGAGAATTATATATGCCTGATTACCAAAAAAATATTGTATATGAAGTTAAATGTTTTTATTAGAGCGATAAATATTGTCATGTGTTACTATAAGCTTTTTGCCAAAAGTTATTTTCGTTATTGAGTGATACTGTTTATTTTACGCAAGAGGGTTTCTTAAAGTGATGGCATATTTTAGATTTAGTTTTGATTTGGAAATGGAGTATTGGAGAATTTAATAAGCTTTAAAGAGGAAGGGGTGTTTTTTGACGGTTGACTTTGAAAGAGCTATGATTAGGATTTATTAGATCATGTTTTAGTGAGGATGCTCACAAAGGCTTCTATTCAAGGTTAATGACTAACTAAAGAAATAAAAGATAAATTCACTTATGTCCCTACAATTAGGGAATCTGAAAATATTCCTCTCCCCGTCGTGATCATTATGAAATCCCATAAGCTCGTTTGAATATACAGGGGTTAAAAGAGATGAAATCAGGATTTTGCATTAAGAAACATGAAGATTCTTCACGAAGGAATGTTATTTTTAAGAAATTTCCCAATTGATTAAAAATTACTTTCCTCAAAGTATGGCCTAAATACATATAGTTTTCTTATAGTTCATCAAATTACATTATTGTCTCCGTATATGAAGGTTGTATAATTGTCCCTCTTTGTGTGTATTTGACCAAACAGATTTCGTTACTACTTACAAATGACCTTCTTACACTTAATAACACAAGATTATCTCATATGTTAACAATAATCTCTGATTAAAACATATATTATAATAGAATTTTCTATAAATATATAATAGAAAGATTGATAATTTTTTTAAGCAATCACTCCCTTTTTAATTTTCAAACTCATGTTTTTTAATATTATAATTTTGTGAAACGTAAAAATAGTAGATTCTGAAACTTAATAATTTTTTTAAAATATATATTATATTTTTTCTTTTAGAAAAATCGAATTGTGCAGTTGATTACAAAGTTGGAAAAAGATTGAAAACATTCAACTTTTATGAACCGTTGGAGATAGAATGGAAAAAGATGACAAGACGTTCTCTTACTGTTGGAGAAAGAGCAAGCACCACAAAAGTAACAAAAGTATTTGGAAAGAATGGTTTTCAGTGAACCTTTCAATCACATCACACAATGGTGTTAAGACTTAGGAGGTGTAGGGCGTTACGAAACATTTAACATGGAAAATTAGGTGAAGATAAAGCAAGGGCCACAAATGAAATCTGGAAAGTCAGAGTGTTAACTGAACCTTTCCATCACATCACACAGTGGTGTTAGGAGTAATAGGGGATTAAGAAATGTTTTCCATAAAATACTAAATAAAAGATGAGCAAGCGCCACTAGAGTAACTAAAGTAATCGGGAAGTCAGGGTTTTAAGTGAACCTTTCCATCACATCACACAATGGTGTTAGGAGTTCTAAAGGATTGAACACTAGGGTTGTAAAATTTCTATTTCCATATTTGAAGTCTTAAACATCCCCTATTTGACAGACTTCCATCTTGTGAAAGATGTCCCAAAATTAATCTAAAACACCTCAGGGAACATTTTTAGCACAACATTCAAGAAACCAGCCCAGTGTCGGTCGATACTGGTCTAAGACCATCTGATAATGTTCTTACTGGATGTCATAGTATATGGCTTGGACATTGGTAACGAGTATCCAAGACAGGGATATTGGACCCCTAGTATAACTCTTCTTTACCTCAAATCTGGAACAAAACCAGGGAACTCCCGCTGTCTGACACCCATCTACTGCCTCCGCCAGTGTATACTCGTTAGTACTACAGAGTTGCACTCACCCCTGTTCTTGTTCTATTAAGTGATTCAATCCATATATGTCTATCTTTTCACCCGTACAAATTCATTTAAAAAAGGACTTGCTTAAACTTGAAAGGTTCACCTAAAACCCTTTCTGAACTATGTTCACTTAATACCCCAAGTGTCACATATAAGCTATTGTTCTTATAGAATATATTTGGGAAGAAGCGTCACAAAATTAAATCATGAGCAAAAAATAGGATTTCACATTTAAGAAAGACTACTGTTCAAACATGAGCAAAAATTAGGATTTTAAATTTAAGACTATTGTTCCCCTAGAATATATCAAGGAACAAGCGCCACAAAGTTAAAACATGAGCAAATAGTAGATTTTCCATGGAAAAGAATGTAATGTCAAACATACACACCTTAATATTAAAACTGGTAGAACATATAAGGTGTAACTAATATTAATTTATTTATGCGTTAGGGTACTATGGTCAATTAAATTAACTAATATTAAATTTTTTTTGTGTGTGTATAGGTACCTTGTGGGAAGTAAGCTTAGTTTACCCTTAATAATTTATAGTTTAGATAATAAGACCATATCATTGAAAGAAATAGCCTTCTCCACCCGAGCACATTTAAATAACTTCCTTTTCAGGTCAAATGTTTTCATATTCAAGCCACTGGTTCATTTAATTACCCTCTTTCGCATATATTGGATTGTTTCACTTACACGCTACAGTTTGTTGCATTAGTGCCAAGTTGCTAGAGCAATCCAATATTTATTAATAATGGTCTTGAAATGAATATTATGTGTTTTATTTACTTCGTTCAATCATTCAATCTTCCTATGTGTAATTCGTATATCGAATTACCCACGCTTTCCCAACACGTGGCTGAATCATATTAGATTTATGAGATAATCAAACCAGCATGAAGATGAATAGATGATTTTGTCATTGTCCCATATGATTCTATTTATATTAAAAACTTTAATAAATTACACATAAGCACCCTACACAACATAACTATAACACTCCTAGTGCAAATTAGTCCCTAGAAACACTCCCCTCAAGGTGGTGCAAAATTATGTCATGCCCAACTTAATTAGCTTATTTTTCAACCAAATTTTTTCTCACACTCTTAGTCCAAGACGATCTTCTCCTTATTAAAATGATGATCAACTTCAATATGCTTTATCCTGTCATGTTGAATGGGATTGCAAAAAGTATTAATGTCAGCTTTGTTATCATAATACAAATGCATTGATTCGTGAACCGAGTAACCCAACTCATCAAACATATCGTAACAACATCAACCCATGGACTTAAAGTGCTATAAATCTGAACTCAGCTTATATACTAAATGTAGAATCGACACACTACTGTTATCTTTGACAAATGTGCAATATCCAAAAGTGGATCCCTAATCAATCATAAATCTTGCACTATCAACATACATGTAAGTGATCATGTCGCCCAAACACACCCTCATTTTGAAATTCGAATTCTTCTTTAGCCTCTCTCAACAATATCCCAAATGCTTGGTGACCCAAATACTCAGTTGGGATTATAAATCTCTTAACCTCATCGTCATCCGATCTTCCAATGCAAATCGTGATAAACCCTTTAAGGATCGCCACGACGTCGTTTTGGTTCGAGCCGCTATGATCCAAAAACGAAAGGGTTTTCTCTAGAAACTTAATGCTTTTATTGCTAGTGTTGGCATTGTTTGTGGTCTTAGTGGCAGATTTTTCTACTTCTTGATGATTTGTTGTAGCCTTACAATATCTCTAAGCTTATTTGTAGGTTTTTTTTAATCCATGATGGGAGAAAAAGTAAGGTTTGTTTGAATTTTTGTGTGAATGTGAAAGTTATAGTGATAGAATATATTTATAGTGTTTAGGGTTGCTTGGGATTCCCTAAGTTTTTATTATTTTTTGGTGTAACAAATATAATATTTGACATGTACTTTATTGCATAATAGCTGGTTGCTGGTGCAACTGCCTAAAAAATCATAACCGATCAAAGAGTTTTGTATGTATTTATTTTAGTCTATGATTGGGGAGAGTCACATGGTTTTGTGAAGTTGACATTCTTTTCTATTTGTGTATATATATTAGTGTAGTTAGGCTCATGTGAAGAACGAGAAGAATTGTAAGAAAAGAATAGAGAAAGAACATCTTACTTTAAGGGTAAATGATTGATTATTTTGATCAAATTTTGTGTAGATAAAAATTATTATGAGTTGATCATATTTACAAAGTTTTATTAATAATTTAATAAAGAGGAGAGTGAAATACAAAATTAATATGTAGACATGTATTTTCTGCCTTTGTAACGTTTGATGATCATGTATGGCTCACTAAATTGCTGAATATGTGGAAAACATTTGGTCAGATCGGTTCTCTTTTTTTTATCTTAATATACACTTGAGAGCTTGACTACGAGGTCCTTTATTGAGAACCTCAAATGCGGAAATTTTTTTAAAAGATAATTTTTTTTTATTGATTTTATTTGGAGATAATATCCATATATAGCAAGTGAAATGCAAAGTTGATATTTACATCTGATTTTCAATTGTTTAAAATTAATATAATCATCTAACCCAATTTTAGTTTGAAATTGTTATCAAATTATTTTATGGATCATCTCCTAATTACGGAGATCATTTACCAAAAAAATTGCAAAATTTACTTTTTTTTCCAATTATTAAAAAAATGGTCTACACTTGAGGTTTTCATTTAAGGACTTCACTTAACAACCTCAAGTTACCTGGCTGACATATATATATGCGTAGACATATATAAATTTAGACTACATTATTGTTTAGTCCTAAAGAAATGTTGCATTTTTTCAAAAATGAAATCTAATGTTTAGTCCAACAAAATTTTTGGTCCCTAATGATATTAGCACAAGAATAGTGACATTAACTAGACATGTAGTTAATGTCTCTATTAGAGACTAAAAAGTGTTTTCAAAAATATATATAAAACAAAAGGTCAAACTTAATGAACGAGGCCACTACGGGATACTGGGGGTTAGATGTATGCAATCTTACATTTGCATTTTCGTGACTCGAACCTGTGACCTCCAAGTCACAATGAAACAACCTTATTATCGCTCAAAGTTTACCCTTTGTTTTTGAAAATATATTAATCAAAAAATTAAAATAATAAAAAATCACTTATTTTTTATATTTTGAGTCATAAATATCTCCCCCTCTCTATACTCTTTATATGGAGTGTTTTTTTTATGTAGATGTGTTTGGATCATGGGAAGCTAAATTTACTCCATGATAATCCAATACAAAACTTGATCTCACTTATTTAAGCTTCAACACTGTCTCAACAGTCAAACCCCACAAGGGGATCTGCCACACTTCAAATACTTTAACTCCCAGGCTTTTGTCTTGGTATTTACATATTGGTGTCTATTTAATCTTATTTATTGACTTATTGCACTTTTTTATTCACTTCCACCTGCAAATTTTGTTCTTGTTTATTGGATTTGAGTTACTTAAAAGATTGTGAGAAGATGGTACATAAGAAATTCCATGTTAAATGCCATTTATTTACTCCATTTAAACAATAACAAATAGGGAGTGGTACTAAATAATTGAAAAAAATTCACAACTGGACATCTTAAGATGTTAAATTGAGGAGTAGTAAACGAGGAAATAACACATGGAATCACCTGCCCAAATTGAGTTAATCAAGAAGTAATAATGGGAGCTCATTATTTGGTCAAAGGTCAAAGAAAATAAACATTCGTACACATTGGATCTATAGTTCTTTAAATTTTACGTTATGTTTGAGAGTTTAGGAGAATAGAGAAAAATGATTTATTATCAATAAAAGAAAAAAATAGGGGAATTTAAGTATTTAGTCATATTTTTTAGGATTTATTTATAGTTACTTTCATGTTTTAATTTTTTAAAGTTTTCGGTCTAATTATAATCAATATGGGATAAGTGTCATTATCTGTGAAAATGAAGAGGTACGGTTAAAGAGTAATTGTAGATAGTTTTGGGTGATTATGGGACTTACTACCGTTTTAAAAATACATGGGATGGGAGCCTAACAGATCATCGAAGATGAGACTAAAGTCAAACAAAACTAAAAAAAAAATGAGAGAGATGGAGAGAGAGATGATAGTTAATTTCTTTTCTTTTAATGAATTGACGAAAGGAGAGAAAGTTATTATATTTCCTCCTTATTTTCTCATCGAGAAGAAAAGAAAGGAGAATATGAGGGGGGGGGGGGGGGGGGGTTACTTTAGTGCATTACTAATCTTTGATTTTAAACTTTAATATGACTTTATTAGTTTATTAGACTTTAGTATATTTTTCGTCGCTAAATGTTATCAAAGATAACTTTTAGTAGCGAAGTTTTCACATTTATCAACGAAAAATGTACTAAAGTCTACAAAACTGTTAAAGTTGTATTAAAGTCTAAAATCGAAGATTAGTAATGTATTAAAGTCAAAAGAGCTCAAACTACTATTATACTTTAATAACTAAGCATATCCATTTTAACATGACATAGTAATTTTAAATTTTATTATGGTTAAAAATGTCAGGAAAATAAATTAATTAAATCAAGTTTTCTCTTCGCAAAAGTTGACAAAATTTTCATTAAAACTTTACACAAAATCTCAAATTATGTCCCTTTTTCCTAATTTAACCTCTAAATAAGATAAATGAATCATTTTCCTTCACTTTATATTTTGATTTCCCCATTTTGGTAGGCTGAAATGAGTTGTTACGAATGGATTGGATTAGTTGAGTGAGTTAAGAATTAGTATATTTACATTCAAGCACTTTACTTACGTGTTACGTGTGCACTTTACTTATGTATGAATTATTGAAAATTATGACGATATTCAAACCATTATGATATTTTAATGGGGAAAATGCCAAGATGATAAATTGAGCGGAGAATCGCAAGTATGAGTTGTTCCCTCAGAAATTGGAATGCAACTAGAGGATCCTCCTCATGGCATTGAAGTTCTCGTGGAAATAATAATTGCTCGGCGACGGTAAGTTTATCTTCTTAGACATAGTAATGCTTTAAAACTATATATCATGATCATCCTTGCCTTAATCCCGTAACGTGACATTTGTCAACTGAACTCTCTTTCTACATTCTTTTTTATTATAAGAAATGTTGTCGATTAAAGTTAATTCTTTAAGAGCTCTCTTTATAATTTTCTCTCAATATAGTTTTGGATGACAAATTTTGTCACTCAATGTTATCAAGCACGCCATCATATGAAGTTTTCACTAACAATATATCATTAATAAAAGTCATACATCATGGGATGCCTTCTTCTATGTATGTTGTTGTAATACCCCGTATTTTTTTGGTATTTATTTATTATTTATCAATTATGAAAATAAATTAATAAATGGGATTAATTATTACTTATGTGATATGGTAATAATAAAATGTATAGTTTATATTATAATTAAGTTTTACATGTTACGTGATTTTTGTGCCAATTGTTATAAATAATTAATTGTTTGTATTAATTATATAAGATTAGACTATATATGGTTAAGCATAAAGTAAGTAAGTGTGTATTTTTATTTTACATTTGGAGATATTACCGTGTGTTATGAGGTATTACCGTTTAGACCAGACTTTGAAGTGATACAGAGGCCTTGAGAGGTATTTTTATTGCTTTGGAGTGGGCCCAAGGGGAGATATACTTTTAGACTAAGTTTGGACTAGTTTAGGTGACATTTTAAACTCATTTGGAGACTCAAATTTAGACCTTTTAGTGACATGAAAGTTTAAAGTTATTTATGGAGCATCAAATCTCCTTAATTAAATATTATATACAAATTATAACCCTAGCAACCTAAGAGAATTGGGAGAACTTGAGAAAAACTTTGGAGAGGAACAAGGGATCAAAATAAAAGGAATCACTCGTTCTTATTGTTTCTAACATTATTCTTGACTATTACAAAAATCTGATGCAGGCAGATCAGATAGTGGATGATAGTTATATTCATGACTTCATCCCTAGGTTGATTGAGGAGGAAAAGAATGAGGTCCTAGAGGCCTATGCTACTGAGAGTGAAGTATATACAACAATCAATGGACTGAGTTCTAAAGCAGCTCCTGGACCAGATGGATTTGATGGGGTTTTTTATAAAGCTTGCTGGAATATTATTAAAGAAGACTTAATTTTTTCTATAAATTGTTTTTTTGCAGGTCATGATATCCCCTAAAGCTGATCCAGTAACAATACAGTGCTTATCCCAAAAAAGAAGCATCCAAAGAGCTGTACAGATTACAGGCCAATCAGCATGTGCAATTACTCCTATAAAATCATCTCTAAGATCTGAACAATAGACTTAGTCAATATATTCCAAAGCTTATTTCACCTAACCAAAGTGGTTTTGTGAAAGGAAGGTATATTCAAGACAATGTCCTTTTAGCCAAAGAGAGGTTGTATAATATTAGTAGGAAGAATTATGGAGGAAATGTCATTATCAAAATGGATATGGAGAAAGCATACGATAGAGTGCACTGGCTGTTTCTAATCAAGGTGCTGAGGTCATTTGGTTTTGGTGAAAGATGGATCGATATGATTTGGAGGTGTATCTCAAATTGTTGGTTTTCAATTCTCATTAATGGATTTTCAAAGGGATATTTCAAGTCTTCTAGAGGCTCAAGACAAGGGGATCCTCTTTCCCCTAGGATTTTCATTCTAGCAGCTGAAGTTCTAAGTAGAGGCCATAGCAGTTTTATGGAGAATGGGAAGATTAAGCATTTTTATTTATCTAGTGGCAGCCCCCTCATTTATCACCTCTCTTTTGCTGATGATGTTATTGTCTTTGCTAGCGGAGATAAAAGAAGCTTGTCAACTTTAATGGGATTCATGGATGATTATGCAGCTATATCTGGGCAAAAAATTAATATGAGCAAAAGAAGTATCATAGTAGATCAAAAGATGTCTATTCAAAGGAGGAAAGCAGTAGAAATATGCACAGGTCTAGCAGTCAAAACTTTGCCTATCAAATATCTAGGCTCTCTCCTATTCAAGGGAAGAAATAAGGTCTCTTTATATGCCCCTTTATTTGACTCTATTAGATCAAAAATTGAAGGCTGGAAAAGTAAGTTGTTATCCAGTGGCGGTAAATTAACTCTGATCCAGCATGTCCTTTCTTCTATTCCTACTTACTTGATTGCTTCACAACACCCTCCCAAAGCAGTGATTAATAGATTACACAAGATGTTTAGCAGGTTTTTTTGGGGAGGTACTGAAGTGTATGGTTGGAAGCACCAGTGGTCCAAATGGCAGGAGCTGTGCAAGCCTAAACAAGCAGGTGGTCTTGATTTCACTGATTTTAATACTCTGGTAAAGGCTTCAAGTATCAGGTTGGTTTGGAAATTCTACGCAGAGAATTCTTTATGGACTGATTATATGAGGGCCAAGTACAAGTCCTGGTCTCATTTTCAAAAAGGGGGATCTCTAGCTTGGCGTCATATGAGGAAGATTAAAGACGTGGCTATGGAGAACATGGAATGCTTGGATGGCAAGTGGATTTGGAAAGCTTCAATATCTGGTGAATTCTCTTTTGCTTCATCATGTAAGGTAATTAAGAGTAATTATTCTAAGTCCTTAGTTGCTGATAGAATCTGGGATCCTCATATTCCTAAGAAATTTTCTATCAACATGTGGAAAATTCTCAGAAATTCTCTTCCTCTTGATGACAACATACAAAAATTAGGAATTAGGATGGCATCGAGATGTCATTCCTGTTCGAATAGCACTGAATCTTCTAATAATTTATTCCTTGAGTGCTCAGAGGTTAATCACGTATGGGAATTCTTTTCGAATCTTATGGGCATTAAACTGGATAAGAATAGTATGTCAGCAAATCTTATGAGCTGGTGGTTCAGATCTGGTAGCAGTGATTATAAGAAATTCCTTTGTAAGTCTATCCCTATAGTGGTGTGCTGGGAGATTTGGAAGGCCAGGAATTGTAAGTTGTTTGAGGGCATCAAATTCAGTCATCAAAAAGTCATTTAAATTTCAATTTTCATGATATCATATATGTGCAGAAGTTTTTCTTTCGCAAATGAATGTTCGGCAGAGGATTTCAACATTAAAGAGATTTTCCATTTATCTTTAGAAAGGTCTCGAGAGTGCTTTCTTTAATCAAATGGATGACCCATCCGTTTCAATCCTACAAACTTAATGTTGATGGTGCTTCGAAAGGAAATCCATGTGCTAGTGGTTATGGAGGAATATTAAGAGATGATAAAGGTAAAGTAAAGTTTACTTTTTCTTATCCAGGTCAGTTTGCCACTAATTCAGAGATGGAGATTCTTGGTTTAAAAATGGTAAAGTAAAGATTGATAAGGTGCAAATTGAATCGGAATCTTTGATGGCAGTGAAAGTGATAGGTAAATCTTGGAAGCCTCCCTGGAAATTATTAAAACATGTTAATGATATAAGGTTGATGCTCACTCAGCTTAACTACTCTCTAAAATATTGTTATAGAGAGTCTAACGTGGTGGCGGATAAATTGGCCAATGTGGGTATTGATCTTCCTATTGGTAAAATTTACACAGTGGTCAGAGGAGCTTGTAAGATGGATGTTATGGGATGCCACTATGTTCGTATTTCTTACATAGACTTGTAATGGGGCTATGATAAAGCCCCAAATTTATTGCTTTATTATTCTAGTTTCCTTAAATTTGTTGAAGCCATGCTGGAGAGGTTTGTTTCTCCGGTTTTAATAAAGTTTAGGGATCTTTTCCCTTCAAATAAAAAAATAAATATAAATAAAAAATGAGTATGAGATGGTATCCACACGTATTTGTGAAACTTTATCTAGTTTCACAAATTATCATATTTTAAGTCCATTGTTGTTACCATTGTCGAATAATGAGTCTCCAAATACGAAGTAACAAGGACGTTAGTTTCACAACTTACCAATGTTGGTTGGAAACTTCAAAATAAATAATATCAATGTGGCCGTAAACTAAAGCTTAAGCCCATATGTCATTAGAGAATAATTTAATCGAAAATAATCAAATAACCTAGGATTATAAGAATGGTCAATGCCATAATGGTTTCAAAAGACAAAACAAGAGAAGATATATCCTGATGTAAACGAGGTTCTAAACCCAAAAATTGTAAAGGAGAGGAACAAGAAATGTGGAAAAGCAAAGAAGCTAAAACGCCTATTGGAATGTGTGTACGATGCCTAACAATATCCACAGATACTTTGGGGTTGAAACAAGCTAATATCTACAAAAACCATTTACTATTGTGTGGCTTTCAACTCTTTACCTTTCCGATTATAGCTATCCACCATTGGAAACCATTGATGATTATCTGGGTAAACTTACTAAGAAAATTGTACACCACCTTCTTCACATATATTTATGCTTAGATATCCAGTGCTCTAACATAACCACTTTTATAGCATAATGTTCTTATTACAGTATTACAAATGGGTGCACGCCAAGTGTGCAATGGAACCTCGTCATTACAAAGCCTCAAATCCACCATTTAAGACACTCATGAACAAATGTGCGCAGCTGCTCCAGTTTTTAGTTCGAAATATATAAATATTGATTATACACTAATATGAAAACATTATCTATGCAATCGAGATTATAAACTCTATCCTTACTTCTTTAAACCATCTTAAATAGAAAATTGGGGAAGTTACTATCACTTTTCCGACTATTTGCCTTCATCATCTTGAAACAAATCATTTCTATAGATTCGTGGTCAGTTCTTGAAATCATATTCTCAAAAACTACCAAATATTGTTTGGGAATATGATTTATATTCCCAAAAACTACCAGATATTATTTGGGAATAAAGAAATCATATTCCCAAAATATACCAAATATGTACTCTAGATGTTAATTAACATAAAACAGTAATCAGTTCTTAAAAAACAAAAGGTGGTAGTTGAGAAAGTATTTAATGTTAACTAAAACTTATAGAAATTAATTTAACCCAATGTACTAATAAACGAAATTCAAACTTAAGTATACTTGGTGTATTGCAAATCTCCATTTGAAACCTTCGTTTTAGCTATGCAAAACTAAACAAAAATTAATCTCCATTTGAATACAGTCAGATATATACAAAGAACCCAAAAGTGAAAAAATCCCTAATTTGAAACAAATCAAGAGCTCCATTTGAAACAAATGAAAATCCTAACAGTTGAAGCCCAGATATGCACTCTTGAACCCTAAAACTGAAACTAAACGATTTAAGAACACGATACTGAATCGAACGTAAATCAAACCTAGAAAAAAGTAGTAATCGTGGTGCATAATAGGTTATGTAAGATCTTATAGATTTGATAGATGAGTTGAATAGAAGATTTTGACAAAACGATAAGTATACCCAAATCTTCATACCCAAATCGAATGTAAACAAACCTATTATTTAAATAAACTCTTGTATGGAGGAAACTGATTTTGGCTAATTTTTATATTAAAAAATCAATGTATTATTTAATATATCCAATCACGATCAGACTCTTAGGATCTTGATTCTTTTAGGCAGTGGCTGCATTATTAGATGAATTTTTTCGTTATAACAACTTTGGACACATAAGTACCGGCCATCAGGAGAATGGTAGGTTTTAGTATGTTACCGTTTGAGTGATGTTTTTTATCCTGATGGATAAATGAACTCGATTTCCATTACGGAAACCCATTTGAACCGACTTCAAGAACCCTTAGAACCTGGCCGAATAAACTCTTGGGCAGCAAAACCCATTTCTCCATGTGTAAGGAACTCCTGCACTTTCATTTGCCAATTTTCTAATCTTTTCCATATATGGATGTCCAACAGCCTCTGCTTTGATTTTATCCCATAGAGGAGATTGTGCAACAAATAAAGCATTAAGACTACTGATGGCATACTGGAATAGTTTAAATACATAAGGAAAACAACAACCTTCTACTAAACTCACAACCATAACTACTAAAAATAAGGGCTCTGTCACTATCAACAACAAAATAGTTAATACTAATTCAAATAGCAAAATAATAGCTAACAGGCATCAGACCAAGTCTTCTAATAGAAGTCTACCACTATTTACATCCCAATAGCTCCTTGCACGATTGTCCCATGTACTCTGCATATTTCTCATGCTAGGAACCTTGAGTTCTTATTAACACGTAGCGATCTTGTTGGCTAATTAAATTAGGACCCTTTGAGGAAGAGTTTCTTCTTGCGCAGAAAAGGGTGTATAGAATTCTCATCAATTTGAAGAATTGAGGGCCGAGCTATGAATCAGTAAGAAAATTAAACACACAAATAAAGAGCTATTACTCAGTAAGAATATTCATCTTATAATTCGAAGTTCATAACATAATTTCATAATAAATTTATACCATCCGAAGCTAAACGAATATTATACAATTAATCAAAATCATCATGTGAGATACAATATGAGTTACTAATAGATAAATTAAACCTCAAGCCCTAGTTGTATCATATAGAGCTTTCATATACCTCGTTTCCGTCACCATATACAATAATTAGGAACAGAGATTAAACCTCAAACCCTAGTAACTTCTCTTTAAGCACTAGGTTGTTTTCGATTTTGTATATCAAGCCAAAACTGAACAGATTCCGATTTCATCAAGAAAAAGAGGAAATGTATTTCAATCCCAAAAAATGAACATATCATGAGTTAAAAAAGAGAATAAATAGAGATTGAACCAAAAAGAAGAAATTAGGGATTTATGAAGATAACACATAAAATTAAAGCATGGATACCTGGAAAATGTTCACAAAGATTGAACGAAGGATAAGAAAGGTATGTGTCACAAAGGTTTGCAGAGCTTGAAGGGGATTTTCGCTTGGGTGTGTACGAGAAACCCTAGGTGAACTGTGGGGAAGTTTTGTCTGGGGTGTAGGAGTCGGAGCATTTTCTTTTTGTTGGAGGGAAAACTCCCTTTTCTATTTTGTTAATAGAATTATAAAATGTAAAACTAAAATTAGTAACACATATATTAAGTTAGCAATGGTGATTTAGTGTGAGAAATAGTAATGGTATAAGACTGTTACTAATCACAAAATTAGTCTGTTACTAAAAGAGCATTTTGGTGTAGTGGGACTTTGATTAAAGATTCTTCTTTGTTAAAAAGGACAAATGTCGTGGAAGATGTTTCGTCCTTGACGTCGATTTGCAATTTGTACCTAAATATGTAGCATTTTAGTTTGAATAGCATTCGGGTCAAGTGGTAAATTGCAACAAGACATCATTCTATCTGGCGGGTAATGAATCTCTTGGCACAAGGAAAAGAGTGGAAGAGGTCACAGGTTTTAATTGCAGAAAACTCACAATCATTTATTTGGGGATTCCTTTATTTGCAGGTAGGAAAAAGAAATCATACTTCACCAATTTTATTGACAAGCTGGTTGGGAAGCTAAATTACTGGAATCATCAGAGTATATCTCAAGCGGGGAGGATTACTCTAATCAAATCAGTGGCAGAATCTATGCATATTCATCTTCTAGTGGCAATTAATCCTCCAATAAATGTTCTCAATCACATCAACAGATTGTTAGGCCGATTTCTATGGGGTAAAGAGGAAGACAAGACGAAATACCATTGGGTGAAATGGAAGGACATTTGCACCACAAAGGAAGAAGGAGGCCTGAATCTCAGATCAATGACTGATCTTGCTCTTGCTTATGCTCATAATTTATGGTGGAAATTTTTTAATTCCAACTCTTTATGGTCCCGATTCATGCATGCCAAATACAAAAAACTGGAAGTTCAAAATTTCAGAGGTAATATTTCTGCATCTTCTCAGGTATGGAAGAGAATGAAAAATAATTGGGAGGATTTTTTTGAAAATTTTGAAATAATTTCAGGAAAATGGCTCTTGTCAAAAGAAGGGGAATTTTCAATTAAATCAACTATGCACTTGGTGAGAGATAAGGGTTGTATTCAAAGATCCTTTTCTCTAATTTGGGATAAAAGGATTTCCCAAAAAATTTCAGTCTTCATGTGGCGGTTACTTCACAAAGGAATTGCAATTGATGAGAACATTAAAAGAATTCATATTCCTCTTGCCTCGAAATGCAGATGCTGTATAAAGGCTTGTGAAGAAGACAAAGACCATCTTTTCTGTGGGAGTCCTATCGCTCAAAATATTTGGCGTCGGTTCTACAATATTATTGGTCTAAAGTTTATCTCTTCAAACTTTAGTGGTAACCTAATGAATTGGTGGATTAATTCTAAAGGTGACAAGATTAGAGGAATTCTTTATCGGACTATACCAGCCTACATTTGTTGGCATTTATGGTGCGCAAGAAACAAAAGCATGTATGAGGGTGTCCCAATGAAAGTGTCTTCTATACTTATTCTGATTTGTGGGGAGATTAAGATGGCCTTTAGGAATTTTCCTATTCTAGGCATAAAATCTATATATTTTATGGATATTATAGAGGCTTTGTCGCTTATAGGAGCTCACATTGATCCATTTTTGATGTAAGCCACTGGTGGGAGGCTTTTCCCTACCCTTATCTCTAATAAATCAATTATCTTTTTCCAAAAAAAAATATAAATATATATATATAGGAAAGAAAAATTACCAGTAAGAATATATTACCTAGGAGATGGAATGCTATTGTCAGTGTTGCATAATTCACAGAAGAAGTAAGTGAAATTATGTGTAAGCTTCTTGTTGCAATGGTTGCACGCTGGATAATACCACCTGAAATGTTCATCGACACCACTGATTATTGCCCGGCAAATTACATGTAGAACCTGCAAAATAAATCATATTAAAAGATAATGAAAGCCACATAGTAATTATATATTTCATGCAGATTAAATAAGGAAAATATTTATTTATAGTAGGATACCTCATTTGGAGAGTCAGAACGAAGGGATAAGATATCTTCAATGGATTTAGAATCTCCTTAAATCTGAAGATGTGAATTGTTGCCTCAGGTTGGATGATATGTCTGGACGAAAGAACGATTTTCGTTATGAAGTCGGTATATATAAAATAAAGATACCCCTCTGATATGTTAGATGTCAACAAAGGCAATCTAAAATTCATTAAATAAAATGCACACAAAATTATAAATCAGATGTAAAATAAGGTGTGAAAGAAAGTCATGCTCTGTGACCTCTATGGGGACATGAGTTATGAACATGGACAGTCAATGGTATGAAGAAAGAAAAATTAAATATATATGGAAGTAGGCAGTAACAATACAGATATAGCAAGAAAATGAACAAATTTGGACATGAGTAGTGAACATGAGTAATGACCATGGACAGACACCATATTTGGACATGAGAACTGAACATGGGCAGTCCCCATATAGGTGCCATCCAAATTTTGTAACTCTTGGGTCTGCTGCTATAGGGGGCATTTTTAGAGATCATAGTGGTCACATGTTTGGTGATTACTAAAAAAATGGCAATCAGATAATCAGATTATTCAACTTGATTTGACTCAAAGTTGGAAATAATTATGGATTGAATATGACTCAACCTCTGTGGTCTCGTGTAATGTAAAGATATGTTATCATCCGCATTGGTCCCATCTCAAGACATGGAAAAAGTTTATTTTCTTGAATTTTATAAAAGCATTTATTCACTCAGATATACAAAGAAGGAAACTTTTGTGTTTAGTGACAATGGAGTCCCATAACATTAGAGCATTGTCACAGTGATGTCCCGTGTGTGTTTTATTTTTATTTTTATACGTTATGTTTGATCCCCATTCAAATAAATTATTAAAAGTAAAAATTATCCTACCTGATTTAATTGTTTAAAATGAGCAACATTTTTTTGTAAATGAGTAGAAGAAATTTCACGTGGGCAGCAGGTAAAGGGAATTAGCGTTGCAATTGTATACATGTTAAGAGTAGCAGTAATATTAATTAGGCGGAATAAAATGACAACATATGGATGTATTTGTCTGTATAACCATCAAACCCCATCCACGTTTGCAACAATTTTAGTATAAGTTCAGACAGGAAAATATATGACAGTATATTATGCATAACATGTATTGATTAGGAATATTGATTAATAGATACGAGTTCAGTTTCTCAAATGAGATAATTAGTGACTGCAGAATGTATGAGTGTTGAGTGAATGCTAAGTCGAATAAACCTGTAAATTATATGATGTATGTATTTAAATGAGAATAATGTATGAAAGGACTAAGTTAGTGTTCCAAATGAAATTCTATTTACTACGTGTCTAAAAATGCCTCCTCTTATCCTCACCTGGCCATATGAATCACAAAGAACGAAGTTGGGAAAAATGGTTCCTGTGGAAAATTGGAATGATTGTCAAAATCCTACACAATGAGGATACATTTTTATGTGGAAAAATAGAGGAATAACAACTAAAATACCCTATTCTTATATCTATTGTTCATGTGAATTGCATTAGGGGTTAAAGAACTGAGATGTGGCATTTGATTGACAATTATGGAACTTAAGTAATGCACAGGGCAGCAGAGAAAAAATTTGTGGTGATTCATTAGATTCGAAATATAAACAAATTAAGTGTTGACAACGTATATGGTAATGCTACAATACTGCTGGAATGTGAACAAAAAGGATTTGAAATATACAATCCATCTTGGGCGATGAAAAATTTGAGTCCACAAAAAAACTCTCATTAGTTCTCTTTCACTCATTTCGTCAAACATCTATGAGGCATTCTTTATATATGCCATTATTTATCTTATGCTTTCTGAGCGGAAAAGCAGTCAAAATGAATGAATTCATTGATTGAGATGTAAGACGGGGTAAACTTACTTGATGAGATACGCAGATTTCCTTAACAAAATGTAAGAATGTCTTCAACCGGAGATGCTTCACTATCCCTTTGCTTTCCACAGAAGGTTAATCGACAACTGTGGACATTATAAATTATGCACCTGGAACCTCTTAATTGTTTGTATACAAGGTTAATCGACAACTGTGGAGCAAATATACGTTCATAACTCTGCTAATTTATGGTTGAAATATGAATACCAATAGTCACTTCTCATATCGGCTTATGAAATACGTATACCAAGAGTTGTCATTTATGATTTCGACTGATCGTTCCTGCTATCTCACGTGTCAGCTCTGAAATGGGCTTTTTGTTTCCAACTTGTTTAGGTCGCCGTTTATGTTAAAAACCTGCTATATATACATAGATTCATTTCAATAATAAATATTTCTTATTTTTCGCTCAAAACTCTCTCCCTATCTTTAGCTCTAACAATCTTAGGATGGATTTTTGGGATCAACTTTCCATGTTGGAAAATCAACTCTTTCAAGAAAAAACTCATGGGTAATAATAATAGACTATATTTTTGTTTCACTTTCATGCAAAATATCTCAATATTTACCATATGTATACTTACTTTTTCTTTGTAACTTTTTTCTTTGTAATTTTAATGCAGATATATAGTTCCGTACCTAGTTTCTTCACAAGTTCATCACTTTAATTTTGATAACAACCTATTGTTACAACCGAATGATCACATGCCCCTCTTAGAATTTGATAATTTTGCGGATATTGAGAATGATATTTTATACCCTTTGTGGGATGTTAATCCTAATTGGCCGCCTTTTTTTGAAGATGGTATTATCGATACTAATCAGCACATGCACCCAAGTACTATTCAAAATTTGGATCATGGAGCCAATTTGAAAATTATCAAAGGTGAGATTCCAATTGTTAATTATGAATACGGATCCAGCGCTGAAGTTGTCCCAAGCAAATGTTCAAGTTCAATAGAGAACAAAGAGTTGGTCATTCCAAACTCATACAAGAATCAAGTTCGTCGATGTTATCGATTGAAATCGACTTCATTATAATTGAATGAGATTCAAGAATACTTTAGTGTTCCATTACCTAAAGCGGCCAAGGATTTAAAGGTAGGGCCATTAGAGTTGAGGAAAAGATGCAGAGAACTCAAAATCAAGAGGTGGCCATACACAAGGATTAAGATTTTGGAGTTACTCAAAGACAATGTTAAGGTACGTGTATCCATTCTCTATGTAACCAATCTAAAAATAGAAAAATTATCTAGTATACACGTGCTGTAATCGAAAAAAATTCTCGGCTTTGCCACTATAAATATATACATGGGGCCTAGTGGGCGCTTGAACCCCGCCAAAAAAATTTTTAAAATAAATTATACGCGTGCCACTAGAAAAGTGGAGGGGTCTAAAATAAAAATTTTAAGAAGTGTGGAAAGAAAATAGTCAAAACCATATAATCTCTTTGTTTACAAATACTAAAGCTTAGCTGAATGAAAACTAAAAGGTTAGCACTTCTTTGCTTCTCTCGTCTTTCTCTTTAATATATACTTTTAGATATTTATTTAATTTTTGAATGAATTTTTAAGATTTTAGTTGTACATTTTTTTATGGATCAAATACTAAAAAGTCCCTCAAACATTTTTTAATACACATTTAGTCCAAGCCTTTTATTTTGTACCAAAAAGTCCCTAAATTCTCTTATCTTTAAAGGTCCGCACCAGCGGAGTGGTAAAGGACGCTTGGACTAAACGTATATTAAAACAAGCTCGATGGACTATTTGGTATATGCCCCAATTTTTATTCAAATATTGAATTAAATTTTACTCCCCAATTTTATCGTGTTATGTTAATGTTGATTATCGTGTTATATTAATGGTAATGAATTTACGACTCTAATTTTATGGTTATTTATGGAGTTAATGTTGGTTGAAATGTTAATAGTTATGTATAATTTGATTGGTTAATTTAGATATTTAAATGTAATCGCTGGATGAAATCTTTTTTTACAAGTTGAAATGTTATTGATTGATAGAAACTAACTTGGTTGTTAAATTGTTAATTTATTGCGAATTATATTATGATTAGATTTGTTAATTAACGAATAGAAATGACGGAATGAAAATAAAATAAATATATGTATTTTAGGGTTAATGTATTGTTAGTAATTTATTGTTCAATATTTGGATAATTATTTTCTGAAGGTCGTACCCAGTGCACAAAGCTCCCGCTTAACTGCAGGTTTGGGAGAGGCGAATGTTGGCTAGTCTTACCCCCATATGTTTCACATATAGAGAGGCTGCTTCCATGTCTCGAACCCAAGACCAACCGTAGCTTGGGCGAGGGCACTTGCCATCGCACCAAGGTATGACCTCTTGGATAATTATTTTCTACGAACTTTAAAATAACCTAAAACATAGCAAGCCATTTTGTTAAAGGATATTGGAAGTGAATTAAATATACACTTATTTTTTTCCCTTTATATCTTGCTGATATAATTATATATACATATTTTTTAATTTTAATATCAGGAGTTCAATGAGGTGAAATTGCTAGAAGATAATTAAAGCATGTTGGAGAAGGTGCCACAATTGGAGTTGACAGAGAACAAATAAGTTGAAGCAAGCTTGCTTCAAGGCTAATTGCAAGAAAATAATGTTGCTCGGTGGTTATGGATGATGCTTTATGTTCTAAAACTTCTATATATGATATTTTATTTTGAGTTATTATTTTCTCTTTGGGCTAGGAAAGTTGTTTCTCTCTCTCTAAATAAAATTAAAATAGTTGGTGATTTATCTATAAGTATGATCATAATGGAAAAGATTATTGAGGGGAAGTATGATGAATTGGTAGTGATAAGTTTGCAGGTGTGAACTTTTGAAATATTATGCTACTTGAGTTTATTTATGTTTTCTCAGCATTTCTTTTTAGAGTGATGTAAACTTAACCGTAAACAGGCATGTGTTGGTAAATTTACCAACATGCATCGAATGGGTTGTACCATGGTGACCCTATCATGTTATAACCCATTTTATGCATATTGTAATTTGCCAACATAAGTATAATATTTTCCTTCTTTTTATTGTCAATTTGAAGCATTCAAAATGATTGGAGATAAAAGAAGGAAGTTATTTAACACCAGGAATCAATGGGGGATTCATCATTTACAGTCGAGAGGGGCTAAAAGCCAGAGGTTCGTGGGTGGGAGCCCCCAAATCAAATTTGTTATGGTTAAATCGAGTTTTATACAAATTATATCTTTAATTTATAGTTTTATTCAAATTTATTACATTTTTTACTATAAAAGTTGCAAAAAACTCATTATTTATGTCTTTAATTTTCTATATTTACATATAGCACCCCTATTTTTTTTTTAATTTGGAAAAATCAAAGGGAGCCTTGGCCCCTCCTGGTTCCCATGTTCATTCACCCCTATAAAGAATAATTAAGGGTTAATTATATTTTAATCCTATTTTAATGAATTCTCATTTAAGTTCTATTGACTTTTATTTAACTATATAAGTCATATTAATAGACTAATAGGACTTATTTACAAGTTCCTCTAATAGGCAAATATAACCTACTTAAAAAAAATCTCTTTACGTTGTTATGGTGCCGTCAATGTTAACATGGCTTATTATTTTAAAGTTTTTTTTTACCTTGTGATGCTAATATGACTTGTTTAAAAGTTTACTAGTGAACATTATTTTTATGATGAAAACTCTTTTAAATCAGTCTAAAATATAAGAACCCGAATAATTAAACTTACTATACAAAAAAACATGAAATTGACATAATATATTTGTGCTCGTTTTAAAATATTAATTTGTTTGATAAATATTTTTAATCATTTTACTTGTGTTAATTATTTGTGTCATGCAATGTTTTTGTTTCCTTAACCGTGTCTTGTGTTTGGGAGAAAGTTATAAATTGAATTAATCGGTCATGTTTTAAGTAGGTTGTGTCCATGCAAAGGATAAATCACTCCTAGGGATGAGTTGGCACTTTTGGCGCCAAAAACTTAGAGGTTTGGTGAGGGACAAGGTCTGCAGTGTACTATTTGTCCCTACCTGTATGCAGCAACCTGTCCCCTCAGACAGGTGCCACCTGGTGCAAACCAAAGTCAAAAGGCAAATGTGTCTCCTAATGGAGACAAAATATATGATTTGATAAATATTTTTTAAGACTACAACATTTGGTAAAGACTTTGTAAACTTGAGGGGGTCTCAAGGACCACCTCCTCTAAAATATTTGTAAGCTTTAGGGGGGTCTTGAGGACCCCATTCTAAAATCGTTTTTCTTGAGAGGGGCCTAGGGGACTCTCTCCTTTAAAATCATTTTATAAACTGTTCTTGTCTTGTGAGTAACCCTTTGGCTGATCACCCTGGTTGTGTCTAACTGTGAGGTGTGTGAGGATTGGGCGACCCTATAATCTTTCTACTAGTATTCTCTCAATCCTAAAGTGCTAAGTGGTTTATCTTGCTCAACAAACCTTGTTTCTCAGCTACCAACCCAAAATTGCCAAGAGATCCAAATTAGCCTATATGATCCCTGCTGCTCAACTAGGCTACCGTAACACCCCACGATTTTGGGACTCAGAAATTAAAATTTTGGGAGAAATAAAATTTATTTAAATTGGAGAATTTAAAATTTGGAAATTGAAGTCCAAAAAAATTGAGGACGTTTTAAAGTATGTCAGATGATAATTCTGAGTGTACCATTGGTTTCGGATGGGTCTAGATAGTCAAAATGACTGTCATTGGGTTTTATTTCGGTTCCGGATTATTTTTAAGTCAGTTTGACTCGAATTGGAGTAAACATTTCATTTAAAGTGTGTATTAACATTTAAAACTGGGTTTATTGTTTTAATGGATTTAAGAGGCTTACGGATCAAGACTTCTCATTTGTGAGAAAGAGAGAAACAAAGAAGAAGAAAGGAAGAGAGAGAGAGAGACAGGAAGGAAAGCTTAGAGATTCCGGCCCAAACGCTATTCCGGGAACGATCCAACCACTACAACTTCGAGGCAAGTGTTTAATCTTGCTAAATATTTCAGCTATGTATTTTATTTCATAATTTGTGGATAAGAAAATGGATTTTGGGTATTAATATCAAAACCTAGATTTTTGGGTTTAATCTTGAAATTGATGTTTAAAAATGGGTTTGTTGGCGTAGAAATGGTTGGGACCAACTTTGGGTTGATTTATTGGCTTAGAATCATGATGTGATGAAGGTTTAGGGGTTAGAAGTGAAATTTTGGGGTTTAGAATTCATGAGTTTTTGTGAAGAAGAAGAACCCTTCAAATTCTGTAGACCCGAATCGATTCTCCCCTTAAGCAAATCGATTCGGCCTAGGCAATATTGGCAGGTCTGCATTGACCGAATCAATTCGAACCCAAGGCGAATCGATTCGGCCTAAGATAAAAGCCCAGGTCTTTGGACCCGAGTCTATTTGCCTTGGAGGCCGAATCGATTTGCTGGGCCGAATCGATTCGGAATAGGGCCGAATCGATTCGGAAACAAGGCTATTTTGTGAATTTTTCTCTAGGATGATTTCTAGCCCTTTTTGGTTGGGTTTATTGATTCGGGACCTTCTTTTATGTTGTAAGAGATATGTTTTGGGATACATATAAGGGGTTTCTCACATATTATGATTATGGGGACTTCTTGAAACAATTTTGGAAAATGTATATATGAATGCATTGGAGTTGTATATAGAGATAGTGAGAAACCTCATTGGGGATGGGAATCCTAATTATAGATCAAAAGTGAGCCTAATATTGATTTAAGGTCAAGGTCCCTTCGAGAGAGTGGTGAGAGTACGATATGAAATCGTAGGGAGAGGTTGTGCCAAATCCTTATAGTAATTAGGATTCTATTGAGATTAAGAATTGGGGACCGACGATAGAGAGTGGTCGCGTATCCTTAGTAATGTTTGACTAGAGGAATAGATTGTAAATGCAATAAGATTTAAGGGTTCATAAGAACAATTGAACCGTAGTCGGGATAGTGATTGTATATATCGATGTTGTATTTCCCTAAAAGTGATGGGATCATGAGATGAATTTAAGATTGAGTTTGAGGTTTATAGACTATTAGATATGTTCATACCAATAGTCGAAATTAGTATTAGAGATATTGATGTACTGTCGAATATAGATGAGATGTGTAGTGATTGGTTCCTCCACTAAACTTTGGGTGATAACCTTAATGTTGGAGATATAATTATGTTGGAAGATTATTTATATCCTAGGAGATGTGGATGAATACACTTCAAGTGAGGAAGCGCATTCATATATCGAGGAAAATTAAATGTGTTTGGGATGATGGCTAATATATTAAGGATTATGTATACTTATAGCCGAGTTGATAAAACCTATAACTACGAACGAGAGAAAGTGTGTATCTATATGTGGGTATGTATATATGTATGCATATATATTTGTATAGATATGAATATATGTGTATACTCATGGCCTGAATAACTAAATCGTATATGAAGGTTTAGCTATATGATGAAATTATTTGGATGTATATATAGTATGCATGTGAATGATATATATACTTGTATGGTTAAGCATACCCTACACATGTTATCATTGGGAATTTTTCGCGATGAGGGTGAGCACCCTGGCTCGAGGAGCAGAGTGTGGATATTACCCAAGTCATAGTCGTCCATTGTGTTATTATGTGATTTACATTTTTTGGGGGATGATAAGTGGTGGGTATGTTTCGTCTCATTGCCGATTAGGAACTATGACCGCTTCCTGGACGTTGTGTGTGTGAGTTTATCACGAGGTGGGTTTCGTTTAGCCCTACCAGCTGGTCCCAGTGCTACGTGGTTTGGGCAACTGGAAGATGATAGCACGGTGCAGTATATCGGCAGTATATAGTCGGGTATATTATGTGTATGGTCATTGTACATTATATGTGATATGTACACATAGCTATGGGAATGAATGGTTGTATGTATATATATGTTTAGAGTAAAAATGTATATATATATATATATATATATATATATATATATATATATATATATTATATCCTATAGGTGAAAGGATATGAAATTCCTACGGTGTGCATCTTGGATGATTACGGTATACCAGATTATTGGGGGTTGATGTAATACATTTAAGAAAAATTTTGGTTATATCAGCCCAAGGATTTAGTGGAGATTTTGAGGTTACTCTTTGGTAGTAATCCAAATTTGGGAAGTTGAAGAAATAGTAATTGTGTGTTGACATAATGGATCCCTACAATCAACATTGCCAAGAAGTAGTGTATTAGGGGGGTTCCTTATTTAGATTTCGCTTTGCGAGACGCCCCACGCACGAAACGCAGTGCCGTATTGAGAATAGAGAGAAGTTATGTCGTTAATACTTCTAAATAGCAGTAGTATAATTGGTGTGGATGACATGATGGATCCCCACGATCGACATTGCCAAGAAGTAGTGTATTGGGGGGGTTCCTTGTTTGGATTTCACTTTGCGAGACTCCCCACGCACGAAACATAGTGCAATGTCGAGAGTGGAGTGAAGTTTTGTCCTTACTAATTTATGCATGTTAATTCGAGAATAAATTCTTAATTTGAAATTTAATGTTAATCATGTGAAACAACAATAAGATTATAACTGATTTAGTTAATCATCGGAATCAATAAAGCCTAGTATGGCATATGTGCATATATATATATATATAATTAAGTGTGATTAGAATAGGAAGGATCCTTCGATTATGTTAGAATGGAAGGTCTTGGGGGTATAGGCTATGCCTATTATAAGTTAGGTTGTCCTTATGGGTGGGGTAACTTAATTAGAATTCAGGAAGCGAATAGGTGCGCGCCATTAGAGGAGAGGTGAGTTGAGGTCTCACGAGAGTACGATTCTACTTTAATTATGAAATAAGTGCATTGATATTTATTAGACACGGTTAATACACTTGCTAAACATTTTTTACACATCGGGCACTGACCCGTTTTTATTTCTCTCTTTCTATATATATATATATATATATATATATATTATTACAGGTGTCCTACCGTATGGATGCCGGATGCCCTTCTATCCAGAGTCTTGGGAGCCATAACAGGTGCGGACTCTTGCGGGATTTAGACTGTAGTCGCTTCCTATTTCTTTGTAAATCTAGATAGGATTCATTATGTACTCCGGGATTATACTTTAGAGTTATTTATAGATGTTTATATTTCTTCCCATTGATGTTGTATTGTCTGTGACCCGACAACTTATTCAGGTATATTTTTTTCTTATGCATACCCTTTTCATTTATATTAGCACCTCACTCATCATAGTAGTTATATGCATTCAACTTTTGTTAGTAGTTCTATTATGTCGATTTGTTATTCGTGGTATGTTTTATTTATTTTTAACATCTCGCTTATGTGATTTCGGGTAGTTAGTCTTATACATTGTGGTATTATTAGTGATGTTGAGACTGAGCCATCTGAGACTCCTGATTTAATGTAGTATAGGGCTGGCCACCCGTTATTATTTTAAGCGGGTTGTTACAGCTACCTGTAGAAGAAAGTAAGTGTTAGTACTTTTGTTATTTTAAAGAATGACTTTTCATTATGAGGGGTTTCTCATGGTAGCCACTCCCTCATCCTGGCTTATTTTCTAGAAGTTGAGGGGGACAACCTTGAGGATCCCTCACCCAAATGTGTTCTTGCAGTTGAGGGAGAGGAACCTTAAGGATTCTGTGACCAAATGCTTTCTGGGGTTTGAGGTACCCTAGGGGGTTCCTTTTCCCATATGAGTTTTTCCGTGGTCGAGGGAGCTGGGGGGTTCCCTCTCAATATGACTTTTCTATAGTTGAGGGACCCTGGGGGTTCCTTCTCCAATATATTTTATTTCTAATTGTGCTTGTTCTATCAGGAAGATTCTTCATTTTTGTTATCAATGCATAATTTATCCAATATGTAGATCCAATTTGACTAAATGATTCATGAATTATCTAATTGTTGATTATAAAATCTTTTTCTTTTTTAGTTTAACTTGATTCATATACTTTTCTCTGCTGTTGAGCGACCCGGGGGTTCCATGTCCAATTATGAATTTATGTTGTTGAGGGACCCTGGGGGTTCTTGTACAATATGACTTTCTGCTGTCGAGGGATCCTGGGGCTTCCTTATCAAATTATGAATTTTTTTTATTCAGAGACCCTGGGGGTTCCTTCTCTAATATGAATTTATGTTGTTAAGGGACCCCGGGGATTCCTTCTCCAATTATGAATTTCTGTTGTTGAGGGATCCTGGACTTTCCTTCTCCAATATGAATTTCTACTGTTGAGCGGCCCTGGGGGTTCCTTCTTTAATTATAATTTTTTGTTGTCGAGGGACCCCGGAGGTTTCTTTTCCAATATAACTTTCTGTTGTCGAAGGACCCTAGGGGTTCCTTCTTCAATTATAAATTCTTGCTATTGAGGGACCCTAGGGGTTCCTTCTCCAATATTAATTTATGTTGTTAAAGGAACCTTGGGGTTCCTTCTCCAATTATAAATTTCTACGATTGAGGGACCTTGGGGGTTCCTTCTCTAATTATGGTTTTTCTGTGATCGAGGAAGCCTGGGGTTCCTTCTCCAATTATAAATTTCTACGATTGAGGGACCTTGGGGGTTCCTTCTCTAATTATGGTTTTTCTGTGATCGGGGAACCCTGGGGTTCCTTCTCCAATATAAATTTCTGCTATTGAGGGACCCTGGGGGTTCCTTCTCCAATATGAATTTCTACTGTTGAGGGACCCTAGGATTCTTTCTCCAATATGAATTTTCTATGGTTGAGGGACCCTAGGGGTTCCTTCACCAATATGGATTTTCAGCGATCGAGGGACACTGAGGGTTCCTTCACTAATATGAATCTGCGGTCGATGGACCCTGGGTGTTCCTTCACTAATATAAATTTTCTGTGGTAGAGGGACCCTGGGGTTCCTTCACCAATATAGATTTTCTACGGTTAAGGAACCTTGGGGGGTGCTCAACGTCATATTTCCTGGAGAGGGGTATTTGGGGGACCCTCACCCCAAAATATAGCGGTCAAGCTTAAAACACACTTGTACACTCTTCTTCTCTTCAACCACTCCTCCACAATGACCACGTAAAAATCCCTCCACGATATTCATCCACAGTACCTGCGTCCATAAATGCCTCGGTGTCCGTTGATGTAGCTTTGTAATCGTCTATGATTCGGAACACGAATTCCTTCGCTGCTTCACCATAAAACTCCAACGAAACAGGTTATTCAATATGGATGAACAAACTTCTATGGTGCAAACAAGATCTTTATAGCATAAGAATATGAAATCTTAAATCTTGAAACTCTAAGAATATTTTTAGATTTTGAAAATCTTTGAAAACTTGTGCAGAAAAATATACTGTTTGTAAATTGTATTCTGGCTCAACACTCCCAAAATTCTGAGAGAAAAAATCTTTAAATAGAAAACTTGAGTCGGAGGAATTGCTCGAACGAAATGTCCATGTCGCTCAAACGACATATTCATCTCGCTTGAACAACATTGCAACGTCGTTTGAACGACTGCAAATGTCGTTTGATCCTTTTAAACACATGGGAAGAATATACACAACCCTAAACAATCCTTATCTCAGAATAAATGAAGTTAAAGCCTTTTAAAATCATTTTTAATAAAAATAACATCCTAAAAACATTTTTCAAGTCCTATAAACATTACGCATTCATACCTGAGAGATAGGAATATGATAAAGACGTGAAACAAGTACCAATATACACGGCATGATTAATCTTCGAAACTTGGCCACTACTTCTTTAATACAATGTTATAGGCTTATGTGGATCGACACTCTAAATACCATCATATGACTTAAACGAGTTTTGTTCCTGGAATAAGTCAATTACATACAATATGACTCTATTGAAAATTTTTCCCTTACAAATCTCCCCCTTTGACTATTCCGGGACAAAACGAAACCAGTGAATGTTAACTCGGGACGTCAACCGAATGATACATAAATCTCATCCTATAATCCCAAAATTAAAAATTACATGACACGATCTAGTAAATGTAGGTTTGATAAACACAAAATGTATGAATGTGATGTAGTCTCAAAATCTCGAATCAATCGTTGAAGAATACCTGTACACATGAAACAGACAAATACCCAGGGAAGTACGGAGGAACAAATGATATAAAATATTATGATACCAATATTAAATATCATTACCAATTAGTCAAATCAAATCATTTGTTAAACATGTGAGCAAGACATATGTTGCCAAACTAAACATGTAAACATGATACCAATATATAGCAATGTAAAAACATGTGTGCTCATCATCAAAACAAAACTCCCCCAACATCACATACACCTCTCCCCCCTTTTGTCTCGAATAAACAATCAGTGAAAAGATAAACAAATCGAGCCTGAGAATAATCAAATGAAGCATATCTAGATAAACAGATGCAACCGACTAATAATGAGTAGAAGATAGCAAATCGTAGCTAGCAAATAGTCACATGAAAGAAATCATCAAAATCATGAATGATGTGACTAAAATGTGACACCCCGACTAATTACATACTGGGTAGCTACTCCTTTATAAAATTAATTCAAAATGCCAAGTTGGCTCAGTTAATAGCATCACTGTCGAAAACATTTTATTATTACTAACCACCTAGTATTTAAAAAAATCAAGTTGCCAAATTTTAATTTAAGTCTGATTAACATGCAACAAGTAAAATGAAGAAATAAATTACATCATTCACCATACTAAAGTAACTGAATAACCATCACAATAGAGTAACTAAAGTCTGGAGGAAAAACTCCTCACTACAATCCCATAACTGAAATAAATAAACTGAAACAATACATGCTAAAGTCTGGAAACTGAAATATAAAAGATGTCTCTAAAGAAATGGGCAACATGCCCTACAACTGATAGATGGTGACTCTGAATCCAAAAGATGGAGGCGTCTACATGCAAATCCCTGTAGCTTCCACAAGCAGCTACAGCTCGTCACCTGAATGAGTATCCTATGCTTGGTGTCCTTGTGGCTGGGCACCTAAAAATGGTTTTACAAAGAAAAAGAGATTTGAAAAGCAAACGGGTCATAGCCCGAATGTGGAGTTATATTTTAAAAACCTGCAAGTGCTTTAAAAACATTTAAAACATTAAATGCAAAGTACATGTTAGGACGTACACTCGCATGATATTCTCACCTCTCGTCTAACTGTGCACTCCTAACGTAAGTACCCATCTATATCGACCCATACTACTAGCTAACTGACAACATAACTAGCTAGACTGCCAAAGGTTCTACCCATATTACTCGGTTCCATTTAACATAACAACGCTCGTAATTAAATAGAGGTTTAATGTGAACTCAGTTACTAAATATGCCATTGATATAACTATCAGTTAACTCATTATATATCTCGAAACAATACCGTAATATTTTTACAACATTAACATGAGGATTCCCGTAATATAATGTATATTAATCATATCATAATATACAACACAAGCACCCCGCAATCTAAGCTGTAGTGCACACATACTCTGCTATCCATCCCGGTACATCACGTACTTAAGGATTACATATTCCGAATCTCTCAGGAATAGTTTACCGCTAACAACATCACAAATAATGGAGGCGAACACAGTCACCATCACATGGGTCACGCACATACCTACGCTCCCATGATCAGCGGACTTATTAATATCACAATAAGTCTTTCTATGACCTATGTTCATCGAGGTACCAGTCTATATCCCCCCCATAGGCACACAAGGAATAGAGGGTCCTAAGCCAACGCAACCTCCCGTGATAGCAAGTATGGTAGGTATGTCATACACACAATCCATATACTAATACTAAGTAAACACACGTCTTAGTAATACCGTATTTTAATCGTAGTACATATTTCACACTCGTACTAGCTTATACTTATCATAATTCATACTATTCCGGTTTGTAATTATACGCGTCATAATTATCTCACGTCGTAGTAGGTACTCACGTCTCAACCCAAACCGTCCATGTAATACACTCTCGTATGTAAATTCCTTCTCATAAATACCCAAATGTCCCAAACCTATCACTACATCATCATTGGAAGGTTAACTATGTCCTCGACAAGTTTACGGAACTCCAAAAGTCAAAACAGTCCAAAAAGGACCAAACTGCCAGCTCGTTAGAAGTCTCGTTCGAACGAGGCTTCGAACGAGTTTGGACTGTCAGGTCGTTAGAAGTCTCGTCCGAACGAGGCTGTTCGAACGAGATCCCAGTTCGTTCGAACGAACTATCACTTCTAACGATATCTCGTTCGAACGAGATATCGAACGAAGTACCTTCTCGTTAGTAACGACTGGTCAACTCGTTAGAAGCTCGTTCGAACGAGTTAGTTCGAACGACCTGGGGGCAGCTTCTAACGAGGTACCAGTTTCGGCCCAGATTTTTCCTAAATCGTTTTTCATCCATTTTTATCACTTCAATCCTTCTCCAAAGTTCGTCCTAACAATGATTTAAGTCCTCTAATCATACTAAAACATGCTTAGATTATAAACTAACGTCTTTTAGGGCAATAAGGCCTCCTAAACATTATTAAATCCCAAGATTTTATACTTTTCCCCAATATCATCAAGAACATGAACCCTAGATATATATCAACATCAAATCCAGAATTTAATTCGTTTTTCTTTCACCCAAACATGTATTAACATCAGATTTATTGTCTCTAAACTATTCTACATGCAATCCTTCTCAAATTCCTCAACTTTTATGATCTAGACTACATGGGTTTTCATACTTTATCAAGAACAACCATAAATCCGAATTTTCTAACATGGAAAAGACATTCTCAGAATTTAAATGGAATAAAGTCACTTGCCTTGTTTGTCTCTGAATTTGGTGTGGATTCGGTGTAGAATTTCTGCAGAATTCCTCTCTCTCTCTCCTTCTCCAAGCTTTCTTCTCCAAAAAGCTATGGTGGCTAGGGTTTGCTTTGGGGAACTTATGAAAACCTAATTTAATAAACCTCCGTAGCTTGTTGGTTTAATAAGGGTTGGTTGGGTTAATTCCTTATCAGATTACAACTCTCAATTTTCGTCACTTTTAATTACCCAAAAATACCAAATTACTAAAATACCCTTTAAGTTACCGGTATGGCCTAAAAATACCCCGGGACCCAAACTATACCCCCGGCTAGTGTTTTCTGACTATCTCGACCCTTCCAGACGTGTTGGCGCACTCAAAACGACCATACAGATTATAGATTTTAAATTCACTTTTATTATCAAAATTATTATACCGTGACGCGGCGGTCCCACGCGTCTCAACAAAATTTCTAAAATGCCGTATATAAATCTTGCGACAAATTTTATAATACCAAATACATATATAATCATATATGCACTTAATCAAATACCAATTCGCATCACATTAGTATTTATAACCCGGATTAATTTCCAATTAATACGCAATTTAATTAATTAGTCCCAAAAATAATTATAGTCAAAAGTACGGGGTATTACATAAAATCAATGCAATGTAAGTAATTAATCATGGATGACCAACAAGTACTGCATTTAAACAACCCAGAAGTACCAAAGAAGTATGATATTAACATCTAACAGAAGCAGGTACGAAACAAAGAGAATAGCAAAAAATCTCATTAGGTCGCTCGAACTACTATGTACTGTCGTTTGAACCATGCATTAAGCGACCTCAAACAGTGTAAACCAGTAGCCTATCGTGCGATGAAAACATCTAACGACCTTCGTGCGACCTATCTCGTGACCCATACCTGGCACTTTTCATCAGCTTGCTTGAACCTCGCGAGATCAAAACATCGAATTACATGGACTTATCGCTCGAATGAAGTCCGGATGTCATTTGAACGACATCAAAATTTACGTATTCTAGTCCCAGATATTATGAAGTTCTGCCCAGTGAAATTTTTTCCTAAAAACAACAACTGGAAATCCCAAACAGTAGCAAAACAGACTCAAAACTAAAAAAATAAAATAAGAAAAAATCATATGAGTTACATGCTAACATAGTACCAATGTGCTCGAACGTGGATATGGAATGTATGGGCGTGAACTACAACAAATGAATCATAATTCCAACACATCAAAACAATCAAGAAGCTCTAACTAATAGCGTCACGATATGATTTTCAACGTTAGGATTAGTGGTGCAGACCCATTTATATATCCATCCAAACTCCCTCATATATAATAATATTTCTTTTCTTTGAAATGAACATTCTAAACTAATTTTTCCCATTTTTCGCATATTAATCCTTTTATTGCGTTAATTTTTTCGGGATCTTTTCAAACGGTGACTTTCACAACGAAGTTATTATCCTCTCCCAGTCCTTTTCCATGAATACTCATCATTTTTTTCAATTTAAACAAATTCCTCACGACAAACGGTTCTTACATGCACACCTCCTCCTAAGTCTCACCAAACTTAAGTATTCATGAGATGTCAGACATTCATATAAACTTGTGCATGTGTGCAATGATGGCATATATACAAAGTCGAATCGAAATGCATTTCAACTTCAAAACAACTCCATTTAAACAATGGTTAAGATCATCCAACGCATCAATAATTATGATCAAATGTTCTAGCCACATGGATAATGAAATGATGGGGGTCCAAACGCAACAATATTCCACATCAAACATGTAAACTCTTGACACAAAGATAAATCGAAAGTCTTTTTGTCTTTTTCAAAAAAATATTTTTGACGTATTTTCTCAAAAATATATATCAAACCAAAAATCTTTTTGTATTTTCAAAAACTTTATCAAAAAAAAAATCTTTTTGTATTTTTCAATAAGACTCAAATAAAAGAAAAGTATAATATAAAGAGATACACATGTCATAACACTAGCATGATATATATCTTGAGGCAAATACTAGCGTATGACTAACATGAACATGCAAGCAATCATCCATAAGAAGTGGCATGTGATGCATCATGTGCAAGAATGTGAGAATCAACCAAACCAGCATTTAACATCTCCAAAACAGATTTCCTAACCCAAACAGGTGTATATCCCACAAAACGGATTTTCGAAACCGACGGAACACTACACTTACACCTACACTTCCTAGGGTCTTTTCTAAGACCAAAGCAAAAATGCCTGAGGTGACCTTTCCTACCACAATGCGAACATGTGTAAACTATGCGAGGAACGGAACCTTAGGTAGACCTTTTCTAACACCCTCGAATGTGGTTGATGCTCTCAAACAAACTGTGATTTTGGGTTTGACATTCGAAACTCTAGAACAAGATAAGCCACTACCATCACTACTCAAGTCGTTTAAATCATTTTTCAACTTCAAAATTTTGGACACAAGAAAAAAACTCCTTAATTTTTTGGGACTCCTTATTTAAATTCTCAATTACCCCTAGACGATTATCTCGCTCCCCCTCAATGTGATAAAATTATCCCTAAGAGTCTTCTCACGTGACTTAAATTCATTAATCAAAACATTTTTTTCAACGGCACAAACCCTAGAATTCTTCAAGTCCTCTAACTTTTTTTCTAAAACTAGGACTCTACACTCACTCTCTTCCTTGGACGCTTTCAAAGATTTAAATTTATCATATAAATCATCAAACTTCTCACGAATGATACCGTTTTAAATTTGAAATGTTTGCAAATATTCAATCATATGTTTAAAACGTAAATTTTCTTCTTCCAAAATTTCAATTCGTTTTGCAAACTGCAAATTTAAGCGATTTAATTTGTCAAAACATTGAGAATCCATTGAGAGAAAAAAACAAACCAAGAGTGAGAAACAAATAATCACTAAACAATCACAAAAACAAGGTTTTACACAAAAACTAACTGCAACCTGCTCTGATACCAATTTGTCAACGTGAGTTGTCAAAAGGTATCAAACAGAAAAACAAGAAAAATTAGGACCACTCGGGGCCCGTTTGGTTCTCTATTCAGAAAACATAATTTAAACGCAGTTTTAAAATTCAATTTTTTGTGTTTATAACTATTGGTGTGCTTTTGGAAAACTTGTTTTTAAATACAGTTTTTTTAAAATTTGACAAAACTGACAAACATGTATATTTATATCATACATGTGTGTGTGTGTGTATATATATATATTTATATATATGGGAGAGGTTCAAAAGTGAACCAAAACACTGAGATTTTTAACGAACCTATTAAGAAATTACAAAATAACCCAATTAATTTTAATTCTTATGTTGTATTTGGTCCGCGCCAGCGACAACGAACACGCGTGTCAATCGATCCCCCACCCCACCCCACCCGCCCACCCACCCACCCACCCCATCACCATCACCATCACCATCACCATCACCATGGCAGCGCTTATGCAACAGGGCTGCCATGGTGGTGGTTGGGGGGGGGGGGGGTAGGGGTGTGGGGCGTTGGGGTTGGGATCGATCGACACACGTGTTCCTTGCCACTGGCGAAGACCAAATACAACATAGGAATTAAAATTAGTTGGGTTATTTTTTAATGTCTTAATAGGTTCGTTAAAAAGTTCAGTCTTTTGATTCGCTTTTGAACCTATCCCTATATATATATATATATATATATAGTTAAACTCTCCAACATGCCTCAATAAATATACCTAAAAATACATGATTTTAGGTATCATGTATGTATGAAAGTTTTATGTATGTTTATGTGTGTGTGTGTGTGTGTGTGTATATATATATATTTGTTGCATATATAATTCACTATATTCCCAACTGCGTGCTTTAAGGATGGTGAAACAAATATTCTTTTTGAATTTTTTTTTAAAATTTTAATATGCACCAAGTTTGTGAACCAATTTAAATTAAGTTCAATTTTCTCTTGTTTAAACCTAAACAAGCATCTAGGTGATTAAAGTAAGTAAAATAAATAAAAGTTTACAAAAGTGACACCGGATGTTCGAGAAAACCACTAAGGGAAAAAACCTCGGATAGCCCAAGCCAGGCAATCACCATGATACGGTTTTATAAAGGAAGACAGATTGACACAATGACTTGATCCCCACAAGCCTTGACGCCCTTCTTCTCTTCAACCGCTTCTCCACAGTGCCCATTAAGAAATACGTCCACTATACTCAGCCCAATCACATGCGTCCACAAATAACTCGGTGTCCACCGCTGCAGCTTTGTCAACCATCCACGATTAGGAACACAGACTCCTCTGATTCTTCACCGCAAAACTCCAACGTAATAGGTTGTTCAATATAGATGAACAAACTTCTATGGTGAAAACAAGATCTCTATAGAATAAGAATATGAAGGCTCATATCTTAAAACTCTAAGGATGTTTTTAGACTTTGAAAGCCTTCGAAAACTTATGGAGAAAAACGTACTGTTTGTAAATTGTATTTTGGTTCTGCACTCCTGACATTCTGAGAGAAAAACTCTTTAAATAGAAAACTAGCGTCATCGGAATCGCTCGAACGAGATCACTATGTCACTCGAACAAAATGGCCATGTCTCTCGAACGACATGTTCATCTCTCTTAAATGACATTGCCATGTCGTTTGATCCTTCTAAACAAAAGGGAAGAATCTACACAACTCTAAACAATCCTTATCTCAGAATAAACAAAATTAAAACCTTTAAATATCATTATTTAATAAATATAAGATCCTAACAATATTTTTCGAGTCCCATAAACATTAGAGATCGGAATATGATAAAGACATAAAAGGAGCACTAATAAACACGAGATGATTAATCATTCAAGTTTAAGATAATTACATACGAAATGACTCAATTGGAATTTTTTCCCTTACACTCTCTACCACTCGTAAAAAAAATATCCTAATATTATCGATAGACTTCCAATCAAAAGACTATTTGTTTCATTTGAAAGGTGAAAAATACTATTCTCATATTTAATCATTTTGTATCGATTACTGATTATCGATTATTGAATGATTTTTGATTTATTAAAAAGTCATTTTGTATATTGATTTTTAAATGTTAAGAAATACAATTTGTATATTGATTGTAGAGCATGCACATGAGAAAGATGGCTACCAAACATCTAGATAAATTTTCAAAATTCAAGGTATGCATTATTTTATTATATTATTAACCTTAGAATAATTAAAATAATAAAAAAAGGGAAAACGCTTTTATATGCCTACGCTTCGCCTCCTAGGCTCGTAAGGCTTGAGGCTTGACCTCTACGCCTCAACCACGCCTTGCATCTTTTAGAACTTTGTATAGAGTAAGAGCAGTTTGCTGTTTGCTATTTGCATTTAACAGTGTAAGAGAAGTTCTTACATTATTTTATGCATATATATATACATACATTTTGCTTGAACAAGCAAAAAGTGCATGGCCCACACTTATATCTCTTAACAAGGATGGACAAACACCAATATATATATATATATATATATATATATATATATGTATGTATATGTATATTCAATTTTCATTTCACCCAGTAAATGGTTAAATTTTTTAATGAAAAATGGTGGAATTCATCGAAAAATTTAGATATTAACCACTTCAAAAGTAGAGGTATGTAACATATAGTTCCAGTTGATATGCCCAAAGTGCACCCTCTTACTCAGAGTAACTAACCTCGACCAGTCTCACTGCCGAGGTGACAGAAGCTTGGAAACCATCAGCAAGGTCGTCTCTCATGAGGTCGGCCCCTCAAACATCAGCCTCGGACGGGCATCAGTCGAGGTCAGCAAGGACTCATGGGCTCAATCGTCTGCCAACATCGTCATCGAACCCAACTGACGTTGCATTCATCAGCCAAAGTCAACAATGCCCTATGAGCTCAATCATCTGCCAAACTTCATCATCGACCCTAACCGACATTACAACAACTCCATACCTAACCTCGGCCAGCCCTCCCGGCCGAGGTCATCATGGATATTGACCTCGAATAAAGCAACAGTCATACTTCACCAACCTCGTACTCTTCCAGTCGAGGTTGCACCAATCAAAGATAGGGCTGAGCATTTATAAGCACGTATGGTTTGGAACACATTGACAAATTTTTTATAACTGAATCATTCCCTCCACATGAGGGAAAATTGAGGTCATCATTGTTTACTTAAGATCATCCAGGCGTCATCCTTATACTGGTTTGATCCTCATGCACATGTTCATTGCATGCTTAGGGGGTACATTACAACCCTGGCAGAAACTCTATCCTTTTACACAGTAGAGAGAGAGAAAGCTTGAGAGATTGTATCCATGGCCATTAGTTCCTTCTTCTAGTGATATTACTCACACACTCATAGTGGATGTAGGCCAGATTGGCTTAACCACTTATATTCAAGTGTTCATTCTCTTATCCTCACCTCCTTCTACTATACAAACACTCTTATGCTACCATTGTTATTGTTTGTTTGAGCTTGTCAACACCTCATCTGGTGGTGGTGTTTATATCATCATCATTTTATCGCCGTCTGTGGGAATGAGAAGTTATCTCTTCCTTTATATAGCTTGACCTCATCGGAGACTCTGGTGGTGAACAAGGCCTCGCCCTTCAAGTGAAACTGTGTTACCATTGAAAGAGGTCCATCCGGGTATCAAGCTCTCTAATATTTTCATTACAAGCTCTTTAGTCTCAACATATCGCACTAGAGTTACCACCACCTCCTCCACCACATGGTGTTGGAGGACCTATTTCCAGTCAGTCACCACCCCAGTCTGAGATGGCTATGGTGGCGGCAACCTTGAAGTCCTTGGCTGCAACTCAGCAAATTATGCAGGAGAAGTTCGACCAGCTAAGCCAAAACATAATAAGACTACCTGGAGTCTCACCGGAGATGATCACTCCGGCAGCTGCTCAACCACATCTTGAGTCCAGGTGACCACCCCATGCACCAATAAAATACCAACCTACTACTCAATGGAGGAGGGATGTTGCTAACCCTAGGCATTTACGCCTGGGGAGGCAAGGAAACCCTTGCCCTAAGGATAGGTATGAAGACATCGAGGCAGAGGACGCATCGGTAGACTATTAGGAGCCGTATGAGGTTTCAAACAACACAGTATGTCCTATATAGCAGAGCCTAGGTTATGTAGCAAGACAAGATAGTGATGCCCAGCAAAGAGGATCATCCTTTGATTGCTTGAGTAGAGGGTCATCCTTTGAAAGGCTCGACCTAGTTAATGATCTAAGGCAGAGATTATCCAGGTCGAGAAGCGTAGCTGGCTCACAAAAGGAAGGTGGTGAACATTGGCCTCGTCATGGTCGACCCCAATATGGCCGAGACTGTGGCTAGGAGGTCAACAGTCGACGTTGTGCAGCAGTTGGGGAACCCTCGGTTCACCTCTTGAAGGTGGCTGGCGACAACCTCAGACAGGCCGACGTTGCGAGGCCATGGAATGATTCCATTCAATGTCTAGAAGAAAAGATAGGAAACCTTATAAAAAGTAGAGACCCACTATAAAGGGGGTTCTCAGAGGGTTCCCCATTTGTGGCAAAGATTGTCAACTTCCCGACCCCTGTAAAATTTAAACCATTAATGGTGTCTCCTAAGTATGATGGAAGTACGGACCCTGTACATCATATTAAGTTGTATCAGTCTGCAACAAACATTTATTTAATCCCTGATGAGATGAGGTGCCGAGCTTTTTCAAGCACTTTGACGGGAGTTGCACACATTTGGTTCACTTATCTTCCCAAAAATTCTATTGAGAACTTTAAGGGGTTGGCCGAGCAATTTATACACAACTTCTTTTTTGGGGTAAGACCTCAGAATAAGACAACCCATCTACTCTACGTAAATTAAGGCAAGAATAAGAGCCTCAAAGACTACATCGCAAGATACAATAAGGAAAAATTAGAGGTGAAGATTACGAAGAGAATATAGCTATGACAACCCTTATAGGAGGACTTCAAAAGGGGAAGTTACTTTGGATGCTTGATGAAGACCCTCCTATGTCTATGGCCGAGCTGTTGGAAACAGCTGGTAGGGTCATGTACGCAAAAGAAGCAATGACTATAAAATATGAGGATGAGAATGGCAGTAGTAGTGGAAAATTCCAAAGGAAGAAAGATGGAAAGAAGAGGATTACAGACGATAAGTTTGCACATTATACTCCTCTAACTGTGAGTTGCGAACGCATCCTCAATGAAATAAAGAATGACAGGTCCCTAAGAAGGCCAAAAAAGCTGAAGGCTCCTCCGCAAAAGAGAAATAAGAATCTGTGGTGCGAATTCCACAAAGACCACAACCATCTGACTGACAAGTGCTTTTCCATGAAGGATGAGATTGAGAAGATGTTGAAGTCTGGAAAGCTCAGAAAGTATGTGGATGATAGAGAACCTAAAGGGGGAAAAGAAGACCCCAAAAGTAAGAGAAACGATAGGTGTCGGGAAGATGCCCCTGCCAGAATAGCAGAGGACTCAGATAATGATGATGACCCAGACCTCCCACTACATGATTTTTGTTAATGTGTGCGTGATTTTTTTAACATATACATGAAATTTTGAAATGTATGTGCATAAAATATTTTGATATACACATGAAATTTTGAAATGTATATGTGAGTTTTTGTATTTTATACGTATTAAGATTGTGTATATGCTAAAATAAAACATTTAAACTAAGGGAAAAGGGACTTATTGCCCAAAAAAAAGTATTGTAATGAATTAAAATAAAAAGATATTATTAGTTAGGTAATAAATAAATCATGTTCATACTTTTTATTCACAAATCGGTTATGTGGATAGACTAAAGAACTTATTATCTTACTTAAAGTTTATAACAAGAGATAACGTCGTATTGTACTCATTAATAATTTGCTATTTTTTTAGAGTTAATGAGAGGTCTTAATGATGCCTTATTTCATCCAACAAGTACTTTTAAATAGTGTTAACCTATCAAATTCCTTTTCTCGATCTCAGCATAAATGAATGACTAATTAGCTCTGCAAATTTGATGTTGTTCGTTAAATTAATTTTTTGTATTCCCAAATTCTAAAAATCCATAACTTCATATTTACATGCCCAATTTTCGTAAAAATTTTATTTTTTAAAAAATACTCTTCAAGATTTATCAAAAAAGATCCGCATTAAATATTTAATTATTTCGAAAAAAATTGAATAAGATAAATTCACTATTTCAGTGTTTCTAGCAAATAAATAGATAAAATATGTTATTTACATACCTTCAAAAAAATTGTTTTGAATAACACACCCAACAGTTTTTCATAACTACCTTATTTTTTTACAAAGAAAAATCATTCAATCTTTAAAAGTCCATAACTACAACTGTGAAGATGGTTAAGTAAGTGTCATGGTTGGAGCAACTTCGTAATTGAAAGATTTTCATCGACACAAGTAGTTCATGTTCCTTGCATCATGACAACTTTGAGACAGAATAAGGTTGGCTTTTTTGGGGAACCAATTATAAGTTTTGGGTTGTACGTATATTGTAATGGTGTTGCATTGACAATCGAGGTTTATGAGATGCTTTCATATGTGTGAGTGCATTAGATAAGAAAAGGCAAGGTATTGCTACATCTTAACAGTTCAAGGATGTAGTGGCGATGAGAATAAGTGTGGGTAGTTTTGAAGATAGGATATATTTACGTTATGATTACATACAAGAAAAGTTTGTATATCGAGGTAGAACCCGTATGCGATTCTGGTAACGAACATGAGAGAACTTCTAACCTTGGAGATAATACGGTTCGTAAGTAAACCTAAGTAAATGGAAACTATAAATAAGAGGAAATATGTTTTTATTCATTGATTTTAATTAGCCCATTAAACGGGTGCTGTGAGAATAGGTTTTCCAACATGGACTAGGCGTGAATAGTGGATGCATTAGCTATGCATAAGGTTAATGAGGGAATGAGTTCCAAAATCTTATGGGAAGAGGGAGTTTTGATTGAGGGTTGTATCAGCGAGAGTAAGACAATCCCTATTAAAGTCAGTGGGATAAATGAAAGAGAATGCTACAATATAGCGAGAGGAGATACGAGGGAGAGCTCCTAGGGTAACTTAAAAATATCAATTTAAATGCTTAGAGTATAGCCATATAGTTAGCATGCGTCTGGACGTTGATTCGACGTAGTATGGGAAGGAAACAAGGATGGTTCGGCTACCACCCATGAATTGTGATACAACTGTCACCCTAGGGGTGGTCATACATTACACAAGGTTTAAGGTAACGTAGTTACTTATTGAGAGTTATTGAAATCGTGTGTGAACTAAATCGCATCTAAATTATGTATGGCTTGTTAAAGTAATAGTTAATTGTTTATTACTATAACTCTTACTAGAGTGCGGTTTTGTGTTTGTCTGGGTTATGTGTTAACCTATAATGAGCTACTATATTATAGTTTGGGTTAGGGCATAACAATACTTGAAAATCTAGAACCCGATGTTAGTAAGTGGGTTAGAGCACCTACTGTTGCATAAGTTGCAATGCGAGCCTATGGTATATATATGAGTAGACATATATTGATGCACGTAGCTATTGTGTGGATACATGGGCCTAGAATATGACCATTTTGTGTTATTGGTTGGTAATGTATGGTTCGATTAAGAACCTATGGCATGTTGAGATGATAAACTAACAAATGACAAAGTTCTTTTATCAAGGATACAATGAAACATTCGATTCATTATATCTATGCTATGACAATCCTCAAATTATATAACTAGAATGATCATGTCTAAAAATAAATAATACATAAGTCTAAACAATTGAATATCATTCTAAGCATGCAATAAAATAACCAACATGCGTAAAACTAAATACAAATAATAATAAACCAAAGTAAATCTTTGATACCATAATCATCAACATTAATAAAATCTAACTCAGGAAATGTAAATTGTCCCAAAATAACAAACAACATCTGAAGTCGTAGCTAATACAATAACTGACTCAACTGAAAAGTGAGAAGGAATAAAGAGTGAGCACATAGGCTCGACACATATCCTATATGAGCAACACCTGAAAAAGGTGAAAGATAGAATAAGGGACGAGGTTGCACCGGCATCCTAGGTCCTAAAAAGAGAATTCAACAACAACATTAATAGCAAGTTTACATTGAGTAAGAATATAATTGATTTTGGGCAACAATATAATTACGCATCTAAGAATATAATTGATTTTGGGCAATATAATTGATTTTGGACAATAATATAATTACGCATCTAAGAATATAATTGATTTTGGGCTACAATATAAATACGCATCTTCCTCCCGTGTTTTGGTTGTTTTTAAGTTAGTCCAACCCAAACAACCCCAAATATAACATGCGTATAGTACCAAACCCAAGTGAACCTCGTGATTAGTAATTATTATTTTAGCTTAATATAATTAAAGGTTAAAAATAATACCAGTCTATACCTCTAAAGTATATGAACATATAAGGAAAGATAGTCTCTACGTTTAACATCCGTATAAGTATAGTCTCGATCATGAACAAAATAAATGGGCTACGCTCTAGCCCACACATAATGAAGATGTCGGTTCAAATCAATTTGTGGCAAATTTATTTGACCAAGAGATTATCGAAATCTTAACACGGGGGATCGTATTATGTACGATAACCAAGTTTGCAAAAAAGACCTTGTTATATCCTAGTGATTTATGACATAATTAAATTAGAGTGCGGTCATTATTATTTAGTGGAATTAATTATGATTAAATAAAGGAAGAAAATAAATTATGGTTAATGTAATTTAGGATTTCCTTGCACTTTTTTGGAGCTAATTTAATTATTTGTCTTGTGTCCGAGTGTTCTCTAAATACCCAAATAATCAGGCCCACACTCTAAAAAAACCCAGTTTGGCACAAGTCCACTTTTTTTACTTTTACACAAAGGTGTGGAAAAGGATTTTAATCATAATTATTCATCACTAGGATTAAAGAGGGGTGAGAGAAAATATTATTCACATTTTGGGGAAGAGGGTTAGAGAGAGACCACATATCTCAAGTATAATCAATGGTTTTCAGCCCAAAAGGTGTCCACCCACCTACCTTACTTTGGGAGGATCATACACTAAAAAAAACATAACGTTTAGAAAGTTTAATAAATATTTTGGAGATCCAAGACAAGACAGCCCCGCACCACCAACAAATACTTTTCTTCATGTAACATTGCAACCGAATCTGAAAAGGTATCATGTTCTAAACCCTAGGTTTTGGTTTTACTTATTTCCTATGGTTTATCAATCAAATATCCATGGTTCAATTTTTTTATTCCCCGTATATCGATCCTCAACAATTGGTATCAGATCCTTTAGTTTAGATTAATCATCCATTGTAAATGTCGACGTTATCCAAACCTTGAAAGCCCTAGGATTAAATTTTATAAAATGGTCTATCTTTGTGTATGCTTTCATACTGACATGGTTTTTAAGAGATTCCTCATGTTTATCCCTTTTATCCTCATCATGTATTATTTTTCTGTGTGATTAGATCCTACGGTAGTTTATTTATAATTATTTTTTACTCGACATTTGATATGGTTTTAATAATTAGGTTTTCATTAATTATTTTACTACCGATGTATTTGGAGGCAATTGTGAGGGTATGGAATATTTTTATTGACTTAGAATCCTATATTAGGGTTAGTTTAAGTGTTTGGCAAAGTTTCATGAAGGTTTGGATGGTCTATAGAGGGTCATGCATGGAAAAAACGAGAGGAAGAAGAACTTTTTCCCTATAGGTCAAACTTGGAGACCGGATTTATCCTACTAGCAACCTGAAGCAATCCGATCTACGACTGACATAATGGTGTTTTGGCCCTCTTTAGTGTTTTTCGGTGGTTTTTCGCAGTTGTTTTCTACGGTGGTTCTTTTCTAGAATATTTTCTGAACATAGAGGAACAATTTTTAGTGTTCAAGACCCTCAAGAAATCAAGGTTTTGAAGAAGTCTACTTCAATTTGGACACTTTCCCAAAAGGACGTCTTCTACAACAAGCACTCTTTGATTTTAAGAGTTTTACTTTAAGAAGAAGTCTAGGCCATGACGGAATGGGCATTAAATGTCTTTTAATTTTATTGAATTTAATTATTCAATTGCTTGCATGTCTCTTTTTTAATATTATGTTGCATAATTTTTGTGCTAATTAATTGGATAATTAGTAACACCCATTTTATGGATAACATGGATTATTTATTTTGAGACCGGCCTAAGTCACGAATTTTCTACAGAAGTTGTGTTACGTTTTATTATTTTTTAAATTGAATTAAAATATGGGTAATTAAATTTTAAGACGTGGTTTAAATTGAGATCTTTGATTTTTTTCAGAAAATTAAAAGTATATGTTTGAAGGAAAACTAAAATGTGAGATCAAGATATTTATTTCACGCAAATAAATTTAAAAATTACCAAGAACTTAAATTCGAACTTTTAGAATTGAATGAATGTTATTTCAAAAACCCTTAAATTTTTAAAATACTAAGTCGGCGAAGGGTTTTAACATAGACCCTGCGATCTCCATCAGGCGGTGTTTTCATAAATCAAGATGTGATTGATTCCAAGAGTTAGCTACTCTATCCCCCACGGATGTAAATAATAAAGGAATCAAGGATTCATTCAAACTCTTAAGTGATAGTTTCAAGGTATAAAATGTGAGTGAGTTGGATCCCCCCACGGACAAGTTCATCACGAGCGAGTTCTATTTCGAGGAATGCATTGGTGGTATATGATATGCCCATGTATACCCTCGGCTAGGCCGAGGACGCCCTGCACATGGATAGGGTCAGGATAATCCCTCATCAGGCACAGACGACCCTCTAAGGGGCCGACCCGTTATCAAGGTCCAGACGACCCTCCAAGGGGCTGACCCCTCATCAAGGTCCAGACGACCCTTCAAGGGGCCAACCCAGACGACCCTCCAAGGGGCCGACCTTCCATCAGGCCCAAACGACCCTCCGAGGGGCCGACCCTCCATCAGGCCCAGACAACCCTTGAAGAGGTCGACCCTCATCAGGCCCAGATGACCCTCCGAGGGTACGACAGTACGAGGCCTAAATTAGGCCTGGCTCACTGCCTGAGGGAACTTTGCCCTCGGCCTCATATCATAGGCCGAGGGTGACATCATCACAGCGCATGGTTTGGGTGACGCGTGGAACAGTGCGCGTGAGGCTCATATGGCACGTGGAAGACCGTTAAAACAATATCACCTCCTCACGTGAGGGAATATTATGTCATCATTTGGCATCTACAGGTGTCAACAGGAGATTGGCTAGATCATCATTCACATGCACCATGCATACTTGGGGGGTACACTACACCCCCCAAGACCTATATATACTTATCACCTACAACCCTAGAAGAGGATCGATCGAGAAATGTAATCCTAGCTAAAACTCTGCTTGTACACACAGTAGAGAGTGAAGGGGAGCTTATGTGCATTGTATCCAAGGCCATTAGTGCCCATACTTAGTGGATCACGCACTCACAGTGGATGTAGGCCTAATTGGCTGAACCACTCTGCATCATTGTATTATTCCTCTTATGCTCATCTCCTTCTACACACTTATACATATACATCTCTATGGTTGCCATGGTTACTACTGCTTGAGCTCATCATCACTTATCTGGTGGTGCTAGATTTCAGCATCATCAGTTTGGCGCCGTTTATGGGAACGAGCAGACATCTCTTCCTTTGTATAACTTGACCTCACTAGGCACTCTGGTGGTGAACCAGCACTCCCCCTGAGAGGAGATGTTTCACCATTGAAAGAGACCCATTAAGGTTCTCAAGCTCACCAGTCCTTTTTCTTCAGTTCAGCTCTTCGTAGGTCAAACACATGGCACCATAGATGCCACCACCACCACTCCCTCCACCGGAGAGTGGAGTTGGACCCAGTTCCAGTCAGCCACCACCTCAGTCTGAGATGGCTGATGTGGAGGCAGCCTTAAAGTCTCTGGCAGCAAGCCAGCGGATCATGCAGGAGCAGTTCACAGCTCTAAGCCAGAATATACTAAGACCACCAGGGGTCTCACCTGAGATGATTACTCCGGCAGCAACTCCAGGACAGCATGAAGCCAGGGGACCACCCCAGGCATCGCGCAAATACCTGCCACCCCCTCAGAGGCGTAGGGATGTTGCTGACCCCCGGCGTCTACGCCTGGGGAGGCAAGGAAACCTTTGCCTTGAGGACAGTATGACGATCTGGAGGGAGAGGAGGCCCCCATAGAATGCTGGGAACCATATGAGGTCTCCAATAATACTGTAAGACCTCTCCAGGAGAGTAGAGGGAAGTGCGGGAGACCAAATCCTGATGATCGCCCAAGAGGCTCTGCTTTTGATCGCTTGAGCAGGGGGTTGGCCTTTGAGAGGATGGTCCCAGTAACTGACCTGCGGGAAAAATTGTCCAGATCAAGGAGCGCTGCGAGGTCCAGAAGGGAGGCAGCAGATGGCCGACCCACGGGGGTCGACCCCTAGGACGAGATGATGGTCAGGGGTAAGTAAATAACCGACACAGGCTTGCCGCCGCCGAACCATCCATCCACCTTAAAGAGGCGACGGGGGATAACATCGGCCAGGCCGACCATACGAGGCCCTGGAATGACTCAATCCAGCGACTGGAGGACAAGATTTGTGATATTCTGAAAATCCGAGACCCTCTTCATAGAGGATACTCCATAGGCTCTCCCTTTGTGGCAAAGATAGTCAACTTTCCTACGCCATCAAAGTTTAAGCCACCTGTGGTCACCCCACGGTATGATGGGAGTACTAATCATATCCATCATATTGAGATGTATCAATCAATGGTAGACATATACTCTATCTCAGATGAGATGAGGTACCGTGCCTTTTCTGGCATGCTGACGGGGGCTGCACATGTCTCTTCAAAAAAATTCCATTGAAAGCTTTAAGCAGCTGGCAGACCGGTTTATCCACAACGTTTGCATTGGGGTGAGGCCACAAAAGAAGACCACCCACCTGCTCTATGTGAAGCAGGGCAAGAATGAGAGTCTAAGGGACTACATAGCCAAATTCAACAAAGAAAAGTTGGAGGTGGAAGACTATGAGGAGAGCATAGCTATGACAGCCCTGATTGGAGGACTCCAAAAGGGGAACTTATTATGGAAGCTTGCTAAAGACCCTCCGAGGACGATGGCTGAATTGCTGTCAACAGCAGGAAAGGTGATGAACGCTGAAGAGGCGATGACCGCAAAATACGAAGACCAAAAAGGAGGCGCTTGTGGGGGTAAGTACCCTAAGAAGAACAAAGAGGGGAATAAGAGGTCTACGGATGACAAGTTTGCTGGTTACACCCCTCTAACGGTCAGCTGTGAACATATTCTCAATGAGATAAAGAGTGACCGATCCCTGACGTGGCCTGAGAAGTTGAGGGCAGCCCCCAACAAGAGGAATAAAAACCTGTGGTGTGAATTTCACCAAGACCATGTCCACGTGACAGACAAATGCTTTGCTCTAAAAGATGATATTGAGAAGATTATAAAAGAAGGGAAGCTCAGGAAGTACGTTGACAAAGGTGCCTTCAAGAGGGGCCGAGGGGACGGCCCCAGAAAAAAGCGAGGTGATGCATGTAGAGAAGGTCCTCAAAAAAGAGGGGACGACCCTTTTGACGATGAGGACGACCCTGACCTCCTGCCGAGAGACGACCACGACCCTGTCAAGAGGCTTAATATGATCTCACTTGGAGTGGGAATGATCTTCGGGGGTCTAGCAGGAGGAGGGTCTGAAGTCACCGACAAGAAGGCCCATGTGGCTGAGGCCAAGGCAGTGACAAAGACAGTACACTCAACCTCTCTGGAGGCGAAGTCAGAAAAAAGAAAAAAGGTTGACATGGATACTCTGATAGTGGGGTTCTCGAGAATGGACTTCAAAGTCCTCTTAGCCCCACATGATGACCCTCTCGTCATCACTACCAGGGTGCACGGATGCGAGGTGCCGAGGATCCTAGTAGATGGGGGCTCCTCTACAGACGTGATGTTTTGGACATTCTTCAAAGCTTTAGGTCTCATCCATGCTAGACTCGTCCCATACCATCACCCATTGATTGGGTTCAGTGGAGAAAAGGTTCATCCCCTCGGAGTGTATGAGGCTGATGTTAGGATGGGGGACGAGTGGCCGAGATGGCTTACAAAGAAGGTGAACTTCTTTGTGATGGATGAACATGTCTTTTCGTCCTATAATATTATACTGGGGAGGGTGGCCCTCAAGGGTTCGAAGCTGTGCCATCTACGGTCCATCAGAGGATTAAATTTCCAACCCCTTACGGGGTGGGGGAAGTTCAGGGAGACCAGACGATAGCACGAGAATGTTATTACAACTCTGCTGAAGAAAGAGAGGCACACAATAAGGCTACAACCACTTACAATATTGATACCCTAGACCCCAGAGACGAGACGAAGCTGAAGAAAGGAGAGGCCACGGAAGAGGTAGAATCCATCATCCTCAATGAGGATGACCAAGAAAAAACTGTCCAAGTCGGCAAGACTCTGAAGACAAATATCAAGGAAGACCTCATTAAACTATTGAGGAGAAGACAAAGCATCTTTGCATGGAGTCATTCAGATATGCCGGAGATCGACCCTGAAATCATATGCCACAAGCTCAACTTGGTAGAAGGTGCGAAGTCGGTGAAGCAGAAGAGGAGAATTTACTGTAGAGAGAAGTATGAGGTCATAAGGGATGAGGTCAAAAAATTAGAAGGTGTGAAGTTTATCAGAGAAGTCATCTACCCTGAATGGCTATCCAACGCAGTCATTGTTCCAAAGGCCAACGGGAAATAGAGAATGTGTGTGGACTTCACCGACCTCAACAGGCACTGTCCCAAAGATAGGTTTCCTCTCCCCCGTATTGACCAGATGGTAGACACTACCGCAGGCCATGGGCTCATGAGCTTCATGGATGCCTATTCAGGGTACAGCCAGATCTTCATGGACCCTTAAGACTCAGAGAAAACAACCTTCATTATTGACAAGGGGACATACTGTTATAGGGTTATGCCCTTTGGCCTGAAGAATGCAAGGGCAACGTATCAGCGCCTTGTAAATAAAATGTTTGAATACCATGTTGGGAAATCTATAGAAGTTTATGTAGATGAATACTGACTAAGAGCGTGAAGTCAGAGGATCATGTGGCTGACCTGGAGAGGACCTTTAATATGATGAATAAATACCAGAGGAAGCTCAACCCGACCAAGTGTGTCTTTTGGGTCAGAGCAGGGAAATTCTTGGGGTTCATTGTCAACCAAAAAGGTATCGAGGCCAACCCTAAGAAAATAAAGGCCCTCTTGTAAATGAAGACCCCCAAGACCATCAAAGACGTTCAGAGGCTCACGGGGCAAGTGGCTGCTTTGAATAGGTTCGTATCTAGAGCCACAGACAAGTGTTTGCCATTCTTTATGATCCTCACGAAAAGTCCTTCGAATGGAGTGAAGAGTGTGATGAGGCTTTCAGTGAGCTAAAGTCGTACCTAGGGCCCCCCTTGCTGTTGTCACGACTAGTGCAAGGTGAATAACTCTATATGTATCTAGCTGTCTCCAAGTCATCCATTAGCATAGCAATCATCAGAGAGGAAGACGGGGTACAGAGGCCAGTGTATTTTAATAGTAAGGCACTTCAGGGGGCGGAGTAAAGATACCCGAGGATGGAGAAGTTAGCCTACGCCTTGATCCATGCCTCAAGGAAGATGAAGCCATACTTCCAGTCCCATACAATGGTCATCCTCACTGACTCTCCTCTTAGGCAGGTCCTACACAAGCCAGAAAAACTAGCAGGTTAATGGCCTGGGCTATAGAGCTGGGGGAGTTCGACATTGTGTATTAACCTAGGACGGCCATTAAGGGGCAAGCACTGGCGGATTTCGTGGCCGAGTTTACTTGGGACGATGATAAAGCCGAGGGTGAGAGCCTCAGTAAGACAGATACCCAACAAAACACCGACACACTTGTAGATAAGGCTGAGACAAGCACCGCTAGAAGGAAAGTGGCCAAAAACGAAGAGGGAAGATACCTCTTTAGAGAGGGATCCCTCAGTGAGGGAAATTTCTCAAAGGAAAAGACTATGTGAAGCCTCTTCGTTGATGGGTTCTCCTGCGACAGCGGAAGTGGAGCTGGACTGATAGTATCAGCACCCGATGGCATAGACATTGAGTACGCCCTGAGGTTCAACTTCAAAGCCTCCAACAACGAATCCGAATATGAGGCCCTGATAGAAGGACTCTCCTTGGCCAAGTCTTTTAGTGTCGGCCAAATTTTGGTCCATAGTGATTCAAGGCTGGTAGTAAATCAGATACTAGGAGCCTACGAGGCCAAGGACGAGCGGATCGCCAAGTACCTTGAAAAAGTAATGTCATTACTGAAGAGCTTTAGAGAAGTGAAATTGAAGAGGATACCTAGGCATAACAATTTTTGAGCCGATGCACTTGCCAGGCTGGCCTCAGCAACTAGGACAGACATCAGGAGGACAGTCCCAGTGGAAATTTTTCTTCGACCAACTATTGAAGATGCTGAGGGAACACTTGGCACTTACTTGAATATTGCTAAGGAGGCCTCATGGATGGACCCTCTGATCAGATACATTAAATAGGGTGAGATACCAGAAGCAAGGCAAGAAAGGAAGAAGTTGAGATACAGTGCTGCAAAATTCACGGTCATTGGGGACACCTTATACAAAAAGGGTTTTTGCTCCCCTTACTTAGGTGTGTGCACCCATATGAAGTCCCCTCAATTTTATAAGACGTGCATGAGGGGTCATGTTCAAGCCACATTGGGGGCAGGTCTCTAGCGAAGAGGGTGATCACCCAGGGGTACTGGTGGTCGAACTTGGGGAAAGATGCCACGACATATGTAAAAAAGTGTGACAAATGCCAAAGATTTTCCACCATCCCTTACCAACCCCATCAGCCTCTTACATCCATTGCATCCCAGTGACCATTTGTAGTGTGGGGGATTGACCTAGTAGGACCCTTGCCTAGGGCCATCAATAACTATCGGTTCCTCATCGTGGCTATTGATTATTTTTTAAAATGGGTGGAGGCGGAGCCGATGGTAATGATCACAGAGAAAAAGACCTTCCAGTTTATATGGAGAAACATTGTATGCAGATATGGTCTCCCAAATACCCTCATCTCGGATAACAGGACTCAATTAGAGAATACATATCTACAGAAGTACTGTGAAAGGGTGAGTATCAAACAATTCTTCTCTACCCCAGGCCGACCTCAGGCTAATGGGCAAACAGAAGTTATAAATAGGACGATCCTAGAAGGGATCAAGAAGAGACTTGAGGAGGCTAATGAAAGATGGGTTGAAGAGTTATATGTTGTACTCTAGGCCTACAGGACGATGGTAAAGACCTCTATCGGAGAGACCCCATTCATGCTAGCTTAAGGCTCAGAGGCCGTCATCCCCACTGAGATTGGGTTTCCTACTCATAGGGTCCAAATGTATGACCCCCAGAGAAATACGGAAGAGAGGGGACTTGACTTAGACCTGATTGAGGAAAGGAGGGAAGATGCTGAGATAAGGCAAGCCACCTACCAGCAAAGGACTGCAAGCTTTTACAATCAGAGGGTGAAACAGAGACCAATTGCAGTGGGGGACTTGGTCCTCAAAAAGACTTGGAAGAAGCCCAACAAGCTCCATCCTAATTGGCATGGCCCATATAGGGTCATCGACGAAGTTGTCCCAGGGACCCATAGACTAGAAAACCTAGAAGGGGAGCCCTTTTCCAAACCCTGGAACGCAAATCATTTGAAGAAATACTATCTGTAGTGTTGTAATGTCCTATCGGACCACAATTGTAATAAGCGTCACTTCAACAGAACACTTGGAATGCTAATGAGAAATATCAGTGTTTCCTCCCATCTAGTGTTTGTCAGTTTTAGTATGTATGGGATCATCTTTGGAGAGCCATCCTCGACTATAATGAGGGTTAATGCAGGGGATGACCACTCATTCACCCTCAAGAAAGATGAGGGAGGACTTGATTAAAAACCATTAATTTGGTAAAAGCAACCCTCGGCTATAATGAGGGTCAATGTAGGGGACGACCCGTTACTCACCCTCAAGAAAGACGAGGGAGGACTTGATTAAAAACCATTAATTTGGTTAAAAACCACCCTCGGCTATAATAAAGGTCAATGCAGGGGACGACCCCTCATTCACCCTCAAGAAAGATGAGGGAGGGGTTGATTAAAAACCATTAATTTGGTTAAAAACCACCCTCGGCTATAATGAGGGTCAATGCAGGGGATGACCCCTCATTCACCCTCAAGAAAGACGAGGGAGGGGTTGATTAAAAACCATTAATTTGGTTAAAAACCACCCTCGGCTATAATGAGGGTCATTGCAGGGGACGACCCCTCATTCACCCTCAAGAAAGATGAGGGAGGGGTTGATTAAAAACCATTAATTTGGTTAAAAACCACCCTCGGCTATAATGAGGGTCAATACATGGGACGACCCCCTCATTCACCCTCAAGAAAGACGAGGGAGGACTTGATTAAAAACCATTAATTTGGTAAAACCAACCCTCGGCTATAATGAGGGTCAATGCAGGGGACGACCCCTCATTCACCCTCAAGAAAGATGAGGGAGGACTTGATTAAAAACCATTAATTTGGTTAAAAACCACCCTCGGCTATAATGAGGGTCAATGCAGGGGAAGACCCCTCATTCACCCTCAAGAAAGACGAGGGAGGACTTGATTAAAAACCATTAATTTGGTTAAAAACCACCCTCGGCTATAATGAGGGTCAATGCAGGGGACGACCCCTCATTCACCCTGAAGAAAGACGAGGGAGGACTTGATTAAAAACCATTAATTTGTTTAAAAACTACCCTAGGCTATAATGAGGGTCAATGTAGGGGACGACCCCTCATTCACCCTCAAGAAAGACGAGGGAGGGGTTAGTGATATTGTTAATATAAAAAATTGACAATGCAAATCACACAAGAGACGAGTATGGAAGACAAAAAGAGGCATTACATTAGAAAATGATGTTCATTTTACAAAAATAGAGTACAAAAATATTGATCACACTAAAAGGGTGTGGGCTATAGATAGCCACCCTATTGAGCAGCATCAGAGGGCAGGGCCTCAACATCGGTCTCCTCAACAACCAGGACAGGTTGGTCCTCAGACGTGCCGATATCCTCGACGTGCACTTGGGACTCCACGTGAGCCAATGCCTCGGCAATCAGGGGGTCGTCCAGTTGGACTGCTTCGATGGAGGGGCGAACAGAAGATACTGCATCGGAAAACTTAAGGACGACCCACCGACAGGCTGTCCTAATTCCCCTCTCTAAGTATTCAAGGACGAAGCCCTGAAACTCATCAGAGAGTTTGTAAGTCTCCACAACATCGACCTCGACTTTCTTTACAGTCGCCTCAAGATCGGCCTTGTGCTGAACCCCCAAGTTGGTCAAGGCCTCGTCCCTCTCCTTTATAAGCAAGTCCTTGGCCGCCATGTCTGCATCATGCTGCCTCGTCAGCTCATCCAGGATCCTCTCATGCTCAGTCCTGGCACTCTCTAACTCAGCCCTTGCAGTCTCAAGCTCTGATTGTAGATTAGCCTCATGCTAAATATCCCTCTCAGCTTCATGGAATTTTTCTTGGTTCTCAGCCATCCACTTAGTGGCCGAGGTAAAAGCACAGACAAACTGCATAAGAAAAAGAAACTAGTTAAGAGGCCGAGAAAATAATTTGTGAAACAATGCAATTAAGGGAATGAAGTAAGATAAGTACCTGAGCCAGAGTGTGCAGACCATAGTCATACACCTTCGCCGGAGGCATCTTGGATAGGATTTCATAATCGGCAGCCGAGGGGGCAGAAAACATTGACGCTTTGGCCGCCCTCAGGTTGGCAATCAGAGAAGACGACTCGGCCTTCAGTAATTTCAAGTTTTGGGACCAGAAGGCCCCCATACTAGAAGAAGAAAACGCCTTGACCCTTACCCTCGTCTGTAAATCTGGTCGAGGGTTGACAGGGACTTCGGGCTCTTTCCTCTTTTGTTTGTCGGAGGTCGGCTAAACAGGTGTCGGCCCTACGATCTGCGTCTTCCTCGGAGCTTGCTGAGGCTCCTTACCCTTTTTCTTTCCCAAACCAGATAGTAAGCTCGGGGCAGTCATTTCCTAGAGATGGTTTAATATACCTGGAGGACGACCTGAAAAGAGGACGACACGTCAGAAAAATGCAGAAGTAAAGATGAAACACTTTAAAAAAAGCAAAGATTGGGCAAAAAATAATATAACTCACATAGCTCTGTCAGGGACCGAGCCTCAGACCAGCTTCCTTGAGGAACTGGGGGGTCATCAGATATTCAAACTTTACAAGTTCACCCTCTTTCCCTCGTTCCCTCAGATATTCGACTATATCTTTCTCTTCCAGACTAAGTTCGGGGTCTGACCTGGCTTTCATTGAGGGGTTAAACCATCTTCTTGGGACCCTCGAACCATCGGCTAAAGGTTGAGCCTCGGCTGCAAATTCCCATTCCCCAGATATGAAGAAAAATCTCTTCTTCCAGTCGTGGTTAGAGGTTTGCGCCATGTGGAGAAATTTTTTCTCAGACCTCCTCGCCCCCAGATGATAGTACCTGGGCTATTTGGACGAGGAAGTGATATTATAGCAGGCCAGGAAAAGATCGGTTGAGGGCTCGTCAATAAAGGTATTTTTCCATAAGGAGACGTAGCCAAGGATCGTCCTCCAGGAGTTGGGAGGAAGTTGAGAGGGGCAATACCGAGGGCTGACAAGATGTCTACAACGGTAGGGTGCAGAAGGAACCTGACATCGACCTTAAACATCTATTCGTATACAGCGAACTCTCCCTCTTCACCCTCAAAAAACCTCTCAGACTCAGAGGGTACCCTCATATTTATGTTGGGGGCACACCAAATGCATGCCTCCAAAGCAGGAGGTCATGATCCCTGACTGAGGAAATATAGGACGAGGCATGGGAGGTGTCAATTGGATCAACGTCTGAGTCCTCACCATCATCAGTCCTCTCTCCCTCGGCCTCATCACCTGTCAGAGGCCCATGAGGGAAAGCCATCTGGAAGGCATGGGGGGGTAAAGTTGTCACAGGGATAGCCTCGGAAGGGACCACACCCTCGGCCTGTCGGTCTGGGCTAAGATCAGATGTTTCTCTCCTCCCAAAAGGGCCAGCGTCTGTTGGTGACGAGGCTCTCTCATCCATCTCTCCTGACCGGCTCTCGATCGGATGACAGGATGACCCACAAGACTCAGATGGCTTTATAGTGGCAAGAGGAGTGGGGAAAATGGGTCATACCCAATTAGGGTTGGCCCCTCGTCTTCTCTCCTCCTCTTCCTCTACCCGTCTGATCTCAACAAATAACTTCTCTCTCAGGGAAGGGAATTCCTCAGCTAAGGTGTAAATCCTCCTAAGCATTAAGGGAAAGATCCTAGACTTAGAAGAATTTAGCTAAGCCAACTAACAAATAATCTCACAATTGACCAGGTTGGACTTTTCGATCAAAACCAAAGAATTAAAGGGTTTTTATCAAGAACGATTCAAGAACAGCCTACCAGAGGATACGTCGAAAAATCTATGAAACAACTTAAGGAAAATCTAACCCTACGAGCTTAAAACAAGTAAGCAAACAGAAATGAAGATAATGAGGGCACTAGGGTAAAAAGGTTACCTGAGAAGAAATAATGAGGCTGCCAAACTCGAAATGTCAAAACTGCAGAAATGGCAAGAAGGCTAGAAGCTAGAGAGAGAGAGTTCAGGCGCGAAGAAGAAGAAGAAGAAGAAAAAGAAACTTAAAAGATTGCTTAAATACCTTATTGATGAATGGGCCCATTAACCAATGCAGAGCACAGCCGACGAGGAGGGCGTCATTAGGGCACACAATCCTAGGCGGTGTGCAGCCACCACGCCTTGGAAACTGGAGCGATAATGATGTTTCTTCCTATCACATCAGCTTGACAGTTGCCACTCATCAAGCAGACCATACACTTATCTTAAATGCAACACTATCCCTCAGCCATCTCAGTAGCAACAATAGCTAAGGGTTGGGGAGTGATTGATATGCCCATATATACCCTCGGCTAGGCCAAGGATGCCCTGCACATAGATAGGGTCAGGATGATCCCTCATCAAGCCCAGATGACCCTCCAAGGGGTCGACCCGTTATCAAGGTCCAGACGGCCCTCCAAGGGGCCGACCCCTCATCAAGGTCCAGACGACCCTTCGAGGGGCTGACCCAGCCGACCCTCCATCAGGCCCAGACGACCCTCCGAGGGGCCGACCCTCCATCAGGCCCAGATGACCCTTGAAGAGGCCGACCCTCATCAGGCCCAGACGACCCTCCGAGGGTACGACTGTACGAGGCCTAAATTAGGCCTGGCTCACTGCCTGAGGGAACTTTGCCCTCGGCCTCATATTATAGGTCGAGGGTGACATCATCACAGTGCATGGTTTGGGAGATGCGTAGAACCTGTGCGCGTGAGGCTCATATGGCACGTGGAAGACCGTTATAACAATATCACCCCCTCACGTGAGGGAATATTATGTCATCATTTGGCATGTACAGGTGTCAACAGGAGATTGGCTAGATCATTATTCACATGCACCATGCATACTTGGGGGGTACACAACACCCCCCAAGACCTATATATACTTATCACCTACAACCCTAGAAGAGGATTGATCGAGAATTGTAACCCTAGCTAAAACTCTGCTTATACACATAGTAGAGAGTGAAGGGGAGCTTATGTGCATTGTATCCAAGGCCATTAGTGCCCATACTTAGTGGATCACACACTCACAGTGGATGTAGGCCTAATTGGCTGAACCACTATACATCATTGTCTTATTCCTCGTATATTCATCTCCTTCTACACACTTATACATATACATCTCTATGGCTGCCATGGTTACTACTGCTTGAGCTCATCATCACTTATCTGGTGGTGCTATATTTCAGCATCATCGGTATACACTTAGACATAATTCATGATATCCTCCTCCACGAAGTCACTGTCATTAATTATAGGACCAAAAATCACTCACCATTCAATTATACAGGACAAATGTTCCTGAATTGTCCATGTACATAATTGAAAGACGAAAGTCTATCTATTTCAAGGTGGGGTTTTACTTTTAAAAGGCGGCGAGGAAGCCACTTTAAAAATTAAAACAAAGTTAAAATCTCACATTTATATTTTGAAAGTAATTCGATTTTATGATTACCAGATTTCAAAATGGGATCATCATTCAACCCACTTGCTTCAATCTTAAAGGACAACAAGTTAACTAGAATGAACTATAAAGATTGGAAAAGAAATCTAGACATTTTCCTAACCGCTAAGGACTTTAAGTTTGTCTTGATGGAGACCTTCCCAACCAAGTCAAAGGAAGGAACACCCAAAAGGAATGTCCAAGACTTCCAGAGGTGGTAAAAGGCTAATAAAATGGCTCACTACTATATATTGGCCTCTCTAACGAATGTGTTGCAGCACGAGCATCAATGTCAGCAAATGTCCATTACTTTTGACATGATTCTAAACCTCTGGGATATGTTTGAAGATCAGAACCGTGTCACAAGTTTAGACACTATGAAAAAGTTGGTTAACACCAAGATTCTTGTGGGTACTCTTGTACATGAGCACATTCTAAAGATAATTATTTATCTTAGGAGAAATAGAGGTGCTTAAATCTGAAATCAACAGGGAAACCTAAGTTTATTTTATACTCAAAACACTACTAGAGTGCTTTAAATAGTTTTACCTAAGTTATTTTATGAAGAAATTTTATTACTCATTGGCATAACTGTTTGAGGATCTCTAGGTTGTGTAGAATATCAATAAGTATAAGGGTATGATTCGTCTTACTAAGAAAGGCCCATCTACATTTTTCCTAAAAGGTAAGAAGAAGAATAAGGAAAAGCCTCGGGTAACCTAAATTTGTCAGGCTAAACTTTAAGCCCCAAAGTGGAGGTAAGAAGCTGAAAGGCAACTGTAATATCTGCGAATCAAAAGGACACTGAAAGAAGCGATGTCCCGCCTTCTTAGCTAGGAAGAATGGAAATGACAGTTTAACCTATATCATTGAGACATGTTTTGTAGTGCAATCTACCACTATTTGGTGTGTAGATTCGGGAGTCACTAATCATTTTTGCAATTGTTTGCAGAGATTTCAGGTAACCAGGGTAGTAGTAATAGGAAATGTAGTCTTAAATTTTGGTGAAGACAATAAGTTAGTATTAACATATTGTTTTATAATCATGGTATTAGAAGAAATTTATTTCGATTTCAAATGTGATGAACGTATACCTAGTTTATTTTAATAAAGGAGTTTTTTTTATCAAAAATGGAAAAATTCTTATATGTTCTTTAACATTGGAAAAATGATCTTTATCTTCTAATTATTGTCTCTCCACTGCTACTTAATACTGAATTGATGAGTTAAATGAAAATAATGTAAATAGAAAGGAAACTTCCAAGTTGAAGAAGGATGCAATTTGAATTTTCATCTAGAAAGAGCTAGATGGTTGGATTGGATAAAAATACCCTCATGTATCATGCATGATCAAGATTTTATCAAAAATGTAACACGGTATGAGGCAACTTTGATATTTTATAAATGAAAGATGAAGTTACGAGGTGAAGTGTTAGGTAAATTTGGGAGGGAGTGCAATTAACTAACCACCACTCTCTAAAAAAAGTTTAGGTACATTTTTACCCGTCCAACTTTATTTCCATTTTCACTACACAACTCATACTTTGTTTTTACACTAAACCCTCCAAACTTTTAAAAATACAACACTTCATCCCTAAACTCCAGTGGAGTTAAGTTTTGGGCGAAAATTAATTCATCACAGTAAATTTTCCATCTTATACTTAACATCAATCGGGTTTGGGGATAATTTGATCCATTTTAAAGTTTTGGGGGTTTACTATAAAAATAAAAGTATGGGTGATGAAGTGAAAATTAAGGCAAAGTTAAGGGGTCAAAGTCTAACTAATTCAAAAAAAGAAAAAAAAAAGAGTGAAGAGCTTATTAGATAAACATATAAAATTTGAGGGGCACAATTTACAACTTAAAGAAGACCGACGACAATTGTGATATTCAATAATTTTTTAAGAATGGTGTGCCACTCCTTAATTTTTCATTTTAATGGATATTCTTTATTTTTTACTCACTTAGCCTCTCAAGAGGTGAGATGTCTTATCTCTTGGATGTAAACTGTAGGAGGGTTGTTTGTGGTAACTAGGATTGGGAGGTTTGTCCCTCATGGACCGAGGTGTAACCCGTCTAGGAGAGGTCTTGACAAGTGGCAAGGGAGATAATAAATGGCAATGACAATATAAATATGCAAGAAAATAGTAACAAATAGCAATAATGGATCTCAATAGTATGTTGGGGCGGAGGGCGAGAGAGAAAGCATCCCTTTTAAAGAGTGAAATCGAGGAGGCGGTTTAAACCACCAAAAAGGTTCCCAAATATTGATTGTGGTGGTTATGATCTGCTTGTGAGGGTGGGAATATTAATGAGAGTGACAAAGAGAATGTTCGAGTATGTGGCTCTCAAGGTTGATTGTATTAAGTGACAATGAGTGTTCATCTAAATAACTTAAGTAAATAAGGGTAAGTATTTTTTTATAGTGATTATTGAAGCAATCTCAACCCTTGATATTGGGCTTTGGGTGTACATTATATGGCATTTATGAGGCATGGGGTGACATTAAGTAGGGTAGTGGTACATAAAGAAGCATTATAAAATGGCAGTACTGATAAAGGAAATTTTTAAGTTGGCTTTATAAGGGTAATTTCAGGTGCTTCTTATACAAAGTATAAATTTGTACAAGAATGTAGTGGAGATATGTTGGATCTAATGTGTGGTTGTCACGTGAGGAGATTTTGGGATTACAGGTGCCTTTTTCACTCGTATAAACATGGTTGGCATGTAAAAGCCCAATAACCTACTATCCAACCTCCAAACCAGAACCCTTGATAATCCCAAATGGCTATCAGTGAAATCTTATGGTTATTATGAGTTCTGCCTAACTCATGCCCCAAAGTCTTAGAGATCAATAGCTAAGAGAAGTGACCATACCTTGGACTATGTTCCCTGTTTGGAGCGTCAAAATAATTTTCAGTAGTTGTTGGTCATCGACATCTGTTGTAAGTTGTTATTGCCTTCGATGGATGTTGAGTATCAATAATGGTGTGAGTAAGTTTCGATAGCTAGCTTGTTACCAATGGTTGTTCTTTCGATAATCATTGTAAGTCGGGTGTCTTAAGTTATCGATAATCAGTGTAGCTAGAGCTTTATTTACTTGTGGATAGGTCAGGAGCGGTCGCCTCGACACAACCGATACCACAAGGCATAATTTTTAAGAATTCAAGAGGTCATGACAAGACGAGTTGTCTATAACTACTGTAGGGTTCATCAAGTGGTAGATATACTATTGAGTTAAAAAAAAAACCTACATATCTAGCTTTGCGAATATGTTAATACACCAATTTGACAAAACCATCTCCAAGAGTTTGGTCATGCATTTTGCCCGGTTGATCTAAATTCATGAGGCAAAAATTTTGTTATCAGTTATTGTGCTACTTTTGATGTCCTATTTTTTCAATACATGTGTGTGTGTTGTTGGGGGGGGGGGGGGGGGGGGGGACACAAGTAAAAAAAAATTCCAATTGCTAATATAATTCAAGAATTCAATATTTAGTGTTAGTAAGAGTATTTTCTAAAAATTATTTATACGTTTAATAGACAGGGAAACACATATAGATATAAAAATATAATTTATACAAATCATAATGTTCACAAATCAACCCACAACATGGTTCTAGGTCCAATCCTTGACAACTAATGAAATGAAAATAGAAATTTTATCTCTAATTTGGTTTTACAAATTCTCCAAGATGTGTTGACTACTTTGAAATCATTTTCATTGCAGTATATAAGGAAATAGTGTGTATATATATATGTGTGTGTATAGTGGCGAATCCAGGATTTATGGCCAGTAGTAGGGGTGCACAACGAAACCGTAAATCCGATAAACCGAACCAAACCGACTGCATTGGTTCGGTTTGGATCGGTTTTTTTGCTCAATGGTTCGGTTCCGGTTTGAAAAAAAAAACGATACATCGGTTCGGTTCTCGATTCCAGGGTAAAAAAACCCGATCCGATCCGAACCAATCCAGGACCGAACCGATTTATAATTACATATATATATTTATTTAATATATTTAACACTTGTAATTTATATTTTTGTGATTATTTGAGTTTCTAACTTAAGTTATTGAGGTCAAAATTAATTTCAACCTTAAAAAAATTAGTTATGAAACACATTAATCTTAAAAAAAATTAGTTATGAAATATGATTTTGGAACTGAAAACCGATCCGATCCGATCCGAGAACCGCTGGTTCGGTTTGGTTTGGTTCTGTATTAAAGTCGGTTCGGTTCCGGTTCCAAAAATTTGGAACCGACCCAGGTCGGTTCGGTTCTCGGATTAGTACAAAAACCCATCCAAACCGAACCGTGTGCACCCCTAGCCAGTAGGGACAAATAGCGGCGGGGGTTTAGGGGTGAGAGCCTCCGAGGATTTTTTTTTTGTTAATTTGAGTTTTATACAAACTATAGATTTAATTTCTAGTTTTATACAAATTTATTACGTTTTTGTATCCTAAAAGTTACAAAAAAAACTCATTATTTATGACTTTAACTTTCTATCTTTACATAAAGCACCCGTAAAAAAAAAATGGGAGGAAAATCAAGGGGAACCTCCCTGGGCCTCAAGTGCATCCCGCCCATGCTTACGTACATACGTACAATAACAATAACAATACAAAGAATAAAAAAGGCAATATCAAGCATTCGCGCATAAAAATGTATGATTGAAAAAAGTAGTCCATTTTCATCGATATTCTTTTACTTGGTCTAAAGGTGAATATAAGTTATTTTGACAATTTCAGCATTATTAATAGTTTATTAAATCGTTATATGTTAGTGTCGTTTAACAAAAATAATAAACGTAAAAGAAATTTAGTATTCAACAGTGAACTTTCTCACCAGCATTAAAACGAGTATAAAGAAATACAAAATGGGCCTCAATTTAGCGTTATAAGAGGGGTAAACAAATGCCTTCTGAATATGAGACAAATTTTCACCGAAATATACACGTCATAGATACATATTTATTGCAAAAACAAGTGTTGGAATTGTTATATCGTGACTAATACATTAATGTATACTTGGTACAAAATTTTCAAGCGCTAAGTGACAGGGAAATGATTGAAGATAGCTTGAATTTGCGTACCTTAGTAGAATTTTGAGGCCGAAACAATGCCTCGGTACTTGATTTTACGGTTACTTCTTCCCAGTCCGAAGCCGAAGACCCTTCACTTCGGTAGTCTTGAGAGAAGTACAAAACTTGGAGCGTTGAATTGGCTGCATTTTGTGGAATATACGGGACGTGTTAGATCTTAAATAATAAGCATTTGTTGTTGAACTTCGTACAGTTAAAAACAGGAGGAACCCCACTTAAACTATTGAAAAACGAAATATATGGATGCCATTAACGGAAAATATAAATGTCATGAAAATAATGGCTAAAGTCAAAATGTTGATTAAAGTTGGTTCCATAAAAATGGTGACTAAAGTTAGCTCTTCAAAACTTTGGTGCTAATCTCAATAGGCTAAAGTCGAAATAATTTTAATAAAATTTACCGTAATTTTAAGGCAAAATAAAAAATAAAAGGAAATGATATGATATAAAAAACAAAGTAGAAATGTGGGCATGAAAAATAAGTGTTTCGCCACTATTTTATTGTGGAGAATAAAGAACGTGGATGAACAGAAATACGAACGAGCTGGAACAAAATAATTCCAGTGCCCTAATGTTTTATTTAATTGATTTAGTTCCTTTTACTTATTGCACGCAAGATTTTTGTATCACTAAATTAGAAACCTCTTTTAGATAATTGAGTTGATCACAATTACATATATTTTGTCGAGATTCTTTGGGTTTGAGTTTGACAACTATATTTGGCACGCATGATTGCAAGTACCCTAAAATTTGCATTTCAAATATATAAAATGCAAGCACATTAGATGGCAGTCCATCAAAACTCCATATTACCGACACTAAAACCCCGAGTCTTTGTCTATAATACCACTCTTAACAGTTTTTTTTACTTTCCCCCGAGATAATTGCATATTTAGACACCACCTCCCCCCCCCCCAAAAAAAAAAAAAAAAAAAAAACATACACCAAGCAACTCTAATTATCTAATTACACAACTATTAAAAAAACGGGTCGCGGAAACAACGTCTTTGCATATGCAAGGGTAAGACTGCGTATACCTAACCCACCCCCCGTACCTTTCAGTGGCGCGAGCCTCGTGCACTGGGTTTGCCCTTAGCCATGCAAAATTAAAAAATTTGTGAAAGCACAACATATAATAATAATAAGTTACCTAAACCCAACATGCTTGTCTTTTGTATGGTCAGAGGACTAACTTTCAATCTATTGATACTGTTTAAAGCCTCAGTATCATTTTGCTTCCCTTTAAATTCATGAAATTCTCCTACGACAAATTTGTTACCTTTAAGCTCCAACCTGCATAGCAAAGATAAACATTTTTATTATCCTTTTCACGTGACCAATGTTACGGAAAAAAATGCAACAAATTCATTTAACACACCAGCATAAACATAACACGGAGGTTCGATTTAGTATTGTGAAAATGCAAGGGAATTTCACAAAATTTCATATAATTTCAATGAATATTTTAATACTCGATCAATTCTCTTTACTCCAAAATTAAAATCAACAAATCATATAAATATTCATTGTTTTAGAAAATAAAATAAATTCAACATAAACTAAAAAGTTTAAATTCAAATAAAGGAAATAAAATTTCTTAAACTAAGCATATGAAACTAAGTTTCAACCTCTAACAGGTGCTAAAATTGAACATATTAAACTTTTTAATTAACTTTTCTGAAAATCCTAAATCAAAGTTACCTCACCTGGTAAACTTTCAACATAGTTACAGCAAACAAATTAAATAGATTTTTACATTTTTCAGCAAATGAAATTTAATACAAATTCTTAAAAGAAATTTAGGAATACACTTTTACACTCTTTAATTTACAAAGTTATATGTTTTAACCTTTTTTTTCTTAAACTATACTTAGACCACAAATATTTTTTAAACTACTATACACACACACACACACACATATATATATAGGGAGAGGTTCACAAGTGACCCTAAAAGATGAACTTTTTAATGATCCTTGACAAAAAATACTTAATAATCAATTAATTTTAATTCCTATGTTGTAATTGGTCCGCGCCAGCGGTATCAGACATGTGTGTCGATCAATCCCCAACCACCCCCCACCCCCACCCCACCCCCATGGCAACCCTACTGTCATAAGGGTTGCTATAAGGGCTGTCATGGTGGTGGTGGTGGTTGGTGGTTGGGATTGGGGGTTGGGGGTGGGGTGGGGGGCGGGTGAGGGGGGTGGGGATGGATCGACACGCGTGTTCTTTGCCGCTGGTGCAGTCCAATTATAACATATAAATTAAAATGAATGAATTGTTAGGTGTTATTTTGTTAAGGTTCATTAAAAAGTTCATCTTTTAGGTTCACTTGTGAACCTCTCCCTATATATATATATATAGTGAGGATATCCAACATACCTAACAATATACCTATGAACATACCCATTTTTTTAAAAATAGTAAAAAATATATTTTTCAACCAAATTTGGTATAAATGATATCCATAATGAGAAAAAATCTACGAAAAATTTCATCCAAATATAAAGCTTGGAAGTGGAGCTCTCCAATGAGGCTTTCTAACGTACCTCTTAACGACATACCCAATTTTTTGGTATATATTATAAACTGAATTTCAGTGAGGGCGTCCGCCATCCATAGTTCTTTTGTATATATTTATAACAACGTACCCATTTTTTTTCATATATGTTATAACAAGATACCTATGTTTTTTTACTTTACCCCTTGAGATAATTACATAATTGGACTTAACCACAAAAAGTTCAAAAATTGGACTTAACCCCCCATCCACAGATACAAGTGGGTGGGAGAAAGTCTAAGTTTTGAACTTTAAAGGAGTAAGTCTAATCATGCAATAATCTCACGGGTCAAAGTTAAAAAGAAAAAAAAGGAAAAAAAAATTGTACATTAAAGTGACAGACTGAACTAGACCTATCCCACATCGGAGTCGTTGCCAAGACGGAATTAAGATTCTGCTGTATCGATTCATGATTTTCTTTCTTCTCACTGCCAAAAGCACCTTTCATCCAACCCGAAACCAAGCCCTTTGTCTGTGGTTTCAATTATTTCCACTGCTCGTGAGTGATAACTTCAGAAGGAAACTGGGTTGACGGAATGCTGTTGCAATAATGAAACCAATCATAAAATTAATAATCTAAATCACCAACTTAAATATATGACTACTATGAATAAAATAAATATGTTAAAATATTATGTACTGATTGTTTGCGCTTAGTTACATTATTAGATAAGGGACTCTGGAGCTAGGAAGCACGGACACTTCTCAGAAGGCTACGTGTCCATATCCGACACCGTGTCTAACACCTATGAAGCACGGACACTCTCCCGAAAGCCATGAGTCAGCTTTGACTCAAGTCGAACACGCGACATGCTCCAACATGTTGCCGACACGTTGATACATGCAAGTCCTTTTTTGTTTAGATTGGAGGCGCTGACACGTAAAAGGACACGCATGAACACGCTTTGGACACGTGAAATTAATTTTTTTTATTTTTTTATTTTTTTCTCATGTGATGGTGATTCTACTTTATTTAAGATTTTTAATGTCAAAGTGTGTTTGAATTTTGTTTGTGTGGTCCATTTTCTGAATTTCATGTTAAGAATGCTTTAATAATGTATTTTCTGGAAGAAAAATTATTTTATTTCATTAATATATATATATATACACTAGCGTACGCCCGTGTCTAAAGGCATGACGAAATTTTCCAAAGTACGTAATCGTGAAACGAAGACAATTTTTCAAAGTACGTAATAGCGAAGCGCAAAAATTTCAAGTGTAATTTTAAAACAATTGAGCATAATATTTCGTATCTATAGGACTATTCACCATGCTTAACAAACAACAAATAGTCCAATAATATTCAAATAGTCTAAATTCATCAAATAAATTCACATATAATACGAAATATACAATATTCATCCATCGAAATTCACATTGTGTCTAAAAAAAACACAAAGTGTCAAATTTTTAAAAAAATTGGGTATAGTCCCATTTGTTTATGGAACTATTCACCCTGCTTAACAAATAAAAAATAGTCCAACTTCGAAATTGTCTAAATTCATCAAACAAATTCACATATAAAATGAAATATATAATATTCATCAATCAAATTTACTGTGTCTCAAAAAAACAAAGTGTCAATTTTTAAAAAAATTTGGACATAATCTCCTTTGTTTATTGGACTATCCACCCTATTTAAGGGGTAACAACAAATCCAACAATATAAAAAAAATCCCAAAATCGGAGATGGGAGCTAGAAGGTCGGGAAAGGAGAATATGAATTTATTCTTTTCTGGGACTTCCTCAAAATGTCTGTGCCATGGTGTTTGACCACCGTATGTGGGACTTCCTCAACGCATATTGCGGGCATGTTCCAGTGACAATAGGCAGGTAAGAAAGGCAAGTAAGAAAGGGAGTTGTCATAACATAAGGCCAACAAATGTTTAATATCCATTATGCCAAACTTAATAAAGAACATTATTGAATTTCAAACTTAATTTAACATTATTGGGCCAAGCAAAAATTTGCCTTCAAATAAAGCTTTAATGTTGGAACAAATTACCAATTACCTTTTGTTGGTTTACATGTAAGAAGTATCTCAATAACTCTTATGTCGCTCCACCAGAGAAGGACCTTGGTCTTAAAGTTCATATCCAACCCAATGCATACTTATAGAGAAGGTTGAAAGTTAGGGTTGCATAGGAGGGGCTGCATTGTCGGATCATAAGAATCATAAGTACCACCAATTATCGGATTCAACAAAGCATATATTGTTTTGAAACAGTTTTAACAATAAAAAGCTTTTAACTAAGCACACATGAGAATTAGTAACAGTGTTAACAATAAGTACCACCAATTAGAAACTCACAAAGAACTCGAAATAAAACAGTTGAGATTTATAAGTACGAAATTTATAGAAGTACAATATCCAGTGGTAATATAACATTAAAGATATGAACCAGATCTCATTTAGCGAATAGATTGAGAGAAAATGAAATTAAAACTGACCCAAAAAATGTCGAACTAAAATTTAGTGAATAGACCGAGAGAAAATGAAATTAAAAAAAAATGAAATTGTGTCAAACAATACTTTATAAACTTTGTATATGTCCATTACAATCCAAATAAATCGTGAAACACAAATTCTAGAGGGTACCAGACTTAGTTGGTAAGGAAGAAGTGAAAATTCGCATCTTCTTAAACGCACACATATCAAGTTATAAGGCCTTCCATTTACACACTGCAAAAATAGTAGCAAAAGATCCACCCCGGCTTGGTCCAGTGGTAAGGAGGGTTTCGCTCTAGACCATAGGTCAAGAGGGTAAGGGCAGGCTATGAGCCTTGCGGATAAGGGAAGGCTCTGAGCCGTGCGGGTATGCCGTAAGGTGTCTGGGTTCAATTCCCCCTCGAGTGCCAGATTTGAATTGGGGTGTGTGTTAGGGTGGCTCTGGCACTTGCACCCCCTGTTTGGAAAACACGAGGGAGTCCAAAGGGCTCGTTCGTGTGGAGGTTCAGGGCTTCAAAAAAAATACACAATAGAAAAGTACCTTAACATGATTGTCCATGTGCTATTTGTAAGTTTAGTGATTAAGCCCAAGATCAACACACCTCAGTTATGCTGAAAGTAATAAACAAAGATAAGTAAGGAGAAGAATCCCAAAAAGATTCTTAAATGATTGTTCCTGATGGACTTCAATTGTTTAAATACGAAGATGAATATAAAAGGATGCATACAAAATTAGTAACTAACGATATGTTATTTGAGCTCTTCTAACTCTTCTTTGGCATTTGGGAACTTCACCGACCCCTTAACTGGTATGGAATCTGTTAGAGGGTACCTCTTTCTTTCTCCAGTTGAAGGATTTTGTGCAAGAGAATCTTCATAAAGAATGTACTCTATTCATGACAACACTTTGAAGGCCAATCTTTCTAATACTCTTGAATAACTCTCAAGAACCGCACGGTGTCAAGTGAGGATTGAGGAATTTCAGGAACCGCTGCTTAAGAATGAGTAAAACGATCTCTGCTCTCTCTTCAAATACTTCTCTTCTCCAAACTAAAACCTTAACCCCAAGTAAAATTTGATTCTTTGGAGTTCATCTTCCTCCTCCAGATCGTATGATCGATGCCTCAATCCTATTCTTCATGTCAAGGATGTTATGCTCTGATGATAAGTCCAAAGTCGAAAGAAAATTAGATGGATCAAAGTTAGCCAGATAATCTGCAACATTTAAAAGCAACTCAATTCAAACAAAATGTAAAAAGACTCGAGAAAGTTTATATTCAATGTGTTTACCAAAATCAGATTAATAAGAGATGAAACAAATACGGGGAAACATATTATTATTCATAAATGACAACATAGATACAAAGATTGTTTTTTTCTGGTAATGCTTATCATGAAAATTTGAAATGCATCAAATTAATTGTTACAAAAAATAAATATAGATTGAACAAAAAAGTTTGTCTTTTTTGTACAACTCACGAAAAACATTGGGATGTAATCAGCTCCCATAAGTATTCCATTAACAAAGTTTGTTCCCGCTCATTTTAAATAACTATTCAACTCAAAATTGTAAGCCAGTTACAAAAAAAAGTAAATTAACATTTGTTAAACCTATCAAGAATCAAGTTAATTAATGTCTACAGCAAAGAAAAATTGAAATTGCATTTCAATTCAACAAAATGAAAGAGCCACCATTACGTTTGGTTGCCGATAAAACTACGGGAAAAAAACAAATTAGAACTAAATTCTCAGGCATTTCACTTTAACCCACACCACCATGTGGATCTATTACATCATCATACAATCAAAACAATGCTATGAGTCGGAGAAAATTGGTTGAATAAACACTGATATGTTCTAGATACAAATTATGAATCCCAACTAAAGTGCATCTGATTAGTAGTGTATAAGAAGTACACCTGATTAGTAGTCTATAAGAAATCAAAATGGTTACAAAGAAACCTTAAATTCAGATATGCAAAACTAAAGAAAAATCAAAATCAAGACTAAAAAACCAAAATTGCACTTGAAAGATAAAATTAGGAAAAAAAACAAGTCAAAGTACACCATTATGTTTGTTTTCGTAGTAGACTGGGTCCAAAAAGAACAACCACTTAAGGTGGATGAATCTCCATCAATTGTAGAACAAATGCATGAGTTATATGCATCAATGGAGGCGCGGTGTGATGCTTTGCATAAGCAAGTTAGAGAACTCAATTTGGGAAGTCAACATGACAAAGGCAGGGATCCACCGCACGCTGTGAAGGGCAAAAAATCCCTTGTACAGCAGCTTCAGGCCCTCACTAAGGCAATGACACAACCACAAGCCCGCCGCAACACGTGACTAAGCATTTCAGCTTGTTCGAGGGGATTGGGTGCAATAGGAGTCCCTTCGAGACTGCAATCCTACAATGTCTTCAACAAAATAAACTGGAAAAATCGTCAACATTGCAGGCCTGCATATGCATATATGCTGCCTACATATATGCATCTACATATATGCATATTGCAGCATATATTCCAGTGCACGTGTGTACGCGCGTGTGTGCATGTGAGTGGGGAAGGGGGAGGGGATGGGGCAGGGGGCGCGTGTGTGCATGTGTGTGTGCGTGTGTGTGTTTGTACAACGTAACCAATGGCACGAAACATTATACTACTAAAAGAAAGATGTGTCCAAACCAAAAGAAAAAAATATCACCAATACCTCCTTGAACATGAACAAATAAACAATCACCCCCCTTATAGTTAGTATACATTCTTCCTTTTCCAATTACTATAAAGCACCTGCCCAAAATACATGGGAATTGGAATAGATCTAATCCAATTATGGAAGAAGTTACCTCAATTCCCCTTTTTAACACACTCAACCCTTCAGTTCAAGATTCAATAACCGGATTGCCTAAATTAGTTCAACATGTAAGCAAACATAATAAAAATAATAAAAATTAGGCAATTTGCCACTAATTATAAAGACCCGATCAGATACGTCATACATGAGAATAAGAGAACATGACATTGCCAAAGTTTCTAATGGAATTCCAAGCAGGGGTAACTATGAATTCCTAATATATGTGAGTGTTATTTATGGTCTCAAGCAATTCGATATGTGCGAGTGCAAGTAACAAAAAACAAAAACCAACCAAATGCATATACGCAGCTGCATATATCTAGTGCATATACGCATATGCATATTGCAGCTGTGCGTGTCTGTGTGTGTGTGTGTGTGCGTGTGCGTGTGCATATGTGTGTGCGTGTGCGCGTGTGTGCATGTGTGAGTGGGGAAGGGGGAGGGGACGGGGCAGGGGGCGCGTGTGTGTTTGTACAACGTAAACAATGGCACAAAACATTATACTACTAAAAGAAAGAAAGTAAAAATAACAGGAAAATTTTCCATTTGCAAAAAATTCAGCAATTCAACAATTCAGCTCCCATCAATAATGTAAATTGTAACTTTTTATGGCCATGGACACGCATATATATATATATATATATATATATATATATATATATATATATATATATATATATATATATATATATATATGATTATGAAAATGTCTGAACAGTGGTGAAATGAAAACCAATACACGTGTTATAGTCACCATAAATAAGAAGATTAATAGTCACCATGAAAATTTCACAACTAACAATTATAATGAAAACCCCACTTTCCAGAAGTTAATGTTTGGAATGGTAATTTAAGACCGATATGAAACCACTCCATGAATTACACAAAATTGACTTCCACAGGAAAATATGTAAGTCATCACAATAGAGAAATGATTAATAAGAATACAATTAGAAATTGTACCGAGTAGCGTTCATTTTCGTGTGACGATAATTTGCGTAAATAGCGCATCCAACTCCCCAACAGTTGTGCAATGATGCAATTGGTTGTATAGAAACCTGAAACGGAAGCTATAAAAGATATGATAGCATAGAAAAAATGATATGAAGCTAAAAAGATAGAGAATGGTGATTCATAATTAATTTAGTTTACATATTTGAGAACAAATACATAAGAGGTAAAGTTTAAAAATCCTAATAAGGTGGAAAAATACATCTTAATACATAGATGCATAAGAGGCAAGATCAAAACCCAACACCATCACATTATATAAAAACTAAAACAACATAAATACAAACATATTTAAAATAAGCATTGATGCCTTGCACAAACAAAATTCTCAAATTAACTTGTCACCAAAACAACAAAAAATGAAGTTAAATCAATAAGATTGAAAAAAACAAAATGAGAAACCAAATATGTGAGAAACATGTAAAAATATACAAACTAGTGTTTTTAATAATCCTCTAACTCAAAGCCAATAATTCATAATATGGGGACAAAGCCAATAATTCATCATATGGAGAAGTAAAAGTTTAATTCACCAAACACATGGACGTTTTTAAGAATCCTCTAACTCAAAGCCAATAAATACCAAATAAATTAAGAACGGGACAAAGCCAATAACTACTACACCAAAAACATATCATCAAGGACTTGCATTACTATGTTTACAGTTAAAAATGAACTATGTTTCAACTTAAAGTACTATTGTTACCTCATCTTCAGACTTTTACAGTAGCTTTCATGTCAAGGCCTTGTATTCTTAATCTAAAATGCATCTTCGCCATATAGGACGGAGAATCTGATAAGGCTTAAAATAAAATATTTGAATAAAATATTTCATTGTACTTAATACACAAAACAAACAATCATAATGGAACCAACATGTATATAACCTGCAAGTGAACCACCCTGTAAATTAACAATGTCGACTAAGAAACGTACCCCAATGTTAAATGTGTTAGACATTATCAAAATGGTCCATGTTTCCCTAATAAATAATGTAGACAAAGAAATAAAAACAATGTTAGGGTAAAATCTGAATAACTCCATACCATACATCAAAAGAGTTGATAACATGACCCTGTAATATCCGAAAATCAGTGGAAATTTATACATCTTGAGCATCTGAATTCTATAATATGATTAACTGCATTTTCCTTTTGTAGTCTATAACCAAATCAATACAACAAAAAACGGTAGGGTATTTCTATCAAAGCAGAAAATTGATTAGAAAAATGCATATTTTAAAGTGGAAAAAATAGAGAGTAAACAACTTAATCAGATTCCACTTTCAACAAGGCATTCAATCAAGGGGGAATCAGGGAGACTACGAAATTTACATCCTACAAATTTAATTTACACAACGAAAAAATATTAGTGTTTGCGAGATTGAAATACATCTGACCTCCTCCTTAGTGGATACTTTGTTCAAATGACCTATGGAAATTAAATTTGCAAATACAGTTAAAAATATTAGTGTTTCAAAAAAAAATTATATATGAGAGATGAAATACATCATAAACACAGTTTATTCACTTACGATATAGAGTTGACTTGAACCCAAATTGAAGAGACACCAAAGAACATCCAATATTCATAGATCTAAAAAAAACAAAGATGTAATCAGAAAATCATGAAGAGACAATTTAAAAACCATAAATAATCTTTATATCAAACCCAAATGTAAAAACACATCGAAACATGCACAAATCAGAAATCACACACACACAAATAAGAAATCTCTCTCTCTGTCACACACACACAAATCAGAAATATCACACACGCAAATCAGAAATCTAAATATGTATAATTGTGTGTGTATGAGCGTGTTTATGAGTGAGTACGTGTGTGTGTGTGTGTGTTTGTGTGTGAGTGTGAGTGTGAGGCAAAGGCGGGAAGGTGCGTGCGTGCATGTTTGCATGTTTAAGAGGGAGAGATAGAGTACTTGACTGCAGCGGTGGAGGGAGGGTAGCGAAGGAGGGAGGGCAACGGCGGAGGGCGGGCAGCGGAGGAGGGAGGTGCGTGTGGGGTTTGTGGGTTTGGAGTGAGAGGGATAGAATTAGGTAGACGGGGGCGGGTTTGGGGTTTAGAGAGAGAATGAGGGAGATAGTCAAATAGATGCGCGTGCGAATGTTTGAGTGAGAGGGATAAAGAATTTCGCAAATGCCCTCATTTTTTAATTAAAGTGTAATCTTTGTGAGTAAAAAAAGGGGGAAACCAAAATAGTGAGGGGTAGATTTGTAAAAAGGAATGGGATGTGATCTAAACCATTAAAATGTGTAAAAATATGTAAGGAGGTGGCATCGATCTGCACCATTGAAAATGTGTACATTTTCAAAAACCAAGCTACCTTAATATATATATATATATATATATATATATATATATATATATATATATATATATATATATATATATATATATTATACGTATTATAGTGTGTCGTATCCTAGTTTTTGGATAAATCACGTGCCGAGTGTCACGTGTCGAAACACGTATTATGTGTCCGTGCTTCATAGGCCTCGAGTCCTATTAAGAATAGGATAGTGACCGAAACCCCCAAGAAATTTATAATTTAAAAAAAAACACCCAATCGAACACCATCCCCTTGTCTTTATAAAATTTCTTCATAAAACAAACTCCACTTTATGTATATAGAAAATTGATGAAATTTTCCCTTAGGATTACATGTTTTGAGTGCCGAATTGTAAAAGCAAGGAGAATGCGCGAGCATATGTGCCTATTAGTTGCATGTCGGAATTTTCATTTTAATACTTTATGTTTTTAGCATGTGCCCTTGCACACACTTTATCAGCACCAATATATATATATATATAACCGTGAACTATTGGATTCGAAATATATGTCATCGCTAGCAAAATGAATCCATGGTTCTCAATAGCCAGATTTTCTCTACATGGCCAGAGCTCAACAACAGAACAACGAAAAGAAGAATGTACTGAACTAGTAAACTTAGAAAATATATTTTTGGTTTCCTAATCACACAAGCCCTTATCCTTACTTTTCTATCAATCTCTAATTCTAATCTTCCACCCCAATCTTATATTATAGTAGGGGTATAGACCAACATTCCATTAGGTCCAATTCTGACTGGTAATATATATCGGGGGTTTGCAATATTTGATTGATCACAATTCTATATATTCCATTTACTAGAGAAGAACTCTGCTATTAATTGTTGAGTATAAACATAATGCTAATATTTTGCTAGATGCATGACATACTTCTTGGCAATGAAGTTTAGGATGTACAAATGTATGTCTATTAATCAACTAAAAGTCACGAGAAGAGAACAAAAATCCAACTGAGTTTTGGTGTTATCAAATACGCCAAAAGGAAGATTCTGTCAAGGAAACCCTTTGGCAACACAACAGACATGTGTTGCCAAAGGTATACTTTTGGCAACACGCAATTGTGTTGCCAAAAGTATTTTTTAATTTGTCAAATTTATAATAAAAAATATTATTTATGTTGCCAAAGGTCACTCAAGAGCGACAAAAATAGTTTTGTTTCCAAAAAGAAATCTTTCAGTGACACAAATTATGTTGCAGAATGTAAGATAAATGGTATAAAAATAATTTTCGGCAACAGAACAACTGTGTTGCCAAAAGTTATACCTTTGGCAACACAGCTATTGTGTTGCCAGAAGCTATACCTTTTGCAACACGCCCTTGTTTGTGTTGCCAAAGGTATAGCTTTTAGCAACAACAAGAGTTGTGTTTCCAAAAGCTATATCTTTGGCCACACAACTCTTGTATTGCCAAAAGTTATCTTTCGACAAAAAAAAATTGCGTTGCCAAAAGTACTATATTTTTATTTACTAGCTATTATTTTTTCGTAATTGGAAACACTTTTAAAGCTGCATCTTTTTCATCAAAACTTACACAACATAAAACATGCAACCTTATAATCCAAAATTACATTGCGCATTTTTCATACAATCATAGGTAATACAATGTTCCACAATTTTCAACCAAATCTCGTCAATATGAATTACAAAATAATATTTCATCACAATCCAAGTATAAAGGTACAAAATAAATGTCTCCCAAATAAGAACATAATCAATCCTAACACATCAAAAGATGTAAACATAATATAACCTAATACATTAACACATCAAAAGATGTTAAAAAATCCACGTACACTAAAACGACGACGACAATATGACTCCCCTACACTATAAGAAACCGCAGTTCCAAGTCACCACAAATATAATAACTCCAAGAAAAATCCATCATCACCCTGCATAAGATACAAAAATAAATGACTACATGGGTTTGTATAACTTCAAATGCATGTATGTTTAACTTGATCAATTTAAAACACTATTTAATTTCAAAAAATTTCGACAGAGTTTCCTTTGTTTATTCATGAAATCCAACCCGTTTTAACATTAAAATAAACCCAACAACAACAAAAACGCAGCTAAACCACCAAAAAATCCCGTCCACCGATTTAACATCTAAAAATAGTATATACAAGCTCGCACGGCCATAAACATCATGCAAGTATAAAAATATAGTAGAACGTTTAAAAGATTATCAAATAAGCCTATCCCGGGAGTCAAAATAAAAATTGAATATCATATCATAAACTTAAATTAGTATCCGAGTAGCTACATACCTGGCTCCTTCGTATCCATCGACTTTTCCATGCGTTGAAAATCCATTTTCATTCTACACAAAATACAAAATAAATTATTATCAATTCCACTTCAAAAGATGATAACAATTTATAAAACTATATAAAACTGTATATATATATATATATATATATATTTATATATATACTCGGGTATGGGGACACAAATTTTTGAAAGTGTACACCGTTGATAGGATTGAAGAATTTTAAACAAAAAAGTAAAGAAAGAAAATTAGGGATACCATAATTAATTATATCTATTGACAATGTGTAAAGTACCACCCATGGAAGCCACTATTTAATAAAAAAAAATGCATAGTTCACAAACACCATCCGTACAAACTATATAACAAATATGTGGATTCTAAGCAGTCTACATGGAGCCTACTGTTTGATGTTGCTTTACTACATTCAAAGATGTAAGCCTTTTATTTGACTGTCCCTTTAATCCTGCCAAGTCAGGGTGAGATTGAGTAAGCTTAAGCCAGTCCACTTGGCTATACCCCTTCTCGAATGGAACCTTTGATCGAGGTGTAGGTTTCTTTACAGGAGCCTTTTAAGCCTCTGAAGCCTTAACTGAAGCTTGCTTGTTTGGGGCACTGGGTTGTTTTGATGCATAAATGACTTTAAAGGTCAAAGGATATTGCTTTCGTACCTCTGGCTCTCATGCTGAAGTCGTTGATTTAGCCTACTTAATTGGGCACTTAGTTGCTCAGAGGTGCTCCTGCCACATCCACCTAAAGATTTAATCTCACACTCAGGACATATAATAGAAGACTTTTTGTTACTCTCCTGTAATTTCATCATGCGGTTAACGTCGGGTAATGGAAGATACTGATATAATATGGGAAACAATCAGAAAATAGTTGCATAGACCCCTCGCCACGCACCGCACCTACCCCCAAATCTAGGGACTTCTTAGTGTCAAATGTAGTGACTCGTTTTTTTTTCAACAAAATAAATAGTTGAAAGGAGTTTGCATTAAAATAGTTCAAGGGAATTTATTACAAAAACTGCATAATTTGAGATATTTTTTTTTTTTTTTGGGGGGGGGGGGGGGTTATTTCGCACTTTAAAAAAGGACTCAAAGAGGGGTGGCTTTTTCTAGATCATTATAGTTAGAACACAGACATAATTATATATATAGTTCAAAGAAATGACCCACATAAATTAAGCAGGATTTAAAACACACCTTACAATTGTGTTGGAGCTCTTGATAATGTGCCTCTGCCTATTTGTTATAAGCAAATACCTTTGTATTCATCATGCCTTCATAATGAATATTCTCCTGTGTAAGAGCATGGCTTCATATTTTTAGTAATTTAATAAAAAGATGGCGAATGCATCATAGTAGTAACAGCCATGAGCACGCTTAAAGGAGAGAAATATTGTAACATTTAGAAAAAGAGAAGAGTAGGGGAGGGAACCGTTTCTGCAGAACGTCGACTTCAATCAACGTGAGGTCACGGTATGCTTCCTCAAGTCTTACCTTATATTTGGCGAAAACTATATATATATAACTGTTATATATATATACAGTTATACATTTATATATATATATATATATATATATATATATATATACAGTTATATACATAACAGTAAATAACTGTACACATAACGGTTATGTATATAACTGTGTTATATATATACAGTTATGTATATATAACTATATATATATACAGTTATATTTATGTATATACAGATATATACATGACCGTAATGTATATAACATTTTATGTATATATATACAGTTATATACATTTATATATATATATATATATATATATATATATATATATATATATATATATATATATATATATATATATATATATATATATATATATATATATATGTATATATATACTAGCGGAATGCCCGTGCCTGAAGGCACGGAGAAAATTTTCCAAAGTATTAAAATGTACATTATTTAACTCAAAAAGTTTTTTTATAACACAAATAATTGTTAACAATTTAAACAATTTATGCAGAGTTTCCTCTGTTTATAGGACTATCCGCCCTTTTTAAAATATAAAAAATCAACCAACAACAAAACTAATTGTCCGTAACAACAATGCTAATAGTACATGATTGTGTCATGGGAACGCATGAAATTTTATCGAGTAATCGGCCATACCCAATGCAGATTCATCAAAGGAAAAATAAAATTAGAAAGATAAAAAAGTATAGCCGCAAACATCCACAGTATATCACTATGACTTAAAATACAACCCTATTTACAAATTCAAATTGATGTTATATAAGACTTCAATATTAAGAAATTTATTCATGATAAATAATGTTCACCACACAAAAAATTAAAATATTATGATCATAAAATTCAAAAAAAATATTGACAATTACAATTCACGTTGTGTGTAGGAATTGTGCAAGTATTCATCATAAAGATAGCACTTTATATCATTAATGATTGGAGAGTAGAGATGTAAAAGGTTTTGGGGATTCCCAAATCTGAATTTGTTGACTGTATTGCATACATTTGTAATAGTTATAATTCTCACCTTGGATAAACAAAGTTCCCCCTCGATTTATTAAAGTCCCACCTTTTGTTGATCTCCATGTCTTTGAAAACACGTGAATAAAAAACAGTGACACTCTCATGTATCAATGAGGGAAGTAAATGGATAAACAAAATAAAACAAATAAATTAAAAGGGAAGCTTAATGAACTAACAGAGAAAAATGATGCAATATTTAACCTAAAAACCAATGAATTAAGTACTCATGAGATTTAGTACTGGACATATAAAAAATCTTTTTGTTATATGATCGAACAACTTTGTTGCACACTGTCCACCACCCAATATATCATACATGCAGATGCCACACAGTATATCATATTTGCAATATATAAAGAAGAAAAAATGAAATAAATTTCAGGAAAAATAAAGGGAGAAGTGATTTTAACATTTGAAGTTCACTTCCTGTACAATCTTAAGCCACTAACACACTTTTTGACATCTAGAGAGATGCCATGTTGGGTAGTGAAGACATGAATTTTGTGTCCTCCCAACATCATATATGGAAAAAGCAAACAGAGGATGATACACTAACACCGATCATCAAATAAAAAATTGGGAAGCAAACAGAGCATCTCAATTTAAATCCACGTACCTATAATATAAAAGATAAAAAAATATACTTAAGGTGGGGCCTAAAACATTTAAAAACTAACAAAAATAACAAATGTACGTTCATCGTGGTTACAACTAAAACATAAAAAAGAAAGGGCGGAGTCCACCAAAACATTACACGACACAACTGTGAACTAACACAAACATCACAACAAACGACCCTCACCATCACATGTAAATAAGCGATATGACTAAAAATAAAATTAAACTAATATTCTTGAATTATGCGCACAACAAAAGAATAAAAATGAAGACTATGCCTTTGTCAGTAAGAAAAGTAATAGAAGTTCGAAGAATGTGTAAGAAAAGTAACAGAAGTTGAAAGAATGTACCAAAGCACAATCAAGACATCTAACTGACATACATTAGTTTTTATTTAGTTTTTTTATATCATCGATAGAGTAATGGGAAAAGACAAAAACTAACATAATATATATCAATACAGTAATGGGAAAGGATAAAAATTAACTTTATATATATCCATACATCAATCAAATTCAAGTGTCAGGTCTGTGAAGTCTCACAATAGCATAAATGATCCCTTATAAAACTATAAGCATACCTATTTGCATGAAAAAAATAGAAACTTAATTGTACTACCTATCTGAATGTCCCCTTTTAGTTCTTAGACGTCCGTGGTTAGCATGCCCATGTTGAAGGGGTTTCTTCACCTTTTACAGAAGATGGAAAAAATAAATATAAACATAATGATGATGGGGAGAGCCAACATTGCAGAGGGGGAAAAACAAAAATCCATAGTTGCTAAAGGTCTTGTAAGCTCACTCTTGTCGTAAGCATGTATACCTCCTTTGTGTAGCGCTTAAAAGTACACTATAATTTGTCATAATGAGGTTGATCCATTAGGAACTCAACATTAACCCTCACTTCTCTCCCTCCATCCACCATTGCAGTGTGTCCGCTCAACATTTCCACATCTCCATATGAATAATATATTATTCCACATGCACCTTTCAAAACTCACATACAATATAATCGTATCAATAACAGTTAATCAAAGGATGAAATGTTTATGGTACTATACACATATTAGTCGTAACGTACCATGCTATCCAGTCAATAATCATTGGGGCCAAACTCCTTGGAGACCTTTGATCAGCCCATTCTGCAATGACTCCGTCATAATCAAGCTCCAATAATATCTTCTTATTCTTTTTCAAATATCCCACTTCATATTTTTTACTCTCCTTCACAATTTTATTTCTGGCTTAGACTTTATAATCTTCCTCGTAATTTGGACCAAAATTATAACCAAAGTTTAGTTCAATGGTTCTCGTGACATGTCCATTTCTATACGAAGTCAATTTTCCTCTTGTTGTTGTTCAACCTTCATTGAAGACCCTTCCATAAATAAGTCATTATTTCTAGAATCTATTTGACCCAAACCCACCTTATCAAATGATTCTTCATCAAGACCCTTACCAAGTAAGGTAGTAAGGTCTCCACATCAGCTGCAAAATCTACAAAATCCATATCAAATGGAAGAAACTCATGTAAACAATTAACATTATGATCACCTAAACCATCCGACATAGTTTTGGACAATTGAATTTGATCATCCTTCCCTTCATTCTCAGTTGTTGTGCTTAAAATAAAATAAAACAAAAGTAAGTCATAAAATATTATTCACGAATCCACAAAGTTAAGTTCCCAATGGATCAACATGCCTAAAAATGTTACAATGCAAACAAAGAACACTGAGAGAAAAAAGTAAATAAAGTGAAGAAAAATATTAATAGATATGGCTGCTGAAAAGATAAGTACTCGACTGTTATAAAGAACAAATTATTAAGACTATTAGTTTTCTTCATCTCACTCACACACCTTCCTAATCAGCCCCTGCGAAAAACATAGGCATCTGATAACAAAAGAAAACTAAGGATATTCTAACTACTCAAATACGAAAGAAACCACAATACCAACAAAAAGAAAATTCCAACTAACCAACATTCATTCTTAATAACATAAAAACTATGAAATAGAAATTAAATAGGAAACCCTTGTGATTAATAGGACTACCATGTTCCAACTACCCTACATTTATTCTTAATAACACTGCCCTCTTCATACAAAACGCCTACGATTAAACTTGCATATGTTAGTGAAGTCCAAGTCTTTTTTGTTTTAGGTTGCAGTTCCGCACTTAACCAAATCTAACAATGTCAACCAAATCTAACAACGTAGTTTTTGACATGAAGTGTTGACTTCCATCTCCAATTCAACAATTGTCGTGTTCTTCTCTTCAATCTCAATATTTTTCAGATACTCAACATTTGTAAAAATTTGCTCCAAATCTTCTAAGTTCTGGCCCTTCTTTTTAAATATCTTTGAAAGGAGCTATTTTTCTTGCTCAAATCCTTCTTCTGCAGACCGTGCCAGAAATGCACCCTCAATTTCTCTTGTAGCACATTGTTGCTTCAAATAAACAAATATATTCTTACAAATACTTGCTACACAACATTTGCCCTTTCAATATGTTATATGACTCTATATTTCTACAAATAAAAAAATTTAAAATTGTATAAAAAATAGATTAGATTGATAAAAAAACAGAGCAATTCCCTTGAAACAAATATGTATCAAACAATGGCTATATTGAAGAACCAGGTAGCTGCTCCATAAAGCGTCTATTTATAAAAATTGTGCAAGCATAGAATTTAAAACGATATTAACATTTTCAAATAACAAATACATAAGAAGAATCAAAATCAATGTAGTGTATGAGTTTAACATCTCGAAATTGGAATCAACAGATCTTCTCCTTTCTTAGTCGTATCAATAAATAATTAGTATGATTGGTGTACAATTTAAACATGTCTACCAATTTGACAGCAAGGTGTATCTCAAAATAGGGGCAAATTATAGCAATCTACAGCATTGTGAGATAGACTATTGTCTCACAACGTGTATATTGAAGATAACGAATTGGATCTTCAATATAAGAAATTATCTCGCTATTGTGAGATACGTTATTATCTAAAACTAATTAAATTCAAAATATAAGAACATAATGCATAATCACTTCTAAGTACCAACATTCTGTACTAACATTTTCATAATGCAATATTAATATAGTAAACCCGATACGACAATTCAAACATTTCATCCAACATTTATTGTTCATAGTATAAAGGCCTATATCAGTTGTTATATATCAAATCTAATATTTTGATACAGAAAAACTATTTTGAACAAAAAAAAACTCTAAGCAAATGATGCATTGCACGTACACACTACAAAAGTACATACATACACTACACCACATTATTTAAAACTAAAAGAAGTCTAAACCATATGCACCAAATTGAATGAACTGACATAGGTTTTGCTTTCTGAATAATTGTAAAAATTGAGCTTATTATAATTAATGTGGTGGATAACAAAGAAACACAAAACATACCCAAATAATCAAAGAGTACATTAACAATATTACTCTTTCATTTGGATTACACCTGATGGAATACTTTAATGAACATGATGAAGCAACTATTTAGCAACCAAATATATTGATACGGTCATCCTTTAATAAATGAAGTGGTGACATTTTTTTACCAAAAATGGGGAAACCCAAAAAACCTATGGTTACAAATAGAAAATAAATTTGTTCATTTTACATAATAATGAATAAACATTTCAAATCACGTATTCCCTCTTTGAACTATCACACTAAACATATGCCAACCACCATAACCACCTCCCATGGACATCCCATACATCCCCACTATTTTAGTAGTTACATATTAAAAATGTTTCCAATTTCATGTGAAAAAGGTTAAAATAAATACTAAGGTGATGCTAAAGTTTTCAACAAAGGGGCTGAACCAAAAACAATATTTTCCATTTATTGACCTCTAAAAAGAAAACTCGAGGAAGTAAGTGAAAGATGAATCATAAATTAAATCCATTATTAACTAAATAGAATTATATTAATAAAAACAAAACAATGTAGTACCATTAATATCATGATAAACAATACTACCTTTCGGGTGTTAGAAGTTGAGGCGGAGGAGTCCGAGCAAGGGTCGTGGATGCATAGTTCATTTTTTTGAGTTAGATAAAGCTCACAAAATATTGAACTACCTAAATGACAATATGCAAGTATTTTTTAGCTTCAGTCAACATCAAATTGGAAACAATACGAAAAATTAATAATTGGAAAAGGTAAGTACCAAAACAAATAAGAGAATTGAATAACGTAAACCCCAAGTACACCCAAAGCATTATACCTTAATCAAGCAATAGTAGTGCATTTCAAGGAAACAATAAATTTAAGATGAACATTTGCAAGTCCCCAAACTGCGCAATCTTGAAGCTTAACCATTGTTGAAATCCTCAACAAAGCTACATCCAATTTAGGATTTCTATCTAGTGAGAAAGGTTAGTAATCTATTTGGTAAGAACATAATAAGCATGATCATATATACAAACTCAAAAATAGAATCAAGAAAGTTTAATTGGAAAAACATGTGAACAAGGAAACATCATTTCGATTTGGCGATTACTTCCAGCACACCTCCTTTTGCTGCACATGAGACCTGCATATATTAAAAAATAAAATCCTCTATAAGGTACTCATACTAAACCAACAAAAAAGCCCATGAAGTTCTCCTCCAAAAAAACATACCATAGAAAAAACTATTAAGCACATATCATCACCCATGTAACTATAAGAATTGGACTTATAACTAAAATATATAAATAGATCTTGATTTGGAAAAGAAAATATAAACAAAAAAACAATTAGATCGCAAAAATAATCTATTAGGTCTTGATCAGGTCTGGTCTTGTGCTTCTTCTTAGGTTTCTAAAGCTGACAGAAATTATGCAATTGTATTAGAATCAATCAAGTAAACAAATAAATAAAATGGGATAAAATGAACAGATTTAGAACAAACTTATGTAAGTCATTATCCAAGATCTACATACTCTCAGATTAAACATATAAGAAATAAAAGAATATATCTAATACCTGATATAGAACAAAAAAAAAACTAAACATTGAGACCTTTGATTTAGATCTGCAAAACCTAAATCGAAAGAACAATAAAATGAGGAAAACACGTCTTAATGTGAAATCAGAACCCTAATATTAAATCAAAACCCTAATCTAAGGAATAACAACAAATCAGACCTTAAAGTTAAATACATTTCTTACTGCATTGATTTGGTCGCAAGAACAGGCCGAAGAATGACTGTTTGATGCAAGAGCAGATTCTAGGGGCCTCGCTGTGTGGAGGGCGAAAACGGGTGGAGGGGTTGCTTCGTATGGTATTATCCTCTAGAGAGAAGAGGGAGGATAAAGATGTGTGAGAGAAGTAGAGTATGATAGGGTTTGGGGGAAGAATTGATTGAGGAGAGTTTCCAAAAATACCCTTAATTTCTAACCATTGGATCCCACTTTTTAAGAATCAATACTAGCCCCTAATTCAGTTATCAACTTATAGAATAGTGTCAAACATTCTACTCCTTAGTATATATATATATATATATATATATATATATATATATATATATATATAACAATTAGTGAATAAAATTCCTTAGCAAAGCAAAACAATAAAGCAAGTACAAAGTGAAGATTGAAAAATAACACATTTACACTAAAAAAAATACCTCTTTATTGAAGGTAAAAAGGGAAATTAAAACAAAGTGGCCCCCAACCGATAAATTATTTACAAAAAAAAAGATGTGATAAAAAGACCTTCAAGGCTTGAGTAGTTGGGGGTTTGCATGGGTTGTACTTGTTAGAGGTTGATGCTTTATTTTCGTTTTATTGCTTGAACTTAAATCTTCTTTGAAATTTGAACTTTTTAGTTGCCAATTGTATTGGCTCACTATATCAAAGTTCAATAGAATTGTTGAGGACCAAAGTTATCCTTCGGTCCCTTTGAGGCCTTGGTTATTGTTAGTAACCTTTTAATCGTGGGTTGTGACCTGAGCCCAAGACGAGGATGGTCCAAAAATATGTGGGAGTTCCTGAGGATCCTAAAATATTTTTGGGGACCACTCTGGAGGATGGTCCCTATGATTCGATTTATCATAAGAGGAAGGTCGTATCAGTATTTTTTACTGGGGTTATTGAGTCCTATCAAGACGAGGATGACCAGGTCAAAGGTGGGGTTGATCTTTCAAAGATTGCAGGGGCCTCTCCTTTAGTTGATGAGCCCATTTTTCTTTTTGATTTTTCTCCTTTTAAGTAGCCTAGACCTTTTTCTTTTTACAGTCTTTATTATTTCTTTAATGATTGATTTGACCTCTGTTTGATTCAGTAGATGAACAGGAGAAAGGAAGAATTTTTGTTGAGGGCATGATTAGTAGAAAGAGGACAAGGACGACTAAGCATTTGAGCTTTGGTACCCTAGTGGACATTCTAATACTCAGGTTTATACTAGCGGAGGCATCCAACCTAGGGTCTGGCCTTATTGGAAGCTCGGGTCTGGAACTTGATAAAACCATACCCCTATTGCAAGTAGAATTGGGGGTAGGAGGGACTGCTGGGGTAACCCAAGAAGGTACTTCTATTCCAACGGACTTACAGTCCTTTTTCTTAAAGGATAAAGTTATGGGGAACATGGTAACCCTCATTTGGAGGGGAATTTTCAAGGGGAAACTGAGGTTCCCATTAGGTTAGAGGGCATAGACCCGCATCCTCGGTAGTGGAAGACCTACATATTCTGGAGAAGGCAAATAGCTCTGAAAATATCCACCTTAAAGTCTAGAGGTACCCCTGCCAATTTTGAGGAACTAGTTCACTTAATGGGAAAGGTACTTGCATATTTTCCTGACTCCTTACTTAGCTTTCATCCTGTTTCTTATCCACTTATCTTTTTCTCTTATAAGCTCATCACTTTATGGAGGATCTCTTGGTTGATTATCTTAATGGTAATAGATCGTGGAAAAGGAAAATGAGATGGCTAGTAGTTAAGATCTCACTCGGCAGCACTTGGACCAGATTATCAATGGTTAGAATCTATGAATAATGGCTCTTAAGAGACAGAGAGGGACACTTTTAAGGCTCGGTTTTCCTTTTGGAATAAGAAAGGCTCTCTAATGAGAAGACTCTCAAAGACTGTGCCTATTAACTGGTTGTTGCTCAGAAGTTTTCAGCTAAGTTTAAAGAGTTACACGCCCTTGACCATGCTGAGTATGTGGTGACAGCAAAGGCCCATTAAGGATGGAAGATTGAGTTCCAGATATTTTAAGGTAGACTCCTTCGACTAGAAGATAGGGTGGAACTCTCTAGGGAAATAGTAAAAGACTTGTTAACTGAGAAGACAAAGTTGACCTCTTTAGGTCACGATATTTAAATGAACTATGCTAAGGTCCTGGATAAATACAAAGAGCTTCAAGGTTTTCAAAAGATACATATTTCACAACTTCACTACTGGCTTTAAAGCTTAAAAGGCCAATGTCCAAGTGATATTTCGTGACTCTTACCGAACCGTTTTGTGTTTGATTTACGTTTTTACCCTTCAAGGGCTTGTTTTTATGCTTAAGTCTAATTTTTTTCAAATTTACGCCATACACTCAAATCAGGATCCCCGTGACTACGCGGCCGGTTCCTACAAGTCACATTGGTCCCATGAGAGGTGTTCGTGACTCTTACGGGACCATTTTGTGGATGTTTTACATTTTCGTACTTCGATCGCAAGTTTTTATGCTTAAGTCTAATTTTTCACAAATTTACATTGTACACTCAAAACGGGAGCCCCGTGACTACGCGGTCGGTTTCTACAAGTCACATTGGTCCCGTGCGAGGTGTTCGTGACTCTTACTAGACCGTTTTGTGGCTGTTTTATGTTTTCACCATTCGATGGCATGTTTTTATGCTTAAGTCGAATTTTTAGCAAATTTACGTCGTACACTCAAATCGGGAGCCCAGGGACAACTCGACCGGTTCCTACAAGTCACATTGGTACCGTGCGAGGTGCTCATGACTCTTACAGGACCCTTTTGTGTCTATTTTACATTTTCACCCTTCGATGGCATTTTTTTATGCTTAAGTCTAACGTTTTACAAATTTACGTCGTACACTCAAACCTGGAGCCCCGTGACAACACAGTCGATTCCTACGAGTCAAATTGGTCCCGTGAGATGCGTTCGAGACTCTTATGGGACCGTTTTGTGGTTGTTTTATGTTTTCACCCTTCGATGGCAAGTTTTTATGCTTAAGTCTATTTTTTTGTAAATTTACATCGTACACTCAAACCGGGATCCCCGTGACTACGCGATCGGTTCCTACTAGTCACATTGGTCCCATGCGAGGTGTTCGTAACTCTTATGGGACCATTTTGTCGCTGTTTTATGTTTTCACCCTTCAATGGCAAGCTTTTATGCTTAAGTCTATTTTTTTGCAAATATTCGTCGTACACTCTAATCGGGAGCCCCGTGACTACGCGATCGGTTCCTACGAGTCACATTGGTCTCGTGAGAGGTGTTCGTGACTCTTACGGGACCGTTTTGTGGATGTCTTACATTTTCGCACTTTGATGGCAAGTTTTTATACTTAAGTCTAATTTTTTGCAAATTTACATTGTACACTCAAACCGGGAGCCCCATGACTACGCGGTCGCTTCCTACGAGTCACATTGGTCCCGTGCGAGGTGTTCGTGACTCTTATCGAACCGTTTTGTCACTGTTTTATGTTTTCACCCTTCGATGGCATGTTTTTATGCTTAGGTCTAATTTTTTGGAAACTTACGTCGTACACTCAAACCGGGAGTGCCGTGACTACGTGGCCAGTTCCTACAAGTTACATCGATCCCGTGCGAGGTATTTGTGACTCTTACGGGACCGTTTTATTGTTGTTTTTACATTTTCACCCTATAAAAGTATTTTTTTATGTCTAAGTCTAACGTTTGACAAATTTTTGTCGTATGCTCAAAGCAGGAGTGCCTTGACAACGCGGTCGGTTCCTACGAGTCACATTGGTCCCGTTCGAGGTGTTCGTGACTCTTACGGGACCGTTTTGTGTTTGTTTTTTGTTTTCACCCTTCGATGGCATGTTTTTATGCTTAAGTCTAATTTTTTGTCAAATTTACGTCGTACACTCAAACCGGAAGGCCCGTGACTACACGATCGGTTCCAACGAGTCACATTGGCCTCGTGCGAGGTGTTCGTGATTCTTACCGGACCGTTTTTTGTCTGTTTTATGATTTCACCGTTCAATGGCATGTTTTAATGCTTAAATCAAATTTTTTGCAAATTTACATCATACACTCAAATCGGAAGCCTTGTGACTATGCGGTCGATTTCTACGAGTCATATTGGTCCCGTGCGAGGTGCTCGTGACTCTTACGGGACCGTTTTGTGTTTGTTTTGCATTTTCACCCTTCGATGGCATGTTTTTATGCTTAAGTCTAACTTTTCATAGGTTTACATCGTACACTCAAACCGGGAACCCCGTGACCTGGCGATCGGTTCCTACGAGTCACATTCGTCCCGTGAGAGGTGTTCGTGACTCTTGCGGAACTATTTTGTGGTTGTTTTACATTTTTGCCCTTCAATGGAAATTTTTATGCTTAAGTCTATTTTGTTTGCAAATTTACATCGTACACTCAAACCGGGAGCCCCGTGACTATGTGGTCGATTCCTACGAATCACATTGTCCCCTGCAAGGGGTTCGTGACTCTTACCGGACCATTTTGTGGTTGTTTTACATTTTCATCCTTCGATGGCATGTTTTAATGCTTAAGTCTAATTTTTTGCAAATTTACGTCATACACTCTAATCGAGAGCCCCGTGACTACGCGGTCGGTTCCGACGAGTCACATTGGTCCCGTGCGAGGTGTTCGTAACTCGTACGGGACTATTTTGTGTTTGTTTTACGTCTTCACCCTTCGATTGCATGTTTTTATGCTTAAGTCTAATTTTTTTGCAAATTTACGTCTGTAGAGGGGGCTTGAATGTAATCTTGAGATTAAGGACAAATCCCTAATTGGCAACAGTGTTTGAGATTAAGCAAGCGTGACAGCTCAAGCGTGGCAACTCAACGGGGCAGCTTGGCATGGCAATTAATATTTTAGCTTGTTATATTAGTCATGTTGTCTTTTTATTTTTGTTGACTGTAAGCTATAACGGTTGTAATGACATAATGATAATAATAAATGAGTTTGTGTGAGGTCAAATGGTACTTGCGAGAGACCAGGCTTGGCAGGGCCTGGGAGAACTTTCATGCTCTATCGAATGACCTCACCGTGGGAACTTTAGAGGGACTTAGCTTGGAGGATTTATAAGTGAGGCACCATTGGGGCTCGTCCTGACCATCTTAGATACACCTGGTAAAATACCGAAGGACCTTAACCGTGGAACCTCGGGCAGAGCAGCTTGGAGTTCCATCGGGCGTTAGGCTGTGAACCAAACAATCCTCTACTTAATGTCACATCTACTGTAGGTGATGTCACTAGCCAGCTAAACAATGTCAGACATGCACTTGAGTAAACCACCGTGGTATTTGGGGTTGTCATGCAGTTGGTGAGCCACTTCTGCGACAACAACCCCCTCCCCTGAGATACAGTGGTCTGGCAAAAGACATGTCTTGACATTTAATGTTTATGACGTGGAGACAACTAGTGCATCAGTCATTTAATGTTGTGACATAAACTATGAGGGATGTCTTTCATAGTTTTAATGACTGAGTTGCCTCGGGGATGGTATGGGGGGGTATTTAAGGACCCCAACCACCCCTGAGGAGAGATATGATCTTTTTAGAGAACTCTAGAGTTATTACTAGAGATACACATCAGAGAGAGAGTTATTGCAAACCAGAGGGTTTATCCACTCACCATTGTTATTTATTGCGAAGCTTTCAATACTTGACAGAGATTCTTGAGGGTGTATGGTTTGTTTCTACCTGCCTAACAAGGTGTATTTAGGGTGCTTACTCCTCTCTCCCTCTACCTAAGTTACTTCTAAAAGTTCATTACTATCTCCTGAGTTATACACGAGAGACTTGTGAGTTTAAACTGAGTTCATCTTCATTGGGTTTGCGTTTGTATGTTCTATCATTAATCCAAGGTCCTGGGCTAATTAACTTATCATTTCCATACTCAAAAGGGGTTACGCCTCCATCTATAATCTAAAGTACCCTCTTACATTAGGCGACTCTGCTGGGGAGGCATTCTTCTAAGCAAGGAGTATGGCGCAAGATAACGTTAATCGAAGTCTCAACTTTGATGACATTCAACATAGTGAAGAGAAAGCAACAAGAGAACTGGAGGCCCTAAGGGATGGGGCTCCTTGAATAGAAGTGCCTCCAGTTCAGACAGCAACAGGCGCTCCAGGGGTAACGCAAGCTTCCACGAGTGCTGGGCTGGGACATGCTCAAGTGGCCCTCCTGATGAGTAAGTTTTTTGAGTTTTTATAGACTCGTGTAGCTTCAATGGTGCTGGAAGGATTCGAAGTCAATTCCTTCCTCACACCAGGAGCAGCCCCAACGGCCCCACCAGGTGCAGGTACAACAGGAACAACCCTGTCAAGCATACCCTCCATCGTGAATCCGGCGGTGGGAACCTCTGGAGTATCAATGGCGCCAGCAGTAACGATGGCTCCAGCTGTAACCGGCATTCTGCCTGTAACCCCATTGGTCGTTGCCCCAATGCCCATGGAAGAAATGAGAAGGGAGATGCAAAAGGACATGCTGAAGTTCATGCAGGCTTCCTCGCAATCTGTGAGCGAGGTAGCTTTGGTCTACGACGACTTTCGAACACCTTACCCTTAGGAATACAACGACGAGCCTTATCCAAAGGATTATGTTCCTCTAATCTTTGAAAAATACACAGGAAAGGGGGGAAATCCGAAGGAGCATATAAAACATTTTATCGAACACTTGGGGGCGCATTACAAAAATAAAAAGCTCAGGTTGAGGGAGTTCTCCAAATCCCTAACCGATAAAGCATATACTTCGTACTCCCACTTGGCCCCCAAGAGTGTTTCTACGTTGGAAAAGATGCATGTGTTGTTCGTCCAGAAGTTATTTCTGGCAGAGGATGAGTTTACTCTGACCCAATTAGGGAGAGAGAGACAACGACCGGGAGAAGAAGTGGTGGCGTACGTTCGAAGGTTCAGGGAAAGGTCCCTCGATGTAAGAGAGGAGGCCAAGGATTCTAAACTATTACAGATTTGTGCGGAAGGGTTGCTCCCTGAGTACGTATGCCACCTGATCAACGAGACGCACGAGGGAACTTTTTTAGCGTTCCTAAAATCCACAAGGAACATCTCACTGGTTGTACGACCAAACCCGGTGGTGGTACCTATGATGTTCAAGCAGCCGATGCAACCTGGGGGAGGAAGGCCTCAGCCTCCACGAGTGGGGTACACCGAAGGAACGGATGGGGGCAAGGCACCGAAGAAGGACAACAAGCAAAAGTTTGGAAGGGACAGAGAAGACCCGCCACCGTTGCCTTGTACGATAAAAGAGGCTGTGAGTTGTTATAACGCAATGGTCCAAGGTGGAACGGTTTATGAACCAAAGGGGGTTCCAGCGAAAGAACCCGATGCTGCGACGAAGGAGGATCCCAAATACTACCAGGTTCTTCGAAAGATCCAGCATCCAACCGAGAGCTGCTTCACACTGCGAAGAATCATTGACCAGTACATGAAGGTGGGGACATTGCAAATCCCCCCGCAGAACATTAACAACAACCCACTTACAGCGTACGGGGCCAATCTGGTGATGGCCTATGATGAGGAGGCAGAAAGAGAAGGAGGAGGGTTAATGATGAAGCAGAAGGAGCTCGAAGAAGCTCTGGAACATTGCACCACGGGAATGGCTAACATAGTTTTAGCCTACGATGAAGCAAGCGCTAAAGACGTGGAAGACTTATACAACGTTGAAGGTGAGGGAACAGACCTGGTCATAGAGTATAGTGCAGTTTCAAAATATCCAAAGTTCACTTGGTTCTTCGATTAAGTGGGGATCCCGAAAGAGAGCAGAATGGAGATAACTCAGGCGATTTTGGACATTGCAAGGAGGAACGCAATCCCCTCGCTAAGGTGGAGGGGACCCATAGCTAGGCTGGTGAAGAAGTTTTTGTCAGAAGTAACCTTCAGCGATGTAGATAGAGCTGTAAGGTTCCCTCATAATAGGCCTCTGTATGTAACCGCTAGCGTTAACGGGGTTAGCTTTGCAAGGACTCTTATGGATGGGGTGCTTCCATCAATATTATGCCGATCAACTTCTTCCACGCGGCTAATATTCTGGAAGAAAGGTTGGTTCCCATGCCTTTGGTAATTTCGGGGTATGACAACCATTCTAGTAAGTCCATCGGGTATGTGAATGTTGGGATTGTGATGGGAAATATGAGTTCCCACATCAAGTTCCATGTAATAGAAAGTGAAACTTCCTATCATTTACTAATAGGGAGAGTGTGGATGCACAACCAAGGGTTAGTCCCTTCAACCTATCATCGATGCGCTAAGGCAAATATCAAGGGAACAAAAGTGACCATTAGGGCTACGAAGAGGCATTTCGCTATCGAAGCACACTTGGTGGATGCGGCATTTTATACAGAGCTGGAGGAGGATGTGCGGGTCCTGACAAGGAGAATGGAGGGAGCATGGGTTCCCTCGATTAGAGAGAGAATGGGGCCCTTGAACGAGCAAAGTAAAGAGGGTGCAAGTAGCGAAGGGGTGAGGGCCGAAGAAGCCCATCAGGTGATCCCTCGACCCTAAAATATCTCGAAGCAACTCAAAGACAGGATGAGGCTTAGAAAAGACCCGGTAGAGCATGAGGTCCAACGGCAAAGCGTGTTGAGTCGCTTTTCAGGGAAAAGAGTCGATGAGGGTTCCAGAGAGAAGAAGAGGAAGGCCGTGGCAACAGCTACCAGCAGGCAATGCAAGAAAATTATCACTGAAGAGGGAAAAGTGGTGTACAGCTTATAATGGTGTGAACGGGCGGCCGAAGAGACTAAGGATGAGATTGACCCAATATATGAGTGTTTCTTGGTGGATCAACAGGGGCAGTGTATGGTGATAGACAACTCCAATATACAAGAGTTCGTAGAAGATGTCGCCGAAGAACCAGACTATATGGAAGATCAACCGAAGCCCCAGGCACAAGAGTTGGAGCAGCTGAACCTAGCAAGAGAAGGGGAAGATCCAAGGCCTATCTTTATCTAAAAAGATCTCGATAAGAAGAAACGAGAAGCCTTGGTTGAGTTGATTCGAGAATTTATAGACGTCTTCGCATGGAGATACACTGAAATGGAAGGGCTGGATGAGGAATTGAGCTGCCACAAACTAAACGTGATGCCTTCAGCTATTCCCGTGAAGCAGGCAACGAGGACTTACAAACCTGAACTAGACTTGAAGATTAAGGAAGAGGTCCAACGTTTATTGGCAGCAGGATTCATCAAGCCAATACAACATCCCCTTTGGCTATCTAGCATTGTGCCAGTGGGGAAGAAAGACAAAAACCAAAAAAGGATCTGTGTGGACTTCAGAGATTTGAATAGGGCTTACCCTAAGGATGAGTTTCCCTTACCCTCCATCGACAGTTTGATAGACGCCACAGCTGGTCATGAGATGTATAGCTTCATGGATGGGTACGTAGGGTACAACCAGATCAAGATGGACCCCACAGACGCAGAGAAAATGGCATTCAGAACTCCGTTGGGCAACTTCATGTACAAAGTGCTGTCGTTCGGACTCAAGAACGTTGGGGCTACTTACTAGAGGACAATGATGGCCATTTTTCATGACTTTTTCCACAAATTTGTAGAGTACTACGTGGACGACTTGGTCATCAAATCGAAGAAGGAGGAGTCCCATCTGAATGATTTAAGGAAGGTGTTTACTCGGTGCAGGAGGTATAAATCGAGGATGAACCCGTTAAAGTGTATCTTCGGAGTAACGAGCGGGAAGTTTTTAGGCTTCGTGGTTGATCGACAAAGAGTGCAGATGGACCAGGATAAACAGCAGGCGATCTGGCAGATGCCATGTCCAAGAACGGCGAAGGAGCTGAAGAGTTTTCTCGGTAAAGTCTCCTACCTTATAAGATTTGTGCTTGGATTGACCGAAATAACACACCCAATGATGCAGCTATTATGAAAGAACACGAAATTTAGGTGGGAGGAGGTTCACCAGGAGTCTCTTGTTGGGCTGAAGAAACTGCTCGCTTCACCACAAATCATAGTTCCTCCCCAGACAGGAGTACCGTTGCAGCTATACCTTACGTCTACCACGAGGTCCGTTAGAGCTCTACTGGCATAAGAAGTGGACGGGTAAGAACGGCCGGTTTACTACCTCAGCAGAATCATACATGGGCCAGAGATTAGATATAGTAGCCTAGAAAGGTATTATTTAGACTTAGTCTTTGTAGCATAAAAACTTAGACATTATATGCTGTCTTTTACAATACATATTAGAACTAGATGTGATCCTATTAAGTATTTGTTGGCAAGGACTATATTGATTGGCAGGGCAGCCAGATGGTTCCTCATCCTCTCAGAATATGACTTGAAGTGTGTGGTTCCTCGTGCGATCAAGAGCCAGGCGTATGGCGATATATTAGAAATCTTTCCATCAGGAACGTTTGAACCTCCTAAAGAAGACTTTCCAGGAGATGACTTACAGGCTAATTATCCGGATACAACTGATGAGGAATGGACGATGCAGTTCGATGAATCTTCGGCAGAAAATAAGGGAGGAGCAGGGGTTATTCTTTTAAAAGGGATGGAGGAGATTTGCCTTTCCTACAAGCTAGATTTCCCTTGTTCCAATAACGAAGCAGATTACGAGGCGTTGGTACTGGGGCTGCTGGAGGCTCTTCGAAGGGGAATTCGTTCACTCTACATTAAGGGTGACTCAAACTTAGTGATTCAGCAAGTAAATGGAGAATATGCGTTGAAGCACATGAGCCTGGCACCGTACAGAACAATCATTCAGAGGATTCTTAACCAGTTCCATCGGACCAAGATCAGAAGACATCCCAGAACAATGAACCGCCATCCAGATGCCTATGCCACTATCGCCCAGAAAATGGTCATGAGGAACGATAAGACTATCGTTGTGATCCAATGAATGACAGCTCCTTCGGTGGTATAGTCAATACTACCGATGAAGGAGGATGCGGACTGGAGGGGAGAGATTAAGAAGCAACAGGAGTCTGGCGAAGGAGCTATGGGACTAAGAGAGTTAGCCCAATACTTTACGAACCTGGGAAATCTTTACTACAGAAATACTAGGGGATGGTTGTCAAGATGTATCAGCCCAGAGGAAGAAGATTGAAGGTTGAAGAAAATGCATGAGGAGCACTACGAAACGACTGAGATACCTCTATATAGGAGAATTCAAAGAGGGGTATTTCTGGCCTAGAATGAAGCAAGATACCGCAGAGCTGCAACGGAAGTGCGATAAGTGTCAGCTATTCTTTGAAGTAGCTGAGTGCCATTTCATTGAAACTCAAACGGACTAGAGACAACCCTATATCGACTTCATTCAGGATGGAGTTGTCCCAAGGGAGAAAATGGATGCGATGGGCCTGAGCCGAAGGGTTCTAAGGTTCTATGTTCAGGAGGGACAACTTTATCGAAAGGGGTACTTCAACAAGCCATTGCGTTGCATCACGAAGGAAGCAACTGAGGTCCTCAAATAAGGGCACGATCCAGCCCACATAGGAGGGGCCAAGTTGTATGATCAGCTGATGACGTTGGGTATTATTGGCTAACAATGGAGAAATACTCTGCTGAGTTTGTCTGAAAATGCAAAGCTTGCCAACTTTATGGGAATATGATCCATGCCCCATCGGTAGACTTACACTCTCTGGAAACACCCTATCCGTTTCACACTAGGGCGCTCGACCTGATAAGGGCAGTACATACTTCTTCAAGGGGAAAGATATGGATACTGGTAGCAACGAAATGTTTTACAAAATGGGCCGAAGCGATACCACTCAGAAGAGCAATGGATGGGGTGGTGAGCAACTTCATCAGAGAATACATCATTTGCCATTTTGGGATCCCAAAGGTTATTCTTTCAGATAACGGGACTCCCTTCATCAATTCAGAAGTAACAATGCTCACAGACAAGTACTCCATTGTTCATCACACTTTAATGGTAGCGTACCCAAAGGGAAATGTCAAGCCGAAGCGACTAACAAAACCTTGGTTAAAATTTTGGCCAAGATGATGGAGGACTTTCTAGGGTCGTGGGATGACAAGATACCAGTTGTATTGTGGGCCTATCGAACAACCAAGCGGAAACCCATAGGATACACTCCATTATCTCTTGTTTATGGGGCTGAGGTAATCCTTCCAGTGGAGTTAAAAGTTCCCTCTGCTCGATATGCCTTGCGAAGTAGCATGCTCCCTCAGAATAGACATGTGCAGTTGGAAGCGTTGGATGAACACAGAGATAATGCGATGAAACACTTTCAAATGTATACGAAACAACTCTCCAGGGCATACGATAACTTGGTAAGACCAAGGAAGTTCATGGAGGGAGACCTTGTTTTGAAAGCAGCAGTGAAGCACATTAGGGGGCTTCCTCAACCAAAGTTTGCAGTCAACTGGAAGGGACCTGAAGAGGATAGCCCCAGGTTTTTTAATTTACTTAAAATTAAAATATTAAAATATTATTTCCATTTTATATATATCAAGATGCGGAAGCGTAAAGAAGTGTGATGGTTCACAAACAAACGAATTACTAAATTTTAATTTCACTTAAACCAATTAATTAATTAGAGTCCTAGAATTTGCCTAAGTCATATTTATCAATATTACCAAATTATGCCAAACCAGTTTTAATCAATAGACTTGAATTAAATAAACTTTACCCAATATTTAATTATGCAGTGTGATAATTAAAACCAATTTTATCTTGAATTAGCCTAAGCATGAGTTCTAAGTGATTTGGCAAAAGATAAAATAAATAATTAATCCACTACGCCGCGATGTACAAGGAAAAACCCACAATGTGAAACAACCTCGGACGTCCCTAGCCTCAAATCCACTAAGTATGGAATTTACAATTACAAGACAGATGACTTACTTCCTCAACTTAAACCCTCTCAAGCCTTGACGCGTCTTCTTGTAACCACCTCTTCCTAGAGGATAACCACGAAGCTCAACCGCGATCCGGGACTCACCAATCGGACAATAGGTACACCGCCAACCACACGTGGTGTCTTTTACCACATGAGAATGCCGCAGTAAAACGAACTCTTCTTCTTTAAGGAATGGAGAAGAAAACCAAACAATCTCATCAATTCGGTGTAGAGAAAAACCCGGTGACAAACTCCAAGCAAGATGTATATATATGAACTTGGATAAATAAACAATTGGGTGTAAACTAGAGTGGTGTATATTTTTCTCTTTGATAAAAAACTCACTCAAAACATGATCTTTTTTCCCTCTTTGATTTTACTCTCAAAACACTATCTAGGAGTTAGTAAGATATGAAAAATATATCTTCAAAAGAGATTCCCGCACATAGTTATGCTGTGAAAAGTTGGTTAAGAGACAAGTGGGGAAGTGGGTGAAAATCTGCTTAAAACTGCCAAAAACTGTTCCCGCCTGGCATCTCGTTCGAATGACATTCTCGTTCGAACGAGTCTTCTAACGAAGTTCCAGTATGAAATCGTTAGAAACTCATTGGAAATCTCGTTCGAACGACAATATCGTTCGAACAACATTTCGAACGAAGTTCTAGTATGCCTTAACGGGAAGTAGTTGGCAATCTCGTTCGAACGACATCTGGTTCGAACGACAATCTCGTTCGAACAACATATCGAACGAACTTCCAGAAAGTTTGGAAAATTCGATTTCAGCCCAGAAAACTTTATAAAATTATTTTAAAGTTTTAATTAATTATTTCTGAAAATAAAACACAGTTTTAATTAAACCTAACACCCAATTAAACTTGTTCCAAGCTCCTATATAAGTAATATTGCATTCATACCTTGGGAGCATGGAACCATAGTTTGATGACATAGAAACGAGGCACGAAAATCGGCATGATGATGAAGCTTTATACTCTTTGCCGCTACGTCTTCAAAAAAACTTTTCATAGGCTTGAGAATATTACAATTAAATACAGTCCTATGTATAAATATTTCTATCCGGAATTGAGCCAAAACTATATATGTACTCAATTGGAAATTTTTGTCCTTACAAATCTCCCCCTTTGGCTATTCCGGGACAAAAACCAAACAAAAAATCCTAAAGGGCCGTCAAGCTCATTAGACTCATAAACACTGTCCCACCCAAAATAAAAATACAATGCTTGACTCAAACAACCCAAGGATCAATATCTTTGCCAGTGTTGAATGTTGTCATTTTGAAGTATTCCTGCACACTTAAGCAAACTATCAAACGCATATGGAATATCAAAATATTAAATGCAATTAAATAATCAATCCCCCTAAATTAATTCTCCCCTTTATCAAACAAATGACATACTTAGAAAGACGTCTCCCCCTAAAATAAATCTCCCCCAAACTAAGATACGATAATAATTGGATTAGATACCATTTCTCCCCTATCATTCTCCCCCTTTTTGTTCAGGAATAGGCAAAGGAGAAAAAAAATATAAAAGGAGGTAAGCAAGGCAAAGGCAAAACAAAATATCATATATATATATGTACTAGAAATATATCAATAATGCACACGCACATATATATAGATATAAACACACACATGACATAAAAGACAATAAGTTTGCACACTCGTATGGAAAAAATGTGTCATGTGGAAACGAAAGTGTTAGGGTGTGAACTAGTAACAATTAAATTTAGACCCAATCACTTAAAACATGTTCACGGAGTTATCAATTGATTGCAAACTTCAGCATATTTGAATATAACCTCATGTGACAATATAAATTGAACTTAATGACAAACATACACAATGCATACAAGCCTAGCATATTGATGATTCTACAAACCAATAGAGTCATGACATGAAATACGCAACTAGGATAAATGGACGTTGTGTAAACCGTTGATATACCATCCAATTCTCCCTCAATAAGCATTTATATTAATTTTAAATGAATATATCAATCAAACATAGGCCTTGGCAAATTATTTCTCTTTTTAATGACATGTTTTCTGTTTTTAGGCTTTTGGACCACGTATTTCTTTTAGGTCCATTCAAGACAGTGGCTTACAATCGCAAAGGATCACTTCGTCCTTTCGGAGCCCTTCCCCGTGGACATTTTATTTATCATGTTTTCATTTTTCACACAAATCTCACATGCAACGAATTTTGACATGCACTAGTCATCCTAAGTCACAAATATGTAGATGACAATATTGGAAGGAGAACACCCCACATAGCTCAAATATACATATGAAGTTAAAAATTCAAAGGAGCTCTTGCATGTGTGAATAGAGGCATATAAAAATAGAATCCATTTAAAACAACACAAAATCCAACTACTCCATAAAATATGGTAAAGAACATAATAAGGATAGATAATCTAAACCAAAAGTTCTAGCCACATGAGAGCGTTAAAGGAGGGATTCAAACACAAGTATATGCCACTTAAAGTGTGTCAAACCAAAATACACACAAAATAAAATCTTTTTGAGTTTTTGACATTTATAACCAATAGTAAAGTTATATACTCAAAAGACAAACCAAAAATCATTTGAATTTTTCATTAAGCTTAAATTACTAAGAGATAAAATCCAAATGATAAACAAAAATCTTTTTGTATTTTTCATTTGATGCAAACAAAATGAAGGAAATATAATACAGAAGATAAACAAAAATCATAATTCTAGCATGTGATAAGCATGGAGCATAGACTAAAAAATGATTAAACAAGCATATATTTAGCATGTGAATATAGCATAAAGTACAAAAGCTAAAGTATGCAAGCACTAACACATTCATCCTTTAGATTTAGTAAGGGAGGAAGCATGTGAAAGTAAATGAGAATCAAAAAACCTATTTTGCAAGGCAACCAAGTCGAATTTCCTTACCCAAATTAATGAAGAATGACTATTTTGGGGTGTAGGAATTTTAAATACATTGGTTGCTTTACGTTGGGATTTTTTAGGAAATCGTTTAAGATCAAAACAAAATTTTTCTAAGATGACCTTTTCGACCACAATGTGTACAAGTGAAGACATGTCGAAAAGATTTATTTACAGAGTGATCTCTAAAAGTTTTCCTAGTAGATTCTCCAAAAACGTTGGTTTTGGCTTTATGAGTAGATTCATTACATGTATTGAAGAAGCCTAAACCACAAGTGTCATTTTTAATTTGGACAGTTCCAAAGATTTTATCTAATTTTTCCGAACGACACTCCAAATCAAATTTGACATTACTAGAGTCTTTTAATTTATTTTGCAACTCTAAAATGTTAGACTCTAATAAAACATTTCGCTCTTCAAAAAGCAAGAAGCTCCTATTTCAAGGATTCCATTAAACCCCTAAGGCTATCTCTCTCGCCTTCTACATATTCAAGTTTCTCTTGAAGAGTCCTCTCACGTGTCTTAAGGTCTTCTACCAATATGCTACCATCAATGACCTTGACACGCTCTTTTAAACTAGCTTCTAACTTCAAATTAGCTCTTTTCAATTTAATAGATTCTTTATAAAGTTCTTGAAAAGGATTTCGAAGTTCACTCACATTAACCTCTTCTTCATTTTCACTCTCTCTTTCTTCTCCACTCTCACTATCATAAAAAACAAGAGAATCATAAACAATGACCTTGGAAGTGTCATGTGTTAACGTTTCATCAATCGATGAGTTCTCACTATCACTCACATGACTAGCCATAAAAGCCACAAAATTTGGCTTAGTGGGGGAATCGGGTCCCTCTTCCTTATCACTATCACTAAGGGTCGCATTATATGCAATGGGTCGTTTACCCTCTTTCCTTAGTTTAGTAGGGATCTTCTCGGCTTTGTCATGCTTAGAAGTTTCAAATTTCTTAAAATCATTTTTAAATTTAAGAAATTTTCTAAATTTACGAGCAAACAAAGCCATGTCTTCCGAGTCACTATCACTCTCTCTCTCTACTACTTGTTTGACCTCTTTCCGGGCTTTTAAAGAAAGACCCTTTTCAATTTTCTTTTTAGTTTTAGAGGGAAACATATCTAGTTCATAGGTTTGTAAATCACCTACAAGCTCTTCTAATTTCGTAAAGGCTAAAGTTGGTAAAGAATTTAAAACGGTCACTTTTGGAATAAATCTATCGGGTAGGGACCTTAAAATTTTCTTTACAACTCGGTTGTCGGGTATTTTCTCTCCCAAATTAAAAGATGATTTGACAATATCGGAAAGTCTAGCATAAAATTCATCAAAAGTTTTATTATCGTTCATTTTAATAGTTTCAAATTGAGTGGTAAGGTTTTGGAGTTTCGAAGCTTTAACAACACTAGTTCCTTCATGAGTTAGTTGTAAAATATCCCAAGCTTCTTTAGCGGTTTCACACGTCATAATACGTTGGAATTCATCCGGTGTGATAGCGCTCAACAAAGCATTCAAACCACAGGAATTAAAATTAGATAGTTTAAACTCATTCTCAGTCCATCTATCGGCCGGTTTGGGAACACGTTAATTTTCAACTAAATGAGTTGGTGGAGGACCACCCGTTAACTACAGACATCCAAACCCTTTCATCGATAGATTTAAGTGTCGATTTCATTCGCACTTTCCAATACGCATAGTTAAAACCATCGAAAATAGGAAATTTTGAAAATGGGGAAAATTCCATTTTAGCCAAAAATTATTTAAAGGATCTTTAACGAAATAATTTATCGCTTTGTCTCTGATACCAATTTGAAGAGGATAGCCCCTAGTTTTTTAATTTACTTAAAATTAAACTATTAAAATATTTTTTCCTTTTTATATATATCAAGATGCGGAAGCGTAAAGAAGTGTGATGGTTCACAAACAAACGAATTACCAAATTTTAATTTCACTTAAACCAATTAATTAATCCGAGTCCTAGAATATGCCTAAGTCATATTTATCAATATTACCAAATTAGGCCAAACCAGTTTTAATCAATAGACTTGAATTAAATAAACTTTACCCAATATTTAATTATGCAGTGTGATAATTAAAACTAATTTTATCTTGAATTAGCCTAAGCATGAGTTCTAAGTGATTTTGTAAAAGATAAAATAAACAATTAATCCACTACGCCGCGATGTACGAGGAAAAACCCAAAACGGGAAACAACCACGAACGACCCTAGCCTAAAATCCACTAAGTATGGAATTTATAATTACAAGACTGATGACTTACTTCCTCAACTCGAACCCTCTCAAGCCTTGACGCATCTTCTTGTAACCACCTCTTCCTAGAGGATAACCACGGAGCTCCATCGCGATCTTGGACTCACCAATCGGACAATAGGTACACCATCAACCACACGTGGTATCTTTTACCGCATGAGAATGCCGCAGCAAAACGAACTCTACCTCTTTAAGGAATGTAGAAGAAAACCAAACAATCTCTTCAATTCGGTGTAGAGAAAAACTCGATGTCAAACTCCAAGAAAGATGTATATATATGAAATTGGATAAATAAACAATTGGGTGTAAACTAGAGTGGTGTATATTTTTCTCTTTGATAAAAAACTCACTCAAAACATGATCTTTTTCCCTCTTTGATTTTACTCTCAAAACACTCTCTAGGAGTTAGTAAGATATGAAAAAGATATCTTCAAAAGAGATTCCCGCACATAGTTATGCTGTGAAAAGTTGGTTAAGAGACAAGTGGGAAAGTGGGTGAAAAACTGCTTAAAACTGCCAAAAACTGTTCCCGCCTGGCATCTCGTTCGAACGACATTTCGTTCGAACGACATTCTTGTTCGAACGAGTCTTCTAACGAAGTTCCAGTATGAACTCGTTAGAACCTCGTTGGAAATCTCGTTAGAACAACAATATCGTTCGAACGACATTTCGAACGAAGTTCTAGTATGCCTTAACGGGAAGTCATTGGCAATCTTGTTCGAACGACATCCTGTTCGAACGACAATCTCGTTCGAACGACATATCGAACGAACTTCCAGAAAGTTTGGAAAATTCAATTTTAGCCCAAAAAACTTTATAAACTTATTTTAAAATTTAATTAATTATTTCTGAAAATAAAACACACTTTTAATTAAACCTAACACCCAATTAAACTTGTTCCAAGCTCGTATATAAATAATATTGCATTCATACCTTGGGAGCATGGAACCATAGTTTGATGACGTAGAAATGATGGACGCAAACTGGCATGATGATGAAGCTTTATACTCTTTGCCGCTACGTCTTCAAAAAAACTTTTCATAGGCTTGAGAATATTACAATTAAATACAATCCTATGTATAAATATTTTTGTCCGAAATTGAGCCAAAACTATATATGGACTCAATTGGAATTTTTTGTCCTTACAGGACCTTTTGTTGTAAAGGAAGCTCATGATTCGGGTTATTGTTTAATTTTGAAGTTGGAGGAAGATAAGCCATTTAAGATTAACAATAAATGGCTGAAGGTTTATCATGTGTAAATAATCAAGTTTGAACCATTGTTGTAACTAGCTGTTGTTATGAATATACAAGTTTTAGTTATGACTTGAACACAATGAAAGAATTGTAGAAATGTATAAATTTATTACATACAAAAGTAGTCACAACACATGGAAGAATTGGAAAATATACATTCTTCATTCATAAACAATGGAGCATTACAAAATTGGGAGCTATCGCCCAAGAATTACATAGATAGAAGCAGATGGAGGATATATACAAAAAGCCATTAGACTAAGAGAAACTATAGATCCAAAGAAGAGAAAAAATCTCCAGGAATGCCCGAAGAAGCTGCTATGAAAGACCGTTGGGCATTGATAGAAACCTGAAGCCTCGTTTGCACTTGTGTACATTCGATGAGGAGTCTCTCTCGTTTCAACTTGACCAGACGCAAAGCTTCTTCAGCATCCTTTACCTCTTTATCCACTGCTTCTAAAAGGGGTGCTAATGCGGCCAATTTAGCTTCCTCAGCCTGCTGGTCCTCCTGATGCTTTCGTAATACTTCCATCTGGCCGATCAGTTGCTGGCTCTTCAAAGTCTTTAAATGTGTTATAAGCCAGTCAAAACGGAAACTATCACAACCCAACTCCCTCAAAAAACCCAGAAATTGGTTAAGGAGGGATTTGGTAACGCTTACAGTGGGAGTACTGGCAATTTTAGTATCAATAATAGCCATGCCTTGAAGTCTGTGACTCATCACGTGAATATTAGAACGTAGGCAATCCACTGTGAAGGTCTCAGGGTGATGATTCACCAGTTGTTCAATCACCAAGCGATGGTTAATAGGCATTTGAGGAGAATGTCGAAGCACCATCAGGCAAAAAGCGTGAGGAGCCAAGCAGGAATAGGAAGCTTGCTCCCAGAGTCGCTCTCTGCTGAAGTACCGATCGTGGAACCTTGATCATCATGGCCAGAGTTTTTCGAAACAGCAGGTTCCCGATGGGGTGATCCCATAGGCGAAAGAACTGGGGGAGAATTTTCCTGAGCAACCTGAGAAGAGATAGAGGGCATAATAAGTTTATAAAAAAAATCTTAATAAGCGCTTTCGTTGTTAAGTCACCGTTACAAGGTGGAGTTTATGAAAAATCTCAACAAGACTTTTCATTGTTAAGTCACCGTTATAGGTGGAGTTTATGGAAAATCTTAACAATTATTTTCGTTGTTAAGTCACCATTATAAGGTGGAGTTTATGAAAAATCTTAACAAGTGTTTTAGTTGTTAAGTCACCATTATAGGTGGAGTTTATGGAAAATATTAACAAGCGTTTTCATTGTTAAGTCACCGTTATAAGGTGGAGTTTATGGAAAATCTTAAAAATCGTTTTCGTTGTTAAGTCACCGTTATAGGTGGGGTTTATGAAAAATCTTAACAAAAATTTTTCGTTGTTAAGTCACCGTTATAAGGTGGAGTTTATGAAAAAAATCTTAACAAGCGTTTTCGTTGTTAAGTCACCATTATAAGGTGGAGTTTACGAAAAGTAACAAAAATACCTCAGTCACAGCAGGGGCAAGAACGAGAGTCATCGTGGCAGCCACAGGGATAGGAACCGTTGGGGGCGGGCTCATTACCTCATAAGCCACAGCGGGGTCCCTGGTCGCACAAGCCTCAACGGTCAGCAAAACTCCCTCACCAACATAAGGCACCAAGGCCAGCATAGGAGTTTCATCGAGAGAAGATAAGGGACTCCCAAATGAAGCCCCAACACGGAGGGGTGCAGAAGAGCCACTATGCTGGGCAGAAGCACCAACCTTGGCCTTGTGTGCATGAAGACCACCAAGAGAAGTAGGTGGTACAAGATCGGGAGAAAGCTGCAACATAAAGACAAGTGTTAGAAAGAGGAATAAGTACAGAAAAAGGGATAAGTATCTTTAGGTGTTACTTACCTCAGTTATGGCACTGAAAAGGGGAATTGCGGTCAAAGGTCTCGCCAGCATCGTTGAAAGAAGAATGTTAGCTTACAATGAGGACACTTCAACCCGGGGCACCCAAAACCTCAAGGTTCAGAATGATAAATAAATAAAGGGGTGAGACTAAAAGGACGTTATACCAAATAAATTATAGAGGAAATCATACCTCGGGCTTATTTTCTTCAGCTAGAACAATGGGAAGAAGAAGCTCGGATAGAGGGGATAAACTAGAAGGGATGGGGAGAGTTGTCTCTGATTGCAAAGAGATGCCCACAGATTCAACAGCATCACCCATAACAACTTCCCTCGCACGTTGGGAGGCCAAACGATGAGAATAAGTAAGCCCCGTCATGAGGGAACAGGGATGAGTCACATCGGTTCGAGAAATACCAAAATGTCCCCCCACAAAAGGGCTCACGGGAGGACTAGGGGGATTGGGTCTTTCTTCTTCAACCCCCTGCACCACAGTTGTCAAGAAAAAAAATAAGCAAATGCAGTTTGCCTTAAGCAAAGAGGAAATGAGTAAAACAAGTATACATACCTCAGATTCGGAAGGAGAACAAGAAGGTATAACCATGGGCGAAGAAGGAGGGGAGGCAGCAAAAGAAGGGGTAGGAGAGAGATGCACCTCAGGAGTTTGATGCACCTCAGGAGTTTGCTTCCTCCGAGACTTGGTACCTAGAGTCATTTTCCTTGTTCCCATTGCATCAGTGCCAACAGCTTGAAGAACCATTGAACTCTTTCTCCTCCTTACCGTTGGCTCCGTGGGATCAACCACGATCGTGGGAAAAGCAATCGAAGGAGGAACAGCGATAGCGTGCCATTTATACTCAGCATTTATTCCTAGCTATCTTCGCCTGGGCTTCCTTCCTTAATCGCTCAGCCATTTTGGCAGACATGGGAGGAGGAACGGGGGATATGGGGAAGGCTGCCACGGGAGTGTGGGACTTCTGGGACTTAGATTTTGACTTCCCCCACTTTTAGCCATTTTTGCCTTCTTGGCAGGTGGTTGAGAAGGCCCCTCGCTGGTAGCAGCTTCAGTTGAACGGGTAGGTTTCTTCGGTGCTGCAGCGGTTTTGGGTTTGGGAGTGGCAACGGGGATCATGGAATAGAGTGGTGGAAGCTCAGTAGGAGGTGCCTCGGGGGTCGTACTTAGAGGGAATTCAATCCCAAGAATGGAGTTGCCTTTTAACCCCAACTCTAAGGCAGAAAATGAAGAAACGGGAGGATACACGGGATCTCCCTCAACGAACTCAGCAATTTGAGCCAGTTGTTTCGGCCAGTATTTTGTTGCAAATAGAGGGGTCACATCCCCTTGCCTATTGATGCTGGGAATGGTGACTCGCCCAACCATTATAGAACTTATTCCCTACACAACGGTTAAAGAAAATAGAGAACACGCCTCGCTAAAGGAAACCTTGGGGCTTGACGATTGAAACACTTGATGAGGAGCCCCTGGTCAAACCCAAACTGACGACTACATCGGTTGGGATTATAGTGCTCACTAGTATATCCCCATTCAGTGTAAGAAGGCAGATATCCTGGGGAGAATAGAAAGACCACAGCCAGCGAGGGATCTTTAATATCCACGGTAGGGGCCTGTACCACCCTCGCTTCATGTTGAAAAAATCCACAAGTGTGGAAGAAGATATCATCCTGGAAGGGCCTCATCACGAAGTTCTCAAAGAGATCAATCACAGATATCAACTCCTTTTGGCTTTGTCTTTTATGATAAATAAAGGACCGTGGAAGCAGAATTATTTCCCCCGAAGGAGGGCAGTTGGTTTTGGCTGCTACAGCAGGGAAACGAAAGTAAAGGAAGCTGGTTAGAAGGACGCAGTTGGCAAAATTGGCCAAGTTATAACGGCCAAGCGATCGTTCCATATCGAGCAAAGTCCTATCCATCCAGAGGGATCCCATGGCAATTGCAGCCAGGGGAAGTTTGATGCCCCGGGCCAAACGAAGGGATATATTAATAATGTCCCTTCGCGACTAGTCATTGGGTTTTCCTGTCAAAAGGAAACGGGAGAGAATCATAAGAATATAGGCAGGAAGTTCCAATGATGTACCTTGACCAGGAGCATCTGTTGAAGAACTGCCTCCACCAGGACCCTTGAAGACATAATTAATCAGAGGAGAGAAAGTAGCCTTATTGGACGAACCGATGCAGCTTCGGCTTATACGATCCAACTCCAAGTGGTCGGCATCCTCTTAGGCATCTAGAGCCTCATCAATATAGGGCTCATGACCTGTTGCATCGAGGCCTAGGAGCTCGCACACGTCTTCCAAAGTTATGGTGAACTCGCCCCACACAGCGATGAACATATGAGTAGTAACGTTCCATCGAGAGACCAGGATAGGAAGGGCAACATTATTCTTCGAGAGAGTGAACTCACCAAACCATTTAGCCCGTTTCAACCCAAGCTTGGTGAGAATATCAGCATGGGAACTTTGCATATGGGAGTTCTAGGCAGCGAAGTGGGCAGGAGATCCCCCGGGTGCTTCGAAATCAATATGGGACCATGGGAAGTTCCCTCGCTCCAGGCGAAATCGAAAAGTCCCCTCTGGAGGAAGAAAGCCCCACTCAGAAGAATCTTCATCTTCGTCACCCAACAATAAGGCGTAAAACTTAGAAGAAAAATGGGCAGTCTTGCAGGCAATGGCAAAATCATCACCTTCTCCAAAAATAGGTGATCGACGATAAAACCTTAGTTATTCCTAACGGGCAGCATCCAGGGTGGTGGCAATAGTAGAGGCAGTGGGCGGAGCACTGGCAGTAGACACGGTGGGGTTGCTTGAGGACGCCATGGCAAATAACAATAAAGTAACAGGAAAGCTTCGAGCAAGAAGGGTTTGAAGAACGAGAATGGAAGATCACAACCACAGGCGGTGGTTTAGAAGATGAGAGGGGAAGAAGGTAAGCAAGAGCTTAACAACAATGGAGTTCTCACAGACTTTCTCTCTCTAAAGCAAATGGAAGTTTGAAGAAGACGGTGACAAAGTAAGAGAAAAAAGGGTTTAAGTATTTGGGTATAGCCGTTTGAAATTTTGGAGTTCGTCGTTTAAGTTTCCCACCATCGCACGTGCAAGGCCGCCTGCAATCATTTTAAATGAACACGTGGCACTTCGGGAAGTGTTTTGACAGTTGAAAAGACAGCGCCACGCCATTAATGAAGTGACACCTGGGGAACACAAACCGTTGCCTTCCTAAGCAAGATTGAGTTTTGGCGCCAAAAATTTTTGTCAGACATATCCAATAAACTCCTAACGAAGAAGATGTCCCAACGGTTCCAAAAAGCTACGATGTTCCCTCGTCATAAGTTAAAACGTTGTTTAGTTATGACTCAGCTACATCGGGGAGAATTTTCTCTTTTCCGAACATGATGAAATGTTCCAAGGGAGAATTTCACAAGTCACAACGGTATTTGCAGTCTCAATGAAATTTGAGAATATTAGCAGGTCTTTCGGGAGAATTTCAGATATTGAAGCTAGAACGGTCGAAGCTCAGCATAAGGAAAAAGTAGTGATGTCCCTCAATCGAAGCATCAACAAACGGTAGTGCCTCGGCTTAGGTACATCGAGGAGAATTTTACTTTTTTTCTAGAGACTCTAACGCTCTGGTTCTGAATAAAGGAGAGGAGGCCTGAATCTTTTCACATAAAGAAAGGTCCATTGGTTTGGGACGTTTCGTGCAGACATTTCTTATTCCAACAAATCTCTCCACGAGGGGGTAAATGTAGAGGGGGCTTGAAGGTAGTGTTGAGATTAGGGACAAATCCCTAATTGGCAACAGTGTTTGAGATTAAGCAATCAAGGCAACTCAACGAGGCAGCTTATATTTTAGCTTGTTATATTAGTTTTATTGTATTTTTATTTTTGTTGACTGTAAGCTATAACAGTTGTAATGACGTAACGATAATAATAAATGAGTTTGTGTGAGGTCAAATGGTACTTGCGAGAGACCAGGCTTGGCAGGGCCTGGGAGAACTTTCATGCTCTATCGAATGACCTCACCGTGGGAACTTTAGAGGGACATGGTTTAGAGGATTGAGAAGTGAGGCACCGTTGGGGCTTGTCCAGACCATCTTAGATACACCTGGTAAAACACCGAAGGACCTTAATCGTGGAACCTCAGGCGGAGCAGCTTGGAGTTCCATCGGGCGTTAGGCTGTGAACCAAACAATCCTCTACTTAATGTCACATCTACTGTAGGTGATGTCACTAGCCAGCTAAACAATGTCAGACATGCACTTGAGTAAACCACCATGGTATTTGGGGTTGTCAGGCAGTTGGTGAGCCACCTCTACGACAACAACCCCCTCCCCTAAGACACAGTGGTCAGGCAAAAGGCATGTCTTGGCATTTAATGTTTATGACATGGAACCAACTAGTGCATCAGGCATTTAATGTTGTGACATAAAGTATGAGGGATGTCTTTCATAGTTTTAATGACTGAGTTGCCTAGGGGATGGTGTGGGGGGACTATTTAATGACCCCAGCCACCCCTGTGGATAGATATGATCTTTTTGGAGAACTCTGGATTTATTACTAGAGATACACATCAGAGAGAGAGTTATTGCAAACCAGAGGGTTTATCCACTCTCCATTGTTATTTGTTGCGAAGCTTTTAATACTTGACTGAGATTCTTGAGGGTGTATGGTGTGTTTCTACCTGCCTTCCTAGGTGTATCTAGGGTGCTTACTTCTCTCTCCATCTACCTAAGTTACTTCTAAAAGTTCATTACTATCTCCTAAGTTATACACAAGAGACTTGTGAGTTTAAACTGAGTTCGTCTTCATTGGGTTTGCATTTGTATGTTCTATCATTAATCCAAGGTCTTGGGCTAATTAACTTATCATTGCCATACTCAAAAGGGGTTACGCCTCCATCTATAATCTAAAGTACCCTCTTACAACGTCGTACACTTAAACCGGGAGCCCCGTGGCTACGCGATCGATTCCTAAGAAGCACATTGGTCCCGTGCGAGGGGTTCGTGACTCAACTGGACTGTTTTGTGGTTGTTTTACATTTTCACCCTTCGATGGCATATTTTTATGCTTAAGTGCAATTTTTTGCAAATTTATGACGTACACTCAAACCGAGAGCCCCGTGACTATGCGGTCGGTTCCGAAAAGTCACATTGGTCCCGTGCGAGGTGTTTGTGACTCTTACAAGACTATTTTGTTTTTATTTTACATTTTCACCCTTCGATTGCATGTTTTGATGCTTAAGTCTAAATGTTTTACAAATTTACGTCATACACTCAAATCGGGAGCCCCGTGACTACGCGATCGATTCCTACGAATCACATTGGTCCCGTGCGAGGGGTTCGTGACTCTTACCGGACTATTTTGCGGCTATTTTATGTTTTCACCCTTCGACGGCATATTTTTATGCTTTCGTCTAATTTTTAGCAAATTTACGTCGAAAACTCAAACCTAGAGCATCGTGACTAGGCGACCGATTCCTGCGAGTCCCATTTGTCCCGTGCAAGGGGTTCATGACTCTTATGGGACCTTTTTGTGGCTGTTTTATATTTTCACCCTTCGATGGCATGCTTTTATGCTTAACTCTATTTTTTTTGCAAATTTATGTCGTACACTCTAATCGAGAGCTCCGTGATTACGCGGTCGGTTCCTACGAGTCACATTGGTCCCGTGAGAGGTGTTCGTGACTCTTACGGGACAGTTTTATGTCTGTTTTACATTTTCACACTTCGATGGCAAGTTTTTATGCTTATGTCTAATTTTTCGCAAATTTACGTCGTACACTCAAAACGGGATCCCCGTGACTACGCGGTTGGTTCCTACGAGTCACATTGGTCCCGTGCGAGGTGCTCGTCACTCTTACGGGACCGTTTTGTGTCTGTTTTACGTTTTCACCCTTCGATGGCATATTTTTATGCTTAAGTCTATTTTTTTACAAATTTATGTCGTACACTCAAACCGAGAGCTCTGTGACTACGCGATCGGTTCCTACGAGTCACATTGGTCTCGTGAGAGGTGTTAGTGACTCTTACGGAACCTTTTTAAGGATGTATTAAATTTTTGCCTTCGATGGCAAGTTTTTATGTTTAAGTCTAATTTTTTGCAAATTTACGTCATACACTCAAACCGGGATCCCCTTGACTACGTGGTCGGTTCCTACGAGTCACATTGGTCCCGTGCGAGGTCCTCGTGACTCTAACGGGACCGTTTTGTGTTTGTTTTACATTTTCACCTTTCGATGGCATGTTTTTATGCTCAAGTCTAACTTTTTAGAAATTTACGCCGTACACTCAAATCGGGAGCACCGTGACTACGCAGTCGGTTCCTACGAGTCACATTGGTCCCGTGAGAGGTGTTCGTGACTCTTACGGGACCGTTTTGTGGCTGTTTTATGTTTTCTCACTTCGATGGCAAGTTTTTATGTTAAGTCTAATTTGTCGCAAATTTACGTCGTACACTCAAAACGGGATCCCCGTGACTACGCAGTCGGTTCCTACGAGTCACATTGGTCCCGTGCGAGGTGCTCGTGACTCTTACGGGACCGTTTTGTGTCTGTTTTATGTTTTCACCCTTCAATGGCATATTTTATGCTTAAGTCTATTTTATTGCAAATTTATGTCGTACACTCAAACCGAGAGCTCCATGACTACGCGATCGGTTCCTACCAGTCACATTGGTCCCGTGAGAGGTGTTAGTGACTCTTACGGGACCTTTTTAAGGATGTATTATAGTTTCGCCTTTGATGGCAAGTTTTTATGTTTAAGTCTAATTTTTTGCAAATTTACGTCATACACTCAAACCGGGATCCCCGTGACTACGCGATCGGTTCCTACGAGTCACATTGGTCCCGTGTGAGGTCCTCGTGACTCTTACGGGACCGTTTTGTGTTTGTTTTACATTTTCACCCTTCGATGGCATGTTTTTATGCTCAAGTCTAACTTTTTACAAATTTACGTCGTACACTCAAACCGGGAGCACCGTGACTACACGGTCGGTTCCTACGAGTCACATTGGTCCCGTGAGAGGTGTTCGTGACTCTTACGGGACCGTTTTGTGGTTGTTTTACTTTTTCCCTTTCAATGGAAAGTTTTTATACTTAAGTCTATTTTATTTCTAAATTTACGTCGTACACTCAAATCGGGATCCCCGTGACTACACGATCGATTCCTACAAGTCACATTGGTCCCATGCGAGGTGTTCGTGACTCTTACGGGACCGTTTTATCCATGTGTTACATTTTCACCCTTCAATGGCATCATTTTATGCTTAAGTCTAAAGTTTTTGTAAATTTACGTTCTACACTCAAAGCGAGAGCCCCGTGACTATGCGGTCAGTTCCTACGAGTCACATTGGTCTCATGCGAGGTTACGGGACCGTTTTCTGGCTGTTTTACGTTTTCACCCTTCGATTGCATGTTTTTATGGCATGTGTTTATTTTACGTTTTTACCCTTCGATGGCATGCTTTTATGCTTTAGTCTATTTTTTTTTAAATTTACGTCGTACACTCAAAGCGGGAGCCCCGTGACTACGCGGTCGGTTCCTACGAGTCACAATGTTCCCGTGCGAGGTGTTCGTGACTCTTACAAGACTGTTTTCTGGCTATTTTACGTTTTTAACCTTCGATGACATGTTTTTATGCTTAAGTCTATTTTTTTATAAATTTATGTCGTACACACAAACCGGGAGTCCCGTGACTACGTGGTCGGTTCCTACGAGTCACATTGGTCCCGTGCGAGGGGTTCGTGACTCTTACCAGACCGTTTTGTGGTTATTTTACGTTTTTAATGTTCGAGGGCAGATTTTAATGCTTAAGTGTAATTTTTTACAAATTTATGTCGTCCACTCAAACTGGGAGCCCCGTGATTACGCGGTCGATTCCAATGAGTCACATTGGTCCCGTGCGATGTGTTACTGACTCTTACAGAACCTTTTGTGGTTGTTTTATGTTTTCACCCTTCGAAGGCATGTTTTTATGCTTATGTCTATTTTTTTGCAAATTTACACCATACACTTAAACGGGGAGCCCCGTGACTACGCTGTCGGTTCCGACGAGTCACATTGGTCCCATGCGAGGTGTTCGTGACTCTTACGGGACTTTTTTGTATTTGTTTTACATTTTCAACCTTCGATTGCATGTCTTTATGCTTAAGTCTAAATTTTTTGCAAATTTACATTGTACACTCAAACCAGGAGCCTCGTGACTACGCGGTCGATTCCTACGAATCTGATTGGTCCCGTGCGAGGGGTTCGTGACTCTTGCTGGACCGTTTTGTAGTTTTTTTAAGTTTTCACCCTTCGATGGCATGTTTTTATGTTTAAGTGTAATTTTTTACAAATTTACATCGTACACTCAAACCGGGAGCCCTTTGACTATGCGATCGGTTTCGACGAGTCACATTGGTCCCGTGCAAGGTGTTCGTGACTCTTACAGGACTGTTTTGTGTTTGTTTTACGTTGTACCCTTCGATTGCATGTTTTTATGCTTAAGTCTAAATTTTTTTCAAATTTACGTCGTACACTCAAACCAGGAGCCCTGTGACTACGCGGTCGATTCCTACTAATCACATTGGTCCTGTACGAGGGGTTCGTGACTCTTGTCGGACCGTTTTGTGGTTGTTTTATATTTTCACCCTTCGATGGCATGTTTTTAATGCTCAAGTCTAATTTTTAGCAAATTTACGTCGAAAACTCAAACCAAGAGCACCGTGACTACGCGACCGATTTCTACAAGTCTTATTGGTCCCGTGCGAGGTGTACGTGACTCTTACGGGACCATTTTGGGGTTGCTTTACGTTTTCACCCTTCAATGGCATGTTTTTATGCTTAAGTCTAATTTTTTCAAATTTAAGTTGTACACTCAAATCGGGAGCCCCGTGATTACGCGTTCGGTTCCTACGAGTCACATTGGTCCCGTGTGAGGTGTTCATGACTCTTACGGGACCGTTTTGTGTTTGTTTTACGTTTTCACTCTTCGATGGCATGTTTTTATGCTTAAGTATAACTTTTTACAAATTTACGTCGTACATTCAAACCGGGAGCGCCGTGACTACACTGCCGGTTCCTACGACTTACCTTATGTGACACCCCGACTAATTAAATACCGGGTAGCTACCCCTTTATTAAATTAATTCAAAATGCCAAGTTGGTCCAGTTAATAGCATCACTGTCGAAAACGTTTTAATGATTACTAACCACCTAGTATTTAAAAAGTAAGTGCCAAATTTTATTTAAAGTCTGATTAATATGCAACAAGTGTAACGAAGAAATAAATTACACCATTCACCATGCTGAAGTAAAACGAATAACCATCATAATAGAATAAATAAAGTCCGGAGGAAAACTCCTCACTACAATCCCATAACTGAAATAAATAACCGAACACTGAAATAATACATGCTAAAGTCTGAAAACAGAAATGTAAAAGATGTCTCTAAATAGAAATGGGCAACATGCCCTACAACTGATAGATAGTGACTCTGGAATCCAAAAGATAGAAGCGTCTACAAGAAAATCCCTGTAGCTTCCACGGCCAGCTACAACTCGTCACCTGAATGAGAATCCTATGCTTGGTGTCCCTGTGGCTGGGCACCTAAAATGGTTTTACAAAAAAAGATTTGAAAAGCAAACGGGTCAGAGCCCGAATGTGGAGTTATATTTTAAAAACCTGCAAGTGCTTTAAAAACATTTAAAATATTAAATGCAAAGTACATGTTAGGACGTACACTCACATGATATTCTCACCTCTCCTCTAACTGTGCACTCCTAACGTAAGTACCCATCTACAACGATATAAACCACTAGCTAAGTGACATCATAACTAGCTAGACTGTAATAGTTCCTACCCTTATTACCCGGTTCTATTAACATATAACGCTCGTAATTAGATAGGGATTTAATGTAAACTCAGATGCCCAATATGCAATATATTTCTATATCAGCTAACTCATTATGTTTCTCGAAACAATACCGTAATTATTTATACAACATTAACATGAATGTTCTTATTAATTAAGTGTATATTATTCACATCATAAATATACAATATAAGCACCACGAGAACTAAGCTGTGGTGCACACATACTCTGCTATCCATCCCGGTACATCACGTACATAAGGATCACATATTCCGAATCTCTCAGGAATAGTCCAGATAACACAAATCACAAATAATGGAGGCGAACACAGTCACATCACATGGGTCACGCACATACCTACGCTCCCACGATCAGCGGACTTATTAACATCCCAATAAGTCTTTCTCTGACCTATGTTCATCGAGGTACCAGTCTATATCCCCCCCGTAGGCACACAAGGATTAGGGGGTCCTAAGCGAACGCAACCTCCCGTGATAGCAAGTATGGTAGGTATGTCATACACACAATCCATATACCAATACTAAGTAAACACACATCTTAGTAATACCGTATTTTAATCGTAGTACATATTGCACTCTCGTACTAACTATAATTATCACCATTTGTACTATTCCGGTTTGTAATCATACGCGCCATAATTTCTCACGTCGTAGTAGACACTCACGTCTCAACCCAAACCGTCCATGTAATACAACTCTCGTATGTAAATTCCTTATCATAAATACCCAAATGTCAAAATTCTATCCTTACATCATCATCGGAATGTTATCTATGTCCTCGAACAAGCTTACGGGACTCCAAAAACCAAAACAATCCAAAAAGGACCAAACTGTCAACTCGTTAGAAGTCTCGTTCGAACGAGACTGTTCGAACGAGATTCCTCTGCCAACTCGTTAGAAGTCTCGTTCGAACGAGGCTGTTCGAACGAGGTCACAGTTTGTTCGAATGAACTGTACCTTCTAACGATATCTCGTTCGAACGATATATCGAATGAAATCCATTCTCGTTAGCAGTGACTGGTCAACCCGTTAGAAGCTCGTTCGAACGAGTTCGTTCGAACGACCTGGGGACTGCTTCTAACGACTGACCAGTTTCGGCCCAGATTTTTCCATAATTCATTTTTAACCATTTTAACACTTCTAATCTCATCCAAAGTACATCCCAACAACGTTTTATGGTCTCTAAGTGATTCTAAACATATTCAAGTCAACTCCTAACATGTTTTCAAGGATTAAATCTCTTCAACATCAATCAACATATGAATTTCTACACTTTTCCCCAATTATCTCAAGAACATGAACCCTAACATTTTGAATCATGAATTAACCCAACAAAATCCATTTTAATTTCTTTCCAATCATGTATATCATCAGTAAGAACATCTACCTATCATTCTACATGCAATCCTTCTCAAATTTCTCAAGTTCTATGATCTAAACTACATGGGTTTTCATTATCTTTCAAGAACAATTAATATTCTCCAATTTCTAACATGGAAAAGACATTCTCTGAAATTAAATGGAATAAAGTCACTTTCCTTGATTCGATTTCTGACTTTGGTGTAGGTTTAATGATGTTATCTGCAGAATTTCCTCTCTCCAAGCTCCTTCTCCAATGGTGGCTTAAGGTGGCTATGGTTTGTTTTGGGGAAAGTTGTAAACCTAAAGATAACCTCCGTAGCTTAATGGTTTAATATGGGATGGTTAGTGGGCTTAGTGGGTTTAATCCACATCAGATTTACATCTCTAATTTTCGTCACTTTTAATTCCTCAAAATGTAAAATTACCAAAATACCCTTTAAGTTGTCGGTATGGCCTAAAAATACCCCGGGACCCAAACTATACCCCCGGCTAGTGTTTTCTGACTATCTCGACCCTTCCGAACGCGTTGGCGCACTCAAAACGACCATACGGATTATAGATTTTAAGTTCACTTTTATTATCAAAATATTACACCATGACGCGGCGGTCCCACGCGTCTCAACAAAATTTCTAACATGCCGTATATAAATCTCACGACAAATTATAATACCAAATACATATATCAAAACATGTATGCACATAATTAAATACCAACTCGCATCTCGTTAGTATTTATAACCCTGATTAATTTCCAATTAATACGCATTTAATTAATTAATCCCAAAAATAAATATAGCCAAAAGTACGGGGTATTACATACTTCCCCCCTAATAACTGAATTTCGTCCCGAAATTCGAAACTAGAAAGTACCTGCTAAAAACAACTCTGGATAACGATCGCGCATCTCATCCTCGCGCTCCCATGTGGACTCCTCGACATTGTGATGTCGCCACTGAACACGCACTAACGGAACTATCTTTGACCGCAGTTTCCTCTCGCTTCGGTCCAAAATAGCAATAGGCCCCTCCTCGTAGGAGCTATCCGGCTGGAGATCGATGTCCTCCACAACAATGTGAGAATGAGCCAAATTATCCCTAAGGTATTTCCTCAGCGAGGAAATATGGAACACATCGTGAATCCGATGCAAATGCTCCGGTAACCCGAGTCTATACGCAACCGGTCCGATCCGCTCAATAATAGGAAACGGCCCCACATACCTCGGTGCCAACTTCCCCTTCTTCCCGAAACGCATAATTCCCTTCATAGGAGATACCCTGAGCAAAACCTGGTCCCCCACTCGGAACTCTCTAAAAAATCTCTTCGCATCAGCATAACTCTTCTGCCTGTCTTGAGCTACCCGAATGCGACTCCGAATCAACTCAATCCTTGTCGAAGTATCCTGAATCACTTCCGGTCCAAGCAGTTTGTTGTCCCCCACCTCTAACCAACATGCTGGGGAACGACAAGGCCTACCGTACAATGCCTCAAACGGAGCCATGCCAATCGTGAACTGATAGGAGTTGTTGTAAGCAAACTCCACCAGTGGAAGGTACTGCTCCCATCCACCCCCGAAGTCAATAATGCACATGCGTAGCATGTCCTCCAACATCTGATTGGTGCGCTCTGTCTGCCCATCGGTCTGCGGATGATAAGCCGTACTCAACCGCAATTCCGTGCCCATGGCCTCCTGGAAACTTTCCCAAAACCGCAAAACAAATATCTTGTCTCTGTCCGACACGATATTTAGGGGTACACCGTGAAGTCTCACAATCTCTGAAATAAAGAGCTGGGCATACTGTCCCGTAGTGTAATCAGTCCTAACGGGTAAGAAGTGAGCGACCTTGTACAATCTGTCCACAATTACCCAAACGGAGTCGTGACCCCTCTGCGACGTAGGCAACCCCGTGATAAAGTCCATGGATATGCTCTCCCACATCCATACCGGGACCTCCAATGGCTGTAGCAATCCTGTTGGTCTCTGATGATCCACTTTTACAAGCTGACAAGTGGCGTATTTCGAAACAAACTCAGCGATATCTCTCTTCATACCGCTCCACCAATACTGCCGTCTCATGTCTTGGTACATTTTGTCCCCTCCGGGATGTACCGCGAACCGTGAGCCGTGCGACTCTGCCATCACATCGTGCCGCAATTCCTCCCCTTCCGGAACTACCAATCTCCCATTGAAGCGCAATCTCCCGTCTGAGCTAACGGTATAGGACTCGGCTCCCTCTGCAAGTAATCGAACTATCTACTCCTGACAGAACGAGTCATTGGCCTGTGCCCGTACTACCTTCGTGATAATCTGCGGTGTAACGGTCATCACAGACATGAAAGATCGGGCCACTGCATCCTGGTGTCCCAATTCCTTCCACTTAGCCTTCTACACCTCTGCCACCTCATCTGCTGGCCTGCGGCTCAACGCGTCTGCTACCACGTTAGCCTTACCCGGGTGGTACTGGATGTCGAACTGGTAGTCTTTCACAAACTCAAGCCACCTACGTTGCCGCATATTCAACTCTTTCTGCGTGAACAGGTACTGTAGGGACTTGTGGTCCGTGAACAGTTGGAACTTCTCCCCCAAAAGATAGTGCCTCCAAATCCTTAGGGCAAATACCACTGCTGCCAACTCCAAATCATGCGTGGGGTAATTCTTCTCGTGAGGCTTAAGCTTACGGGAAGCATAAGCTATGGCCTGTCTCTCCTGCTGTAATACACCTCCCAGTCCTTGCAAAGACGCATCGGTGTAAACCAAATACTCAACTCCCGGTCTCGGCAATGCTAACACAGGTGCTGAGGTCAACTTGTCCTTTAATTCATCGAATGCCAACTGACAGGCATCACTCCAGATGTAGGGCACACCCTTACGAGTCAGATGTGTCAAAGGACCTGCTATCTCTGAGAAACCCCGAATAAACCTCCTGTAGTATCCTGCTAGACCCAAGAAACTACGAATCTCAGTCGGTGTCGTGGGCTGTCCCCACTCCCTCACCGCTGATACCTTCCCCGGATCAACAGATATCCCTTGGTCGGAAATAATGTGACCCAAGAATTGGACTTCCTTCAGCCAAAACCCACACTTCTCATATTTTGCATACAACTCGTTCTGACGGAGTGTCTGCAAAACCTGCCTCAAATGCCCGGCGTGCTCCTCCTCTGTCTGAGAGTAAACCAGAATGTCATCAATGAAAACAATGACAAACTGATCTAGGAAATCCCTGAACACTCTGTTCATCAAGTCCATAAACACTGCTGGAGCGTTGGTCAAGCCGAAAGGCATAACCCGAAACTCGTAAGACCCATATCTCGACAAGAACGCAGTCTTCGAGACATCCTCCTCCCTGATACGCAACTGATGGTATCTCGATCTCAAGTCAATCTTCGAGAAGAAAGAAGCTCCTCTCAACTGGTCGAATAAGTCATCGATTCGAGGCAGCGGATACTTATTCCGTATCATGACCTTATTCAACTCTCGGTAGTCCACACACAATCTCAGGGAACCGTCCCTCTTCTTCACAAACAAAACTGGAGCGCCCCAAGGTGAGGTACTCCTGCGAATAAAGCCCTGACCTAGCAGCTACTCTATCTGATCCCGTAGCTCTCTCATCTCAGCTGGAGCCATACGGTACGGTGCGCGTGCTATAGGTCTCGTACCCTGTAGAAAATCGATAACGAAGTCTATTTCTCGACTTGGTGGTAAGCCTGGTATCTCCTGAAACACATCCGAATACTCCCTGACGACTGGGATAGAATCTAAAGGAATCACTACCTCCTTAGAGGTATCCTCCTCAATGTAATACAGATGAGCGGTCGATCCTCCCTCTGGGCGAGGCATCGCCACTACAAACATCTCTTGCCCCGGAATGGCAAAAACAATGCTCCCGCTGAAGCAATCAATCATGGCCCTATATGCTACGAGCCAATCCATACCGATGATCACATCGTGAACATGCATGTCTAACACTAACATGTCTGCAGGCAATACCAAACCACCAATTTCTACTCCCACTCCCCGACATATAAAGAAAATAAGTGACCCACTCCCCAATGGTGAGTCGACACACGTCACTGTGCTCTCTGCCGTAGCTAACAATCCTAAAGCGTTCGTGAAGTGTGTAGCTATAAAACAATGTGTAGCACCCGTATCAAATAACACCCGACCCATAGTGCCATGGATAGGAAACGTACCCTCAATCGCGGGCGGTGCCTGTGGAACTGCAGCCTGGTGAACGTTGTAGACACGTCCATACTGTAGCTGCCCTTGCTGAACTGGGACTGCTGGAATGGGTGGCAATGCTATCATCTGTGGCGGTGCGGGAAGAGCGGCGGGAAACATAGGCCTCTGTGGCTCCTGGCGAGCACCCTGCTGCTGCTGCTGTGGGGCCCTGCCCCTATCAGGACAATCCTGTCGCTTATGGCCAGTCTTGCCACAATCGAAACACTTCCCAGGGAAGTTCCCTCCTCTCTGCCCCTGCTGTCCCCGGCCCTGGTGGCCGTTACCATTCGTCCCTTGGCCCTACTGGCCCTGGTGAAACTGCTGCCCATTCTGTCCCTGTTGGCCCTGATGGCCGTTTGGACCCTGATGGCCCTGACGGAAACCTCCATGTCCCTGCCTGTAGTTCCCTGATCGGAACCTCTTATTATCCCCCTGCTCATTCTGTCTTTGCCCCTGACCAGATTGTGCCCCGCTGGCACCATGTCCTCCAGTCCTGCCCTGATGGCTAGACTCTCCCGACCTTTTGCCCTCGGCCATATGAAAATGGTGGTCCTGGCAGTGTAACAATGCAGCGTTAACCACATCAGAATAAGTGGCCAACGATAGGTTCCCTAGCAGATGCTGACGGATCCTCCAATTCAACCCGTCGGTGAACTTCTCAATCTTCTTCTTCTCTGTTGGTATCTCGTCTGGAACGATGTTCAACAAATTAGTGAACTCGGCCTCATACTCGGCCACTGTCTTGCCTTCCTGCCTCAGACTCATCAGCTTCCTCCTCATTTCCGTGTGAACAGCCGACGGAAAGAACTCCTGAATCGTGAGAGTATCCCTCTCCTCTGCGGTGTTAATAGACTCCCACCACTGTAGTGCAGATCCCACTAGCTTGAAAGTAGCTAGCACCTGTTTCTGAACATCAGTGCACTCATACATCCTCAAATGCCTCTGTATATCCTTCCTCCATTGGCTCGAGACTACCACATCTGAGCTTCCTGCAAACTCTGGCGGATGCGCTTTCTTAAAAGCGTCACGTACACGCTCCCAAGAAGACGGGAATGCATTAACCTGCACTGGCGCGGCAACCGGCGCCTGTGGTGGTGCCTGCTGAACAACGGCAATCGCGGCATTTACCGCTTGAGCTACTATAGCTGCAACCTCAGCGGCGTTCATCATGCCCTGAACTGGAGCGGGCTGGGGTTCGGGCGTTGCATCCCTGGGAACTCGTCGTGCACGTCGTGGAGGCATCTGAAATAAGAACAAAGTCTATAAGTTCACGGTTATAAACTTAATATAGCTGAAGAATGAAGCATACACAAAAAGAGTACAACAGTCCTAAAATATAGGGCTCTATATCAAGGAAACGTAGCGGAAACATAATAGCCGTACAAATCCTAAAGGACACTAGAACCTGGCTCTGATACCACCTGTGACACCCCGACTAATTAAATACCGGGTAGCTACTCCTTTATTAAATTAATTCAAAATGCCATGTTGGTCCAGTTAATAGCATCATTGTCGAAAACATTTTAATGATTACTAACCACCTAGTATTTAAAAAGTAAGTTCCAAATTTTATTTAAAGTCTGATTAATATGCAACAAGTGTAACGAAGAAATAAATAGCACCATTCACCATGCTGAAGTAAAACGAATAACCATCACAATAGAATAAATAAAGTCTAGAGGAAAACTCCTCACTACAATCCCATAACTGAAATAAATAACCGAGCACTGAAATAATTCATGCTAAAGTCTGAAAACTGAAATGTAAAAGATGTCTCTAAATAGAAATGGGCAACATGCCCTACAACTGATAGATAGTGACTCTGGAATCCAAAAGATAGAAGCGTCTACAAGCAAATCCCTGTAGCTTCCACGGCCAGCTACAGCTCGTCACCTGAATGAGAATCCTATGCTTGGTGTCCCTGTGGCTGGGCACCTAAAATGGTTTTACAAAAAAAGATTTGAAAAGCAAACGGGTCAGAGCCCGAATGTGGAGTTATATTTTAAAAACCTGCAAGTGCTTTAAAAACATTTAAAATATTAAATGCAAAGTACATGTTAGGACGTACACTCACATGATATTCTCACCTCTCGTCTAACTGTGCACTCCTAACGTAAGTACGCATCTACAACGATATAAACCACTAGCTAAGTGACATCATAACTAGCTAGACTGTAATAGTTCCTACCCTTATTACCCGGTTCTATTAACATATAACGCTCGTAATTAGATAAGGATTTAATGTAAACTCAGATGCCCAATATGCAATATATTTCTATATCAGCTAACTCATTATGTTTCTCAAAACAATACCGTAATTATTTATACAACATTAACATGAATGTTCTTATTAATTAAGTGTATATTATTCACATCATAAATATACAATATAAGCACCACGAGAACTAAGCTGTGGTGCACACATACTCTGCTATCCATCCCTGTACATCACGTACATAAGGATCACATATTCCGAATCTCTCAGGAATAGTCCAGATAACACAAATCACAAATAGTGGAGGCGAACACAGTCACATCACATGGGTCACGCACATACCTACGCTCCCACGATCAGCGGACTTATTAACATCCCAATAAGTCTTTCTCTGACCTATGTTCATTGAGGTACCAGTCTATATCCCCCCCCGTAGGCAAACAAGGATTAGAGGGTCCTAAGCGAACGCAACCTCCCGTGATAGCTAGTATGGTAGGTATGTCATACACACAATCCATATACCAATACTAAGTAAACACACATCTTAGTAATACCGTATTTTAATCGTAGTACATATTGCACTCTCGTACTAACTATAATTATCACCATTTGTACTATTCCGGTTTGTAATCATACGCGCCATAATTTCTCACGTCGTAGTAGACACTCACGTCTCAACCCAAACCGTCCATGTAATAAAACTCTCGTATGTAAATTCCTTATCATAAATACCCAAATGTCCCAATTCTATCCTTACATCATCATCGGAATGTTATCTATGTCCTCGAACAAGCTTACGGGACTCCAAAAACCAAAACAGTCCAACAAGGACCAAACTATCAACTCGTTAGAAGTCTCGTTCGAACTAGACTGTTCGAACGAGATTCCTCTGCCAACTCATTAGAAGTCTCGTTCGAACGAGGTTGTTCGAACGAGGTCCCAGTTCGTTCGAACGAACTGTACCTTCTAACGATATCTCGTTCGAACGAGATATTGAACGAAATCCATTCTCGTTAGCAGCGACTGGTCAACTCGTTAGAAGCTCGTTCGAACGAGTTCGTTCGAACGACCTGGGGACTGCTTCTAACGACTGACCAGTTTCGGCCCAGATTTTTCCCCAATTCATTTTTAACCATTTTAACACTTCTAATCTCATCCAAAGTACATCCCAACAACATTTTATGGTCTCTAAGTGATTCTAAACATATTCAAGTCAACTCCTAACATGTTTTCAAGGATTAAATCTCTTCAACATCAATCAACATATGAATTTCTACACTTTTCCCCAATTATCTCAAGAACATGAACCCTAACATTTTGAATCATGAATTAACCCAACAAAATCCGTTTTAATTTCTTTCCAATCATGTATATCATCAGTAAGAACATCTACCTATCATTCTACATGCAATCCTTCTCAAATTTCTCAAGTTCTATGATCTAAACTACATGGGTTTTCATTATCTTTCAAGAACAATTAATATTCTCCAATTTCTAACATGGAAAAGACATTCTCTGAAATTAAATGGAATAAAGTCACTTGCCTTGATTCGATTTTTGACTTTGGTGTAGGTTTAATGATGTTATCTGCAGAATTTCCTCTCTCCAAGCTCCTTCTCCAATGGTGGCTTAAGGTGGCTAGGGTTTGTTTTGGGGAAAGTTGTAAACCTAAAGATAACCTCCGTAGCTTAATGGTTTAATATGGGATGGTTAGTGGGCTTAGTGGGTTTAATCCACATCAGATTTACATCTCTAATTTTCGTCACTTTTAATTCCTCAAAATGTAAAATTACCAAAATACCCTTTAAGTTGTCGGTATGGCCTAAAAATACCCCGGGACCCAAACTATACCCCCGGCTAGTGTTTTCTGACTATCTCGACCCTTCCAAATGCGTTGGCGCACTCAAAACGACCATACGGATTATAGATTTTAAGTTCACTTTTATTATCAAAATATTACACCGTGACGCGGCGGTCCCACGCGTCTCAACAAAATTTCTAACATGCCGTATATAAATCTCACGACAAATTATAATACCAAATACATATATCAAAACATGTATGCACATAATTAAATACCAACTCGCATCTCGTTAGTATTTATAACCCTGATTAATTTCCAATTAATACGCATTTAATTAATTAATCCCAAAAATAAATATAGCCAAAAGTACGGGGTATTACACCTTATTCCCGTGCTAGGTGTTCGTGACTCTTACGGGACTATTTTCTGGTTGTTTTATGTTTTCACCATTTGATGGCATGTTTTTATGTTTAAGTCTTAACTTTTTGCAAATTTACGTCGTACACTCAAGCCGGGAGCCCCGTGATTACGCGACCGATTCCTACAAGTCACTTTGGTCCCGTGGTAGGTGTTCGTGACTCTTACCGGACGGCTTTGTGGTTGTTTTACATTTTGACCACCCTTCTATGGCATCGTTTTATGCTTAAGTCTAATTTTTTTGCAAATTTACGTCGTACACTCAAACCGGGATCCCCGTGATTACGCGGTCGGTTCCTAAATTGATTCTAAATTCTTGTCTATCATTTATAATAAAAGCTGTTTTATTCATTTATAACTGTTTTTAAAAGGTGTTTCATCTAAGACCTGTTTAAGCTCTACTCATAAAAACATGTTAAATCTTCAACCTACAATTGGGAAGAATATGATTGCAAGGCCACTGATGTATATGAAGGAAAAGAATATTAATCCCAAAATTTTGGTGTTTTAAACCCAAAATATCAACCAAGCCCCAAAATTGTAGTAATAGTAGTACTTTTTCCAATCTTAAAAAAAATTAGAAAGCATAGTTGAGGGAATCAAATTGTAAAAAAAAGCATAGATGACCAAATCAAACCTAAGCATATTTGAAATTTCAAAACCAAGTCAAATTGTAAACCCACACGTAGATTTTGAAAGCCGGATAACCCTGTTACACTTGTCATACAAAGAAAATCGCAAAACCGAAGGCATAGAAGATGAAATGATTAGAAAGTACCACTTAGCATTTTGCAAACTCCACCATTCCATAACTTTGAATCAACCCTAAAACAAAAATGAAAGAAGATATTTAGAGACAGAATACGAAGAAGTGTATGGGGTTTCGATTCGTCCATGTCGGAATCTATAACTAAAAGTAATAAAACCCTAGAACACAATGAATATCCACAAACTAAATATTTGGCAACAATATTATAACAAAGGCATAAAATCGTCTAAATTAGGGACACACGTTAATGGTTATGGTTTCTTCGAATAATCAATAACATAAAATACTCGAGATCATTATATACCATAAGCTGTTAGGACACAAAAATAGTATGTCTCCCCAGACCAAATAACACTAGGGAATGGATAATATTGTTGCTCGCATACATAGGGATTTGGGATTAACACAATGAAAAATATACATCAAACATGGAAATTGACGCTATAAATTATGTTTCACATTTGTTCATATTTAATTTACACAGAGATATACAAAGTTGAAATGTAAAAGTCATTGAACTCAATCCATAAGATTCCAAACGTAAGTTTCCATTTACTCAATCCATAATTCGTGAACAGTAAAAAATCAACAAATATTGATTTAAATCAGCAAACCTCTGATAAAAACCCAACATTAAAAAAGACACACAGAGATGTCTAAAATTCCTAAAACCATTTTCAACCCCAATACCTGAGATGTGTAGAACAGCTAAAATCTAAACCCAAATATAAAAAATGGTAAACTAAATCAGTACATACAAAACAAAAGTAAACACAAATAGAAACCCCAAACATAAACACAAACGTGTAATGATGGAACAAAATGAGATCGTAAGAGATCATAATAAGGAGAGAGAAAGCGATACTGGTGTGAGCGTGTGTATACCATATGAGTTCTAGTCGCTAGGGTGTGTGTACGTGACTGTTTTCTTCTGAATCGATTTCCATTCAGATTATTTTTCATCTGAATCGATTATTGAATCCATTTTCTTTGTTTAATCCATTTTTGTGCATGATTGCGCGAGATATAGAGAGAGATACCCAGTAAAAGATGGAGTGGCAATGATTGGAGATTTCATGGTGGTGGGCAGCTCTTTTGGCTGCGACGAGGAGGAGGTTACGAAAAGTAGATTCATCATGGGTGAGGGAATGACGGGGAGGACTTTGGTCGCTTAGGTTTGACTTTAGAAAAAATAGGTTGAAAATAAAAATAAAAAGAAAGAAAATACTTTCGGCAACACAATTTCTTTTGTCCTCAAAAGTTGTCTATTTTTCACAACACACTCTTATGTTGACAAAGGTTAGGTCATGTTTGGCAACAAATAACTATAATGCTAAAAACTAAATTCTTCTCCCTTGTATTTTTCTAGCTTCATGCTTAAAATTTTAACTTTTGGCAACAAGCTTTATTTTATGTTGCCAAAAGTACAATGTAAAATAGTCTTTTGGCAACATAAATAAGATTTTGTTGCCAAAAGGGTATCTTTGGCAACAAAAATTGCTTGGGTTGCTAAATATTGTTGTTAATGATGCAAATTCTTGTAGTGACCAAAGATTAACAATGAAATGGACGTCGTTGCAAGTTCTTAACAATTTTACACATCTATCCTCGATTAGTGTGAACTTCAATTGTAAAATAAAACTAATCCCAATTGGTAATTGCCTCACCTGAGCAGTGTACATCTGCTGATGCGCAGTGCGCATTTCATTGAAGAAATTTGAATCCTGAAACTGAGTGAGATTGTTTACAGTGAGTATGTGAGTCAAACATAGACTGTTAAAATAAAATGTACAATGAATTAAAAGCAAATTAATCATGCTTACCAGTGATGATAGAGACAATGAGGCTCTCACACCTCCCCGAAAGCTCCTAATGTAGGTTGGTTTTCAATCCAAATCTGCTTATGAGGTGATCTATAAATGAAAGTGGGGTTATTGGATTCATCTTCCATTGAAGAGTAGACAACACCAAAAGCTCCATTCTCATAATAGTTTTAGACTCAAAAACAAACTTTGATTCCTCCACATAAACACAATAAATAAAAAAATATGCCCAAAATTACACAGATGACATTTTCCACAAACAATGAAATATTTTGTATATTATATACTTGGAAGTCTAACATAAGATGTACTTGGGTCTCCTCAACCTTGGCAGTTATGGAAAGTCAAGCAACTACAACTAGTGGACCCATCCAAGGTTTATCACTCTCAAAGCAAGGGCTTAATAGGAACCTATCAAAGTAGTTAACAGCTAAAATAGAGGTTATTACAGAAAACCCAAAATGAGAACCCACCTTTAGAATCTCAATGGCCTATTTTCTTATTTCCATAAAAGAAAAAGACGCATCAGAGCTCAAATCGAAATGGGTATTTTTCTTTTTAGATAACAGAGAAAACATGCTTCGGGAGTTTCTCCAATGCTAGTTGGTTTAAGCACCTGACTAATCCCCAAAGGTGTATTTGGACCCTCCAATGTGCACACATCAAGCCACTATGGTAGGTGGCCCCAAAAGCTTCATTCCTATCTATAACGCTCCTCTATTCTCCATCACTACTGCATTTTATTTAGACGGACGTGTTTTTGAGTGCAAGAGGGAAGGGAGGGTTAAAATTTAAAACTTCTCACATCATGACACATAGAGAAGGAACATATATATAACTGAAAATAAGATGAGAAAAATATTATGAGATGATTAACTTTAAATCAACAAAAGCAGGAAAGAGCTTACCCTTCTGAAGAAAGCAAGATGCCTTGAAGAACAGACTTGAAGGCCCTTGCAGCGGTTGCACTAATGAACATAATAAATCCATACAAGTGAAATCTTGGCTCACCCCGCAACATTGAACATTAACTTCCAGTCAAATATCAGATTCATTATAATTGAAAACATGTTACTCCTACTTTACACCCCATTAAAAACAAAATTGAGAATCATATGATAGAGAGCCTAACATCTTCTATTGAATGAAGCCCACTTAATTTTGTGATTCACATAAATATTCACCAAAGAACAGGATACTGTGTACAGAGGCATTGAATCATATCAGAGCTGTCATTTTCTTACTCAATACTTCTTTATATTTCTTAACGTAATGAATGAACCAAATTCCCTGATAGTGAACCAGTCTTGATCTTGATCGTTGATTGAGTAAATCCTTAAAAAATATTATTTTTAAATGGCGATTGTTAATTGGGAATGAGGTAGTATATATTTTTTATTGAAAACAAATAAATAACAAATTATAAATCAAAAAATGGGCCTTATGTCTATATAAAGAAAAAAAGGAGGTATTTACAAAATAATCAATATATCATCATCATCTCAAAATGTATGTACCACTTTTTATCTAATAGAATAGAGGCTTTGAACACCATCCCACTTCAGATGTAACGTCACTTATAATCATTTTAAGAGACAAGAGTCAAATATTGGCTTGTTAAAACCGGCTCAAATCAAAATTTATCTTTCAATCTCAAATGCACAACCAATGGCTCTCACTTAAGTATGTGAAAAATTTAAAAAATAAACATAACACCGTTTGACAGATTTTTTTACTAGTCGCACAACCCAAGTGGGTAGACTAAAACCAAGCGACCATACATATATTATGCATGTGCACAATTCATCCAATCAAAGAGAAGAAGTGAACACTTTTATTTATTTCCGGAATCATAGATGATACTACTTCAGAGATAAATTTCATAATCCATAATGACATCATAGGCACAAAAACTTAAAAATAATATATGAAAAGAGGCTGAGTCCCAGTACCACCAGAAGGACGCTCTAAAGAGCCTTGAGATTTTCCTCAGCGCTGGAAACAGTGAATTCCCCACGTGATTCAATATTTGCAACATTCATCTTGAGGTCATCAACGAGGAGAGCATACCTCCTAGAATGAATACCAAGCCCTTTGTTATAAAGGTCAAGCTCAAGGCCAAGTGCGTGGGTGTATTTTCCTGCTCCATCAGCTAGGAACTTCACATTCTTTGTCTCAAGGTATGTCTTTGCCCATGCCTTCATCACAATGGGATCATTGACTGCAACCAGCAATAAGATGTATTTATTCAATTGAATCGAGTGAAATGAAGGAAAATTTATGTACTTGATATATATTTCAAGGGATCTCCCCCAGCTAAGGATGTAAACACGGTACACTACCTAGCACGGGTCATTTAATTGATTGAGTAAATGAACCAAGGAACAACAACTCAAACATGGCACACTACCTGCCATGGGTCATTTAAGAAATAGGTTAACTAAGTGGCATATAGGTAAGAGTGAATGAATCTCAAATAATAAGTCGAAACACCTACCACTAATCAACAATTATACTCATGCAATAGACATTTTACACATAATTTCTCGCGATAACAGTCAATATGCAAATAAAATGAAAATAATTGCCATGATGCACAACTGTGTGCAGCATCGCCAGTTTTATCATATTTGAAAACTTTGTCTAGTTTTACAACTCACATGATTACGATACTTCAAGGCTGCATCTAAATTTTACAAAATTCCACTTCATTAAGACATAAATAGTTTATTTACAAAACACAATGAAACGAAGTATCCTTACCATAATCAGGTAAATTTCCATTACAGCGAGGAGGTTGAATTTGAGCTGGAGATGTAATGGGTTCAAGATTCAAGTTGAGTGCTTGGACGACTGTCAGGTAGTAAAACAGTTGAAAAAGATGCAGTATAAAACAAAATTAATGTAAGCTAAATAAACCATAACATACTTTATTGCACAAAATAACATAAAAATATACGAGACACATTAACAAGATCTAGTCAAACTCAGAAGTGAATATCAGAAAAGAAACCCAACTACTAGCCAACTAACATAAAACCAATTCAAAACCAACCCAACCCCTTTATCTACCAATTCTACCCTCAATGATAAGGGACAAAACATGGCCTATTTTTTTTGGGTTTCAATAGGAGTGCCAATATGCCTCGACAAGAAAATTCCAGTACCGGTAAATTCACGTTTGGCAGATGGGTTTCCTAGAAAAATAGCTCTCATACCAAAACATGGTTGAGGGGTTTGTTGTTGTTGAGATTGTTGAAGAGTAGGCCAGGCAGAAGGAGATAAACCCAAAGGATGTCCATTATTGTTCCTAACCCTGTTTTGGACCATTTGTTGCGCTTGTTTTTGCTGGTACTGTTGTTGCTTCATCATTTATTGTTGTTTCAACTGCTGAAACTGTAGAAAAAACAAAAATACAACATTAACCCTCAAATATATTGGTAAATAGAGGGACAAATAAAATAAAAGTTGTAACAATTTACTTGTGAAGATTGCAATTGATGGTAAGATTGATACACAAAGTTGGTGTTAGGGTTGGAACTTTTTGTGGTACAGCAATAGGACTTGGTTTTCTAGCTGGTCCTAAAAGACCACGGTTGTGATAAAACCCTACCCCTTCTTCATCCATTCTCACCCTAGCAACCTCCCTAGCAGTGGCATAAAGCAGATCCCAAGTAGCGTCGTTTCAGGTAATCCCAGGATGGGGTGAAGAAACCTGGGAAGGACAATTAGGACTCCCCCCGCTCGAACCCAAAACATTGCACAAAGTTAATTGAGGCGAACCGGGCACACCCATGCCTAAAAAATGTACACAATTAGTTTTTATAAATAAAATTAGATGTATAAAAATTAGGTACCTGAAAATATTAAAGAATAAAAATACCTTGTAGGTGAAAATATTAAGGACGACTATTAATTAATTTGGAATGGGAAGGGAGGCTCGGATAACACATGCAAATAATCAAAATCGTAGACAAGATGAGGCATAAGGTGAAGCATAAGGTGGCAATGGTGAAGCATAAGGTGAGACAAGAATTTGTTCCAAAGAGAATTGCACAAAGAGAAGAGCAGGTGAAGAATGTAGAAAATCTAGTGCCAGATATTGATAAGGAGGGCTGTATAAAAGAAGATGAAAGGCCAATTCAAGAAAATCAAATCCAACTATTTAAACAACCATTAGTTAAGGAGAATCAACCTAGTATCGAGGAGATATATGAGGAAACTGAGACGGATATTGAAAAGGAGGATGGGGAAATATCAGGTCATAATATGAGACTTAAAATTCATCCAAGAATTATCTCAACAAATGGACAAGCTAGTGAACATATAGCTCAAAATCCTAAAGGAACTGCTATGCCAGCCTACGAGAAGAACCCTGCTACTAAAAGTACGTATATTAGTGATGGTGAGAAAGATGGCACATAGTCAGCCCCTTTAATTGAAGAGCTGAGGAATTTTACTAGGTACCTGAATAAGAAGATTCAAGATAACAAGAAGCAAGAAGTTAAAAGCAGTACAGAGGTGCATGCTAGAGAGCAGCCTCAAGGAAAAAACCAAACTTTTATAGATCCTATGTTGAAAAGAGTCACAAGATCAAAGGCTAAAGGTAACAGTAACTTCCCATTGCAAATTTCTCAATGTTAAGCCTGATTGTTTGGAACATAAGAGGGGCTGCTAAAAAGTCAGCAAATAGAAGATTAAAGAAGTTGTTAAAATTGCATAAAATCCCTATTATTGCCTTACTGGAGCCTAAAGTTGACTTTCATAAAATCAGTAGATTCAAATATAAATGGGTATTTGATGATTGTTGCTACAATGTTAATGGTAAGATATGGATATTTTGGAGATCTGAGATGAATGTTAGTATCATTTCTAACTCTGAACAGCAAATAACCATCAGTGTGGACCATCAACAGTACAAGCTGGACTCATGTTTGACAGTAGTGTATGCCATATGTACTAAGGAGGAAAGAAGACATTTATGGGAGGAGATCATGGGAGTTTCAGCTGGCTGCCAGTCTAAATCTCATCTTGTAATGGGGGATTTTAATGTTGTAGCTAGTCAATCAGAGAAAGTAGGAGGAAATGAGGTTGATTATCAAGCAGTGGGTGAATTTATTCAAATGATAGATGATTGTGGGCTTAGAGACATGGACTATAAAGGCTCAAAATTCACATGGTGTAATAATCGCGACGAAGAAGGGGTTATTTTGTCTAGACTTGATAGATGCCTTTTTAATATCATTTGGGAAGATCATTTCCCAAATTCTTTTATTCAACACCTGAACAGGTCTTGTTCTAACCATGCCCCTTTGATCTTGATCATTAATCCTAGTATGGACTCCAAACCTAAATCGTTTAAGTTTCACTTAATGTGGATCACACATCAGTAGTTTGAACAGGTGGTTAGTGACTCTCAGAAGGTGTCAGTTCAAGCCAATGGGATGTATGTGTTTAGTAAAAAATTAAAGAGGCTAAAAGGGGATTTAAGAATTTGGAATAGAGACCAATTGAAGGATATTTTCCAAGGTGTTAAAGACTTGGAAGATGAGGTCTTGCATTTGGAGAATTTGTATGATCTGGATAAAAAAGAGGAGAACAGGTCCAATCTTAATTTGGGAAAAGCAAAGTTACTTGAGTCCTTAAATCTAGAGGAGCTGTATTGGAAATAAAAGTCATCTTCCAGATGGCTTAATATTGGGGATGCTAACACCAAATTCTTCCATGCTAGTGTTAAAAATAAGCATAAAAGAATGGGAATCAAGACCATTCAAGACTCAAATGGCAATTATGTGGAAGATGAGGACTCAATTTATAACATTATTCTTGACTATTATAAAAATTTGATGCAGGCAGATCAGATAGTGGATGATAGTTCTATTCATGACTTCATCCCCAGGTTGATTGAGGAGGAAAATATTGAGGTCCTAGACGCCTATGCTACTGAGAGTGACGTATATACAGCAATCAATGGACTGAGTTCTGAACCAGCTCTTGGACCAGATGGATTTGATGGTTTTTTTATAAAGCTTGCTGGAATATTATTAAAGAAGACTTAATTTTTGCTATAAATTGTTTTTTTGCAGGTCATGATATCCCCCAAAGCTGGTTCAGTAATAGTACAGTGCTTATCCCAAAAAAGAAACATCCAAAGAGCTGTACAGATTACAGGCCAATCAACATGTGCAATTACTCCTACAAAATCATCTCTAAGATCTGAACAATAGACTTAGTCAATATCTTCCAAAGCTTATTTCACCTAACCAAAGTGGTTTTGTGAAAGGAAGGTATATTCAAGACAATATCCTTTTAGCCAAAGAGATGGTGTATAATATTAGTAGGAAGAATTATGGAGGAAATGTCATTATCAAAATGGATATGGAGAAAGCTTACGATAGAGTGCACTGGCTATTTCTAATCAAGGTGCTGAGGTCATTTGGTTTTGGTGAAAGATGGATCGATATGATTTGGAGGTGTATCTCAAATTGTTGGTTTTCAATTCTCATTAATGGAGTTTCAAAGGGATATTTCAAGTCTTCTAGAGGCTCAAGACAAGGGGATCCTCTTTCCCCTGGCCTTTTCATTCTAGCAGCTGAAGTTCTTAGTAGAGGCCTTAACAGTTGTATGGGGAATGGGAAGAATAACCGTTTTTATTTATCTAGTGGCAGCCCCCTCATTTCTCACCTCTCTTTTGCTAATGATGTTATTGTCTTTGCTAGCGGAGATAAAAGAAGCTTGTCAACTTTAATGGTATTCATGGATGATTATGCAGCTATATCTGGGCAAAAAATTAATATGAGCAAAAGCAGTATCATAGTAGATCAAAAGATGTCTATTCAAAGGAGGAAAGCAGTAGAAATATGCATAGGTCTAGCAGTCAAAACTTTGCCTATCAAATATCTAGGCTCTCTCCTATTCAAGGGAAGAAATAAGGTATGTTTATATACCCCTTTATTCGACTCTATTAGATCAAAAATTGAAGGTTGGAAAAGTAAGTTGTTATCAAGTGGCGGTAGATTAACTCTGATCCATCATGTCCTTTCTTCTATTCCTACTTACTTGATTGCTTCACAACACCCTCCCAAAGCAGTGATTAATAGATTACACAATATGTTTAACAGGTTTTTTTGGGGAGGTACTGAAGTGGATGGTTGGAAGCACCAGTGGTCCAAATGGCAGGAGCTGTGTAAGCCTAAACAAGTAGGTGGTCTTGATTTCACTGATTTTAATACTTTCGTAAAGGCTTCAAGTATCAGGTTGGTTTGGAAATTCTACGCAGAGAATTCTTTATGGAATGATTATATGAAGGACAAGTACAAGTCCTGGTCTCATTTTTAAAAAGGGGGATATCTAGCTTGGCGTCATATGAGGAATATTAAAGACGTGGCTATGGAGAACATGGAATGCTTGGATGGCAAGTGGATTTTGAAAGCTTCATTATCTGGTGAATTCTCTTTTGCTTCATCATGTAAGGTAATTAAGAGTAGTTATTCTAAGTCCTTAGTTGCTGATAGAATCTGGGATCCTCATATTCCTAAGAAATTGTCTATCAACATGTGGAAAATTCTCAAAAATTCTCTTCCTCTTGATGACAACATCCAAAAATTAGGAATTAGGATGGCATCGAGATGTCATTCCTGTTTGAATAGCACTGAATCTTCTAATCATTTATTCCTTGAGTGATTAGAGGTTCATTAAACTAGATAAGAATAGTATGTCAGCAAATCTTATGAGCTGGTGGTTCAAATCTGGTAGCAGTGACTATAAGAAATTCCTTTGTAAGTCTATCCCTATAGTGGTGTGCTGGGAGATTTGGAAGGCCAGCAATTGTAAGTTGTTTGAGGGCATCAAATTGAGTCATCAAAAAGTCATTTCAAATTCAATTTTCATGATATCATATATGTGCAGAAGTTTTTCTTTCGCAAATGAATGTTCGGCAGAGGATTTCAATATTAAAGAGATTTTCCATTTATCTTTAGAAAGGTCTCGAGAGAGCTTTCTTTAATCAAATGGACGACCCCTCCTTTTCAATCCTACAAACTAAATGTTGATGGTGCTTCGAAAGGAAATCCAGGTGCTAGTGGTTATGGAGGAATATTAAGAGATGATAAAGAAAAGTAAAGTTTGCTTTTGCTTATCCAGGTCAGTTTGCCACTAATTCAGAGATGGAGATTCTTGGTTTAAAAATGGGAATTCAGCTGTGTTTGAAATTCAAGATTGATAAGGTGCAAATTGAATTAGACTCTTTGATGGTAGTGAAAGTGATAGGTAACTCTTGGAAGCCTCCCTGGAAATTATTAAAACATGTTAATGATATAAGGTTGATGCTCACTCAGCTTAACTACTCTCTAAAATAGTGTTATAGAGAGTTTAACGTGGTGGCGGATAAATTTGCCAATGTGGGTACTGATCTTCCTATTGTAAAATTTACACAGTGGTCAGAGGAGCTTGTAAGATGGATGTGATGGGATGCCACTGTGGGTACTGATCTTCCTATTGATTTATCATTCTAGTTTCCTTAAATTTGTTGAAGCCATGCTGGAGAGGCTGTTTCTCCTGTTTTAATAAAGTTTAGGGATCCTTTCCCTTTAAATACAAAAATAAAAATAAATAAAAAACGAGTATGAGATGCTATCCACACGTATTTGTGAAACTTTATCTAGTTTCACAAATTATCATATTTTAAGTCCATTGTTGTTACCATTGTCGAATATTGAGTCTCCAAATACGAAGTAACAAGGACATTAGTTTCACAACTTTTACCAATATTGGTTGGAAACTTCAAAATAAATAATATCAATGTGGCCGTAAACCAAAGCTTAATCCCATATGTCATTAGAGAATAATTTAATCGAAAATAATCAAATAACATAGGATTATAAGACTGGTCAATGCCGTAATGGTTTCAAAAGACAAAACAAGAGAAGATATATCCTGATGTAAAGGAGGTTCTAAACCCAAAAATTGTAAAGGAGAGGGACAAGAAATGTGGAAAAGCAAAGAAGCTAAAATGCCTATTGGAATGTGTGTACGATGCTTAACAATATCCACAGATACTTTGGGGTTGAAACATGCTAATATCTACAAAAACCATTTACTATTGTGTGGCTTTCAACTCTTTACCTTTCCGATTATAACTATCCACCATTGGAAACCATTGATGATTATCTGGATAAACTTACTAAGAAAATTGTACACCACCTTCTTCACATATATTTATGTTTAGATATCCAGTGCTCTAGCATAACCACTTTTATAGCATAATGTTCTTATTACAGTATTACAAATGGATGCACGCCAAGTGTGCAATGGAACCTCATCATTACAAAGCCTCAAATCCACCATTTAAGACACTCATGAACAAATGTGTGCAGCTGAGCCAGTTTTTAGTTCCAAATATATAAATATTGATTATAGACTAATATGAAAACATTATCTATGCAATCGAGATTATAGACTCTATCCTTACTTCTTTAAACCATCTTAAATAGAAAAATGGGGAAGTTACTATCACTTTTCCAGTTATTTACCTTCATCATCTTGAAACAAATAATTTCTATAGATTCGTGGTCAGTTCTTGAAATCATATTCTCAAAAACTACCAAATATTGTTTGGGAATATGATTTATATTCCCAGAAACTACCAGATATTATTTGGGAATAAATAAATCATATTCCCCAAAAATACCAAATATGTACTCTAGATGTTAATTAACATAAAAAAGTAATCAGTTCTTAAAAAACAAAAGGTGCTAGTTGAGAAAGTATTTAATGTTAACTAAAACTTATAGAAATTAATTTAACCCAATGGTACTAATAAAAGAACTTCAAACTTAAGTATACTTGGTGTATTGCAAATCTCCATTTGAAACCTTCGTTTTAGCTATGCAAAACTAAAAAAAAATTAATCTCCATTTGAATACAGTCAAATATATACAAAGAACCCAAAATTGAAAAAATCCTTAATTTGAAACAAATTAAGAACTCCATTTGAAACAAATGAAAATCCTAACAGTTAAAGCCCAAACATGCACTCTTGAACCCTAAAACTGAAACTAAACGATTTAAGAACACGATACTGAATCGAATGTAAATCAAAACTAGAAAAAAGTAGTAATCGCGGTACATTATAGGTTGTGTAAGATCTTATAGATCTGATAGATGACTTGAATAGAAGATTTTGACAAAACGATAAGTATACCCAAATCATCAAACCCAAATCGAATGTAAACAAACCTATTATTTAAATAAACTCTTGTATGGAGGAAACTGATTTGGCTAATTTTTATATTAAAAAATCAATGTATTATTTAATATATCCAATCACGACCAGACTCCTAGGATCTTGATTCTTTTAGGCAGTGGCTGCATTATTAGATGAATTTTTTCATTATAACAACTTTGGACACATAAGTACCGGCCATCAGGAGAATGGTAGGTTTTAGTATGTTACCGTTTGAGTGATGTTTTTTATCCGGTAGGCTAAATGAACTCGATTTCCATTACGGAAACCCATTTGAACCGACTTCAAGAACCCTTAGAACCTGGCCGAATAAACTCTTGGGCAGCAAAACCCATTTCTCCATGTGTAAGGAACTCCTGCACTTTCATTTGCCAATTTTCTAATCTTTTCCATATATGGATGTCCAACAGCCTCTGCTTTGATTTTATCTCATAGAGGAGATTGTGCAACAAATAAAGCATTAAGACTGATGATGGCATACTGGAATAGTTTAAATACATAAGGAAAACGACAACCTTCTACTAAACTCACAACCATAACTACTAAAAATAAGGACTCTGTCACTATCAACAACTAAATAGCTAATACTAATTCAAATAGCAAAATAATAGCTAACAGGCAGCAGACCAAGTCTTCAAATGGAAGTCTACCACTATTTACTTCCCAATAGCTCCTTGCACGATCGTCCCATGTACTCTGCATATTTCTCATGCTAGGAACCTTGAGTTCTTCTTATTAACGCGTAGCGATCTTGTTGGCTAATTAAATTAGGACCCTTTGAGGAAGAGTTTCTTCTTGCGCAGAAAAGGTTGTATAGAATTCTCATTAATTTGAAGAATTGAGGGTCGAGCTATGAATCAGTAAGAAAATTAAACACACAAGTAAAGAGCTATTAGTCAGTAAGAATATTCATCTAATAATCCGAAGTTCATAACATAATTTCATAATAATTTATACCATCCGAAGCTAAACGAATATTATACAATTAATCAAAATCAGCATGTGAGATACAATATGAGTTACAAATAGATAAATTAAACCTTAAGACCTAGTTGTATCATATAGAGCTTTCATATACCTCGTTTCCATCACCATATACAATAACTTGGAACAGAGACTAAACCTCAAACCCTAGTAACTTCTCTTTAAGCACTAGGTTATTTTCGATTTTTATTTATCAAGCCAAAACTAAACCGATTCTGATTTCATCAAGAAAAAGAGGAAACGTATTTCAATCCCAAAAAATGAACATATCACGAGTTAAAAAGGAGAACAAACAGAGATTGAACCAAAAAGAAGAAATTAGGGATTTTACGAAGATAACACATAAAATTAAAGTATGGATACCTGGAAAATATTCGCAAAGATTGAACGAAGGATAAGAAACGTATGTGTCACAGAGGTTCGCCGAGCTTGAAGGGGATTTTCGCTTGGGTGTGTACGAGAAACCCTAGGTGAACTGTGGGGAAGTTTTGTTTGGGGTGTAGGAGTCGGGGCATTTTCTTTTTTTTTTGGAGGGAAAACTCCCTCTTTTATTTTGTTAATAGAATTATAAAATGTAAAACTAAAATTAGTAACACATATATTAAGTTAGCAATGGTGATTTAGTGTGAGAAATAGTAATGGTATAAGACTGTTACTAATCACAAAATTAGTTTGTTACTAAAACAGCATTTTGGTGTAGTGGGACTTTGATTAAAGATTCTTCTTTGTTAAAAAGGACAAATGTCGTGGAAGATGTTTCTTCCTTGACGTTGATTTACAATTTGTACCTAAATATGTAGCATTTTAGTTTATTATAAATTGTTAAATTGAATAGGAAAGAAAAATTACCGATAATAATATATTACCTAGGAGATGGAATGATATTGTTGGTGTTGCATGATTCACAGAAGAAGGAAGTGAAATTATGTGTAAGCTTCTTGTTGCAATGGTTGCACGCTGGATAATACCACCTGAAATGTTCATCGACACTAGTGATTATTGCCCGGCAAATTACATATAGAACCTGCAAAATAAATCATATTAAAAGATAATGAAGGGCACATAGTAATTATATATTTCAAGTATATTAAATAAGGAAAATATTTATTTATAGTAGGATACCTCATTTGCAGAGTCAGAATGAAGGGATAAGATATCTTCAATGGATTTAGAATCTCCTTTAATCTGAAGATGTGAATTGTCGCCTCTGATTGGATGATATGTCAGGACGAAAGAACGATTTTCGTTATGAAGTCGGTATATATATAATAAAGATACCCCCCTGGTATGTTAGATGTCAACAAAGGCAATCTGAAATTCATTAAATAAAATGCCCATAAAATTATAAATCGGATGTAAAATAAGGTGTGAAAGAAAGTCATGCTCTGTGACCTCAACGGGGACATGAGTTATGAACATGGACAGTCAATGGTATGAAGAAAGAAAAGTTAAATATATTTGGAAGTAGGCAGTAACAATAACGATAAAGCAAGAAAATGAACAAATTTGGACATGAGTAGTGAACATGAGTAATGACCATGGACAAACACCATATTTGGACATGAGAACTGAACATGGACAGTCCCCATATAGATGCCATCAAAATTTTGTAACTCCTGTCTGTTGTTATAGGGGCATTTTTAAAGATCATAGTGGTCACATGTTTGGTGATTACTAAAAAATGGCAATCAAATAATTAGATTATTCAATTTGATTTGACTCAAAGTTGGAAATAATTATGGATTGAATATGACTCAACCTCTGTGGTCTCGTATATTGTAAAGATATGTTATCACCCGCATTGGTCCCATCTCAAGAGAGGGAAAAATTTTCTATTCTTAAATTTTATAAATGCATTTATTCACTCAGATATACAAAGAAGGAAACTTCTGTGTTTAGTGATAATGGAGTCCCATAACATTAGAGCATTGTCATAGTGACGTCCCATGTGTTTTTATTTTTATTTTTATACGTTATGTTTGATCCCCATTCAAATAAATTATTAAAAGTAAAAATTATCCTACCTGATTTAATTGTTTAAAATGAGCAACACTTTTTTGTAAATGAGTAGAAGAAATTTCACGTGGGCAGCAGGTAAAGGGAATTAGCGTAGCAGTTGTATACATGCTAACAGTAGCAGCAATATTAATTAGGCGGAATAAAATGTCCACATATGGATGTATTTGTGTGTATAACCGTCAAACCCCATCCACCTTTGCAAAAATTTTAGTATAAGTTCACAGAGGAAAATATATGACAATATGGTATGCATAACATGTATTGATTAGGAATATTGATTAATAGATATGAGTTCAGTTTCTCAAATGAGATAATGAGTGACTGCAGGATGTATGAGTGTTAAGTGAATGCTAAGTCGAATAAACCTCTAAATTATATGATGTATGGTCGCACAACGTTGATGTATTTAAATGAGAACAATGTATGAAAGGACTAAGTCAGTGTTCCAAATGAAATTTCTATTTACAATGTGTCTAAAAAGGCCTCCTCTCATCCTCACCTGGCAAAATATCCGGCGTAAAAATATGAATCACAAAGAACGAAGTTGGGAAAAATGGTTGTGACACCCCGCCTAATTAATCCCGGGTGATCAGTCCTAAATCAAGTTAGAACAGGTTTCTCATTTGGTCCATTCTTAGCATCACTGTCATTTTATTTAAATTACTAACCACCTAAGTGAGAAAAATAGACTAGTGCCAATTTTTATCTTTTATTAAATAAACAAAAAAACCCATGCGGAAAATACAACAATAAAACAATCACAGATAATTTAACTAATCATTCCACAAGTAAAATTTATTAACCGAATAAACCATCGGTCCAAATAAAAATCCCATAAAGACAAGAATAAAATCCCAACAAGTCTAAGAAATAAATAAATGGAAAGTGAGCGACATGCTCGAATAAATAATGATGAGTCTACATTACGAATGAAAGAAAGAGATGTCTATCAAAGGTCCCGCAACATCCACATATGCTGTAGCAACGGATTTCCTGGAACCGAGTCAAGTCTGGCGTCCCTGTGGCTGGACACCTAAAAAGGTTTTTAAAAAGTTTTTATAGCAAGGGTTAGTACCCAAAACATTTGAAAATATTTAGCAAATGATTAACTTGCAGTAATAAATAAATATGCATGCTCTTCATATTTTAGTTAGTGTCGCACTCTCTTGAGAACTTCCTTGCCCCTCTTCTAATGTGCATCACTAACGCTTTAATTATCACCTTGTTATCTATCTCATGACTAGATAATTATTAAAGTCTCCTTATACTTCCCCCTACTCTAACCTGAGTAAAATGTGATTATGATTTAAGTCATTAATAACATCAACTTAATTAAATCATTTCCCTTTTTAATTCATATAACTACTCCACTCGTTATACATATACAACAACACATGCTTGTATTTATTTAGTCCGTATATAATAATCACCCTATTATATACTTAGAATATTGAAGCATTCACACACACACTGGAATACATAAACCACTAATATCCACCCGAGTAAAAGTACCCCCCGGATATAATTTCTCTAAAGTGCTAGTACACTAGGTATATTCACATATCCTAGTTATCCAAGTTAGAATCTCTCACTAACTTGGTTTAGTATACGATTGGAGGCGGTCATATTCCTTCCCGGAAAGTGAGATTCCCCTCACCCCCTGTAACGGACGCTATGACCTGGGAATCTACTCGCCCTACTCCTCAAGCTAGGGGATTCATCCACTGCGCGTAACCTCCCCCTATAGCACTAGAGTATAATAATATCTAACTTCTGATATTAAGGCATACACTATATATATATACTATCACACACTGTATATATATATATATACATATATAAAAATGTTCTAGCTACACCGTGAACCAAACCCGTGACACAAGCCTATTCCATTTTTATTATGAGGTTATTACCCAACTCGAATTATTAATTAAATTGAACATTAATAATTTCAGTTGTTTTTTATGTTGCCCTCACCATTTAATTGGACTCAATCTCATAGCCCGAATTAACCTCACCCGAGTCTAAATCCCGACTCTAAATTTCTTAGTCCATTACTACGTAATATAATTTACCTCGATGTCACTCAACCAATTTTGACGTGTCATCCAAATTTCTCCTCCCATCTCCTAATTAATTCACTCACATTTAATTAGGTAACCCCATGCATTATTTTCTCAACAATAATTAATTACATAACAATTTTTATATAAATCCCTTCCTATATAAATAAAACTGGGCGAACTGTCAGTTTCTGCCGACCGTCGATCGATCGACTTCATGGCGTCGATCGATCGATCGAACAGGTACTCGTCTTCTTCGTGAAGACGGATAGCCCTGGGTGAAAATCTGCAAACCCTAATTTCCTTCTACACTGAAACTCAGTCCCTTTTTGCATTTGTACATATTAGGAAACTCATTAGGAATCTCCAGAATACTCATCCACATCAATAATTCGTCCATTAACTCCAATTTCTAAAATTGGGGAAAGTTTCATCATTAACCCTAGGTCCATTTATACCCCAAATTTCATCATCAAATTCGTTTCCAATTATGCAGATAACATTCTATCCAGTATGCAATAATTCACCATTATCAGATTTTACAAGAATTATCACCCAAATTTCGTAAATCAGAATTGTGGTTTTCAAAATCCCTTGTTCATTCCATTAACACCCAAAAACGGATTTCTACATAATCACTACACATGAATATGAATCGAAAACAGAGTTAATGCTACTGCAAGTTATCCACTTGCCTTAAGGTTCGTAGAGTCTGAATTGGAGCTAAATCCCAAGGTTGAAGATGACCTTTGTTGGCTCTCTTTTGATCCCCAATATGGCTTGGCTGCTGCTAGGGTTTCCTAACCCTTTAGTGCCTCTTCTTAATTAAGCACAACCATCCTAAATCTTCCTTTTATTAACTTAATAATCCAATTCACGTTTTTTGGCTAATGGGCCAAGCCCAAGTGACCAAAATGTCCCCGAGTGGGCCCGACTATGTCTAAAAACATCCCGTGACCCGTTTACTACCCCTGGGTACACCTTTCCGACTATCTCGGCCCATCCGGACTCAACTGTACCCTTAGAATTTGCATCCGAGTTAATTTCTAAAAATACTTATCCCCCACCCCATATAGTCTTATACCGACTTTCGGATGTGATAAGTACATACCTCGTCATTAATACTCTAGACGACATCATTACATTATTACTATTCACTCAGTAATTTAATTTTCCTAAATATTAACCATTCACTTTCTGATTAATATTTAAATTATATTTTTACCATAATCCATAATTAATTCAATAAATCACAACACACTAGTAATTTGAATTTCCGAATCAATTAAATATTAAATGTACCAGAAATACGGGGTGTTACATACTCCCCCCCTTATAAAGGAATTTCGTCCTCGAAATTAGATCGTACCTGTGTTGAAAAGTTCTGGATATTGTTCCCGCATATCCTCCTCTCGCTCCCAGGTAGACTCGTCAACATTGTGATGACCCCACTGTACCCTAACCAAAGGAACAACCTTGGATCGTAATTTCCGCTCACTATGATCCAGAATTGCTACCGGCCTCTCCTCATACGAGATGTCTGGCTGTAAGTCGATCTCCTCGAGTGGAATATGCCAAAAGGCTCTCTCTCTCCTTCGATATTTCTTCAGCGATGCCACATGGAATACATCGTGTATTCGCTGAAGATGATCTGGTAATCCAAGCTTATACGCCACCGGTCCCACCCTCTCAATAATAGGGAAAGGTCCTACGTATCGCGGTGCTAACTTACCTTTCTTGCCGAATCTCATCACCCCTTTCATAGGGGATACCCGGAATAAAAACTGGTCCCCAACCTCTAGCTCCACGTGTCTTCGAGAAGCATCCGCATAACTCTTCTGCCTGTCCTGAGCTATCCGAATCCTTCCTCGAATCAACTTTATCTTGGCAGATGTCTCCTGGATAATCTCCGGCCCCAAGAGTTTGTTGTCCCCCACCTCTAACCAACAAGCGGGTGAACGACAAGGTCTCCCGTATAGTGCCTCAAACGGTGCCATCCCAATCGTGAATTGGTAAGAGTTGTTATACGCAAACTCTACCAAAGGAAGATATTTCTCCCATCCTCCCCCGAAGTCCAAAATGCACATTCTGAGCATGTCCTCCAGCATCTGATTAACTCTCTCAGTCTGTCCGTCAGTCTGTGGGTGGTACGCTGTACTCAAGCGCAACTCCGTGCCTATTGCCTCCTGAAAGCTCTGCCAAAAGTGGGCAACAAAGATTTTATCTCGGTCGGATACGATATTTATCGGTACTCCATGCAGCTTAACAATCTCTGCTATGAATAGCTGTGCATAACGCATCATCTCAAAGTCTGTGCGTACCGGCAAAAAGTGGGCTACCTCAGTCAACCGATCCACAATAACCCATATGGAGTCGTGACCCTTCTGTGATACCGGCAACCCTGTGATGAAGTCCATGGAGATGCTCTCCCACTTCCACACGGGAATGTCTAACGGCTGCAGCATCCCTGATGGTCTCTGGTGGTCAACATTCACAAGCTGACACGTGGCACACTTCGAAACAAACTCCGCTATGTCCCGTTTCATCCCTGCCCACCAATACTGCCTCCTCATATCTTGGTACATTTTATCCCCACTGGGATGTACCGCAAATTTCGAACCATGGGATTCGGTCATAACGGCGTGCCTCAAATCCTCATCCTCTGGCACCATTAACCTCCCATTAAAGCGTAGACCTCCTTCTGAGCTAATCGAGTAACCCTCCGCTCCTTCAGCTAACAACTGGCCCATCCTATCCCGGAAATTTTGATCCTCCGCCTGAGCCTTCACAACCCGCATAATGATCTCGGGTGTGACGGATAAAGCTGACATGCAAGCCTTGGCTACGTCATCCTCACATTGAAGCTCTCTCCACTTCGCTTTCCATACCTCTGATATCTCCCCTGTAGGTCTTCGGCTCAATGCGTCTGCTACTACATTGGCCTTACCAGGATGATACTGGATATCAAACTGGTAATCCTTCACGAATTCTAGCCATCGCCTTTGTCTCATGTTCAGATCCTTCTGTGTGAAGAGATACTGAAGTGACTTGTGATCCGTGAATAGAGTAAACTGCTCTCCTAGAAGATAATGCCTCCATATCCTCAAAGCAAAAACGACCGCTGCCAACTCTAGGTCGTGAGTGGGGTAATTCCTCTCGTGGGGCTTTAGCTTTCTGGAAGCATAAGCTATAGCCCTTTCCTCCTGCTGGAGCACACCCCCAAGACCCCGTAAGGATGCGTCTGTGTAAACCCGATACTCTAGCCCTCCCTTTGGCAATGCCAGCACGGGTGCAGATGTCAATTTGTCTTTTAGCTCGTCGAACGCTAACTGACAACTATCATCCCACTTGAAAGGTACCCCTTTCCGAGTCAGATTCGTCAAAGGTCTTGCAATCTTAGAGAATCCTTTAATGAATCGCCTGTAGTAACCGGCCAAACCCAGAAAACTGCGCACCTCGGTCGGTGTCGTGGGCTGTCCCCACTCCCTCACCGCCGACACCTTATCTGGATCCACTGGAATACCCTGATCTGACACGACGTGACCAAGGAACTGTACCTCCCGTAGCCAGAATCCACACTTCCTGAATTTGGCATAGAGCTGATGATCCCTCAGTGTCTGTAAAACCAGGCGCAGATGCTCTGCGTGCTCCTCCTCGGTACGCGAGTAGATTAGGATGTCATCAATGAACACGATGACAAACTGATCTAGGTACTCCCTGAAAACCCTGTTCATGAGGTCCTTGAACACTGCTGGTGCATTAGTGAGCCCGAAGGGCATCACCCTGAACTCATACGATCCATACCGCGACAAGAAAGCGGTCTTAGGAACATCCTCTTCTCGGATACGCAGTTGATGATACCCTAACCTCAAGTCAACTTTGGAGAAGTAAGACGCCCATCTCAGTTGGTCAAATAAATCATCAATCCGAGGCAACGGATACTTATTCCGTATCGTCACCTTGTTCAGCTCCCTATAATCCACGCACAATCGGAGTGACCCATCTCGCTTCTTCACAAACAACACCGGCGCACCCCACGGCGATGTACTCCGCTGAATAAAACCCTGACCCAGTAATTGCTGAATCTGCTCCCTCAATTCCCGCATTTCTGAAGGGGCCATCCGGTAAGGTGCCCGAGCAATCGGCCTCGTCCCCGGTGTCAAGTCGATAACAAATTCGATTTCTCTGCTGGGTGGTAATCCTGGTATCTCCTGGAACACATCCTCAAAGTCCCTCACCACAGGAATAGAGTCTAAAGGAGTTACCACTTCCTGTGAGGTTTCCTCCTCAATGTAATAGAGATGAGTGGTCGAGCCTCCCGCTGGGCGAGGCATCGCCACTACAAACATCTCTTGCCCCGGAATGGCAAAAATAATACTCCCACCGAAGCTATCGATCATGGCCCTATGGTCAGCGAGCCAATCCATACCAATGATCACATCGTGAACATGCATATCTAATACCAGCATGTCCGCGGGTAACACTAAACCACCAATCTCTACTCCTACTCCTCGACATATAAAGAATATAAGCGACCCACTCCCTAATGGTGAATCGACACACGTAACAGTGCTCTCAGCGGTGGCTAACAATCCTAAAGCCTTCGCGAAATGTGTAGCTATAAAGCAATGAGTGGCCCCCGTATCAAACAATACCCGACCCATAGTGCCATGGATAGAGAACGTACCCTCGATCGCGGGCAGCGCCTGCTGTGCTGGAGGATTGGGAACATCCCGAACATTATACACACGTCCGTAGTGCATCTGCCCCTGCTGCTGTGGGGCGGGTGGTGCTGGTGCTGCTGGTGGCATCTGACCCTGTTGCCCTTGCTGGGCACCCTGCTGCTGGCCTCTGCCCCTCTGCGGGCACTCCCTCTTGAAGTGTCCTGGCTGGCCACAGGAGAAACAACGTTTCTGGTCGTCACCCTGCCGTTGGCCCTGCTGGCCCTGACGTTGGTGGCCCGGTTGGCCTCCCCCGTTGTTCCCTTGGCCCTGACGGCCCTGAGGAACCTGCTGTTGCTGATTAGGGCCTGGTTGCCCCTGTCTGAACCCCTGTCCTCCTGGTCGGAACCCACCAGGCTTAAACTTCTTAGCCTGATTCCCTTGCTGAATGATAACCTGCTGCTGTGTGCCACTTGCCTCACCACTAGTAACCGCCTTGCCCTGCTGGCTCGGCTCGCCTGCCTTCTTGTTCCCCTTAGCATGGAAACAATGATCCTGGCAATGTACAAGTGCGGCATTAACAACATCGGTATAAGTCACTAATGCCGGGTTTCCAATCAAGTGTTGCCTGATTCTCCAAGCTAGACCATTCATGAACTTTGACTTCTTCCGCTCCTCATCGCTCACCTCGTTTGGCACAAAGTTTGCCAAACGGGTGAACTCTTCCTCATATTCAGCTACTGACCTGTCACCCTGTACCAACTCGCTGAATTTCTTTCTCATCTCAGAGTCTACTGCTAGAGGAAAGTACTTGCGGTCAAACCGCACCCAGAATTCAGAAATCGGCATCAAATCCCGCTCCTCTGCTGTGGTTACGGATTCCCACCACTGTAAGGCTGCCCCTGGCAGACGAAAGGTAGCCAACATCTGTTTCTGCACCTCTGAACCCTCTAACATGCGCAGATGGCGCTGAATGTTCTTCTTCCAGTCACAAGCCTCGACCACATTGGTGCTACCTCGAAACTTAGGTGGGTGACCCTTCTGAAAGGTCTCCCTCACTCGCTGCCAAGATGGTGGTCCTACTGGAGCCTGAACTGCTGGAGCCAATGGAGGCGGTGCCTGGGGCTGTGGAAAATGAGCTGCCATAGCTCGCATCGCTGTCTCGACCGCTTAGGCCACTATCACTGCCACCTGAGTGGTAGAAATCAACTCGGGCGGTGGTGGTGGTGGCGGTACCTGTGGCTCCTGTCGAGCCTCCCTCACCTCATCTCTAGCCTCAGCCCTCTCCGCTCTCTGTCTCTTTGGCGGCATCTGAAATAGATTGAATTGTATAAGTACACAATTTATACAAAAATTAATAGCAGGAATACGATATCTCACAAGCAGAAAAATATAATCAACAGTCCTAATAATAGGGCTCTATAACAACCGAACGCAACGCTGAAACGTAGAAAGCCGTACAGATCCTAAGGACTCTAGAACCTGATGCTCTGATACCATCTGTGACACCCCGCCTAATTAATCCCGGGTGATCAGTCCTAAATCAAGTTAGAACAGGTTTCTCATTTGGTCCATTCTTAGCATCACTGTCGTTTTATTTAAATTACTAACCACCTAAGTGAGAAAAATAGACTGGTGCCAATTTTTATCTTTTATTAAATAAACAAAAAAAACCATGCAGAAAATACAACAATAAAACAATCACAGATAATTTAACTAATCATTCCACAAGTAAAATTTATTTACCGAATAAACCATCGGTCCAAATAAAAATCCCATAAAGAAAAGAATAAAATCCCAACAAGTCTAAGAAATAAATAAATGGAAAGTGAGCGACATGCTCGAATAAATAATGATGAGTCTACATTATGAATGAAAGAAAGAGGCGTCTATCAAAGGTCCCGCAACATCCACATATGCTGCAGCAACGGATTTCCTGGAACCGAGTCAAGTCTGGCGTCCCTGTGGCTGGACACCTAAAAAGGTTTTTAAAAAGTTTTTATAGCAAGGGTTAGTACCCAAAACATTTGAAAATATTTATCAAATGATTAACTTGCAGTAATAAATAAATATGCATGCTCTTCATATTTTAGTTAGTGTCGCACTCTCTTGAGAACTTCCTTGCCCCTCTTCTAATGTGCATCACTAACGCTTTAATTATCACCTAGTTATCTATCTCATGACTAGATAATTAGTAAAGTCTCCTTATACTTCCCCCTACTCTAACCTGAGTAAAATGTGATTATGATTTAAGTCATTAATAACATCAACTTAATTAAATCATTTCCCTTTTTAATTCATATAACTACTCCACTCGTTATACATATACAACAACACATGCTTGTATTTATTTAGTCCGTATATAATAATCACCCTATTATATACTTAGAATATTGCAGCATTCACACACACACTGGAATACATAAACCACTAATATCCACCCGAGTAAAAGTACCCCCCGGATATAATTTCTCTAAAGTGCTAGTACACTAGGTATATTCACATATCCTAGTTATCCAAGTTAGAATCTCTCACTAACTTGGTTTAGTATACGATTGGAGGCGGTCATATTCCTTCCCGGAAAGTGAGATGCCCCTCACCCCCTGTAACGGACGCTATGACCTGGGAATCTACTCGCCCTACTCCTCAAGCTAGGGGATTCATCCACTGCGCGTAACCTCCCCATATAGCACTAGAGTATAATAATATCTAACCACTGATATTAAGGCATACACTATATATATATACTATCACACACCGTATATATATATATATATATATATATATATATATATATATATATATATATATATATATATATATATATATATATATACATATATAAAAATGTTCTAGCTACACCGTGAACCAAACCCGTGACACAAGCCTATTCCATTTTTATTATGAGGTTATTACCCAACTCGAATTATTAATTAAATTGAACATTAATAATTTCAGTTGTTTTTGATGTTGCCCTCACCATTTAATTGGACTCAATCTCATAGCCCGAATTAACCTCACCCGAGTCTAAATCCCGACTCTAAATTTCTTAGTCCATTACTACGTAATATAATTTACCTCGATGTCACTCAACCAATTTTGACGTGTCATCCAAATTTCTCCTCTCATCTCCTAATTAATTCACTCACATTTAATTAGGTAACCCCATGCATTAATTTTCTCAACAATAATTAATTACATAACAATTTTTATATAAATCCCTTCCTATATAAATAAAACTGGGCGAACTGTCAGTTTCTGCCGACCGTCGATCGATCGAATTCATGGCGTCGATCGATCGATCGAACAGGTACTCGTCTTCTTCGTGAAGACGGACAGCCATGGGTGAAAATCTGAAAACCCTAATTTCCTTCTACACTGAAACTCAGTCCTTTTTTGCATTTGTACATATTAGGAAACCCATTAGGAATCTCCAGAATACTCATCCACATCAATAATTCGTCCATTAACTCCAATTTCTAAAATTGGGGAAAGTTTCATCATTAACCCTAGGTCCATTTATACCCCAAATTTCATCATCAAATTCGTTTCCAATTATGCAGATAACGTTCTATCCAGTATGCAATAATTCACCATTATCAGATTTTACAAGAATTATCACCCAAATTTCGTAAATCAGAATTGTGGTTTTCAAAATCCCTTGTTCATTCCATTAACACCCAAAAACGGATTTCTACATAATCACTACACATGAATATGAATCGAAAACAGATTTAATGCTACTGCAAGTTATCCACTTGCCTTAAGGTTCGTAGAGTCTGAATTGGAGCTAAATCCCAAGGTTGAAGATGACCTTTGTTGGCTCTCTTTTGATCCCCAATATGGCTTGGCTGCTGCTAGGGTTTCCTAACCCTTTAGTGCCTCTTCTTAATTAAGCACAGCCATCCTAAATCTTCCTTTTATTAACTTAATAATCCAATTCACGTTTTTTGGCTAATGGGCCAAGCCCAAGTGACCAAAATGTCCCCGAGTGGGCCCGACTATGTCTAAAAACATCCCGTGACCCGTTTACTACCTCCGGGTACACCTTTCCGACTATCTCGGCCCATCCGGACTCAACTGTACCCTCAGAATTTGCATCCGAGTTAATTTCTAAAAATACTTATCCCCCACCCCATATAGTCTTATACCGACTTTCGGATGTGATAAGTACATACCTCGTCATTAATACTCTAGACGACATCATTACATTATTACTATTCACTCAGTAATTTAATTTGCCTAAATATTAACCATTCACTTTCCGATTAATATTTAAATTATATTTTTACCGTAATCCATAATTAATTCATTAAATCACAACACACTAGTAATTTGAATTTCCGAATTAATTAAATATTAAATGTACCAGAAATACGGGGTGTTACAATGGTTCCTGTGGAAAATTGGAATGATTGTCAAAATCCTACACAATGAAGATACATTTTTATGCGAAAAAATAGAGGAATAACAACTAAAATACCCTATTCTTATATCTATGATTCATGTGAATTTCATTAGAGGTTAAAGAACTGAGATGTGGCATTTGATTGACAATTATGGAACTTAAGTAATGCACAGGGCAACAGAGAAAAAATTTGTGGTGATTCATTAGATTCAAAATATAAACAAATTAAGTGTTGACAACGTATATGGTAATGCTACAATACTGCTGGAATGTGAACAAAAAGGATTTGAAATATATAATCATTGATATTTGTTGATGCAAGATGATTAAATATGCAATGATCATGAAATTGAGATATAAGACAATAATAAAAAAAATAATGGATTTCATAATATTTTTTTTCACGCTTTGACTCAAATTTAATCATTAAAACTTATCACAATTGAGTCCACAAGAAAACTCTGATTAGTTCTCTTTCACTCATTTCGTCAAACATCTATCAGACATTCTTTATATATGCCATTATCTTATGCTTTCTCAGCGGAAAAGCAGTCAAAATTAATTGATTGATTTAGATATAAGACGGGGTAAACTTACTTGATGAGATGCACAAATTTCCTTAACAAAATGTAAGAATGTCTTCAACCGGAGATGCTTCACTATCCCTTTGCTTTCCACCTAATTTAATAGAAGGTTAATCGACAACTGTGGACATTATAAATTATGCAGCTGGAACCTCTTAATTGTCGACTATATGGAGGTTTTTGTATAAAAGGTTAATCGACAACTGTGGAGCAAATATACGTTCATAACTCTGATAATTTATAGCTGGAATACGAATACCAAGAGTTGCCACTTATGATTTCGACTGCTATCTCACGTGTAACTCTGAAACGGGCTTTTCTTTTCCAACTTTTTTTTGGTTAAATATACATAGATTCATTTCAGTAATAGATGTTGTTTAAACTCTCTCCCTATCTTTCGCTATAACAATCTTAGGATGGATTTTTGGAATCAACTTTCCATGTCTGAAAATCAGCTATTTGAAGAAAAAGCTCATGAGTAATAACAAACTATATTTTTATTTCAGTTTCATGCAAAATATCTCAATATTTACCATATGTATACTTACTTTTTCTTTGTAATTTTTTTCTTTGTAATTTTAATGCAGATATATAGATCCGTACCTAGTTCCTTCACAAGGTCATCACTTTAATTTTGATGACAACCTATTATTACAACCGAATGATCACATGCCCCTCTTAGAATTTGTTAATTTTGCTGATATTGAGAATGATATTTTATATCTTTCATGGGATGTTAATCCTAATTGGCCGCCTTTTTTTGAAGATGGTATTATCGATACTAATCATCACATGCACCCAAGTACTGTTCAAAATTTGGATCATGGAGCCAATTTGAAAATTATCAAATGTGAGATTCCAATTGTTAATTATGATTACGGATCCAGCTCTGAAGTTATCCCAAGCGAACATTCAAGTGCAATAGAGAACAAAGAGTTGGTCATTTCAAACTCATACAAGAATCAAGTTCGTCGATGTTATCGATTGAAATCGACTCCATTAGAATTAAATGAGATTCAAAAATACTTTACTGTTCCATTAACTAAAGCAGCCAAGGAGTTAAAGGTAGGGTCATCAGCGTTGAGGAAAAGATGCAGGGAACTCAAAATCAAGAGGTGGCCATACACAAGGATTAAGAGTTTGGAGTTACTCAAAGACAATGTTAAGGTACGTGTATCCATTATCTATGCAACCAATCTAAAAATAAAAAAATTATCTAGTATACACGTGCCGTAATCGAATACATGGGGCCTAGTGGGCACTTGAGCCCTGCCAAAAAAAATTAAAAATAAATTATACGCGTGCCGCTAGAAAAGTGGAGGGGTCTAAAATAAAAATTTTAAGAAGTGTAGAATGAAATTAGTCAAAACCATATAATCTCTTTGTTTACAAATACTAAAGCTTAGCTGAATGAAAACTAAAAGGTTAGCACTTCTTTGCTTCTCTCGTATTTCTCGTTAATATATACTTATAGATATTTATTTAATTTTTGAACGAATTTTAAAGATTTTAGTTGTACAAATTTTTATGGATCAAATACCAAAAGTCCCTAAGATATTTTTTAATACACATTTAGTCCAAGCCTTTTATTTTGTACCAAAAAGTCCCTTAATTCTCTTATCTTTAAATGTCCACGCCAGCGGCATGGTAAAGCCTTTTTGGCAGGGTAAGGGACTTTTTGGTAAAGAATAAAAAATCTTGGACTAAACGTATATTAAAATAAGTTTGAGGGACTATTTGGTATATGTCCCAATTTTTATTCAAATATTAATGTTGATTATCGTGTTATATTAATGTTAATGAATTTATGGCTATAATTTTATGGTTATTTATGGAGTTAATGTTGGTTGAAATGTTAATAGTTATGTATAATTTGATTGGTTAATTTAGATATTTAAGTGTAATCCCTGGATGAAATCTTTATTTACAAGTTGACATGTTATAGATTGATATAAACTAACTTGGCTGTTAAATTGTTAATTTATTGTGAAGTATATTATGATTAGATTTGTTAATTAACAAATAGAAATGTTAACAACGGAATGAAAGTAAAATAAATATATGTATTTTAGGGTTAATGTATTGTTAGTAATTTGTTGTTAAATATTTGGATAATTATTTTCTAAAGGTAGTACCCAGTGCACAAGGCTCCCGCTTAACTGCAGGGTCTGGGAGAGGCGGATGTTGGCTAGTCTTACCCCCATATGTTTCACATATAGAGAGGGTGTTTCCATGTCTCGAACCTGAGACCAACCATAGCTTAGGCGAGGGCACTTTCCATCGCACCAAGGTACGACCTCTTGTATAATTATTTTCTACGAACTTTAAAATAACCTAAAAAATAGCAAGCCATTTTATTAAAGGATATTGGAACTGAATTAAATATACATTTATTTTTTCCTTTATATCTTGCTGATATAATTATATATACATATTTTTTAATTTTAATATTAGGAGTTCAATGAGGTGAAGTTGCTAGAAGAGAATAAAAGCATGTTGGAGAAGGTTCCATAATTGGAGTTGACAGAGAACAAATAAGTTGAAGCAAGCTTGCTTCAAGGCTAATTACAAGAAAAGAATGTTGCTCGGTGGTTATGGATGATGCTTTATGTTCTAAAACTTCTATATATGGGTTTTTATTTTGAGTCATTACTTTCGCTTTGGGCTTGGAAAGTTGTTTCTCTCTCTCTAAATAAAATTAAAATAGTTAGTAGTTTATCTATAAGTATGATTACAATGGAAAAGATTATTGAGGGGAAGTATGATGAATTAGTAGGGATAAGTTTGCAGGGGTGAACTTTTGAAATATTATGCTACTTGAGTTTATTAATGTTTTCTCAGCATTTCTTTTTATAGTGATGTAAACTTAACCGTAAACAGGCATGTGTTGGTAAATTTACCAACATGCATAGAATGGGTTGTACCCTGGTGACCCTATCATGGTATAACCCATTTTATGCATATTGTAATTTGCCAACGTAAGTATAATATTTTCCTTCTTTTTATTGTCAATTTGAAGCATTCTAAAGTGATAGGAGATAAAAGAAGGAAGTTATTTAACACTAGGAATCAATGGCGGATTCATGATTTACAGTCGAGAGGGGCTAAAAGCATGAGGTTCGTGGGTGGGATCCCCCAAATCAAATTTGTTATGGTTAAATCGAGTTTTATACAAATTATATCTTTAATTTCTAGTTTTATTCAAATTTATTACATTTTTTACCGTAAAAGTTGCAAAAAACTCATTATTTATGTCTTTAATTTTCTATCTTTACATATAGCTGTAACACCCCGCTTAAAATAATAACGGTTGGCCAGCCCTATACTATATTAAATCAGGAATTCCAGATGGTCCAGTCTCAACATCAACTAACGGTACTATATAATATAGGACTAACTACCCGAAATCATATAAGCGAGATGTTGTAAAAAAATTTAAAACTTGCAACATACAACAACCCTACACTATAAAACTACAAAAGAATAAGAGAGAGATGCAAGAAGCACTATAAGAAATGAAAGGAATCACTATACATGAATATTCCATAAATAAATAAACCCGAATAAGCTGTCGGGTCACAGCAAATACAATAACTGAAATGGAATAAATATAAACATGTATATAAATATCTCTATGATACAAACCCGATATACAACATGAATCCTACCTAGAATTTTAAAGAAGTAGGAAGCGGCTACATGAAACATCCCGCACCAGTCCGCACCTGTCACGGCTCCCAAGACTCAGGATAGAAAGTCATCCGGCATCCATGCGGTAGGATACCTGTGGAAATACATATATATATACAAGCAGGAGAGAAAAGAAAACGGGTCAGAGCCCCGAATGTGTAAAATATTTAGCAAGTGTGTTAACCGTGCATAATAAATACCGGTGTACATTATTTCATAAATAAGTGAGACCGCACTCTCGTGGAACCCCAACTCACCTCTCATCTAAAGGCGCGCACCTATTCGCGTCCTCAAATTTTAGTTAAATTACCCCCATTGATTTTAGGACAACCTAACTTATCAGGCCTAGCCTATATCCATGAGAGCTACCTTCCCGTCATAATCTAAGGATCCACCCATTTCTAATCCCATTAGATTATGATTACAACAATTATGCCATAAAAGGCTTAATGAATTCCGATTAATAATCTCTTGAATTATAATTATCATAATTCCTAAAACATTACCCCTATATATATATATATATATATATATATATATATATATATATATATATAGGCTAAAAACGTAAGAATTAATATACTTAATAATATGCACATGGAATATTGGCAAGACTTCTCTCTAATCCCAAAATTGTACTACGTTTCGTGCGTGGGGAGTCTCGCAAAGAGAAATCCAAACAAGGAACCGCCCCGTTACACTACTCCTGACAAGGACAAGACCAGAGATCCATGATGCCACTTAAGGAATTACTTCTCTCAAATCTCGACATGGCACTGCGTTTCGTGCATGAGGTGTCTCGCAAAGCGAAATCCAAACAAGGAACCACCTCGTTACACTACTCCTGGGCAATGTCGGTCCTAGAGATCCATAATCCTCAACATACAAGTTAATACTACCATAACTACTAACTATAACTCCTAAAGAAAGAAAGAAAGAAAAGAAAAGAAAGAAAACAAATAAGATAAAATAAAAGAACCTCCAATAATATCCTTGGGATGATGTAACCGAAATAATACCTTATGTGCGATACATCAACCCCCATCAATCTAGTACACCATAATCATCTAAGATGTACTTCATAAAAGTCCATATCCTTTCATTTATAGGATATATATATATAAATATATATATATATAGGTATTTATTTCTAACCGTATATATATATCATCATCAATCCAATAGCCAAGTGTACATACTACATATGATGTACAAGGCCATGCACCTAATATACCCGGCTATATATACCGCCGATAAACTGCATCAATGCTATCATCTTCATAGTGCCCGACTCACGTAGCAAAACTGGGGCCACCATGGTGGGACTAAACGACACCCATCTCGTGGTAAACTCACGCACACGACGTCCCGGGAAGCGGTCATAGCTCCAAACCGGCAATGAGACGAAACATACCCATCACGTCTCATCCCAAAATAAATATATATATCATATAGTAACACACGGGACGACTATGACCTGGGGAATATCCACACCCTGCTTTTCTAGCCAGGATGCTCACCCTCTACGCGCGCAACTTCCCAATGATAGCATGAGCGGGGTATGCTTAACCAATTAAGTATATATATCATTTACATGCATAATATATAATCCATATGATCCAATCATATGATCAAGTAATAAACCATCATATACGGTTTAAATATCCATACCATGTATGTCCACAACATAAAGATATCCATATATCTATATACGTACAGATATATATATATATATATATCAACACATATTCACATATCCTTATCTATATATATAAACTAATTCTCGTTCATATGTATAAGATATATGTATATACCTGGCTATAAGTATAAATAGTCCTCAATATACAAGCCGTCACCACAATTCCTTTAATTTACCTCGATACGTGAATATAATCCCATACTTGAAACATATTCAATCATTTTCCTATGATGAATAGTCTCCCAAAACCATATGTATATATCTATACCTATATATATTCAACATTAGGGCTATCACCCAAGAGTTTGTGTAGGAATCTTTCACTACACATATCATCTATATCTCCGAGTACATTAAAGAATCTAGTAATCATTTTGACTATCGGTATACATATAACTAATAGTCTATCAGCCTCAAGCTCATTCTTTCAATCATCACATAATCTCATTTCCCTCGATTTCGACTATGGTTCGATCACTTTTGTGAATACTCTAATCTAAGATCTCTCTAAGAGTTCTTAGCCTCACATCACATCTACACTTACTTTTAATCTACAATTAGGATTCCCAATCCCAAAGGGTTTTCCCCCAAAATCTCTATACATAACTCCAAATACATACATGGATACATTTCTCCCAAATTACCCTAAGGAGTCCCCAAAACTCTAATGTGTGAGAAACTCCTTATGTGTATCCAAGAACATATCTCTTACATCATAAGAGAAGGCCCCAAATCAATAAACCCAACCAAAAAGGGTTTGAATTCACTATGGAGAAAATACCTCAAAATGCCCTGTTTCCGAATCGATTCGGCCCTGTTCCGAATCGATTCGGACTAGCGAATCGATTCGGCCTCCAAGGCGAATCGATTCGGGTCCAAAGACCTGGGCTTCTGCAATAGGCCGAATCGATTCGACTTGGGGTCCGAATCGATTCGGTCAATGCAGACCTGCCAATTTTACCAAACCGAATCGATTCGCTTGAGGGGGCGAATCGATTCGGACCTGCAATTCTTGAAGGTTTCATCTGTTTCTTCAAAACCCACGAATTCTAAACCCCAAAATTTCTCATTCCAACCCCCATTCCTTCATCAAATCATGATTTTAAGCCCATTAACCAACCCAAAGTTGATCCCAATCATTTTTATGTCATTAATTCCATATTTAATCATTGATTTCAAGATTTAAACCTAAAACCTAGGTTTGGACATTAATACCCAAAAACCATTTCTTTACCCCACAATTTATGAAATGAAATACACAAATAGCTATTTAGCAAGATTAAACACTTGCCTCAGATTTGTAGAGGTTGGATCGTCCTCGATGTCGCCCTTGGGCCGGGAATCTCCAAGATTTCTTCCTCTCTCTCTCCTTTTCTTCTTCTTTCTCTTCTTCTTCCCTCTCTAGGGCTTTTCTCTCTTTCTCTCAAATGAGAAAATGGCTTCATCCGTAATCCTCCAACCTTTTAAAACAAAATCCCAGTTTTAAATGTTAATACACACTTTAAATGACTCGTTGACTCCAATTCAAGTCAAAACAACTTAAAAACATTCCGGAGCCGAAATAAGACCCAATGACAGTCATTTTGACTATCTCGACCCTTCCGGGATCGATGGTACCCTCAAAAATATCATACGGAATACTTTGAAACGTCCTCTATTTTTGGACTTAAATTCCCAAATTTTAAAATTCTCCAATTTAATTAAATTTAATTTTCCCAAAATTAAATTTCTCAGTCTCAAAAGTCTTGGGGTGTTACAATAGCACCCTTATTTTTTTTAATTTGGAAAAATCAAAGGGAGCCTTGGCCCCTCCTGGTTCCCATGTACATTCGCCCCTGGAAAGAATAATTAAGGGTTAATTATATTTTTATCCTATTTTAATGAATTCTCATTTAAGTTCTATTGACTTTTATTTAAATATATGTGTCATATTAATAGACTAATAGGACTTATTTACAAGTTCCTCTAATAGGCAAATATATCCTACTTAAAAAATTCTCTTTACGTTGTTATGGTGCCGTCAATGTTAACATGGCTTATTATTTTAAAGTTTTTTTTTACCTTGTGATGCTAATATGACTTGTTTAAAAGTTTACTAGTGAACATTATTTATATGATGAAAACTCTTTTAAATCAGGCTAAAATATAAGAACCCGAATAATTAAACTTACTATACAAAAAAATATGAAATTGACATGATATGTTTGTGCTTGTTTCAAAATATTAATTTATTGGATAAATATTTTTAATCATTTTACTTGTGTTAATTATTTGTGTCATGCAATGTTTTTGTTTCCTTAACCGTGTCTTGTGTTTGGGAGAAAGTTATAAATTGAATTAATCTGTCATGTTTTAAGTAGGTTGTGTCCATGCAAAGGATAAATCATTCATAGGGCTGAGTTGGCACTTTTGGCACCAAAAACATAGAGGTCTGGTGAGGGACAAGGTCTGTAGTGTACCATTTGTCCCTACCTGTATGCAGCAGCCTGTCACCTCAGACATGTGCCACCTGGTGAAAACCAAAGTCAAAAGGCATATGTATCTCCTAATGGAGATAAAATATATGATTTGATAAATATTTTTTGAGACTGTAAGATTTGGTAAAAACTTTTTAAACTTGAGGGGGGTCTCAAGGACCACCTCCTCTAAAATCTTTGTAAGCTTTAGGGGGGGTCTTGAGGACCCCATTCTAAAATCATTTTTCTTGAGAGGGACCAAGAGGACCCTCTCCTTTAAAATCATTTTCTAAACTGTTATTTTTTTGTGAGTAACCCTTTCGTTGATCACCCTGGTTATGTCTAACTGTGAGGTGTGTGAGGACTGGGCGACCCTAGGATCTTTCGACTAGTATTCTCTCAATCCTAAAGTGCTAAGTCGTTGATCTTGCTCAACAAACCTTGTTCCTCAGTTGCCAACCCAAAATTGCCAAGAGATCCAAACTAGACTATATGAGCCCTGCTGCTCAACTAGGTTACCTGTAGAAGAAAGTAAGTGTTAGTACTTTTGTTATTTTAAAGAATGACTTTTCATGATGAGGGCTTTCTTATTGTAGCCACTCTCTCATCCTGGATTATTTTCTAGAAGTTGAGGGGGAGGACCTTGAGGATCCCTCACCTAAATATTTTCTTGCAGTTGAGGGAGAGGAACCTTAAGGATTCTATGACCAAATGCTTTGTGGGGTTTGAGGTACCCTAGGGGTTTCTTCTCCCATTTGAGTTTTTCTGTGGTCGAGGGACCCTAGGGATTCCCTCTTAATATGACTTCTCTACGGTTGAGGGACCCTGGGGGTTCCTTCTCCAATATATTTGATTTCTAATTGTGCTTGTTCTATCAGTCAGATTCTTCATTTTTGTTATCAATGCATAATTTATCCAATATGTATATCCAATTTGACTAAATGATTCATGAATTATCTAATTGTTGATTATAGAATCTTTTTCTTTTTTAGTTTAACTTGATTCATATACTTTTCTCTGCTGTTGAGAGACCAAGGGGGTTCCTTGTCCAATTATGAATTTCTGTTGTCGAGGGACCCTGGGGATTCTTATCCAATATGACTTTCTGCTGTCGAGGGATCTTGGGGGTTCCTTAGACAATTATGAATTTTTTTTATTGAGAGACCCTGGGGGTTCCTTCTCTAATATGAATTTATGCTGTTGAGGGACCCCGAGGGTTCCTTCTCTAATTATGAATTTTTGTTGTTGAGGGACCCGGGATGTTCCTTCTCCAATATGAATTTCTACTATTGAGGGACCCTGGGGGTTCCTTCTCTAATTATAAATTTTTGTTGTCGAGGGACCCTGGGGGTTTCTTCTCCAATATAACTTTCTATTTTCGAGGGACCCTAGGGGTTCCTTCTACAATTATAAATTCTTACTATTGAGGGACCCTGGGGGTTCCTTCTCTAATATTAATTTATGCTGTTGAAGGACCCTTGGGGTTCCTTCTCCAATTATAAATTTATGCGGTTGAGGGACCTTGGAGGTTCCTTCTCAAATTATGGTTTTTCTGTGACCGAGGGACCCTGGGGGTTCCTTCTCCAAAATGAATTTCTACTGTTGAGGGACCTGGGGGTTCCTTCTTGTAATACCCCGTATTTTTATGCTATATTAATTTGAGGATTTATTAAATTTAATGTGAATTAATTATTTAATATAAATTCGGAAATTAATTATGTTATAATTATTAACGTGATGAGAGTTAGTAATTATGGGAAACTTGTTGAATATTACTAATGATCAAAGTAATATATAATATTGGTTATATTGAATGTCACGAGTGAATAAAATGACAATTTTGAAAATTTGAGTCGGGACGCCCCCGTGTCCCGTCGGGACTAAATATTGATGAATAAAAGTGAATATATTATAAGTCACTCGTATGGTCATTTTGAGTGCTCCAAAGTGTCCGGAAGGGTCGAGATAGTCAGAAAAGTGTACCCGGGGGTTTAGTTTGGGTCTCGGGGCGTTTTTAGGCTTAATTAGTACCCCGGGAGAGCATTTTGGTCATTTTACATTTTTGGGTAATTAAACCCACGAAATTTCATGGGATATATCAGATGTCTAAGATTGCCTTCTAGGGTTATAACAAAAAAAGACAAGTGACGGCCATAGGAGAGGGAAGGAGAGGCTTTTCCAAGCAATCCAAGGTCAACGATTCACCCGATTGCACTGCCACCACCACCAACGCGTAAATCGCGCGACGGGGAACGCAACCACACCAAATTCGTCATCAAACCAGAACGTTGAAAATCCCAGGCAAGTGTTTATCTTGCTTATTTCATTAATGCATCACTCATGTTAGTCTAGGGATAATTAGGATGAGTTTTATGGAAGAAAACCCAAATTTGAGATAGGAAATCGCATGTAGTAATGGTTTAAATGTTATTCTGGAAACCCCTTCACATGTAGAGGATTAGACCACAAAATTTTGATGTTTTAGAAGAATAAAATTCTGGAAAAAGACTGATTAGAACCATGTTAAAAAGAATTCTAGGGTTCTTGAGATTTACATGAATTTTGACCTGTTAATCCATGATTATTAATGGAAATTTGCATGCTTTACGTAAAAGATGTATGGAATGGATTTATACTATTACTAGTACCAATTTCTGGATGATTAGAAATGAAAAGTTTGGATTTGTATGGAGTTATGTGAGAAAACCCGTAACTGGTAACTGCAGAATTCGCCATACCTGCTTGATCGATCGATCGAGCCAAGAGCCCCAGACCTCGATCGATCGACCCCTTCTGGCAGACTCACATTTCTCCTTTTTAAACTAGTTGAATTTACTCTAATGAGAAATAATTCTTGGACACCCTTATAAAAATGTTTTGGGGGATAAAGAAGACCAGTAGGATATATGAATAATTTTGGGACCTTTAATGTAAGACGAGAGTTGTATTTTTGGGATACTACATATAAGGAACGGTGAAACTACGTATTAAAGGGAGAGATGCGTAAGATAGTTACGTTGGAAAATAGATGAATACCTACTGAATTTTTACACTTGGGAGGATAGAGTCCATGAGTGTTACGTAGTAAGCTGGAATAATCCCTCGAATTAAAGTTAGAGACGAACAATTATATGTGATAACAAATAATGGGAAAATAAGGATCAATGTCGTGATTATGGGATTGGAGATGTACCTAAATTGATATGATAAAAGTAGTATATTTATATGACTGTGTGTATGCATATATTATATACATATGAAAATCATGCCCATGCTACTTGCTATCCCTGAGGTTATCGCGCTGGGACAGTCTTATCTCGATGGGACCTTTATGGGGGATATTGACTCGTACCCTATAAGATAGAAATCCTTGGTACAGGCTATCGAATTGATAGTTCAGACGGTCCTAAGAGACGCGGGCATGTGCCATCCTCTTAGAGACTTGGAATCTATGCTTCGCCTTAATATTGTTTGTGTATGTGTTAACACAGTTCGAGAGTGATTCCGAATTTGTATTTCCCTTAGTACGAGTGATACGAGGACTGGATAGTAGAGTATGCCCGCACCATAATTTTTATGTGGGGTGCTGTTAGAATATATATATTATACGAGTATTTAATATATATATGAAATTCTGAAATTTGGAACTGCCTGTTGTGATATGGTAAGTAAGACATGTATGATGACTCATATTGGAAATACTTGTTTTGAAAAAGTATAATATGACACTGGGAAACTTTATTAATAAATAAAGTTAAAATGAGAGCTTTGTTACTAAATGAAATCTTCCTTTTCAACAACTATATTGTTCAGTTTTAAATCTTACGAGTAACCTAAGATAAGTTAAACCATTGGGAAGTTTAGTGCGATATAAGATAAGAAAATCCGTTGGGAAGGTTAGTGCGATAGGCATACACATTAGAAGAGAGGTGAGAATTCCTCAAGAGAGTGTCGCACTAATATGTTGTTGCATTGGCCTGTAAACATTTTAAATACTTGCTAAACGAATTTTAAATCATATACACTATCGGTCTCTGACCCGTTTCTATTTTTCTTTCTCTCTTGCATATATATATATATATATATATATATATATATATATATATATATATATATATATATATATATATATTACAGGTGCCCAGCCACAGGGGCGTCTTGCATAGGATCCCATGGAAGGAACGCGCTGCAGCTTAGGTAGGAGTTGCAGGCCTCTTGCTTAGACGACTTCATTTATTTGACTCTACTCCTAGCATATTCATTTAGTGGGGCTTGTGTCACCCTTTCCATTATTCAGTTGTTTATTTGGACATCGTGATTCAATTATTTTTAGTATTGATACTTTAGGATTTATTACTGTTTGGATGCTTTACTTTAAGTTTTAATGTTGGGATTCAGTTGTTGAATGTTTAAATTATTTGGATTATATGTTTCAGGATTATTGTGCTGTGATTCTTTACTATTGAATTGTTGTAAATAATTAAATTTTTGTTTTTAAAATAAAATTTGGAAAGTAATGTCTAAAAAATGGTTTTTGACACTTAGCTTAATTAATTAGGGTGTTTAAATTGGAAAAGTTATTTTTACGGCAGTGATGCTAAGAATGAACCAACTGTTCACCTTGATTTAATTTAATAAAGGAGTGATCGCACGGTATTTAATTACGCGGGGTGTCACACATCTCCAATATGAACTTCTGCTGCCTTGAGGGGCTCCTTCTCCAATATAAATTTATGCTGTTGAGGGACCGTGGGGCTTCCTTCTCCAATATGAATTTCTATTGTTGAGGGACCTTGGGATTCTTTCTCCAATATGAATTTTCTATGGTTGAGGGACCCTGGGGGTTCCTTCACCAATATGGATTTTATGTGATCGAGGGACCCTGGGGGTTCCTTCACTAATATGAATCTGCGATCGAGGGACCCTGGGTGTTGCTTCACTAATATGAATTTTCTGCGGTAAAGGGACCCTAGGGGTTCCTTCACCAATATGGATTTTCTACGCTTGAGGAACCCTGGGGGGTGCTCAACGTCATATTTCCTGGAGACTAAGGAGGGGTATTTGGGGGACCCTCATCCCAAAATATAGTGGTCAAGATTGATACACACTTCTACACTCTTCTTCTCTTTAACCGCTCCTCCATAGTGACCACGTAAAAATCCCTCCACGATATTCATCCACAGTACATGCGTCCACAAATGCCTCGATGTCCGTTGATGTAGCTTTGGCAATCGTCTACGATTAGGAACACGGATTCCTTCGCTTCTTCACCATAAAACTCCAACGAAAAAGGTATTCAATATGGATGAACAAACTTCTATGGTGCAAACAAGATCTCTATAGCATAATAATATGAAATCTTGGATCTTAAAACTCTAAGAATGTTTTCAGATTTTGAAAATCTTTGAAAACTTGTGCAAAAAAATATATTGTTTGTAAATTGTATTCTGGCTCAACACTCCCAAAATTCTGAGAGAAAAACTCTTTAAATAGAAAACTTGAGTCAGAGGAATGTGACAACCCGCGATCCCAAATAAGGAGTGGCCAGCCCGATACTCCAAAATAGCGGAATCATGGATGGAAATCATTCTCAGTAACACAATCAATAAAATAAGTATACGGGAAAACCACAAAATAAGTCAGAAAACGGGTTGCCAATTTTAGGTTAAATAAAGGTTAAGGAAAATAAATTTAAATAACCCAATCCGATAAGAAAGTGCAATTCCAAAGGAACTTATATTAATACTGAAACAACATACTATCAAAAGACAGAATAAGCTGTCGGTCAACAATTACATCCAACGTATTGCAACAGTTCGCTAATATATATAATACATCCATTAACAATTACAAAAGTTTGGGCTACCCACCCAAATGAAAGACCCGATCATAGCTATAATTCAAAAATGAAAGCGTCTAACAAGATGTCATGTAATATCCGTAAATTCTCACAGCTCCTCAAAAGTAATGGAATCAGAATATCACATCGGGCGCCCTTGCGGAGGAGCACCTGAACGAATACAATAACATGCACAACATGGAAAAAATGAACGGGTCAGGGCCCGGTTTATATGTGATTACCAGAAGAACAAGAAGCATGATAGATATGGGCAATTAATCATGAATGATGTAGATGAAAATCTAGCAACCTAATTATAAAACATGATAAGACAGTTTAGATAATTCTAACAGTTGATTACTTATACGAGAGAATTAAATTAAACCTCATTATTCCTCATATCCAATTCTTTTTCCATTCCTTAACAGGAATATAAGTACCATCATATTTTCTTATGGCAATTCACCTATCTCAAGTCCCACTTGAATTAGAAAGGTTATATTCTTATACATATAACGATTCTAAGACCGCCCCTCCGAGTTTCCCCACTGGGCGCGCCCCTAAATGACTATCATCTTCCAGGGCCTATCTATACAAGACAACCTGGGCACCTAACGCACCTCGAGAAGTGGACATATACCTGCGAGTGAGTAATAACCACACCCGGAATTACCTCACTTGCGCAGAAAATCATATAAAAATCCCGTATATGGCCGAGGACTATAGTCTCCCTGCATTCATTAGCCAGGGGACATCACCTCATGCGCGAGCTTCCCTAATGATAGCATTTAGAGAGGTGTGTTTAAGTAAATTAACATTTACCCATTTTATCTCATTATCATTTTCATAAATCACAGGTATGTTTCGTTTTATTTGAAACCATTATCCTTGAATATTCTCATTAATATTCGTTATATTTTTAAGTCTTACAAGTCCACATTATGATCACCATCATCCACATTATGATCACTATCATCTTACAAGTCCCAAGGCGTTATATACCTCAATAGGGTTTCTAAAGTCTCCACATATGGGCTTAGAACTCTTAATTCGTATCAATATGCTAAAAGAAAAGTAATGCCTAAACATCACTTTAGGTACCCATGGAATAAACCCCAAGTGAACCCATTCAACTCTAGGGTAATGACCAAACTCAACTAAAACTCTAGGACTCTAAGTTTACTTCATAGAAGAAGGTTCCTAGTCCCTAATTAAAAGAAGAAACCTAGGAAAACAAAAATAAAGTTTAAGAGTGAAAAATAGGGGACCGGTCGACCGGTCCTGAGACCGCGGTCGGTCGCGTCTCAAAATTTAGCCTACGAATAAAAGCAGAAAGTCCAGGAAAAAGGGGGTCGGTCGACCGGTCATGGACCGCGGTCGACCGCGCTCCAAATTTTAGACTTTGGTAGAAAAGCAGTGTACAAATATTATATATTCATATAAATATAGGGGACTCCTAAAAGGACAAATAAGACAACAGTTGCATAATTTCATATTCGAAGACTTAAAAGTTTTTGTCAGAGCGGGGACCAAAGCCGAGCAAGAGGTCTAGAGCTGCTAAAATACTGAACTTTATTTATTGGTGGCGATGGGATCATGATGCTCACTTTTGAGGACATCATGTTTATCTTCATATCAAAATTGTATTTTTGGAGCAGGGAAATATTTGCACATGGCTCAAACTTTTTTTGAAAGCGTGAGAACAAAAAATATTTTTTTAAATAAAAAATAAAATCGACTAAAAATAAATCCAACCAATATAAACAGGACACGACATAACATGAACATAATGTTTTTAAAAAAAATAAAAAATGAGCCCGATCAAAATAAAAAGGACATCACGATAAAACATGAGATATTTTTTTTTCCAATCAAGATTTTATCAGAGTAATAGTGGCACAAAACAGAATACTCGTTTAAACAAAAAATGAATCAACAAAATGAATAAAAAAACATTTTGTTAAAACGAATATCTATGAAAAACATCTTTTTATAAAAAAAAGTTGAAACAAGTTTTTATATATTAAAAACAATTAAAAAATATTTTTAATAAAAATCCACATTTTTAAATAGTATTTTACCATCAATTATAGTTTGGACGAAAATGCCCCATTTTTCTAAGGGTTATGTCAAATGCGTTATTATTAAAGGGGTTTAAGCCCGAAAAGTCTTTTGTTGAAAAAAATAAAAGTTTTAATTGTCAGAGATTATAGATTTTTTTTAAGAAATCAAATATTATTAAATGGAAGAAGAATAGCCCTTCTTCGGCAGCATACAGTTACAAACCAGCTGTGGAAAAATCATCTATGAAAATTTGAGAAATTTAAAAAGAGGACCCTTATAAGGTTTAGCTTTAAAAATAAGCCTAATATAATCATGAACCTCCCTAATTACACGACTAGAAACCATCTTGACTCCTTCAAAATCACATCTATTCCTAGCACATCATATTTTCCAACAAATTAAGCTAGGAATAATTTTACATCAAGATGGGTTTGATGTTTTTCCCCGGGTTGAGAGCCACCACGACATAATTCTTGATCAAAGGATTGTTGGTGTAGTAGAATACCCCATCATTCCCTCACAACATTTCCAGACTTGGCTAGATATTTCACCATCATTGAATAACTGATCTTGACTTTCTTCTAGACATTCTGAGCAACATTGGCATTTGGAAGCCAAGGGAATTTCAATGTCTTTGAAGTTTTGATCAAGCGAAAGTCCATGGTGAATAAGACGCCACATTACAATTGAAACTTCAGGGACAAGATGAGCATCCCATACCATAGCCGCATAGAATTTAGTACATTCCCTTCTTCGGATGTGATCCCAAGCGATTTTGAAAACGAAACCTTTGTACACCCAAGAATGAATATATTTAAAACCCTCACTAGAGTTTGGGAAAAGCCAAAATTCTTGCATTCTTTTCCATATAGGGATGACTGCTATGATAGTACCTTTAACATTTTGGGAGGACAATTTTTTGTATTTCCTATCATAAATTGTGCCCAAATAGATTGATTTTGGAAAACCTTAACCCAAAGCTTACATGTATATGTTTTGCAGACATCCCTGGTATCTCTTAAACCCATGCCTCTTTATATCTTTGGCAAGCATATTTTGCTCCACTATACCCAGCGATGTTTGTGATTTTCCTCCAGTTGACCCCAAAAGAAATTGGCACTAAGTGTGTCCAGCTCACGAGTAAAATACTCAGTTGGGCTGATAGCTGGAAGTATATGGAGCCCCATCGTCCGTAAGACAAACTTAATTAACATTGTTCTACCTGCATGAGATAAGATTTAGCAATTCCACTTTGCAATTCAGATCGTAGCTTTCCCAGGAGTTGGCGAAAAAATATTATTGCGTTTTCTACAAGTGAAGAGAGGAACCCCAAGATAAATAATGGCAAAAGATTTTGTTGGAATCCAGACATCTCCTTTATTCTAGCTGCCCGATAGACACCACATTTAGATGGAATGATAAAGCAGCTATTTCCTTTGTTTACAAGTTGACCCGGATGATGTTCATATAAAGCTAAGTAGTTCATTAGATTATTAATTGAAGTTTTGTGGCCATTTAGGAAAACTATAATATCATCAGCAAATGAGAGAGATGTGATAAGAGGACACCCACTTGGGATTGAAAAATGTTTGGTTTTATTCAGTAAAGTCAATTGTTGAATGCCACATGTAAGAACTTCACTAGCAATGACAAAAAGTTTCGGGGAAAGAGGATCGCCTTGACGTACTCCATGATGCAATTTAAAGAATCCACATCGTTTTCCATTGATTAAACCTAACTACCAACAATTTAAAATTGAGAGACATATCATGTCAATCCAGGTTTGAGAGAATCCAAATGCTCTAAGTATTTTTAGAATAAAATGCCAAGAAAGGCGATCATAAGATTTTTCCATATCAAGTTTAACCACCAGGTTACCACCACGAACTTGATTATTGAAGGGAGATAATAATTCTTGGGCCAACAAAATATTGTCCGAGATAAATCGTCCTTTAATAAAACCTGCTTGATAAGGAGAGATAATTGCAAAGACTAATGGGTCTAAAATCTTTGTAAAAAATTTGGATTTACAATTTTTGGAATCAAAGTGATGTTACTACCCAACCAACTAGTTGGAATTTCATCGCCAAGAAAAAAAGATTGAATAGACAATATAAGCTCCTTTTTGATGATATTCCAAAAAGTTTGGAAGAAGGCTCCTATAAACCCATCTGGGCTGCTGTACTATTTTTCCCCAAAGAAAAAATTGCATTTTTGATTTCTAATTCTGATGTGACATCAGAAAGCATAAAATTTGTTTCCTAATTTATAACCTTAGGGATGTAATAAAAAATAGAATTATAAAGAATGTTAGGGGTAATAATTCCAAGTAGAGATTGAAAGTGATTTTTTATTTCATTTTTAATATCCACTTCTTTATGTAACCATTCTGATACGACGCAATTATTGCGTATTTCATACCTCGAACTGACGCATTTTAGCGCCCTCGGGTATCTTATTCCCTATATTTATGCTCGTTAACCAGATAAATTTGGATGTCTACGTTAATATGTTCTGCAGGTGTTAATTGAGCTTTTATAGGTATTTGGATGCTAAGTGTGAAGTTCAGACGCATTCCGCTCGATTTCCATATGCGATTGCATGTTCAAGGACATTTTAGTCTTTTCACAGCTTGGGCACCTGGCCTAAAATCTTCACGGAAGTTGTATCCCTCCTCACAAGCTTCGCGTGATAGCGAACGGTGCGCAATTTCGATTCAGAACAAAGAAGTTACGGAGATTCTAGCGGATGGGAAATGTAAGCATGCAAAAACAGCAATGCAGTGGGTGATACTTGCTTGATCAATCGATCGACGATTTTGGTCGATCGATCGATCCTTCTCGACAGTGGACTTTTTTCTTCTTGATCGATCGATCGACGATTTTGGTCAATCGATCGTTCCCCTGTTTTCAGGAGATATTTTGCCTTTTCTTTTCTTTTCTCTTTTCTTTTCTATTTCATTTCCCACTTACTATATAAACCAAATTTTGTGTAAATATCAGAATATCAACTAGATATTTCATTTTTGAGAGCTTTAGCTTAGGGTTTGAGGGTTTTGAAGAGTTCTTCTTCAATTATTCTTGGTTTGACACCCCATTTGGGTTGAATGTTACACTATTCATCACCCTCTCCATTAATATAGTGTGTATTTCCTTATTTCTTGCTTTGATAATTAGATTTACATGCTTTGTTAATTAGATTCACATGCTTTCTTTACATGCTTTCTAGTGTAAATTTACCGCGTTTGTTTACCGCTTTATTTTCTCATGTTTTTAATATGCTTTCTAGCTAATTTAAATTAGGTTGTGTTTGAATTGAACTGAATCGAGTTGACGCGTTGCTTGGCTTTGGTCATGGTGTTTACGAGTCTATTTCGAGTGTGTTGTCCTAGTTATTGCGCCTAGGAGATTTGACGGGGCATATCATGTATGTCCCGTGCTTACGACCTTGCGTGCGCAATTTCCGAGATATTTGTTGACGCCAAAATCTTATTAGGATTTTATGCGGATTTGGAGGCGTGACAACCCTTGGTTCAATTAACTGTCGAAATGAGACACATTCTAAATAACTCGTCGATCCATGTATCCATTTTATACAAATTAACTCGGGTGTGGGGTATTCGACGCAACCTATAGTTTTACTCGCTTTGTTAGTCTAGTTTCATTTTCCCTTGCCTAGATTAATATTTCCCTTTTATGTATCTTTTCCTTTTTAGTTTGTAATTAACCTTTTACACTTTTATTTCAGAGTATTAAATCTCATAAATTCTAGAATCTCGTCCCTGTGGATTTTCGATACCCGACTTACCGATGTGCTTGCCTCGCAAGTGTAGTAGTAATTTAGGTTTATTTATATTATCGCGATGAAACGAAAATAACGATTGTGTCCTTACACGAACACACATCTCACGCGGTAGTTACATTCTCCTGATTCTTTTTTTATTTTGTGAATGGTTAGATAATTGGGACATCCGAAAGCATAAAATTACTACATTATTATAAAAAATATTACATTCTTTTGTTGGTTTTTAGAGTTTTAAATTACAATTTGTTTTGTTGGGGAACTAATTTTTTTCCGTTTTGTTATTAAGTACTTTGAAAATTTTCACCGTTTCGTAAATACGTACTTAGAAAATTTTAGTCGTACCTTCAGGCACGGGTATTTTTATGCTGTGTTTCAAATTCTGTTCCGTGTGAATTTATACTCTTTATTTTTATTTTTAAAATTCTATTGGATCCTTTTTTTTACTTCAGTGTTTATTAGTTTATTCAAAGTTCTTTTTATTTCCAACTTACATGTGAAAACTAATAGAAGAGGAGGAACTTGGAAGTTACATTAAAGACTGGCCGAAAATATTCTTTTTTTGGATTTAGTGTAAATGAACCCTTTATAAAATTAATTGAAGAACCATTACTTGAAGAAACGTAACCATTGATACCAAATTTAGTCTGCTGACGTGGACCAATTATGTGGAGACACGTGTCAATCTACATGGCACCCGCAAACATTTTTTAAACAGCACTTTGACTCCGAGGAACTCAACCTCCCCGACCAACTTAGGCGCTCCGATCAACAAGTGTTCTTAGAGGAACTTTATTGTACTGAGCAACTCATGTATACCGAGCTACTTAGGCGGTCCGAGCAGCTAGGGCGATCTGAGCTGCATCTCGTATAGAGCATTCATATCCGGATAATCAAGAGGATGATTGCACATTAAATGCACAATTATTATCGCACAGATGTACACGCCTACTGGACAGCTATGTATTATTCTTTCACATGTACAGCCTCAAGGCTATAAATACATTGTAACCTCCTCATTAGAGGGGGACTCGGAATTTCTTGGTAAAAACCTGTTATTGAGAATTCCAAACAAACAGTCAGCAATATCAAAAATAGTGGACGTAGGCCATTCTTTCAAGGTCGAACCACTTTAAAAATATTTTTTCTTGTTTATTTTATCTGTGATTTATTAATTAGAGATAATCTAATTTTTTGCATCAACAGATTGGTGCCGTCTATGGGAAACAACTGTAATTTTCATTTTTCACCACCAATGGCTGATAATCCTGAATCCAGTAATCAAAATGCTGAAAACCCCCCAAATCCATCTACTCCACCAAATGTTCAAGATTTGGCTGGAATAATGGCTAATTTGGCCCAGGGCCAGACGACCATGCAAGAAATTATGCGATAACTCATACAAACTGTCCAGGGTGGAGTATCTACTCATTCAGGGCAACGAAGCGTTCAAAGAAATACCCGGTTACCTTCTAGGCGAACGTTACTCTCAGAGGAATCTCGATCCAGACGCACCGATTCATATCGTACTGAGAGATCTCACGATCCTTTTTATCAGCCTGGGCGTACTTCCTCGCTACGAGCTACAGACACTCAACAAAACATCACTCTATCTCTAGAAAGAACAAGTTCTCTTGAAAGGTTGAGTAGAGTCTCTCCTTTTGATCGTTTAGGTCTTAGGAGGAATAGAAGTCCCCCTAGGATTATACCGAGGAACTTTCAACGACTATCCGACCTAAAGGAAGGTTCTGCCCAGTCACGACCAACTGCTCATAATGAAAGATCCCAGGAGGCAAATTCAACACGATCAGTTGCTCGAACCAACAGGCCTGAGGAGGGACATGATGCATGGAAAGGCTTTATTCAAAGGTTGGAGGATAGACTAGGGAAAATGACTAAGGCCAAGAATCCTCTACAAAGAACTTTTGTCCAAGGGACACCTTTTATCCAGGCAATTGTGGAGTTTCCCACACCATCAAAGTTCAAGGCCCCTGTTGTGACTCCTAAATATGATGGAAAACCTGACCCTGTCCTTCATATAGAACAATATCAAGCTGCTGCCGATATCTATGGCGTGCCAGATGAGATGAAATGTAGGGCATTTTCGGGAACTCTTACCGGATCTGCTCAAATATGGTACAATAATCTTCCTCAGGGAAAGATTTCAACTTTCTTTCAACTGAACGAGCTCTTTATTGAAAATTTCTTCTTTGGAGCAAAACCAGTTAAACGAGTAGCACACTTATTAAGTGTTAGACAAATAGCAGGTGAGAGCACCAGGGATTACATAACTCGTTTCAATAACGAGAAGATCAAAGTTATTGACTACGAGGAAAAGACATCAATTACTGCTTTGATGAGTGGACTATTGCCAAATAAATTGTACTACACTTTGGCCAAAGATCCGCCTAGGACCATGTCAGAACTAATGGCAAAAGAAGGCAAAATCATGATTGCCGATGATGCTATGGCTACGAAGAAAAATGTGGACACCAAGGAGACTAAAGTTGAAGCCGAGAAGATTGAGAAGAAGGATCAAAAGAACAATGGTGGTAACAAGCAATCAAAAGTAAAGCCGTCATGGGAAATGTTGAAGAAATTTGGAAATTATACTCCTTTGAAAGTAGATATAAACCACGTTTTGGAAGAAATCAAGAATAGCGAGGAGCTAAACTGGCCAGAGAAAATGAAGATAGATCCTGACAAGAGGAATAAGGCCAAATATTATGAGCTCCATAAAGACCATGGTCACACGACCAAAAATTGTATAGCTCTTCAGAATGAAATTGAAGCACTCATCAGACGAGGAAAGCTGGCCAAGTATGTTAATCGTAGAAATGAAGAAAAGAACAATGATCGATCAAGACAGATATCTAGATCTCCTTGTCGAGCAGAAGAAAACAAGAAAAAAGATCATGAAGATGATCCAGAAGATGACCCCAACCTCCCCAAAAGACCAAGACAGCCAGAACGTGAGGTATTTTCAATTCGTTTTGGATCATTTTATTGTAATGTTATTACAAGTGGAGATGAAGGAGGTGGAGGCCTTACTGCAGAGAGGAAATCTTACCTCAATAAGGATCAAGCTTGTTCATATATTCAGCGAATAAATCTAGTTGAGAATGATCTCCCGAGGAAGGTAAATAAAGAAAAACTGGTCATTGGTTTCTCCAAGAACGACCTCGCAGGTGTACTATATCCTCATGATGATCCATTGGTGATCAAAATGAGGATGAAGAAAGTAATGATCTTAAGAGTACTGGTGGATAATGGTAGCTCGACGGATATCATGTTCTACTCATGCTTTGTCAGCTTAAATTTAAAATTATCTCAATTGGAGCCTTATCACAGGCCCCTCCTTGGTTTTACTAGCGAGAAAGTTTTTTCACTTGGAACAATCAAGTTGGATATATTCATCTGTACATGGCCTGCTTGTCGAACATAAAGAGTGCACTTTTTTGTGATGGATAAGAATGTTCAATCAGCTTACAATATCATCATGAGAAGGGTAGGATTGAAGAAGTTCGAAGCAGTACCATCTACTGTACATCAATGCCTAAAATTTCCAACCAACTTTGGAGTAGGAATTATAAAGGGTGACCAAAAAGTAGTTCGGGAATGATAATATTCATCTGCCGAGCAGGAAGAACTGGAGGAATCTAGGAAAAAGACTGCTACCTATCAAGTGGATGAAGGTGCAAAAATTGAAACATTAGATCCCAGAGACGAGTCGCAGCTCATAAAAGGCTAGGTGGTGGAAGCCACTGAAAATGTCATTTTGGACGACGAGCACCTGGAACGAACAACTCAAATAGGTTCGTCGTTGGATGCCTCACTAAAATAGTAATTGATAGTCTTCCTAAAAAGCATAAAATAAACTTTTGCATGGAGACACGAGGACATGCCAGGGATAGACCCAAAGTTCTTATGTCACGAGCTCAATGTGAACAAGGAAATCAAGCCAGTAAAGCAGAGAAGAAGAGTGTTCAGCCCCGAAAAGAACCAATCTATACAAGAGGAAGTCGAGAAGCTCCAGAAAGCTTGCTTTATTGAAGATGTCAAATATCCAGACTGGTTAGCTAATGTGGTGATGGTGAAGAAGAAGAACAACAAGTGGAGGATGTGTGTAGACTTCACCGACCTCAACAAGGCATGCCCAAAGGATCATTTTCCTTTGCCCCAAATTGATCAATTAGTGGATGCTACCTCAGGACACGAGCTATTAAGCTTCATAGATGCCTATTTTGGCTATAACCAGATTAAAATGAAACCTAAAGACAGGGAGAGTACCTCTTTTATTACCCCAAGGGGAACTTATTGTTATAATGTTATGCCTTTTGGACTTAAAAATGCAGGTGCAACATATCAGAGGTTGATGAACAAGGTGTTTGCAGAGAAAATCAGTCACAATATGGAGGTTTATGTTGATGATATGCTGACGAAGAGCAAGAAAGTTGTTGATCATCTAATTGACCTAGGCCAGACCGTTGATCAATTAGATAAATATCAAATGAAGTTGAACCCTACCAAGTGCATATTCGGAGTACGAGAAGGCATGTTTCTCGGGTATATTATCAATCAATGAGGTATTGAAGCAAAACCTGAAAAGATCAAGGGTCTATTGGGGATACGATCTCCAACGACGAAGAAGGAAGTACAAAGTCTCACAGGGAGAGTTACAATAATTAATAGATTTGTATCACGAGCAACTGATATCTCCCATTCTTCAAGACACTCAGAAAAACATTTGAATGGAATGATGAATGCGAGAAGGCTTTTCTAGAATTGAAGAAATACTTGGGAGCACCGCCATTGTTATCAAGACCAGTGATGGAAGAAAGATTGTACTTGTATCTGGCAGTTTCGGAGAAAGCAGTTAGCTCGACATTAATAAGAATGGAGGATGGAGTGCAAAAACCAATTTATTACACTAGTAAGGCCTTCCGAGGAGCAGAGATCAAATATCCAAGACTGAAAAAGTTGGCACTAGCGTTGATCGAAGCGAGTAGAAGAATGAGGCCATACTTCGAAGCTCATACCATAGTTGTGTATACCGATATGCCATTGAGGCAAGCTCTTCATAAACCAGAGAAATCAGGGAGATTGATGTACTGGGCAGTGAAAATTGGTGAATATGACATAGTTTATGATCCTAGATCATCGCTTAAAGGATAGGCAGTGGCATATTTTATCGCAGAATTTACTTATCCTGACATCTTCGAGGAGCAAAATTGAATACTTACCAGCCTGTGGATGTTACAGGATCATCAAATTTAAACCTCGATGAACATAAGTTGGTTGACGAGCAAGAGAAGATGGTCGACGAGCATCAAGAAGAGCCAGAGGAGGATATAAAGAAGCAATAAACATTCCACCAAGGAACTCTATCCGATAAGAAATTGTAACAACCCGAAATTTTTAAATGCGAATTTTTAAATTAATTCTAAAAATCAGAGAAAAATAAAATTTTGAATTTTATAAATTTTATAATTTAAAGTGTTGGTTTTTATATTTGAAAAATAAATTTTCAAATGGAATTGGAATCGGAATTAAAATGGAGTTTTAATTGAATTTTTTATTATTTACAAGAGTCCTCAAAATGTAAAACTCTCTAAGAGTCCTCAAAACATAAAACTTTTTAGTAAAAATAATAGTTTTAGAAATCCGACCGTCCAATCAAGCTAAATTTTCGTCAGCAGTCCTGTCTCACCGTTCGCTACAACATACTAAAATTTCAAGTGATTCTAACGGTCCGATCGTCCAGAATGATTTTTTCAAGTATTTGTATTTGAATAGGACCCTAATTCTTTTGGTATATAAACATAAAGTGACGAGTTTAGATCTTTTAAAACACATTTTAGCCTTCTCAAAAATCAGAATCCTCTCTCTTCTTCATATTCTTCAACCTCAAAACCCTAGAGCCATTCTACATAACTTTCAACTCAAGTTTTGTCAAGATTAACCGGATTTTCTCAAGACGCGTCAAGAACGAATCTTTGTCAAATTTTTTAGAGGAATACACATTCAAGATCAGATTTCTAAACCAACTTTTATTCAGGCATGAATACTCTATTCTTTTCCTTTAGTATTATGCGTTTTAAGTGTCGCCTAAACACTTAATTACATGTTTTCTTAAAAATAATTAGTAACTTAATTAGAAAAAGTGGATATTAATTATGGGGCTGTTTTTATAAAATCTTTTAATCTGAATAATATTCATAACCCTTTGGGTACGTAGGATTCATGAGTGATTTTGGGTTTTATTGGTGTGGGTTACATGTAGAAAAATCCTAGTTTTAGAATAAATAGTTTTTGGGTGCGTATAACTCATGAAATACATGTAGAGATAATAAAATTTGGTTTTTGATGTATATATGATAAAAACTTGGTATATTTAATTTAAAAATAATTAAATGAGATGATTTGGGTATTGTTGACGTTGTGATAATTAAATTAGAGATTTAATTGAATTGTACTACCATGCGTTGTTTTATACATTGATTGATTATTGCTTGCTTGTGTGACTTGTTAGTATTATGATGTTACCTTTGTGACGACGGGTTATTGGGTATTATTGCTCTCCCTATATTTTAGGATGCCTTCTAGGTATGGGACTAGTGAGGGTAGATTATTGCGTTTTTATCATCTTGGGGGTGGGCTGATTTTTGATACTTTATCGTTGTTACGGTAGTCTAAGTACGAGACTAAGTTAAGATTTATGCTAGAAAATCCTCCTATACATAGGATAGGACGTATTGATAACTTGGGAACCCTTAGGTATGGGACTAAGGGGTATTTTGAGGATCTCACATCGATTAAAAGGGTGGGGTGATTATAAATTGAGAACTTGAGAATTAATGCCTAAGATAAAAACGGGTATTCAAATTTGTGGCGAGATAATGTGTCGGGGCCGACAGTTTAAACGGTCCAGAGGGCGATTTATGTCGTGTCGTGTGTGGAACCTTGTCATGTGTCGGGGCCGACAGTAAACGGGTCAGAGGGAGATTGACAAGGGTAACCTTGTCATGTGTCGGGGCCGATAGTAAACGGGTCAGAGGGCGATTGACAAGGGGAAGTGTGACACTTTAATAAAAAGTGAGAACAATAATAAAAGTTGTTTATGTTAATTAAATTAACATCGTGGGACTTGGAAATTTAAAATCATATTGGTGTGCCTTTATAAATGGGGATTTTTGCGGGTAGTTAGTAGATTATAATTATCGCGTTTAATTATTCCGTTTAATTTAAAATATTCTATTGTGATATTTATTGCGTATAATGTTACTGTCTGGATTCAAGGATCCTATTTGAGAAGAGTAGTGTGTATTCTTGCTCAGGGCTTTGGCTCTGACCCATGCGTTGACTAATCTTTTTCAGGATTTAATTTGGAGAAGCTGCATAAGTTTATCGGAGTTATCATTGGAGGTGCAGCTGGAGTTATTTACTTTATGGCATAGTTTAGTTAGACTTTTTGTTCCAGTCGTATTATGAGACTTCACTGGAGTTTTATTGGGACATTCGGTTCCAAAGTTGTTTAGAGGATTTCTGTTGGGATTGTTCAGATTTTATTTAATCATTATTGGAGATTGGATTTTTTGGAGTTAGCATGTGATGGATCTTTTATCGCTTAGTTATTTGTGATCACTTGAGATTGAATCAATTGTTTATCTTATGGACTGATTTATTTATGTCTCATATCTGTCTCATGCTAAGAATGGTATTTATTTAGTTAACGTCTGGCTTAGTTTTGGTGGCGGCCGACGCCAAAATTTATATGTAGATGGTTCATCTTGTGCTACAGGCTGTGGGACAGGGATTGTTTTAAGCAGCCCGGATAAGATCGATGTGGATTATGCTCTACGCTTCCAATTAAAGGCTTCCAATAATGAGGCTGAATATGAAGCCATAATTGCAGGTCTTAGTTTAGCAAAAACCATGGGGGCAGAGCAGGTCATTGTATTCAGTGACTCACATTTGATCGTAAATCAAATGCTGGGAGTGTACACAACAAAGGGAGAATTAATGATCAAGTATTATGCGAAAGCGATGGAGATTGTATCGGGCTTTAATGTAGTGCAGTTAATTAGAACACCAAGATTAGAGAATGAAAGAGCATATGCTTTAGCTCAGTTAGCCTCAGCCACACGCACCGAGCTATGAAGAACAATCCCAATAAAATTTTTGGCTAGCAGGAGCATCGATGAAGATCTGATGATGAACTTTATTACCCTCGATTTAGGACCATCTTGGATGGATCCCATCAGGGCATATATTGAAGAAGGGGTTTTGCCAACTGATAAACTCACATCTAAGAAGTTGAAGTTTAAAGTTGCTCGTTATGTATTGACTAATGGTATTCTATATAGACGAGGAATTATAGCAGGTTTGCAAAGATGTGTGCATCCCTTCGAGGTGAAAGACTTGATTGAAGAGGTCCATGAAGGGTCCTGTGGAGCCCATATAGCAGGTCGGACGCTTTTGCAAAGAATTATGATGCAAGGATACTATTGGCCAACGATGAGGGCTGATTGTATAGCCTATGCCAAAAAATGTGATAAATGTCAACGCTTCTCCTCTATCCAAAGAACTCCCCAAGCATTGTTAACACCCATTACTTCCCCTTGGCCATTTGCCATGTGGGGAATTGACTTATTCGGGCCACTTCCAACGACCAAGGGAAGATTTAAATATCTCATGGTCGCGGTGGATTACTTTACTAAGTGGGTGGAAGCTGAGCCCCTTATTGATATGACATATGACAAGGTGTATCAATTTATATGGAAGAACGTCATTTGTAGGTACGGTCTTCCTCATGCATTCATCACAGACCATGGAACTCAATTTGATAACGAGGAGTTCGCGGCATATTGTCATCAGTCAAATATATTGAAAACCCACTATGCACCAGGCCATCCCTAGAGCAATGGACAAACTGAGGTGACAAACTGAACGCTGCTGAATGGTTTGAAGAAAAGACTGGATGATGCGAAGGCAAATTGGATCAACGAGCTACATTCTCTACTGTGAGCTTATCGTACTAGACCACGGGCAGCAACATGAGAATCTCCATACATGCTAGCATTTGGAAGTGAAGCTGTTATACCTGTCGAGCTGGACCTCCCCACACACAGAGTGTTGAATTTCAATTCTCCTATCAGTGACTTGATGAGAAGATTAGACTTGGATATGCTCGAGGAAGTTAGAGAAGAAGAAGCAATCAGGAATGCTACATACCAGCAAAGAACAGCTCTGTTCTACAACAAGAGAGTAAAGAAATGTGATTTGAAAGAAGGGGACTATGTGCTAAAGAAAGTAATTCAAAGACATAAGAAACTGGAAACTAACTGACATGGACCCTACAGAGTAATAGAAGTTGTTCGACCAGGGACATATAGGATTGAAACCTTAGAAATAGAGGAGTTTAAGAATGCAGGGAACGCAGAGCATCTGCGCAAACATTATCAATCCCTATGTAATGCAATTTTCTTCAATATAAATAAAGTTCTGGATGTTTTACCCAATTCTTTCCTTTTGGTGAAATTTTTCACAGAATACTAGTGCTACACACTATGCATCAAGTCCAGAATAAAAATCCACCAACTACGGTTGGTCAGGAATGAAAATCCACCAACCACGGTTGGTCGAGAATAAAAATCCACCAACTATAGTTAGTCGGGAATAAAAATCCACCAACTAATGTAGGCCAAGAATAAAAATCCACCAACTATGGTTGGTCGGGAATAAAAATCCACCAACTACGGTAGGTCAAGAATGAAAATCCACCAACTAAGGTTGGTCAGGAACATTTGGTTAAACGAAGCAGGATCATGTGATAAAAGTCGTTTCATGGCTTAGAATTAAAAAGTGATAAGTCACTATAATTAAAAAATAAAACAGAATTTCTTTACTTGTGACATTTTAAATTACCACCAACTCTAAGTTGGTCGGGAAACAAAATATCACCAACTTTGGTTGGTCATCAGATAATTATCACCAATTCATGATAGTCAACAATAAATTTTCACCAACTCTTGTTGGTCGGCAATATAAAATAACACAAAACATTTTTGTCTTTTTACAGATATACATACACATTCTTCAGCAAATAAAATAGATGTTTCATAAAGTAATGACAACCAAGATTGCAAGGAAAACTAAAAGATCCTTCATTAAAATGAGAACAAATTACATAGAAAACAAATTACATATTACATGAGATATTATTACATCAAAAATCCTATTCTATTGGATTTTTCCCTTCTTCCTTTGAAACAGGTTCTTCCCCAGCAGGAGGATCGTCTAAGGCATAAGGGGAATTTATGAAGTTCAAATCTTTAAGCATCCTAACATTCATCACAGATGGCCGATCAAGCAGGTGCTCCAGGCGAGATATCTCAAAATTAGAATGAAGACTGTAGTCGCCGAGATACTTGGAGATTAAACACTGAGGAATTGCCCGAGCAGGAATCCAACTCATATCAAGTTTAAAAGGTGGCATAGGCAACTCGAGCAACCCAGGGTCATAGTAATCCCAGAGATAATGACCTTGATCCAACTGTAACACCCCCAGTGCATTCATCCATCCTTGCTTGTAACCCTCGTTATTTGAATTCTGGATCCGATCATCGAGGTGATAAAGGGCTTCATTATATCCAGCCATCCAAAACTCTCTGGGCTGTTTGTGAAACTGATAGGTCAACCTCTCCAGTTGCTCGTGGAGGTTCTTCACTAAAAGTTCTTTATTCTCCAAGGCAGAGCTTTGTGAAGAGAGTTGCTCGTCGAGGTTCAGAATCTTTTGGAACATATCAGCTAATGCTTGATTCTTCGCCATCAACTGGAATGCTTGATTCTCCAAGGCTGCCTGCGTTCTAGCTTCTTCAACAGTAACCCGAGCAACTCTTGCTCGTCCTTGAGAAGCTCTTGCTCGTTCGCGAGCAGATGTAGAGGGTCCAATCCTCTTTAAATTTTCCAATTCGTCTCTCAAATTGGTATTTTTGACCTCCAAGAAAGAGAAACCTTCGTCATTGCCAGGGACTAAGGCTCCCGAGATAGACGCTGCAGATTTCAGTTGGGATATCTCTCCTCACAAGTTATTATTTTCCTGTTCCAACAGTTTCGCGATCTGCCTATGCTCTTCAACCTCGGTCTTCAAAGTCCTCTCCTTCTTATCATAAGCAGCGACAAACTTATCATATCCTTTGTCAGCATTTAGTTGCTGATACTTTTTCTCATACCCCTGGTGAAAAAGGGCAGTAGACTCCTTATATTATTGTTGAAGTTCCTCGATGGTACTCTGGAGATCTTCAATCATCTCATAATATGCCACATTATTGGCAACAGCACGGTAGAGCAGGCATTTTAGATATTGGTAGGCCTTGACTGCTCGTTCAGAAGCGTCTGGACCAAGGATATTAATGATTTGAGCTTCATTCAAGTCTGCATGACCATCTGTGAAGTACTCATTACATTTCTTCATTAATACTGTATCATGAGATGATAATAGTTCCATCCTGGCCATAAAATAGTAAAGAAGGGATAGAAAGAACCAATAAGAATGCAGACACAGCAAGAAGAATAAAATGGATCGATAATAAGAGCAGAGCAAGAGAAGGGGAGTTAAGATGCACAACCAAAACTTCAAATTTTATTATGTCACAAAAAGAAGTACATGGCCCAAAATTACATTCAACAAAAAAATAAAAAGGAAAGAGAAAGGTCCGAACAACTCTACACCTTCTCCTTGCTTCCTAAGACTTCCTCGGGAGGCTTGGATGAAGAAGTAGGTTACGCGTAGGGCAGAGAAAGTTGATCAGTAGACGTGTTGGTTGGCTAGGGATGCTCGTAGCAAAGTTCAACAGTACGGACCTGATCCCCAATCATCATTGAAGACTCTTCAGGGGCAGCTTCGTCCTCTTCTTCTTCTTCAGGAGAGGGATGAGGACAATGAACATGGCGCTGAAAAAGTTCAGAACTCTCAGAGACCTTTAACTCCTGCAGAGAAGCAATCCATCCATCCCTGAAGTATTTAAGGCAATCAAATTCCATCTGAGAGGACATGGCAGCTAGGCCTTTATTCCAACCCTTGTCCCAGCCAGCGCTAAAGGAATTTTTAACAGCAATCTTTCTCTTTGCCTTCTCCGAGGAAATCTTCTCAGAAAAAAGTTCCTCCGTAACCTTCATCTTTCCTTCTAGCTCCTGCCTCTGACGATCAACTTCATGGAGTCTGACAAGTTCCTCTTCGGCAGTTTTGAGCTTAGTCTCAAGCTCTCCAGTATTTTTGAGCTTTTCCTCAAGTTCATTCTTCTTCTTCTCAAATTCTTTCATTTTCCTCTCCAACTCCAGAGAGGCCTCCACAGCTTTATCTCTCTCTCTTACTCGATGGACTTTAGTTGCTACTCCCAAGCAACTTTATCTTCGTCATATTTCTGACGAGAGTCCTTTAAAGACTGAGTCAGACCTACAAAAGCTTCCTCCACACCTCCCTAGGAGCTCGAAGCTTTAATAGCTTCATCATTTTTCAGAATAGTGTTGAAACAGGTTACCAGCTGGAAAAAGAAAATAATTTTAAGTCAGTGCAGGGACATAACATTGAAAAATGAAAGTTTAGACTAGTAATACTTACTGAGGCAATATGTTGAGCTTCCAAGGTGGTAACCCTCTCCCGAGAAAGATTGTCTTCAACACCTTGGATCTCTGGGATGATCCAAGACTTCACCGAGCTCATAGAAGAGCTCGGGGGAATAAAGGTGGGAATACCACCTTCAACATTTAAAGACTGAGAGACTGCTTCAATTGGTCTCTCAAGAGAACTTTTCTTTAACCTCCTCGTAGGAGCAGGAACATTTTCAACTAAGGATGTTGTGTTGGTCGGGGATATGACGATAACCTCACTGGGAGGAGAAACATCAATAACCTTGCTCAGGGCCACTAGGGGCTTCTCAACAACCTTCTTAGCAGCAATTGGAGGGGGTGCCTCAATATTCCTCGTCCGTTCCTCTGGGACATCTTGCTTATTCTTCTTAGCCTCCATAATGTCAGAGGCCGATTTGTCAAAGTAGGCAGGAGCTCATCTTTTCTTCATTCTGGTACTGAGGGGAATATGTGATTCAGGGGAAGAACTCTCAGAAGATGGTAATGGGTCGATGTCACCTACCACTGGTCGAGCAGTAAAAGATGAAGTGTAGCTCTTGTACTGTAACAAATAAGAAGCTGATCTAATGTGTTCGTCAGCAACAGTTTGGTGCAAACTCCAGATAAGTTTCAAGTGTCTCAAATTGATATCAGTTTCTTTGGGGGATTTTCTTTTGCTGTCAACTGCAAATAAACAAAAAATTAAAATGTCAATGACGCATTTTATGAAACACAAAGAAAACATAATTTCAAAAATAAAAATAACATATCCCATTGCCATAGGGAGGGCATCTAGGACCATGATATACATCATTTCCATTTAATGGAGCATGTTGCCAATTTTTCATGACAACCCCATGCTCGAAGTAATCCCTGTTAGCATTAGGGAGATTGACAACTAAAACCTTATTTAAAAACCTAGTTTTTAAGTAAAAAGTACTATCGCTGATAACCCATCTATAGCAAAACATAATTTCTGGGATTCCTAAACGGGTTCCATGAATCTGATTTAACCTATGGACTCCATTAACTATTCTCCAGGTATTGGGAGCTATTTTTACAGGTACAACGTTAAAATATTGACAGAATTCGAAACACAAGGGATTTGGAGGAAAAGAAAAGTCACATTAGGTCACAAAGAGACTGGGGAACCAATGTCCCTCATCCAAAGAAAAATAGTCCGTAGGCTCAGAAAGTTCTTCCAATATGACCCATGAAGGAATAGAAAAATCAGAGCAAAATTTATCAAGCGACTCAACAAGGTAAACCATGATGAACAAAGAAAATAAAAGAGAAGGAAGAAGATCTTACAGGAAGAAGGTGGATCAGTTGACAACTAACAATAGCAGAAATGAACGCACAAGATAGAGAAGAAGTAAAGAAGTTCTAAGATGCATATTTGAAAAAGTAGAAGACAATAGAATTTTCTGAGACGTTTAAATACTTTACCTCGGGAATAGAGAAAAATAATGATTACCAGGATGGACGATTACGTATCCGGCGGCTAAAAAGAAGAAAAGGGCCACAAAAAACGAAGCAGTTATGGAAATTCAAATATTTAAGAGGTCTGATACTGAGCATTTAAAAAGAAGCTACATACAATGAATGCCCTCCTAAAAACCATACAAACCGACAGTCTAAGCAGTTGAATGTTCCGTACTTCTCTTCAACATCAAACTACAAAACATTGGGGGCTTTTGTTGATACCAAATTTAGTCTGCTGACATGGACCAATTATGTGGAGACACGTGTCAATCTACATGGCACTCGCAAACATTTTTTAAATAACACTTTGACTCCGAGGAACTCAACCTCCCCGACCAACTCAGGCGCTCCGAGCAACAAGTGTTCTTCGAGGAACTTTATTGTACCGAGCAACTCATGTATACCGAGCTACTTAGGCAGTCCGAGCAGCTAGGGCGGTCTAAGCTGCATCTCGTATAGAGCATTTATATCCGGATAATCAAGAGGATGATTGCGCATTAAATGCACAATTATTATCGCACAGATGTACACACCTACTGGACATCTATGTATTATTCTTTCACATGTACAACCTCAAGGCTATAAATACATTGTAACCTCCTCATTAGAGGGGGACTCAGAATTTCTTAGTAAAAACCTGTTATCGAGAATTCCAAACAAACAGTCAACAATATAAAAAATAGTGGACGTAGGCCATTCTTTCAAGGCCGAACCACTTTAAAAATGTTTTGTCTTGTTTATTTTATCTGTGATTGCTTAATTAGAGATAATCTAATTTTTTACATCAACAGTAACAAATAACTTTATCGAATGTGATGCTTCATGATATTAAATTTATTTAGTCCTTCATCCGATTTCTTTGGGTTTTCTTTCATGATTTTTCCTCCCAGATATCACGGTGGGTTTTGAACATCATGGTAAGAATTTTCGTAATGTCTATGTTTGGATTTAATGTGAATTTTTGTAATCACTATTATGCTTGGTACAATTATGATAGAGCCCAGATTCAAGGATACTTCTCTCTTTTTTGTGAAATCTTATGAATAACAAAACCCCTTAAATCATTTTTTTGTTCAGGGGCACCTAAATTCTACACAATTTTTTTTCTTATATTTTTACATTCATTTGTGTTGAAAATAAGGCAGTCCTTTAGGAAAATTTAACCCTATTGATACTTTCGAAAATAACACTATAATAAAAAACTTTATGACGCCACGACATAATTCATACTCGAAAAAATTATCGTTGTGCCTTCGGGCACATGCATACCCTAGTGTGTGTGTGTATATATATATATATTGTCTCTCTAACTTATTGATGGAATTGACGGTTGTTGGTGACACCCGAGTGGCGGTTAAGTTGGTGGGGTGTGAGTGGTGGCATCTAAAGTTAATGGATAGCCAAAGAGTAGTAGGGGTGGATGTAGTTGGTGATGACTAGTACAGTTGGAAGTTGTATTGGCGTTAAATCAATAATGTAATATAAGAATTTAATTGTGAGGTAAAATATTTAAATATTTTTATATTCATTGTGAAGAGAAAACAGATATCATGAATGGTTGAGTCATGGATGGTCGTTTCTTTTTGGAATGGTTGTGTTTATTTAAAAAGTGTGCTTCTTATTTGATAAATAAACCATCCTTTCGAGTCATAGAGAGTATTGATTATTGTTTATTTCATGGCTACACATATGCAATTCTTTTTGCGTGTGTCGAATATCATTTCAACAATAAGAGCTTGAAGGTCACATTTACAATTATATATATAAGTAACGTGGAAAATTAGTTTAGCATTTCTGTGAAAAATCTTTACGGTATTTTTCGTTGGGAACATAGTGAAAAAATAATGCATTAGTTTTTGTTCGGAATAGTGGCGATTAATCTATTATTTTTTTCTTGGGATTGGAAAACAATGTACTATATTCTCTTTATATAATATAATATTTTTAAATTTCATTATGTAATTAAAAATTTTAAAAATGAATTTTGTAATTAGTGAAAAGATAAAACTTATCACATTAGTCACAATCTTGAAGCATCACAAAAAACTAGCAAAACAATAAAAGAAGTCACCGAAATTTATTTTGACAATAAAACTAATATAGTGAAAATATAAATCTTGTGAATAATACCTGATTGTCAGCGATGAGTTAACGTTGTCACTAATATACAAGTGCAACGACAATAACATGTATTTAAGTATGTTTTTTTGGACAATTTTACTCCTTTTAGTGACAAAAGGTCATTTGGTGTGGACATTCTTCGTGAGTAATACAAAAAACGTAGTGATAACTTGATGTTTGTCACCAATAGGGCTTTTTATTAGCGATGATTTTTACTTCCCGTCACTACTTAACTTTTGCAACTAACTTACACGGATGACTGCATGGGAAGAACGAAAGACATCACTAAATCTATTTAGTGGCAAATTTTAAAGATTTGACGACAACTTTCTTTTTTCACTGTAACACAAATTTCTTGCAATGTAACATAAGCACCAATTGCGTTGTCAAATTCTCTCACGTGAAGAGAACGTCCAACTCTAGACTTAATCTAATCCATTTTTCTGTTAGTTTTCTACAATTAGATATTTCAATAATTGAATATGAATTCACTTTATCTTCTAATATACTAAAAACCAAAAAAACATATTATGGTCTATTTTAGTGTGTTATCTTTTTTATACAAATTAGACATGTCACATGACGATTCCAAAAAAAAGAGATAAATGAGATAAATTGGATAAATACCCATAGTTTTGGTACCTCTAAACTCCTTGCTAGATTATAGTCATCTTACCACTGCCATCTCTCCACAAATAGATTTATTCCCATTTCTTGCAAAACCATATTATGAATTAAATCCTAGCTTTTGGTTCGAAGTTATACATGTAACATTTTGAAAATAAATTTTGTACGACATAATTGGGATTTGTTGATGGAAAAATGGCACGACGCTTGACTCTTGTATGGGTAGTGGCGGAGCCAAGAAATGTCTTTGGGTGGGTCACTCGAAGAACTTGAAAATGAAAAGCTTTTTTTAAATTGATGGGGGTTCGGGGGCGGGAATCCCCAAGATGAACTTTTTAGATTTAATTTTACATTTTCAAAAGTATTCAATCAGATATTATTAAATCAATTAATATCACAATCAAATGTTAATTGAGTCAAAGTGTAAATAAGTTATGGTATGTATATTTTTCACCTCATGTTAGTTACAAATATACTATAAATCTTTAAATTTTAAAAATGAATAAGGAACTCTAAGGCACACATTGTTTTGGTTGTTACTCAATTGTTGTTTATTACTCACTTGTAATCTGAAAAGGCTAGTTGAAGTGATAGAGATATAGACAGTAACACGGTTAGTAGAGATAAAAAATTATCTACTATTATATAAAAAAGATCCCTTCTCAAATACTAAATAACCTTGGAGTTCTCCAGATTTGGTACACCTAGATAGAGTTTGGATTGAATTAGTATATATACAATTTATTTTTCAAATCCCAGATTGAGCAGTAGCCCACCCCGTCTACACTGTGACTCCGCCACCCTGTATGGGTTGGACACGGGGCATTTAAATCGTTCATTCTTTTGGTTCTTCAAACGGAGTTATACTTATGGTTCACATTAAAACACTAATAGAATGTTTTTGAATTGAAACATCAGGAGTTGAATTGAAATTGGCCTCAAACTTTAAGGTTTTATTTTTTAAAATTATCATACAATTATTATAAGAAATTAAAATGTTAGATGTGCCATTTAGAATAGGGAAAAATATACATCACATAAAATTGTCGGGTACTTTGGAAGAGTTAGCTACATCATTTGTTATGAACAAAAGATAGATTATGTACTTTTAGGACTTCAAATAATATTGATTATGGATATAGGACATCAAACATTTTGTTTCTATTTTTAGTTCTTATTTTCAAATTAAAGGGACCCGTGGCATGCTATGATTTGTTGACGTTTTATGAATATGGGTCTACACCGGCGGGTTTATTCAAAATTAGGGACTAAAACTATAAATAAAATGTTTGCTATCCTATTTCCAAAATACATATTACAATAGGTCCTAAATTTACACCCCCCCTCCCCCCCCCCCGAAAAAAAAAAAGCTACATCATTTGTTACTTATGGTGACACAATACAATTTAGTTAATTTATTTAGATGAAGTTGGCATTAAGGTTGACATTTCATGACTTATTTAAATACAAGGTTAAGATTAAAATGATTAAAACTTTAAAGATCACATTGGAAATCACGCTAAACTTGAAGACTTATTTTCTATTTAACTAAGAGTATTTGTTTCTTTGGGTGAAAATATAATAATGTTACCTTTAATATTGAATATATTTTAATTTTACTTAAAAAAAATTGTAAGAAGAACTGTAGTTCAATTTGTCTATAAATAATTTGACCCAAATGAACCCTAATGGGGTAAATCAAATAGTCAACTTTTGCTGCTATTACAAAAATACTAGCATTTTGTTTCCTACAAACACATCAAATCCTGCCAGCATGATGGGTCAAGCTCTCACCATATACAAAAGCTTAATGGGCAATAATTCTGGCAATGGCCATCCTGAGAAATCTCCATCAGAACTAACAAAAATAATTAACTGACGTTCAGAAATTAACGAAACATGCATTGTATTTTCAGTAGTTAGATATGTTTTTTAGAACATTCAGAAATTAACTGACGAACAAATAGAAAATTTTCAAAAACACAACTGTGATTTTTACTCAAAAAATAAAATAAAATAACTAAAAAATAAAAAAAAACAAAAATACTAGGAAAAAAAAATCTCTAAAGATAATTATCATTTTAAAACTGTTGGGTTCCCTAACTTATTGCAATGGGTGTCTTAAAATGAAAGAATTTGTTTTTATGCTGAATAATACGAGGACAAGCTGATTTAAGAGTCTTTTTTTCCCTTAATCTGGATATAACTTAAATATCAGCAACATGTGTAAAGTAAAGAAAATTTTTTTTAGAAGTTTGTCTGCCTTATCTCTCTATAACTTATAAAAAAATAATTTTATCAAAACACAATATTGGCATCCAAGAGTGAAAAATTCTTTGTTTTCCTCAGCTGAAAAATTCTTTGTTTTCCTCATTTAATTTCAACATATCCCTTAACCTCCCTATACTCATAATTCTACCAATATTTCCACTATATATATCAAACCATTCTTAGCTAAAAACTTCGCACCATCTCCTCTAGTTAAATTTCTCTCTAGATCTCTTAAATATGTCTTCCACGTTGAAGCTTGTTCTCACTTTGTTTGAAGCCTTTCTCATGGGGTCTATGGTCATGGCGCGACCATTTGGTGCAACCTCAACCGTTGTGGATCGGCTGAAGCTCGACCAACAAGGTTCGTCTAATTGTTGGGACTCTTTTGTTTGGGGTTCAATCATGTTCGAGCGAGCTCATACTATTTTTCATGAATGGTGAGACAAATATTGGGGCGGGATGTTGCAACGCAATTCGGACCATCCAACGCTATTGCTGGCCTACCTTGCTCGGCTCCATCGGATTCACAGCTGAAGAAGGGGATATTCTCCGTGGCTATTGTGATCACGCCTCTACCATGCCCAAGCCTTTGGTCCCATAGTTTGATGTCAATTATAGAAAAATATTGGAGTTATATTAATGAATAAATGATTTTGTCTTTGATCTCTAGGCTTTACGTATCTATGTATGTTTTATCTTTTAAATTTTGTTCGATTTTGTGGTTTTATCGATGTTGAAAGGTTTTTGAAAAGTTCAAAAGCTAATGTTATATAAAACAACTCCTAATTTTGATTTTAATTTTATTTTTGCATGCAGAGTTATTTTAGTACTGACTTGTTTATAATTCACCAATGAATGAAAATTACATTGGTAATTTAAATGAAAAATATATCCAGACATTAACCACCAATAAAATTTTGATATGTAACAGATATATATAAATTTAAGAATTGAGTCAAAAAGTGAAAATTTTAGTATTTTCCAAAAAAAAAAAACATGTGTTTCATAAAAAATGTAGCTGAAAATTACCAGGATTTTCAATAAACTAATAAAAATGGAGATTTAAGAGGCTCCTGATTTGACTTGGAAGCCACTTGAGGAGACATAGTCCCAACTTTGTTTTGCCGGATACTTCCTAATGGTATGCTAATAAAAACAAAATGACTTTTAATCAGTCAAAAGTTATTGATATTTGTACAGAAAACAAACAACCGACTTTACTATTATGTCTTCCTCTTTCGAATCGAATTGGTACAAAGTGACATATCACGTGACAAAGATATTGTGCAATGTGAAAACCCAACTACTTCAAGCAAACGTTTCCTCTCTTCATTAACCATAACAGCTACTTATATAGCGGCATGGATACTACCAGAAAATAAAGCCAGCCTTCTTATTCTGAATCAGAGAAAGAATAAGACCTTTTACTCCACAGCAAGAAAAAGCAAAATGATAAACACATAGTAAGCACAAAGGTGGAAGACCCAAGCCCCAAATTGTTGGGAAATACACAAAACGAGCAAGTAAAAGAAAGTGATGATCAAGATGATACTTGAATGGAAATCCAAGAAACCTCTGCTAATGTACAGGTGGAAAAAGAAGGTAATATTAATAGTCAACCACTTGTCAACAACAACAATGCAAGAGGAATTCTTTCATACAAAGATGTGTTGGATAAATTTCAACATTTATATATTATTGTATAATATTTAGTTATTAATTTTATTATATTAATTGGTGTTTTATTTTAAACTTAGTTTGGGCTTTATTTTTAGAAAGAAGAAACATGAGCAAATGGGTGCGAAAGATATGGGAGTGCTCAATGTCTCACATTGTCCCACATTGAAAGATTACTACAAAAAGTAGTGGTATATCAACTATAGGATAACTAATTATAATACGGGAGATGTGAGAGCTGCTGCAGGAATGGCACTGAAGCAAGAAAGTCTCAAGGTTAACAGAAACCCGAATATGATCCGAGGCGTGAGCCACACAGCCGATTGGGGGGGGGAGGGGGGGGGGGGTGACCTGTATCACGTCTTTGTGTTCGATCTTCTATCATATTCTCTCCTTTGTATTTCTCGGTTTTGAGAGTTTCAAATTCTTCATGTTTAGATATTTGGTGTAGTCGTGATTCGGTTTGGATTTCATTGTTTTCATCGACATTATTTTTCTTCTGTTGATGACAATAATGTATGGGTTTGTTATTTTTACTCAACGATATTGGTATAGTTTCATATATTTTAACGGAATAAAAATAGCAGAAGTTGATAATATGCGAGTTACAAGGTAAGTTTTTTAATTTCAGATTCGTAGGGGTTTCAGTCACTACTGGACTTTTTCCTATGGTTTTTTAACCGCCCGAGGCAGTTAATGATGTAGCTGAGGGAAATTTTAAAAACTAACGAAACATTTGATAAAAATATTATAAAAACATTAAATAATTTTACAAAACACTTTATGAAAACATTAAATATAATTATAAATAGTTTTTAAGAACCATTTTATATAACGTTCTAAAAATTGTTTCATAAAAATATGTTGTTTTATTTAAAAAAAAATATTGCAAAAGTTTTTTCTAATTCTTTTTATTTATAAAAAATCAAAAGATTTAACTTTCTTAAAAAATATATATAAAAACTATCTTCCATACCAAATACATGTCGCGAAACACAGGTCATGAAAGCAGAAATTGGTATTACCAACCCATGCAAAGGTCACATCAACACTCAAAAGTACTAAAATTTTTGAATTGAAACATCACGAGTTGAATTGAAATTGGCCTCAAACTTTAAGTTTTATTTTTTAAAATTTTAATACAATTATTATAAGAAATTAAAATTTTAGATGCTACAATTAAAAGGGGGAAAAATACACATCACATAAAATAGTTGGGTACTTTGGAAGAGTTAGCTACATCATTTGTCACTTATGGTGATACAATACAATTTAGTTAATTTATTTTGATGAATTTCCCATTAAGGTTGACGTTGCATGACTAATTTAAATCCAGGGTTAAGATTAATGGAATTAAAACTTTAAAGATCACATTGGAAACCATGCTAAACTTGAAGATTTATTTTCTATTTAACTAAGAATACTTGTTTCGTTGGGTGAAAAAATAATAATGTTACATTTAATTGAATTAAATCGTATTTTAATTTTACTTAAAAAAGATTGTAAGCAGAACCTCTAGTTCCATTGGTCTTGAAATAATTTGACCCAGATGGACCCTAAATGGGGTAAATCATATAGTCAACTTTTGTTGCTATTACAAAAATACTAGAAAAAACTTCTTCGTCTTAAAGCTAATTATCATTTTAAAATTGTTGGACTCCCTAACTTATTGCAATGGGTCTCTTAAAATGAAAGAATTTGATTTTTGCGCTAAATAACACGAGGACAAGCTGATTTTAAGAGTGTTTTTTTCTTAATCTAAATATAACTGAAATATCGGCAACATGTGTATAAAGAGAATTGAAATATAGACAGAATATAAACAGAATTGAAAGAGGAAGAGAGAGAGGTAAACTTATATCTTCTGAATGAGGGAGAGAGATCGTTACTGCATTAGTTTCAGATGAAATATAGAATTCCACGCGGCACTTTGTATGCTTTTGAAAATTTATTATTGGCTTGCATATAACACCGCTAAAAACTCTCAAGTAATCTGAAACTCCAATTAATTTAAAAATTAAATAACAACCTTTCCCTTTCTTAAAATAATTAACAAAATCACTTATATCTTAAAGAAAATATCCAATGAGTTTTATGGACCAAAAATGATAAATTCACCTATTATCATTATCTTGATATTCAATTTTGCAATTATAAAATGAGTTAAAAAGTCAAAATTATAAAATCACACATGTTAGATATTTTTGCAACAAATATATATTCCATTGACTTTCAAAATTTTTACTCAGAACCCATGGTAAACAGGTGGTATACATAATAAAAGAATGGCCTCCACTATATTATGCACTCATTAATATATCCAAACAATCTGTGATCAGTAACCGAATTAAAATAGAGTAAGAAATCATTTTAAACAAGCTATAAAAAAAAAGTTATTTATTCTATTACTCACCCATATGTTGTTACTTTGGTATGAAAATTGGCATCGGGTTCCAATAGTTTTTTTCAATTAATGCTCTCCAAGAGAAAAGCTTTATTAAAGGAAGAAAAAAGTGTATGAATGTGATTACCCCCAACTCACAAAAGAGACAGAGAAATAAAATGTTCAAAATAAAATTCTAAAAGTGAGCCTTAACAAATACCAATTTAATCAGACAATTAAAAACATCTCGTAAAAGTCTTCACAAAAGAACGATTCTCCTTGCCAAAGCTTTATGTCGCAAATCCAATGAAAGCGTGGGGCAAGCCTTCGATGATAAGATAAATAAAATCGGACTGAACCGTTATATCTGTTTGAATCTTCATTTACCGAAAAGAGGGGATCATAAATCAACTTGATGAAGATGATGATTCTAAATTGAAATTTATGCCAGTTGCTATGAAAAATCTCCCATCTAAATGAGATCGAGCTCGACCGCATGACACAATTAACCTATTTTCGGTAAAGGTGGATTATTTCATTTTTACAAACACTACACATGTATAAAGTGAGAGTAGATATAGAAAACACTAGGACTACGTATATACAAAAAAAATGTGAGTACCCATCTAGATCTAATATGTAGTTCTTAAAAAGAGGTAAGATAAAACAGTTCAACACAAAAGCTCTCTTCACCAACTCCAAATCGTTCTCAATGGGTGTAGCGTGTAAACGGATCGGATTCGGATCAGATTAGACAAATTCAAATTCATATCCGTTTATATTAAACGGATTGGAATCCGATTCGATTATCCGATTATCTCTTTATGTTAAACTTGATTCGCAACATTTTTGTTTTCAACTCTTATTTCATAAATTTATTTTGCAAATGTTCCAAAAAAATAGATAATGAAATACAGAACTATTATAATAAATATTTAAAATATATATTTAAAATATTATTAAATACAATATATATTAATGAAAAATATATTATGTATAATTTATATATATATATATATATATATATGGAAAGGATCAAGTGAAGTCCCAGTTTGAGGACCCTGAATGAGGATTATTTTTTTGAAATAGTAAAAAAAATATTTTTGGCCTGATTTTTTTTATGATTTTTAAACATTTCAATAGGATCATAAAAAAAATAATCAGCTCAAAATGAATTTTTTTGCTATTTTAAAAAAATCGGTCAAACTTTGTTAGTTTTTAAGTTGTTTTTAACTGGCAAAGTTTGATCGATTTTTTTAAAGTAGTAAAAAAATTCATTTTGAGCTGATTTTTTTATATGGCCTTACTAAAATGTTTAAAAACTATATAAAAAAATAGCTCAAAAATATTTTTTTTTACTATTTTATCAAAATTAGTCCACCCAAGCGGTATGCAATCAGAGCTCCTCATGAGATCCGCTCTCTCTCTATATATATATACATATATTAAAAAACTAATCGAATCGGATTATTAACGGTTCGAAGTATATGAATCCAAATTCGCTCCATTTAATAAGTGGGTAATCGGATTTTAGGGATGATCCATATTCGCTTAAATGGATCGGATTCGAATAAAATCCGATCCATTGACATGCCTAAATGGGTGTGAGGTTAAAATCAAACCACATAACTTTGTTTCTCCTCCATAGGTAAGTGTGTTCGATCTGAGGATAGTGAGAATGCGAGCGTGGGTGGTGGTGGTGGTGGGTTTTGAACTTTGCCGACAACGTGGAGTTTTGTTTCGGAGAGGTATTTTCAGAGTGATGGGATAGGCGTCGACGACTAGGGTTGAGAATTATTTGCAATATTATTCTTTATGAATTTGGCACAGAAAAGAATCAGTGTTCGGGTTTATAGAGTGAGAAGGGGAAAATGTTGGGAAGAGGAAAAGGATGGATATCCGTGATTGAAGATAGAGACGAAAAATGTTAAGAAAAATATCCTAATTGATGTTTAACATAAACAGATGACGTGGATAGGCTCTCATCTTAGCAACCTTAACTCCTTGTAAAACATTTTATAGTATTATAGAGATTGACTCATTGTTTTCTATAGCAACAAATTAATTTTGGGTACAATTCTACACAGAGATAAAAGGTCAAAAGTTGTGACAAGTACAACTATACACATTTTTTAAACTTCTATAAAGAAAGGTGGTACTTTCACAGATAAAAGGGACATAAAGTAACTGTTAGTTGTAATTAGAGTACACTCCTTTAGTGATAAAGAATAAAAAGTAAAAAGTCGTACTCAAATGTAGAAGGCTCTTGTTTAACTGTGAGATCTTGGGAGAGACGAGATCTTCGGAGAGACATATGTCGATTGATCTTATTCTCATATATGGATAGACTGCTCTGACGCCTCGAACCCGAGAAAAACCGTAGCGTGGGCGAGAGGGCTTTCCATTGAACTAAGATACTACCTCCAATAAAGAATAAAAATAAAAAAGTTAAATCATATGAAAAATTTGCACTTTATATTATGACTTTTTTTTGTAGTCAATATTTATGATTAAATTTTTTTTCTTTGTATTCTCCCCCAGAACAAAAAATCTGAATCGGGCACTATATGTATCACTTTTTATTACAGTTTTAAGGAACCACGCATATGGAAGAAGAGTATATTGGTCCCCTTGAATAAACTATAAGAATTGAACCGGTCTATCAATATAAATTGGATCTCCATATATGAAAATCTTATAACCACGACAAAGTGAGTAACTTGGCACACCATTACACTACACACCGCTTCAGAAAAACTAAATTGACGACAAGCAACATAACAGTTCTGAGTAACATGGAAAACTCAAAACAAAAGACACAAAACAACTAGAAATACAGACAAACACTTAGCACCTCTAATTGCACGATCACTTGACTCTCATTTGTTTCTTTGAAAACATAACCAACACCCCTTTACATCTTCTCAATCCATTTTCTAAGGTTTGACCTGAACCATTCAATCTTTAGTTTCTCCTCGGTAGCGAGTCCAATTAGACCTGCTAGGATAGTTCCAGTGATAAAAGCTTTGAGGTCCGCTGCCAGCTTTTGGAAATCAGTAGATACATTTACACTTGAAAGAGACTTCAATATTTCAGTCTTAACAATCTTATTCTCAGAGGTCTGTCCAACATGAGTGAGGTCCATATTATTGAGCATTGCAAGTATTATCTCGTGCACTTTCAGTATTTGGCTGTGCTGCTCAAGTATCTTATTGATTGCAGCCCTCTCCTCCTCATTCCTCTTGACTTTCCCTTCATTTATTACACTCATATTACCAGAACCCATTGTTGCAATATCCTGTTGCGTAAGATTTCCTCAAGGAATGTTGGGCTTATTCAACTAAAGGAGGTTGTTATATATATACGCACGGAATACACAAAATTGAAAAGTCATTTGGTCTTCCCAGATTGATAACTTAGAAAAAATCAAAAAGTCAATTGTATGTATGTGCTGGAATGGAAAACGTTAAGTCGTGTAGGAGTAATTAATGAGAGGCCAAATAAAAATCCTTTTAACCACTACAGGAACTGAATGCAAGATATTGAATTTGTCATTTGCTAACAAGCCTTTTAATCTTAGTCTTAACAATTTATATGTGGGCCTTGTTATTTATCGTTATTTTAACCACTACAGGAAATAAATAATATTAAAACTGACCTTTTAATTTTTAAATTTTTTTATATGGGCCTTATTATTTATTGTTTTTTTATCCATTATAACAATAGATAATATTAAAACTGTTTTTGGGCAGTGGCTAGCTTGTGTAAACAACATGCACATGAGTTTATTAAAATGCGTTGAAAAAAATTAGAGGTGGAAATTCGTGTTTTTAGATCGGGTCACGGACCAACACGACACGACACGGTAATATTTTCTTGGACATGAACACGAAACGACTTCATATTTTTTAATCTGACATGAACACAACCTACATAGAATATGACACGGCACGATTTTGTATTTTTTTATCTGACATGAACACGCCCTACATAGAACACGACACGCTAATACGATTTCATAAATTTTACATTGAAATAAAAATAGGATTAACATGACAAGGTTGGAACTATTAACAATCATGATACCAGTTCAGCAGAATTCGGACTCATGTCCCCACATCAAAACCACACAACTTCTGTAACTGCCAACATCTCAACTACTTAGCCCACCAATGCAATATGGGGAGTTTTCCATTCAGTTGTACCAAAAATATTTATGTACAAATAGGAAGCTACCAGGCCTCATACAAGTGAGGAAAACAAAATACCATTCCATAGTATTTCTTTTATCATATCTGTGTAAACTGTGAAGTGTAATTCTCCTTTTCAAATTGAGTGGATAATTCAAAGTTAACATAGTATCAAGAGCCCCATCAAGCCAGCCGTGCCAAAATTTCTAAATATATCCTATCATTCTCTCTTTTTTTCTCTCCTCTTTTCCTGCTCTATTCTCCTATCCTGTCCATCCCAACAAATCCATCCACTTCTTATCTCCTCCTTTTTTTCTCATATTCTGTATACACTGTCATCATAACCCATCCATTATGATTACTTCCTCTCACAAAAGTGATATTTCTTCACCTCTACCCACCCCTACTCTAAGCCTTTCCCCCCATTACATCACTGTTCGATTATTCGACAAAAATTACCTACACTGGATTACTCAAATAGAACCTTTTCTGAGTGGCCAAAATCTTCTCCGTTTTGTTGACAGAAGTTACCCCTATCCTCCCAACGAACCTACTGCTACTCTCTGGAAACAGCAAGACAAACTTATTATTACATGCTCGTTTCATCAATAACAACAGAAATGATATCCCTCGTTGTTGGCCTTCGCACCTCCCGTGAAATATGGTCCACTCTTTTCGAATCTCTAGCCTCAGCTTCTGAAACCCGTATTCTCAATCTCCACCTACACCTACACCTCCATCGCATTGAACAAGGTGATGACATTGCCTCAACTTTTCTCCACAAGGCCAAAGCCATCTCTAATGAATTAAGTGCCGCCGGTCGTCCTCTTTCCCAAGATGAATTCAATATACACATTTTCGAAGGCCTTAGCCCTGACTTCAAGGACCTAGTGACCACCCTAACCACCCGCCCCACCCCGTCACATTTTTTTAACTCCATTCTCTCCTACTCAGCCATGAATTCATCCACGATGACCAACTCTCTGCCCTCAAAATCACTTCTCCCCCAACTGCCCATCACACCACGAGTTCGTCCCCTTCCTCTACTAACCACCCAAACACCACATCCTCTTCCACCTTACATGGTCATGCCTCCACTCAATCTTTTCGTGGTCGTGACCGTGGCCGTGGTCACTACAACTCCACCTACAACAATTCCCAACTTCGTTGTCAAATCTGTCACGGCTACTACCACACTGCCAAAAATTACTCTCATCGTTTCACTGTCTCCCACCCACTACAACCCTCCGCTCACATTACTCACACTAACTACTCCCAACCTGGTCTCCTGCCCATACCCCAAACTCCTCTTCAAGCATGGCTCCCTGACACAGGTGCTGCGCATAATGTAACTCCGGACTTATCGCATCTTGAACATCCTTATGCCTATACTGGCCCGGATACTCTCCACATTGGGAATGATAAGGGACTCTCTATCTCCCATATAGGCACTTCATCTGTTCCTACTTTTTCCTCCCATCTGAAACCTGATAATGTCTTACATGTTCCTTCTTTATCTACATCTCTTCTTTCTATCCAACAATTCACTCGTGATAATGATGTATTCTTTGAATTTCATCCATACTTTTGTGTTGTGAAGGATCGCCGCATCAAGACCCCTCTTCTTCACGGACAGAGTAGCAATGGCCTCTACACTGTATCTTCCACATCAACTTCTCCACATGAGTTTCATGCCTACAAAGTTTCCCCCGAATGCTGGCACAACCGTCTTGGACACCCTCACCCCCAAGTACTTCGACAGATTCTTCATCAACACTAATTACATTTTAGTTCCTCAAGTAAAAAAGAAGTCTGTGTAGCTCGTCAAATGGGCAAATCCTCTAAACTACATCTGACCAGCAGAGTCAAGTCATCTCCTTCAGTCTTTCACTTAATTTATAGTGATGTATGGGGCCCTCCACCAATTATGTCAACTAATGGACACAAATACTATGTCATTTTTGTGGATCGCTTTTCTAATTTCATTTGGTTTTATCCTCTTATGCGTAAATCCGATGTGTATTTAATTTTTCTTCAATTTCAATAATTAGTTGAACGACAATTTAATACTAAAATCAAAAACTTACAAACGGATTGGGGTGCAAGGGAAAACAAGTTGTCGAATTACCTCCCACTGGTGAAGATTTTGAGAATGACTTAGAGCTGCATACATACTGGTGGTCTTGTCAAGGATTTTCTTACCTGGGGAAACCCTCGATTTCCCCAGGAGGGATCTGATTAGCATGTCCGTTTGGATGTCTTTAGGTGTTAAAATTCCTTTAGCTGATATAACCTTGAGCTCTCTTTATACTTGGCTTTATCGAGTTCAAGTTGACTCCGCCAGGTCTATTGGGAGGTTTATTGTCTTGAACTACACCAATCACATGCTCCTTACTGCCTTCTTGTGTGCAAGGTTTCTCGTATATGCCTGTAGCACTTTAATACCTACTTCTCATGCCGTGAAGACTCCATGCATTTGTGCCTGGAATCTCAAACAATGTAAGAAACCATTCCACACTCTGATTGATAATGTCAAGTCTTTTTGTTTTCACCCTAATGTTGGTGTTAAACAGTTTTATACTATGAAGCACAAATGCGGGTGCGACACGGTGTGGGTGCGGTGATTCGAAAAATCTCAAAAAAAGTAGGATTCGAGTGCATTAGGAAATATAATAAAAATAAAAATATATTATAATATTCCTTAATTTTATATAGATTGTACATTAGGTCATATACAAATTAATAATTACTTTTATAAATCTCCAACATAAAAATTAGACCATAACGAAAAAAAATTAAGTGATAATATCATTCTTGAAAAAGCTCTATTCTCAAGCAACTTCCCACTACTTAATTTTACCTTTCGTACCATGTATCTAACTTTTGAACACCACTCGTGTAAATCATTATGGAACAATTATTCTGACGTAAATGACGTCAAATGGGAGCAAGAAAAGATCATCTCTCTCTAAACTCTCTCAAATCACAATATCTCAAAATCAAGGAATGACTCAAATGAGCCTACATAAGGGGTATTTATAGGATGGAGGTTGCTTGGCCTCGAAGCTAAGAATCTAATTACATTTATGTCCCTAAAAGCCAATTAACCCTCCTTCTTTTGGATAAAAAATAAAAGGGAAAATACAATGAATTCTAAAAATAAAAGAAATACTAAAAATAACAAAAATAACAAAAATACAATAAAACCCTAAAAATAACCCTCATTCTTCATTCACATCATATTTAGTGTCACCACTCCAGGTTGAAAATGTTGAAAGTTGATTTAGAATAACACGAAAACGTTAAGCTTGAAGATCCACATCATTAAAATCCACGTCAATGATTTTTAATTCAATATGTAGAACCAACTCTCACACTCTCTCCTTCTTAAAGTTCCATCAAATTTAAACTATATATCCTCATAACTTTACAAAGGACGTTGATAAAAAAAATACCAGAAAAATTCTTTGACCTTAGTATTCTTCATGAGACAAATCAGGATTCATATAGAATCTATGAAGAATCCCTAATTAAAATTTAATTAAAATAATTGGATACGCGGTGGGTGCGAATCGGAGGAGAATTGGGTGAGAATCGCACCTAATTCGGATGCAATTCAGATTTGTTTATCATTTTGAAGAATCCGTGCTTCATAGGTTTTATACCAACAACTTTTTTACCGAGTCCTATCGATCGGTAAGCAAGGTTGACGAGGCTGCAACGCGCAACTTCCCTTCGACCAATGTTCTTTTAACTTCTTACCTTCTCCCTTACATTGAGTGGAAATTCTAATACTCCATCTACCCCCCATCCCCCCACCCCCACCCCCACCCCCCAATCGTCTGGCCCCCTGATTTAGGTACGACCAGGTAGTGCCTTTGCTGAGTCAAAACTCCTTAGAGAGACCTGTTAACTTTTTGCGAACTCGTCGAAATTTTCTGATTAGTATTGTGGCAAACCTATTGGTCCAGTACAATGGGAAGTTTGTGATTCCTTCGAAGAAAGACCAGGGTAGTAGGTTTACTTCTTACCTTACCGTGTTCTAGCCTAACCAGCTTGCTAGATTCCTAAAAGTCGTTCTACACCAACCAATTTACTCGACAGTTGAGAAAATTCCTCCAACCGAGCTTGGATTGAAAGGTTGCTCAGTTAATTTATCTCAGTTCCCCTTGAGTAATCTCAATGATGCTGTGCCCAATGAGCTTCCTCCTTTAGCACCTGTTAAGGAAGCCATTTTGAAGAAAAAGAAAGGAGCTTCTACTTCTCAGCTTGTTGATGAAGCTAAAAATGTCCTTGAGACTTCACACCCTACTATTGAAGAGAAAACACCACTTGGTTCTTTGACTGGAGTAGCTTCAAGGTGAAAAGAAGCAACAAAAGAAGAAAAACACTATTTCTGATCACTCGGAGGCCTTCCTTCCAGCGGAAGAGATTGACCCCCCACCCTCAAGAGCAAAGTGACATAATGTTTTGATGACTTGACAAGCAAGTATGGTCAAGGTTCATCGTTTACTATAGTTTTCATTGAGGAGCAAATGGTTACGTGAGGTTTGTCATTCACTCCTCTAGCCAGCGCAAGTGGCAGGAAGAGGACCAGGTCAGAGGCAAGGGTTTCTCGCACAACTGCAGAAGATGTTCAGGACGTCCCTTTAATGCATCAATTGCGTAGATTCCACAAGATGTATAACACTGCGAAACGTTCCTATGCTCCTTAGATTACACTGTTTTGGATGACTTTGTTGATGAAGAGGTATTATTCACTCCAACTTGTATCTTTCATTTATTCATCTCTTTCATTTCCTTATACTTTATTTGTGGCACACAAATTGATGAGTATTATGATACTCTTGCTGCTGAGCGAGAGCAGGCACAAGATCAACAGATAGGGAACACCTCCCACTAACAAACACAACAAGGTTACCTTCAATCCCATCACCCCCCCCCCCACACACACACACACATACACAAAAAAAAAACTCCCCACTACCTCCAAACCAACTCTTTCCCCATCTTTCAAGATCCCTGAAGCACCATCCACTACCACTAACAACTCGGAGGTAATGGTGGATTCCCTTATCGTGGCAGGGGTGATCTTTATTTGGGCGGGTCAATTAGTACTTGTTATACACCCGACTCTTCTTTCTTGCGCAACCAGCCAACACTTGCTTGTAGGAAAATCTATAAACCCATAGATACTCTGGTATCTTATCGTCCCAAGTTCCAGGAAAATCTTCCAACATCTTTGCTAGAATATTTACCAAGGTTTTGTTGGTAGCTTTTGCCTACCCATTACACTTAGGGTAGGCCATAGTGTACTTGTGGTGGATAATGGAGTATTTGTCTTTGAGAAACCTTATATCGCTATTTACAAATGGAGATCCATTATCTAAAAGGAAAACCTTTGCGATGCCAAAACGAAAGGTGATTTATTTTTTCATGAATTGAGAAACTATACCTGCTATGGGCCTGTAGCCTTCTTGAGTGGTATGGCTTCCGCCCACTTAGTAAAGCACTCAGTGTCAACAAAGATCCATATTTTGCCCCTGAATGAGGGATTAATTGATCCCATAAGATCAAATGTCCAAGTGTGAAAAGGGAAAGTATAGGAAATGGAGTGCAAGTCCTTTGAGGGAGTGTGGATCATATCATGCCTTGCACTTTCGAACAACCTCAGCGGAGTCCTTTTCCATGGTGGACCAAAAATACCCCAAGGTTATAAGTTGGTGATAAAGTTTTTCTCTTCTAATGTGGCCTGGCTCGTGGCCCTACTTCAATACCTCCTCTGCCTCTTTCAACCTGATACATCGCAGAGGTCTATCATGATAACCCTTTTGATACAACTGGCCATTCTGTGTAATATTTTGAAATTCTCCTCTTGAGACTCATAGCATCATCCTCGTCTGGTGAAATTACCCTATCTACTAGCATGTTAATGTACTTGTGCGGCATCTTTCTTCATCGTAGGCCAAAAGTAGCATGCCTTTTGAATTATTTGGTATAAAGAAATCTCAGTGGTCTCACAGCTGTCTTGGTGAGCTTCTTTCAGTCTCTTCTCAACTTCCTCAGGCTCAACTCACCTTGACAACCATCATGCTTTATTTTTTTAATATAAATTGTCAACCGTGGAAAAATATTATGTTAACTTTACCAAGCTTTATGGTCCTTCCCCTGTGTCAAGCTGCTTCCTTATCTTTCCCCTCTAGTCATTGCTATCATCAGTGGGTAGCAGTCCTTTTAGTAATTCGAATCACCATTGAATCCTCTTTGATGGAAATTTTGTGGGTAATTGTGGCATAGACATCTGCATGTCAGTTCATCATTCTTGGGTGCCTTTTTATTATTACTTCATAGAACTGTCCGAGTAACCTCAGAATGATCGTTCGTTAAAGTGTTAAGCTCATGTGTTTTAGGGCGTACTCCCCATTTACTTATTTCAACACTATATTGGAATCTCCCTTGATTGTAAGTACGTGGATACCCCTTCTCAAGGCTTTCAACAGGCCCAGCACTAGGGCTTCGTACTCAGCTTCATTGTTGGAGTAGTTAGAGTAGCTGAAGTCTAATTTAAAGGGAGAACGGACTTCCTCTTCCCTTTTTCTCGAGATAACCCCTGCACCTCCTTTGCCTTCAACCAAATATTCATCGAACTCCATGTTCCATCCTTCCAAATTGGCCTCCAGGTAGTTAGCTCGAAGTTTATCACCTAGGAACTCCTCGCGTGGTGGCTCGAATGTCCCATATGGGAATTTGGACAATAAGTCTGCATAAGCTGGGCTCTTGATGGCTCGAGGGACCACACATTTGAGATTATACTCCATAAAAGTATTAGAAACCATCCGCCTGCCTTGCCAATTAGTACATTTTTAGCTAAAGAAACATTATAGGGTCATATTTTATTACAATGTGAACCGTAAAATAAACGTGTAGTGCTTAAGTTTTTGAGCAGCAAATATAATGGCTAAATAATGCCTTTCAATACTAGTGTATCTGGCCTCAGGCCGCCCATGTATAATGCGACTAAAAAAATAAATAGGTCTTTCTAATCCTTCCACCTCTTGAGCAAACAATGCTCTATGATTGACCTCTCCATAGAAGTGAGGTAGAGTTGCAATGGTATACCTGCTTTTGGAGAAATCATGTTTGTGGAGAGATTAGGAGTTTCTTTAATTTGTCCAAGGCTCATTAATGTGGCTGCTACCATGTAAACTTGGTCCTCTTTCATAGTAGCTCCATCAACAGGTGAGTCACCTCCTTAGTAAGCCCAGGTACAAATCTTCTCAAGTAGGAAACTTTCCCAAGAAACTTTTCAAATCTTTCACTGTCTTTGGCCGTGGCATGTTGATGATAGCTTTTTTCTTGTCTAGGTCTATCTTGACACCTTGCATGTTCACCATAAAATAAAGGAACTTCCCACTTATCACCCCAAAGCACATTTGAGGGGGTTTGTCTTCAGCTTGTACTTCCCGCATCTTCACCTTGTGAACACTTTTCTCAAGTCCACCAAGTGAGCATCCTCCTTCTTTGACTTTTATCACCAGATTTATATAAACTTCCACAAAATTATGGAAGAGATCGTGAAATATGGCCATCATTGTCCTCCCGTATACAACACCTGCATTTTTTAATTCGAAAGGCATAATCATGTATATAAAGTTACCTAACGGTGTGCGAAATGTAGTCTTCTCGGCATCTTCTGGAACCATCTTCATCTGGTTATACCCTACGTAGACATCCATAAAGCCATACATTTCATGCGCCGCAGTTGTATCTATCAGGCTATCTGTGGAAGGCAGTCGGAATTCATCTTTTGAGCAGGTACTGTTCAAGTCTTTGAAATCCACGGAGATTTAAATTTGGTTCTTATCCTTCTTCCCAATTGCCACAATGTTAAACAAACAAATAAGATGTTTTATTGGGACAATGAAATCTATTGTGAGCAGCCTTTGCACTTCTTCATTGATTTTCAAATCCAGCTTTGTTTTATACGTTCGAGTGGACTACTTAACTGGGATAGCTGAGGGCATCACATTAAGCTTGTGATGTAACTCCTTTCGATGTAACTTCCAGTTCTTTCGAAATAAAGATTGACCTAGGATCATCACTTCCCTCTGTAAGATCTACTTGCTCCAGTTCTTGTATTTGGAGCCTTGGCCTATCTCTAATGCATTCTAGCTCCTCCTCTACTTTTTCTATGAACTCCTGATATTAGAGTTGTCAATCACTATACACTGGCCTTGGTTGTCCATCAAGCAATGTTTATAAATCGGGTTAACCTCATTATCTAAGCTTTCAGCTGCCCTCTCACTCCTTCACAATTTGTAAATAATTTTTCCACTAGGCAACGTCATCCTTTTACACTGCCTAGGGTTTCCTTCCCCGCGTGACCTCTTTTGGTTGTTCTCCTCTAGCTCTCTCTCTAAAAATCTAATGAGCATGGTTTTATTGTTTAACCGGGTGCTCGATCAGATTGATTCGTGGCGTTATCCCGTTGTGCAACTGCCTGGACAGTCTAGGGGTCTCACTATTTCTCGATCCATCTCCTGCTCTACAAAATTGACTTTTTCCCTAGAGCTAGGGATTCTAGTGCCACCAATGTATCAAGTGAGCACCACAGCCTCCTCAGCCAACTCTGTAGTGAAAGCTGCGTCCACCAAGTGTGCTTCTTCGTGTACGAACGGCTTCTTAGACGCTCGAATTTTTCTTAGCACATTGATGGTAGGTGGAGGCCACTTGCCTATGGTTGTGCATCCATACTCTCCCCATCAGTAACTGATATGATGGCTCACACTCCATTATGTGGAACTTGATATGGGAAGTGATATTCCTTATGGTAATCCCCATATTAACATAACCGATGAACTTTAAGGATTGATTATCATACCCCGATATGGCCAAAGGATTTTGCGCAATCCTTGTCTCAGCAATGTTTGAAGCATAAAAAGACCTAATTGGCATGATGTTGATGGAAGCTCCTCCATCCAGCAAGACACGGTTGCGGCTGCACCTGCTTACACTTGTTGCGTAAAGTGTCCTATTATGGGAGTACCTAACCGAACGATATGCCTCAGAGAAAGTGACTTCTGAGAGTAATCTCTTCAAAGCTTGGCCATAGGCCCTTTTCACTGCAAGTTTTGAGTTATATTCTTCTTTGTAATCTTCAAGATCGTTTGAGTAACCTCTAGTCTTGAACTCTCTGGCAACTCCACTTGGTCAAAGAACCAACTAAACTTCTGTGAATGTGTTACCGCTGCACAATCCACCCAATGATCAACATGGTCTTCTTTCAGCTCATAGACTTCCTCCACATCTTTGTAGGATGACTCATCGTAAGCTATCATTCTGTTTGCCGTACCCAGAGAGCAAGCCTTCTACTATTTGCTCAAATCATCGATTGGATATGGGTCATCCTCGAAAGTTAAGGTGAACCATTTCGAACACATTCTCCTAAGGATTACTCAAAAAAAATTTCGAGGAACCTTTGTTCTTTCAACATATGCTCTGCCCTTTCGTCATAAGCACTGGCCATATTGGCCCCATGAACCGGTAAAAAATTGTCATTCACATTATCCTGGGGTAACTGAATATCCCCTTTCTTAACATGTGTGTCAATGAGCCTTCTCAGTGAAATACACTTACTAGTTGGGTGACCCAATTTGTTGTAAATTTGTCAAAATGTTGGACTATCTTTATCCTCCAGTATCACATGCTCCGTGTTAAAATTAATAAGCCTGCACACTTTATCATGAACCATGTGCTGGTAGAGAACTAAGGCTTGTTCCAATGTGCAAGGTAGGTCCCCTTTACCATCGAACTTCCTCTTGTTGCCTCTACCTCCATGACCATCATTTCCACCTCTTTATCTCCTGTCTTCATTGCTAGTGTAATCAATCAACTTACGGGGGGGGGGGGGGGGGGGCATCCCCCTCCCTGTGTTGGTTAGTGGTGTCAACATCAAACTTGCCAAGGTTTGTGGTGCTGAGGGCTTTACCACCAAGGCAATATTCCTGGATGACTTTAGAAATGTTGCGAACGTTCCTTCCCTGGTTTCATTAATCAAATGGAAAATATATTCTGGCGGCAAACCTTCCGCGCAAACTTGCAAGAGCTTGCTCTCTCGCGTATCTTCTCCTGCATCTAGAGATAGTTCGCGGAACCTTCTAATATATTCCACCACATCTTCACCAGGCTTCTGCTTCTCTCGCGCAAGCTGAGTAAGGGTGAACTCGTCTTCTGCCAAAAAGAACTATTAAACGAACTGGATGTGGAGCTCTTCCCAAGAGGCCACACTGCCTGGTGCTAAATCTGAGTACCATGTGTAAGCTTTCTCGGTTAAAGATTTGGAAAACTCTATCAACCATAGCTTTTTGTCATTGTAATGAGCCATAAGATTTTCAACAAATATTTTCACATGCTCTTTGGGGTTTCCCCTTTACCCGTATATTTTTCAAAAATGGGTGGGACATATCCCACTGAATAAGTTTCTTTGTTATACTCATATGGGTACGGCTATATCGAGGAAGCTTTTCTTCCAGCTTTAGAAGTTGTTATTATCTTCATAATCTCTTTTATCATTTACTCCATACTAGGTGGAGTAAGGCTGCTTTGCACGGGAGTCACTCCTGCTGGTACAAGACTTGGTAGCACAGTAGGTGTCCCATTTCTAGGGCTGGCAAAGGTAGCTGCGACTGGTTATCCCATCGGTGGGGCAACATCATTGTTGGTGCTGGTCTGAGCAAATCCTCCCAAAATGTAAGGATCCGCATTTGGTGATCTCGTTGGTGGGGCAATGATGTTGTTGGTAGCAATCTGAGAAATTCCTCCCAAAACAAAAGGATCCGACAACACCACCTGTGGCATTGTGAAGGAACTAGGTCCCCCATCGACTCCCTATATTCCCTGGGTGCCTGGGTTTTGATAAACTCAGTGAACAGGCTCATCAACCCCTCATAAACCCTGCCATCTGTGCTGGGCCTATGGATGTTGCCATACCAGTATCTAGTGGTTCAGTCTCTACCTGCGCCGTTCTGCCACCTTCCGATAAAATAGTGAGATCTTCTTTTTCCTCACGATGCAAAGCGTCGAAATTAATATTCTTTGCAACATTATCATTAGCCATTACTCAATATAGAATATCTTCCCAGCGAAGTCGCCAAATGTAAGATGTGGGTTCTTTAACTACAACTAGCATTTAGCGAGGCGTAACCCCTTATCGGAATGATGGTTAATGCACAAAGAATAACATCCTAAATGAAAACTGTAATGCCTGCAACAAGTAGTCTTTAAAAGTAAAAGTCTGTATTAACCCTATATACCGTAAATGTTCTTTAACTATAATAAAGGAAACGGGTCCCCAAAATCAACTTGGTTAGAGGGAGAAGGAATAAGCACCTTGGCACAATAAAGGCAAGGTAAAAAACTAGGTGTGCAAAGAATGTCAATGTTTGTAAACAAAAGTGGTTGAGCTCTAAAGATCCTAGAGTATTATCACCAAAAATTGTAAACTCATAATAAACTCTCGTGTTTAGAGAAAACTGGGCATCAACTTTGGAGGGGGAAAAGATCACCTCTCAAAGGAAATAAGTGGAAGTATTTATATGAGGGCAAGGTCATTCGAGCGACCTTTCCCCCATTAAATGACCTGACCTCATTTAATGTTTAGAGTATTGTGAAATTAATGCTAAAGATAGCGCATTAAATGCATGAGATATCATGTTTTGGCGAAAACACTGCTTATGGGTTTAGGGGTCTCTTTGCCTTAATTGAGATGTGACAAGTTAATGAAAAGGGAACTTTTGTGACGACTGGTGGGACGTTCTCTTAAATGTTCTATTGGTCCAAAAAATAAACTCATTCGAGTTCCACCTTTATCGACTCTCTAAAATGTTGGGAAACATGACATCATAATAGGTAGTAAATAGTGATATATGAGATGAGCTGTCTAATCAACTAGTTGTGGTCTTTCGTATAATGGTTATTCGAGCAACCTGGAATTGTATATGAGAGTCCAGAAGGACATCTTTGAATAACTGGTAGAAATGAGGTCCCTCGAGCGAGGTTCCTCGACTGAAGGTATTTCAAGAGGTTATCTGTTGATATTATTGAACAGAGGTTTTGCCAGTGTGCCAAAGAGGTTGGTATTACTTATACGATGATACCTTGTTCCCAATCCTCCTAACCAAGTCCTTGTGAGGGTCCCTAAATGAGGTTCTTTGATAGAGCATGTGAGTTCTCCTATGTTCTACCAGGGATGGTCCTTCGACGGTACTAATCAACCTCCGAATTAGCTCAAAGTATTTCAATAATAAGGGATAATGCATGTAAATCATAACACCTATTAAAAAATGTGCCTTTAATATCTCTCGATTGAGCTTGATCTTCGTGGAGGTCCTTCGAGTGACCACATTCCTTCTTTGAGATATTTGATAGCACGGTCTAGCTCTGTGGCTTCTTGTGAATTATCTCCTCCTGAATGATCTTATTTCGAATTGTCTTCTCCCGAATGATCTCTTATTTTATCAGTATTCTCTTGTTTGTACAAAATTAGTATTTTAATCTACCTTGGAGATGGACCTCCCCATACAAAATTCCTATAAATACCAATTTAGGTTCAGTTCAAAATCATAATATATTCTTATAAAATCCCATTTTAGTGCACTTCAATATCACCTTATAACTTCATAACACTCATCCCCTCTTTGAGAATTTATGATTTAAAACCTTTCAAAAACTCGCCCTAACTCTAAAAAATACTAAGTCCTTTTCATCTTCAATATATCTCATATATTGTTTATAATATTTCTTCCTTTTGTCCTATACATTAATTTGAAAAACTACAAATTGTTTAGTAAGATATGACACTGGTACCGGAAAAAAGAATGTGAGGCCGATACACAATGTCGGAAGTTCTATTCAATCTGCACCTCTTGTAGGGTACAAAAATTTCACCAAAGTTTTTAGGCCAAAACGCGATGTGGTGAGGTTAAGAAACGAATGAGAATTAACGCTAAATCTGTATGGCAATCTGAAATCCATTAATGAGATATATGTCCAAGTTTTTATAATTGACGAAGTTAAAGAATTCCTTGATTTGACTTGATGTGCTCCTCTATTTATCTTGTCTTTAGGTAACTCCGACATATTTATTGTTCAAGAGATGATAGAGCTCTGGCCATCAGTGACCCACACGTTTTAACTCCCGATGTTCGAGCTAAGACTTACTCCGTAAAATTTTACGGTGCTCATATGTTCTTTTGTGTATTTGTTTCGTATGATTATTTGGAAATAAATGTTGTTTAAAATTTAATATAACCTTAATGCATGAGTACCAACATATAATGATGATGACTGGACCAACCTTAAACAAATTACGACCAAATATTTTTCAAGGATATCGCATACTTGTCAATCTAGAGGTCTTCATTGTGGTATTTTGAAAACGGTTCTCATGTTTGCCATTGATAAGAGTTTATCAATAGTAGTTGCCAGAGCATTTTGCTTCCATGTATTGGGGTTTTTATTCTTCCCCAATGCTTGAGATTATTGTAGTATTGGGTGGTTCACGATGGTTACAAAATTTGATGAAATACAATCGTACGATTTGGGGTTCAATTATTCTACCTCATATTTATTCGGCTTTAGAGTTGTAAGGGCATTTGATTGTTTTTGGAAAGTAATTGAGGTAAATTTTATATAAATACAAATTTGGATATTGATTCACCTCAGTAAGTGTTAGTCTTCACTTTATTTGTAGTATTGTGCATGAGTACTTACAATCATTCACACCAGTGTTAAATAATAGTGAGAAAGACTTTTGGCCACAAATTCACTTATGGGAAAGGGGCAATCGAGACACTAGAATGAGAGGAGTTCAACGGTTTAACCTAACTACCACTCGCTAGCAATTTGTATGCAGACACAAGATTTAATTATCTGGGAACTGTATGCTCTCAGTGATATGTGTCAATCCCTTTACGGAAATAGCACGATCATTGGCACTCACTAGGATTGTCCTTATTATTAATGCCTTGTACGAAGGTTTCCATTATTTAGGAGATCGTTGCTACAGACAACTTATTGGCGAAGTGACAATAACGCATAACCCTCCACTAGATATGAAAAATATGAAGTGTATCATTGCACGAGTTTTTCCTTATAGAAGTGGCAGAAGAGTTTGTTAAGACCGATCTGACTTAGGATCATTATGAAAATTATTGGCCACATGTTAGACCAAGAATGTTATTACCCCGATTTTTTCACACAGTTACTATAGATGCTATCGGATATGTTGGTTTACTCTAGTACATTTAGTTTTCAACACCTCCATTGGTCACACTAGGCACATATGCTATTAATTCACTGGCTGCCGAAAAGGGACCATTAGTGTGGGAGGCACCTGTTGTTAATATAAAGGGGAAGATTATACATGTTCCCGTTCTACGACCTCTGCCATACAATTACCCATCTCTGTCGGTGCACACATCAATGTATAATCCTCCACTCTGTATTAACAACAGGTGCTTTTCACACCAATGGTCCCCTTTCTAAATATTATATGTGCTCGATGTTGCCAATGGAAGTGTTGAAAACCGAATGTACTATGGTAAACTAAAGGGTACGATAGCATATATATTAATTATGTGAAACAATGGGGGTAATAACGTTCCCGGTCAAACATGCGACCAATAGTTATCATTAGAGCATGAGTCACACCGGCCTTAACGAACCCTTCCACCGCTTCTACAGGGAACAACTCGAGTGATGATATATTTAATATTTTCATGTCCAACGGAGGGTTATGCGGTATTGTCACTTCACCAGTAAGTTTTCTATAGCAACGATCTCTTAAATAGCGGAAACAACATAGCAGGGAATCAATAAGGACATGCTTAGTGAGTGACAATGATCGTGTTGCTTCCATAAAGGGATTGGCAGATACGACTGACAAAGCATACGGTTGCCAAATAATAAAATCTTGGGTTCGTAAGTATATCCATTTGCTAGCGAGCATAACTCCTATCCTTCTCGTGTCTCCGTTTCCCCTTTCCCATTAATAAATTCGTGGGCAAACGTCTTTCCGACTGTTCATTAACATTAGCGTGAATGATTGCAAGTACTCATGGAAAATACTACAAAAAATGAAGGAAAACAATTAGTATTGAGGTGAATCAACATCAAACCGCTATTGTCGCTTGAACAATGGATATGTCTAAGTTAGCTAACGTAAACTACACGTCAAAGATCCAAAACAAAACAACTACAAATTCTGGAGAGAGAATCAAAGAATTTCGTATATTTAAAAATGGAGAAGTTCCCTTCAAATGAGAAGTGCATAGGTATTTATAGGTGGGGTATTACTTGCTAATCAAGTAATTACCTAAATGACGAAAAATGACAAGTACTAAGAAAAATATACCTAATTAGTAAGAAATATTAAAATAACTAATATGTCCTAATATGAAACCCGTTCCCATCATTGTCTCCCTGGCTTCAAAAAAGTTCATCCTCGAACTTGAAATGACAAGTTGGAGTAGCTCGGGTCGCAGCAAGAATACTTGTGAAAATTGCGTCCAACCATACCACAGAAACGAATATTTTGAAAATATTTTTCTATTCTTCAATGAGAGCTCATGCAATCTTTCAAGGGTCTGGGAATTTCTTGATTTAGGGTTTCTTAATTTTCTCTTGTTACCGAGGAGTTCTGCCTTGCTCTGTCTGTAACACCCTGCTAATAATAATAACGGGTGGCCACCCCTATACTACATTAAATCAGGAGTTTCTGATGGTCCAGTCTCAACATCAATTGTCGGTACTATATAATATAGGACTAACTACCCGATATCATATAAGCGAGATGTTAAAATTAAATAAAATATGCAACAAACAACAACCAACACTACTACTAAAAAAAAGACGCATGAAAGAACTATGATAAATAAAATGCTAGAATAAAATGAAATAAATAACTATAACTAAATATACCACAAGGAAGCAAACCCGAATAAGCTGTCGGGTCACAACCAATACAATGACTGAAATGAAATAAATATAGACATCTATAAATATCCCTTGGGTATAAACTTGATATACAGCATGAATCCTACCTAGATTTTTTTAAAGAAGTAGGAAGCGACTAAATAAAAGTTCTGCAACAGTCCGCACCTGTCATGGCTCCCAAGACTCTGGATAGAAGGTCATCCGGCATCCACGCGGTAGGACACCTGTAGTAATATATATATATATATATATATATATATATATATATATATATATATATATATATATACAAGCAGGAGATAAAAATAAACGGGTCAGAGCCCCAGTGTGAAAAATATTTAGCAAGTGTGTTAACTGTGCATAATGAATATCGGTGCACATTATTTCATAATTAAAGTGGAATCGCACTCTCGTGAAACCCCAACTCGCCTCTCATCTAGCGGCGCGCACCTATTCGCATTCTAAATGTTTTGTTAAATTACCCCAATTATAAGGACAACCTAACTTATCATAGGCCCAGCCTATACCCACGAGATCAACCTTCCTATCTTAACCCAAGAATCCACTTCTTTCTAAACCCACTTAATTAATTTTATAAACATGTATGCCATATCAGGCTTAATGGATTCCGGTTTATAATTTATTCAATTATAATTCTTAACACGCTACCTGTATATATTTGGGTTTAATCATATTATTTAATTAATAAACAACATGCATACAAATCATTATTGACAAAACTTCTCTCCAATCTCAACATTGTACTGCGTTTCGTGCGTGGGGTGTCTCGCAAAGCGAAATCCAAACAAGGAACCATCCCGTTACACTACTCCTGGACAATGTCGATCCTAGAGATCCATAATGCCATACATACCATATTATACTACTACTACTACTACTAAATTTTAGACTACAATACAAAAATAACTACAAACTCCACTAATATCCTTGGGATGATGTAACCAAAATATTACTTAAATACGATACATCAACCCCCGTCAATCTAGTACACCATAATCATCCAAGATGTACTCCATAAAGATTCCATATCCTTTCATCTATAGGATATATATAAATATATATATATATATATATATATAGGCATTTTATTCTAACCACACATATATATATATATATACACCATCATCCATACCAGTGACCAAGTGTACATATCATATCTGATGTATAATGGACATGCACATAATACACCCGGCTATATATATCGCCGATAAAACTGCACCATGATATCATCTTCCCAATGCCCGGCTCACGTAGCAACTGGGGACCACCATGGTGGGGCTCAACAACACCCATCTCGTGGTAAACTCACACACACGACGTCCCGGGAAGCGGTCATAGCTCCTAACCGGCAATGAGATGAAACATACCCACCACGTCTCATCCCAAAATATAAATCATATAATAACACACTGGACGACTATGACCTGGGGAATATCCACACCCTGCTTTTTGAGCCAGGATGCTCACCCGCTGCGCGAAAAGTTCCCAATGATAGCATGAGCGGGGTATGCTTAACCACATAAGTACGTATATCGTTCACATGCACAATATACATACATCCATATGATCCCATCATATGATCAAACCCTAAACCATCATATACGGTTTAGATATCCATACCATGTATGTCCACAACATAAATATATCCATATATTCATATCTATATAGATATATATACATATATTCACATATCCATATATCTATATATACAAACTAATTCTCATTCATATGTATAAGATATATATGTACACTCGGATATAAGTATACATATCCTCAACATACAAGCCGTCACCATAATTTCCTTTAATTTACCTCGATATGTGAATACAATCCCTCACTTGAAGCATATTCATCCATTTTCCTATGATGAATAGTCTCCCCAAAACATATGTTTATATTCAACATTTGGGTTATCACCAAAACGTTTAATGTATGTATAACAATTACAGTACATTCCATCAATGTCTGAAAGTACATCAACCCACGATACTTATCTCGATCTTAGGTAATTACATAATTAATACTCGATGAGCCTCCAGCTCAATCCTAAATTCATTTCTTGGTCTCATTACTTATTGGAATCCTCAATATTAATCACACCCGGATATACAACGACTATCCCCACTAGATTGGCAACCCACCCTAACCTAGTTGATAGCGTAATCACATGATTCTCAAAATCCCATCCAAGGTTTAATAGCTCAATTGAACCCTAAATCTTCGTACATTCATAATTCATTCCTTATGTCAATCCTCCCCAAGGATACACGACATATTTCTCTCATCGGTCCTCAATCATCTCTAAACTCACTTATGACCTCAAGCTAGAACTCCCATCCTCACTGAGATCCCCCACTATACCTAAGAGTATCCATTATTAATACACGTGTTGGAAAAAGGGGAGTATCCCTATACCATTTATAACCATATCATGATAATCCACCTCTATCACAATAAAGCAATCCTCCAATCACTTCAGTCCCATATTTCTTTCATTTCTAAAAGAGGCATCCCATCCTCCTAAATTAGTTTAACATAGGCCCACAAGTCCCTATTTGGCCTAGGGCCCTATCCCCTAAATCTAATATCGTAACCCTTCATATTAAGCCCATTAAGAAAGCCCCTGAGAATAAGATTCCAAAAGAAAAGGGGTAAAAGAATTTCCCATTCTTGGGCTAAAAATAGGGGACCGATCGACCGGTCCTAGACCCCCGGTCGACCGCGGGTCCAAATTTTACCTACAAAGAAATGCAGTAGGCTTTTTCCCTAAGGCCCGGTCGACCGGTCCCCACACCGCGGTCGACCGCCCATACCAGTTGTCTTGGCCTATTTCCATTTCTCAACAAATCCACGAATTTAAAACCCTAAAATTTCCATTCTAACCTCCAAATCTTTATCAAATCATGATTCTAAGCCAATAAATCAACCCAAAGTTGATCCCAACCATTTCTACTCCATTAAACCCATTTTTAAACATTGATTTCAAGATTAAACCCAAAAATTTAGGTTTTGATATTAACACCCAAAAATCCATTCTTTAACCGACAAATTATGAAATAAAACACACAAATGACTTATTTAGCAAGATTAAACACTTGCCTCGGATTTGTAGAGGTTGGATCGTCCTCGATGTCGCGTTTGGGCCGAAAACTCCAAACTTTTCTTCCTCTCTTTCTTCTTTTCTTCTTATTTCCTTCTTCCTTCCTATTTTCTTTCTATTTCTCTCTTTCTCTAATGAGAAGGCTTCATCCGTATGCCTTTAAATCCCTTAAAACAATAAACCGAATTTTAAATGTTAATACACACTTTAAATGACTCGGTTACTCTAATTCGAGTCAAACTGACCTAAAAACATTCCGGAGCTGAAATAAAACCCAATGACAGTCATTTTGACTATCTCAACTCTTCTGGGATCGATGGTACCCTCAAAATCATCATCCGGAATACTTTGAAATATTCTCTATTTTTGGGCCTAAATTCCCAAATTTTAAAATTCTCCAATTTAATTAAATTTTATTTGCCCAAAAATTTAATTTCTCAGTCTCAAAAATCATGGGGTGTTACACTATCTAAGTCCCTGTTCATATTTCCGTCCTAGGAGGTCTAAAGCTCTTGACTTCTTGTGGAATTCAGCCCTGTTGTGTATGTCGAGGAGTTCGGCCTTATTGCTTCGACCGGGAAGGCCGAAAAACCCTTCAGAGGTAGTAAGGCCTGCCTTTTCAGGCGAGGCAGATGAGTTTTCAATAGAGTCGGGATGGTCGGGATTTGGATTGTTCACGGTGGTAAGTGGTGAAATTTTGGAGAAAAGGTGGAAGATGGTATCCAATTTCTAGTTGAGTTCCTTATATTTTTGCCTCAATTATTGATTAATCTCTTCTTACTATCGATTCGATTTCTTCGGGGCCATCGAGAGTGTAGTGTACGATTGGTTGATAATTTACACACTAATGCGCCAATCGGGGGAACGACGCCTCGCTTTGATACCAATTTAACGTAAACTACACGTCAAAGGCTCAAAACAAAATGAATACAAATTTTAGAGAGAGATTCAAAGAATTTCTTATATTAACAAATGGAGAAGTTCCAATTAATTACCTAAATGACTAAAAATGACAAGTACTAAGAAAAATATACCTAATGAATCCCAAACATACTTGGAGACCAATTAAAAGAGATAAAAGAAAATAAAAGAACCAAAATAAAAGGACAACTAATCAGAAATATTAAAATGACTAATATGTTCTAATATGAAACACATTCCCATCATAACTAAAGACAAGCTAAATAGAGGAGCCCATCCAGTCGAATCAAGTAGTTATTTAACTCCGTTAATTTTACACATTTGGATGTATATCTCGTTGACAGATTTCAAATTGCCATACGGCTATAGCTTTTTTCTCCCTTGTTTCTTAACCTCACCGCGTCGCTTTTTGGCCTAAAAAAGTGAAATTTTTGTACCTGGCAAGTGTAGATGGAATAGAACTTTTGACATTATGTCTCGGCCTCGTATTCTTTTTATCGTACGAGCATCTCATTTTACTAAACATTTTGTACATTTTGAAATTAATATATGAGTTGGGGAGGAAGAAATATTATAAACAATATATGAGATATATTGAAGATAAAAAAATTGAACTGAGTATTTCCTAAAGTTTTTGAAAGGTGTAAAACACAAATTCATAAAGTGGGGATGGGTGTTATGGAGCTTTCGGATGATATTGAATTTCACTAAAATGGGATTTAAAGGAATTTATGGTGATAAATTCCTGGACCTTAAATTGATTTTTATAGGATTTTTTTAAGGATCAATTATCAAAAAGCCCTTAAAATATTTTTTTAATACATATTTAGTCCAAGCTTTTTTTTTGTCCCAAAAAGTCCCTCAAACACCCATTTAACCAATATTCTCATATTTTTAAAAGTTTGCGCTAGCGGCATGTTGAGGGACTTTTTGAAACAAATAAAAAGGCTTGTACTAAACGTGTATTAAAAAATATTCGATGGACTATTTGGTATATGCCCCTTTTTTAATTAAAGGTTGCCGCACTCTCTTGTTTTGGCATGTGTGTATAAATATGTGAGATGGGACTTGACAAACTGCGCGTGCTTGTATTATTATGCAGAGTGAATAGTAAACCATCCGTGATTATTTATGAGGTGATATTTTATAATTTTTTTTATATGCTGAATGGATGGGGCTGGAAATCAGTATTCTGTGGTAGACGAGCAAAACGAAGACGTATGCAACCAAATTCCAAAATCTTAGACATAAAACAGAGTTACTTTAGAGATTATGACTTAAAACGTCACCATTTTGGTGCTTTATATCATATACGCGCTGGAATTATTTTTTATTTGGAATCGTATTTTTCCCTTACCAACGTCCAACTTAGACAGATGCGCCGGGAATGCTTGTATTTGACAACCCAATACCATACAAACCTTATAATTTACCCATTTACCAGCTGCGCTGTAAAAATTATACCCCAAATATACCCTTTTAACCATCACGCTGGGATTGCTCTTACTCAAACACCGTAAAAGTTAATTATAAGGATCGAAACCCGAAACCCTACATGGAATACACTAAGAACATACTATGAACATAATATGAAACTCAAGGAGGCCTAAGTTAAGATGATCAATTGCAATACTGATATTCAGAGTTCAACAGATTTAACCATTATCAATGAAATGAAACAGAAGCATATGAGGCAGGAATCTCCTCATCCATCTGTAGCCATCGTAATGGTTGCAGCCTTGCTCTCTCTTGGCGGTGCTGGAAAGCTCTCTCTCTCTTTCCCCCTGATCTTGGAGGGGCAACTTTGTGAGCCTAAAATACACTTAATTTCAGAACATTCTAGGAACTTGCTCCCCAAGTATTAATTATATTGGTACACTTCGCCAAATTTTCCAACCATAAGGACCTCGGTCAATCACACAACTTTCCCGGGCCCCTACTAAGCCTCGACCTTCAGACTTCAAAGTCATTATTTCTCTAACTGTAAATTTTATTCTGTAAACTACACTATCCTCGGCCTTGCACATAACGTCTCAGGCTTATCCTCTAGCAAGTTCATCTTCCTAGTGCTAGTATAGACTACGGCCTCACATCACTCCTCAGACCCAGCCCTCCAAGGACAAACACTTAACGGTTGGGTTCTGAATATTATAATTTCCAACTCTGTGGATAAATACTTAGCGGGTGGGTTCTGGGTATTACAGTTTCCTAATGATGGATAAGTTACTATTATTCTACATGGGTAAAATCTCATTGGACAATTTAAAACTTTCCATACTAGTATGTGAGCTATCGGGAAAATTATTTAAACCCTCAGCGTTACACAGTATGTGTAACACTCATGGAGGAGAGCCTGGCTACAAGTGCGGTAGTGTTTTGATAATGTGTATTTGAGCCTCATGGGCCTCTACATCCACTTGCCAATGGGGTAGACAAATATACCCTTTACAGTTGTATATTTTATTACTTTTCTTTATATGGGTGAACTGGCCCAATCCATTTCAGGTAATGCTTGGATCTGGGGAAAAACAATACGAAGAATGGATGACAGCCACCGAGGCATCGTTTAGCGACAAATTTTGGGGATGGGTCAGATTCAATGTTCCCATTTCCCATCGGATAACAGCAGGGTAACTCAATACTTTGAACCATAGTTTATGTATATAAATAAATTTAAAGTTAGACTTATTGAAGCTTTGCAATGTGCAGCTGTGATATTCTGTTAATGCCCTCGAGATTTGAGCCGTGTGGTCTAAACCAGTTGTATGCAATGAGATATGGCAGTGTACCTGTAGTTCACAACACCGGTGGGAGTGAGTTAACATTCAAGATTGTGAAAATTGTTGCTTTATACATGGTCCCATTCCTAAATAATTACTTTCTGTATTTCGAGAAAATCCATGTTTTTAAAACTTTAGTTAGATGGCCCCAAAATTCCAATATAAAATAGTATTTCCAAGGCCACATGATACGACTGATTAACTGATGTTTCAAAATTTAATTTTAATTAATTTGAACCTTATAAACTTACACCCAGAATTCCCATTAATAGAAAAATGGAACGCTTTTGATAGAATTTTAGTGTACGGTCCCTGCCTTTGGATAACAGTGCAGGACTATTAAAATAACAGTGCAGAGTTATTAAATAGCAATGCAGCTTTTAAAATTACAGGGTAGGGACTACAAACTAAAGATAAAATAACAAGGAATATTCTGTAAAATATCTTTACATTAGGGACCAGAACCTAAATGCTCCTTTCCATCTTTGTTACAGGACACAGTGGAGACTTTCAATTCTTTTGCTAACAAAGGCAGTAGTGAAGGGACTGGGTATGTATTTGTCAACAGTTGGTGCAGATTGATAATTCTTCATCGATAGTTTTCCTCTTCATATTTTAACGATTGTCTTCACTGAAAAAGTTTTTTTCATTATTCTATGTTTATTTTTTATTTTTCCTGGCTCTACCCCATGTGATCGAGTATTTTTTTATGCTAGTTTGTTAATTTTTCATGTACTTATAACGTTGTTTCTAAATTTTTCAATAGGTGGGCCTTCTGTCCCCTGACGAGAGAAAGTATGTTGTCGATACGTTTCCATCCATATGTCTAATTTCGTATATTATGTCTTATTATTTAATGGCTATGAATATTGCATTGTGCACTTCATATATATGTTTATAATGATACATAAATATCTTAAATTCCCTTAGATCAGTAGTTATGTCTGTTTTATTCTGTCCGCAAACCATCAATTTATAAGTGTCGATAAGTTTCTGTTGATTCTGACTCTCCTTACATTAATGCATTTTTTTATAACACCATCCACTGACATGATGTGTGAAAACGTAATGTTTTAGGCCTCGATTGGTTTGAGGTTTGGAAGTAAAGGTGAAATAATGAAAAGTACTTTCAATTAATTTTGTTCACTATTTTGTCAAAAATCACATAATTATAGCATGTACACTTGCAATTTTGTACAAAGCAAACATTTGAACGTTGAATTAGTGAAAATACTTTCTACCCATAAATAAAATATATCACATCGAACCAAACGCGGCCTTAAATTATCTAGTCATCCTGAAAGCTCATCAAACGAGCAACACCTTATTATGCGGCCCTCAAGTTGTGCCTTCTTACATATTTATCTTGTTTGATTTGTTCATCATTACGTACAATCGGTAACCATTCAGTGTGGTGATTATCTGCAGGCACTAAGAGTTGCTATTAGGACTTATAGAGATCACAAATCTTCTTGGGAGGGCTTGATGAAGAGAGGGATGGAGAGAGAGTGCTCGTGGGATAACGCAGCCGTCCAATACGAGCAAGTTTTTAAGTGGGCTTTTCTCGATTGTCCTTATGTTAGCTGAGGATATAAATAGAAGAGAGAGAGAGAGAGAGAAAGAGAGAGAGAGATTCCCAAAAATGTTCAGTGTCCTTATAATTGTTAATGCTCGAGTATACTAGGACATTTTCGTCATCATTTAGTTGAGGTAATAATACACAACAGGTCAGATGAGTAATTGTTCATACATTTCTTTTTAATGGGAACCATTTTTTGCTCATTCTTTATATAGTTTATACTTTGTTATATCTGGTTGAATTGTATTTTATAGCAGATTGAGTAAGAGAATAGTTCTTGAAGTGCATAAGAAGAAACTTGTGGTTTATAATGTTTTTGTTTTGGCTTAGAAATGTTAATAGTGGGGAATTTTCTTGAAATGATTTTGATTGTGACTGTTTTAGAGGGTTGGACCATGAGAAGAACTATGAAGTCAAATTATTTCGGCTATTCACTTCATTTTCTCTTTCCCATGATAATATTGTGTGAAAACTCCACTTAAATTTAGGCAACAATTCTTGATTATAGATAGTATATTTGATCATTATATCAGAATCTGTAAAGTGACAGTTCATTTCATAAAAATGTTTAAGACCAACTCCAGCTATACTTGCAAAAATGGTGAGGATGAATCTTACTCCAGACGTGTTGCTGTAAGAATTCAAATTAAGGAAGAATTATCCGAATGACGAATAAAATCATATTGCTCAGTAATAAGAAGAATGAGGTGATCAAACAAGGCTAGCATCGTCAAATGAAGTGATCAGACAAGGTTTCATGAGTTGACGATGTAAACCTTGTCTGATCACCTCATTATTCTTAAAGGCTTGTTCGGCCTTGCTAATCTCCTTCCTTAGAGAATTACTTTTGGTCTTCAGCAGACCATCTATGTTCCTGACTTCCCAAGCTCGGTCTGAAGAGTGACGACCGAACCTGTCTGGTCTCCATAAGCACTTGTCATCTTCTGAAGCGGTTGCCGAATAGTGGAAAAGTATGCTCTAGCTTTATCACAAGCATCTTGATTAAGAATGAAGCCCATATCTTCACTCTCTTGGGTTATTGGAACCAACGCCAAGTTATTATAAGACTACAAAAATTAAAAAGAGGGACATTTCTAAAATACAAGAAGATCTTAAACTACTCTAATTAGCGGGACTCTACTTATTTGTTATCACCTTGTCTTGATTAACACAATCTTATCTTCATCTGTGGCCTCCTTCTCTTGTTCGGTGCCCTCTTCCTCACCATCTTCTTCCAGATTGGTTTTGGGGGGGGGGGGGGGGGGGGAGCCAGACACGTGCTCGTCAAACAGCTCGGACTCGGGGGGAACCCCGACCTTGGCCAAAGCTTCATTCCAACCTTTCTTTGAAAAAGACTTACGAATGAAGTCTAGTTATTTCTTGGTAAGTCCAACGGCTTCTTCCCAGCAATTATCGTAAGCACTATTCTTGGCCTTTAATACAAAAGACAGAGATCGAGTGTTCATCAGCTTTCTTTAACTGCTAAACCTTGGATGCTAGAGTGGCCCTTAACTTCACCTCTCTCACTCTCTCACACATGCACGCAGGAACATACACACACACAGAGAGATTCAAACAAACACACACTGGAGTGCTGCCGAACACTTTTGACATGTGGTGGATGGGCCACTACTTCCAGATGGGTTTTGATTTGTACGGAGATTTTTTGAGATCGAATTTATTTTTTTGGGTTTAGACAAATATTGTCTTGGCAGGTTTTGGATATTTTTTGGTTTGGTTGAGATTTTTTGGCTGGTGGCCTGGTGGAGAGTTTTTACCCGATTAAATCATCCTTACATGTTGAGACTTTCGGATTCAAATCCCAAAGGCAAGTGCTTACTTGCTTTAGACTGCATGTTTTGTAGTTAATTACATTCATAATTGATTAAGAACAAATCTGAGTTTAAAATATGACAACGTTAATAATTAAGTGAAGAGATTTAAATTTTATTTTATCTCTGAATGTAATTGATATTGAATAATAATGAATAAGTAAGAATTTTAAGATTAAATTATGGGTTGATGCTTATGAACATGTGAATATTGATAGGTTGTTATAAATCAATGAAATTGTAAGGTTTGATTAATTCTGAGTTGTTTGAAATAAAGAATAATTAGGAATCCTAGGTGGTGGATTATGGACTCAGTTTTATTTGGTGTTAAAATGTTTTTGGGATAGCTATATAATGATGTAGGAAGTCAATTTAAGGTTTGGGGAGGCTTTGGACCTCCATTGGAGGTTTAAGAGGTGAAACCTCGAGGAAGAAGACAATTAATAGCCCAACATACCGAATGTTGATACCAAAATTATCATGCTTACATGGACGAACCAGATCAAGACACGTGTCAATATTCCCGACCAACTCAGGATTACTCCGAGCAACTTGTGTACACCGAGGAGCCTTATCTCTCCGAGGAACTTTATCTCTCCGAGGAACTCCCGACCGAAGAACATCTCAGGCGGTCCGAGCTGCATCTCGATCCTAGCATTAATGGCCAGGCAACCAACAGTTCAAATATTCATTGAATGTTCATCGTACAGACATATATTCTTAAAGGGGCATTTAATGTTTACCCTTTCACATGCACAACTTAAAGGCTATAAATACGATGTATCACCCTCATTCAAAGGGACCGGAATTCCTTGATAGATCTTGATATCAAGAATTCCTGAACAATTGGCAATAACAAAAACAGTGGACGTAGGCCATTCTTTTCAAGCCGAACCACTTTAAAATTCTTTGTCTCATTTTTATATTTATCTGTGATTAATTAATTAGAATCAATCTAATTTTTTACATCAACAGATTGGCGCCGTCTGTGGGAACGATTATTACTATCGTTTTTCACCAAAATTCATTCATCATCAATGGCTGACAATCCAGAATCTAGCAATCGGAACGCTGGAAACGCTGGAAACCCTCCAAATCCCTCTACACCATCAATTACCCCAGATTTGGCGGGAATCATGACGAATCTGGCTCAAGGTCAGACCGCCATGCAAGAATCCATGCGTCAACTCATTCAAACTCTTCATAGCAGTGTACCCGCGCAGTCAGGACAGAGAATTGGTCAAAGGCAAACTTATTTGCTTTCGTCACAATCCAGGCGTACTAATTCACATCGTAATGAGGAGTTTGATGATTTCTCTTATCAACCTGGACGAACTTCATCTATAAGGGCTACAGACACTGAGCAGCGTGTTACTCTCTCTCCTGAGAGGCCCAGCGCTTTGGAGAGATTGAGTAGGGCATCCCCATTCAGTCGATTAGGCCCCAGGAGGAATAAAACTCCACCCAGAGCCACATCAAGGAGTCTTCGGTAAACATCAGATCTAAGGGAATGATCAGCACAGTCATGACCAACTCTTCGCCAAGATAGATCTTAGGAAGCCACATCAGCTCGGTCGATTGCTCGAACCAATAGGCCCGAGGAAAGAAACGAAGCATGGAAGGGTTCCATTCAACGATTGGAGGACAGATTGGGAGAAATGGTTAAAGCAAAGAACCCCCTACAACGAACGTTTGTTTAAGGGACACCTTTTGTCCAAGCTATTGTGGAGTTTCCAACACCGACAAAATTCAAAGCACCTGTAGTGACCCCCAAATATGATGGAAAGACAGATCATGTCCTACATATAGAGCAGTATCAAGCTGCAGCTGATATCTATGCTGTCCCCGACGAGATGAGATGCAGAGCCTTCTCAGGAACTCTCACTCGATCTGCTCAGATATGGTACAATAATCTTCCTCGGGGTAAGATTTCAACTTTCTATCAATTAGCCGAGTTATTTATTGGCAATTTCTATTTCGGAGCGAAGCCGGTAAAACATGTAGCGCATTTGTTGAGCATTAGACAAAAACCTGGTGAAAGTACTAGAGATTACATAACTCGTTTCAATAACGAGAAGCTGGAAGTGATAGATTATGAAGAAAAGACAGCAATCACTGCTTTGATAAGTGGGTTGTTACCCAATAAATTGTATTATACCTTGGCCAAAGATCCACCTACAACCATGTCGGAGTTAATGGCAAAAGCAGCCAAAATCTTGAATGCTGAGGAGGCTATGGCTGCAAAGAAGAATGTGGATAAAGAATCCAAGGTGGAAGTCGACAAATCGAAGAAGAAAGAGCATAAATCCAATGATGGTGACAAACATTCCAGAAATGATAAATCGAGATGGGATATCATGAAGAAATTTGATAACTACCCTCCTTTGAAGATGGATATCAACCATATTTTGGAAGAAATCAAGAACAAAGAGGAATTAAAGTGGCCAAAGAAAATGAAAGCGGAACCTGATAAAAGGAATAGAGATAAATATTGCGAGTTTCATAAAGACCACGGCCATTTGACCAAAAATTGTATAGCTCTCAAAAATGAGATTGAAACGCTCATTAGGCGAGGAAAATTGTCAAAATATGTTGATCGGAGGAATGACAGAGGAAATGAAGACGGAGTAAGAGAAAGATCTAGATCTCCTTGTCGGACAGAAGAAAACAGGAAAAGAGAGCATGAAGATGATGTAGATGATGACCCCGATCTTCCCAAAAGGCCAAGACAACCAGAAAATTTGATTGTAATATGATTACAGGTGGAACATTTGATTGTAATGTGATTACAGGTGGAGACGCAGGAGGAGGAGACCTCACTGCAGAAAGAAAAGCTTACCTCTGTGAGGCACAGGCTTGCTCGTACATTCAGCGGGTGAATTTGACCGACGAGGATCGTCCGAGGAAGGTAAACAAAGAAAAACTGGTTATTGGTTTTTCCAAAAATGACCTTGCAGGTGTCCTATACCCCCATGATGATCCTTTGGTGATCAAAATGAGAATGAAGGAAGTGATGATCTCAAGAGTTTTGGTAGACAATGGTAGCTCGGCAGATATCATGTATTATCCATGTTTTGATAGCTTAAATCTAAAGTTATCTCAACTGGAACCTTATCACAGACCTCTCCTAGGTTTTGCCGGTGAGAAAGTTTTTCCACTTGGGACGATCAAGTTGGATATACTTATTGGTACGTGGCCTGCTTGTCAGACAGAAAAGATACGTTTCTTCGTGATGGATAAAAATGTTCAATCATCTTACAATATCATCATGGGAAGAGTTGGTCTGAAGAAGTTCGAAGCAGTTCCATCTACAGTGCATCAGTGTTTAAAATTTCCAACAAATTTTGGAGTAGGGGTTGTGAAAGGTGATCAAAAAGTAGCTCGGGAATGTTACTATTCATCCGCCGAGCAAGAAGAGCATGAAGACTCAAAGAGAAAAACTACTACCTATCAAGTGGATGTAGATACAGAAATTGAAACATTGGATCCCAGAGATGAATCTCAACTCTTAAAAGGATAGGTGGTAGAAGTTACAGAGAATGTCATTTTAGATGATGAGCACCCTGAACGAACAACTCAAATAGGTTCGTCATTGGATCCCTCAATAAAACAGGAATTGATAAATTTCCTGAGAAGCAGAAAGAAAACTTTTGCATGGAGTCATGAAGATATGCCAGGAATAGATCCGAATTTCTTATGTCACGAGCTTAATGTAAATAAGGAGATCAAGCCTGTAAAGCAGAGAAGAAGAGTATTTAGTCCCGAGAAGAATCCTGCTATACAAGAGGAGGTCGAGAAGCTCCAGAAAGCTCGATTCATTGAAGATGTGAAGTATCCAGACTGGTTAGCAAATGTGGTGATGGTAAAGAAGAAAAACAATAAATGGAGAATGTACGTTGATTTCACTAATCTCAACAAAGCTTGTCCAAAAGATCATTTTCCACTGCCCAGAATTGATCAACTGGTGGATGCTACCTCGGGGCATGAGCTGCTCAGTTTTATGGATGCTTACTCTGGCTACAATCAGATCAAAATGAAACCAGAAGACAGGGAAAGTACATCTTTCATTACCCATCGGGGAACTTATTGTTATAATGTTATGCCTTTTGGTTTGAAAAATGCAGGTGCGACATACCAACGACTGATGAACAAGGTTTTTTCCGAGCAAATCAGTTACAATATGGAAGTCTATGTGGACGACATGCTCATAAAAAGCAAGAAAGCTGCCAATCATCTGGTTGATTTAGGTCAAACCTTTGATCAACTGGATAAATATCAAATGAAGCTGAATCCGACGAAGTTCACATTTGGAGTACAAGAAGGAATGTTCCTCGGATACGTCGTCAACCAGCGAGGCATCGAATCAAATCCAGAAAAGATCAAAGCTCTTTTAGGGCTGCGATCTCCAACAACGAAGAAAGAAGTGCAGAGTCTGACAGGACGAGTTGCAGCACTCAACCGATTTGTGTCCCGAGCAACTGATAAATGTCTCCCATTCTTCAAAACACTTCGAAAAACTTTCGAATGGACTGATGAATGTGAGAAGGCTTTTCAAGACTTGAAAAAATATTTAGGAGCACCTCCATTATTATCTAGGCCATTAACAGGAGAAAAGTTGTACTTATACTTGGCAGTATCAGAGAATGCAGTTAGCTCGGCATTAATCAGAATAGAGAATGGTGTACAAAAGCCAATTTATTATACCAGCAAAGCCTTCCGAGGTGCAAAAATCAGATATCCAAAGTTGGAAAAATTGGCATTGGCGTTAATTGAAGCAAGCAGGAGAATGAGGCCATACTTCCAGGCCCATACCATAATCGTGTATACCGACATGGCACTGAGACAAGCCCTTCATAAGCCAGAAAAGTCAGGAAGATTGATGTACTGGGCTATAGAACTGGGCGAATATGATCTCATTTATGAGCCCAGGACAGCACTTAGAGGGCAGGCGATAGCAGATTTCATAGCAGAATTCACCTATCCTGATACCCCCGAGGAATGACAACAGCTCGACAATCAACCTGTGGATGTTACAGGAACAGCAAACACGAACTCAGACCAACCTAGGTTGGTAAAAGAGCAAGTGGATGCGACAAAATCATCAAATTCGAGCTCAGACCAACTCCGGTTGGTAAAAGGGCGAGAAAAGATGGTCAACAAAGAGCAAGAAAATTTAGGGGATGGTGAAAATAAGGTGAAAATATTCCACCGAGGAACTTTGTCAGATCAGAAATTAGAAGACGAGTTGCCTGTATGGAAATTGTATGTAGATGGCTCATCCTGTACTGCAGGTTGTGGGGCAGGCATTATTTTGAGCAGCCCAGATGAAGTTGACATGGAGTATGCACTGAGATTTCAGTTCAAGGCTTCCAATAATGAAGCTGAGTATGAGGCCATGGTAGCAGGACTTAATTTGGCAAAAAATATGGAGGCGCAACAGGTGATAGTTTATAGTGATTCACAATTGATTGTGAATCAGGTGATGGGAACATATGCAGTTAAAGGAGAACTAATGGTCAGGTATCATGCAAAGGTGATGGGATTGATAGCAGAATTTGTTGCCATTCTGATAATCAGAATACCGAGAATAGAGAATGCACGAGCAGACGCACTGGCACGATTAGCATCAGCTACTCGCACCAAGATGCGAAGGACAATACCAATTGAAGTACTGGAAAGTCGAAGTATAGATGAAGACCTGACGACGAATGTTATTGCTCTGGAGGTAGGACCATCCTGGATGGATCCCATCAGGGAATACATTGAAAAAGGAGAATTACCGGAGGATAAGCTAGCTGCCAAGAAATTGAAGTTCAAAGCTGCTCGGTATGTTCTAGTTAATGGAGTTTTGTATAGACGAGGAATCATGGCAGGATTGCAGAGATGCGTACATTCCTCCGAGGTGAAAGATTTGATTGAAGAGATCCATGAAGGGTCCTGTGGAGCTCATGTAGCAGGTCGTACTCTTTTACAAAGGGTAATGACACAGGGATATTACTGGCCGACGATGAGAGCAGATTGCATAGCCTACGCGAAGAAATGTGATAAGTGCCAACGATTTTCCTCAATCCGACGAACTCCACAAGCATTGCTGACTCCCATAACTTCCCCTTGGCCATTTGCCATGTGGGGGGTAGACTTGGTGGGACCATTGCCAATGACCAAGGGAAGGTTTAAATACCTCGTCGTCGCTGTAGATTATTTTACTAAGTGGGTGGAAGCTGAGCCTTTGATCGACATGACCTATGAGAAGGTGTATCAGTTCATTTGGAAAAATATCATTTGCAGGTATGGTCTTCCTCATGCATTCATTACTGACCATGGAACCCAGTTTGATAATGAAGAATTTTCTGCATACTGTCATCAATCCAATATTTTGAAGATCCATTCAGCACCAGGCCATCCCCAAAGTAATGGACAAACTGAAGTTACAAACAGGACGTTGCTTAATGGTTTGAAGAAACGGCTAAATAAGGCTAAAGCGAACTGGATTAACGATCTACAGTCAGTATTATGGTCTTATCGAACAACTCCCTGAGCAGGAACCGGAGAATCACCATATATGCTAGCCTTTGGAACTGAAGCAGTAATACCAGCTGAGTTGGGTCTCCCTTCACATAGAGTGTTGAATTTCAATTCCCCGATTAGTGACTTGATGCGAAGATTGGATTTGGACATGCTCGAGGAAGTTCGAGAAGAGGCAGCCATTAGAAATGCTACTTACCAACAACGTACAGCTCTATACTACAATAAGAGGGTCAAGAAATGTGAATTAAAAGAGGGAGACTATGTGCTGAAGAAGGTCATTCAGAAATAAAATAAGTTGGAAGCAAACTGGCATGGACCATACCGAGTTACGGAAGTTGTTCGACCAGGAACTTACCGAATAGCAACTCTGGAAGGAGACGAATTTAAAAACGCATGGAATGCCGAACACCTGCGCAAATACTATCAATGATGTAAAATGTAAAGCAGTTTCATGAGTATGAATAAAATGACGATCTGTTGTCATCATCTCTCCTTTTATTACAAATTTTTCGGGGAATACTAACGTTATACACTATGTTGCTTTATACATGATACTACCTGACAATCCTGCTAACTCCGGTTAGTTAGGAAACTTTATATTCCTGCCAGCTCCGGTTGGCTAGGAAACCTTACATTCCTGCTAACTCCAGTTAGTTAGGAAACTATACAATCCTAAAAATGCCAACTCCGGTTGGTTAGGAAACCCCCTACTCCTTTGGTTAGGAGGCATTCGAGCCCAGATCAACTCCGGTTGGTAAAAAGGCAAGAATTACAATCCTAAAAATGCTAACTCCGGTTGGTTAGGAAACCCTACTCCTTTGGTTAGGAGGCATTCGAGCCCAGATCAACCCCGGTTGGTAAAAAGGCAAGAATTACAATCCTAAAAATGCCGACTCCGATTGGTTAGGAAACTCTACTCCTTTAGTTAGGAGGCTAACACTAGCTGAGATCAATTTATTTTGATAAAAGGGCTAGTGGATATAACAGAAGCATCATCAACGTTGGTCGACGAGGAAAAAATATTCCAAACTATACCAACGTAGTTGATCGACGAAGAAAAAATATTCCAAACTGTACCAACGTAGTTGATCGACGAGGAAAAAATATTCCAAACTGTACCAAGTATGGTTGGTCGGGGATAAAAACCCACTAACTATAATTGGTCGACGAGCACAATTTAACAACCTTGGTTGGTTGGAAAAATTTTAAACATTTTTATACTCATTACTTTATTATTAAGTGATCGAGCAACATTACTGATACTTGTAACTTTTTATTACTAAGTTGGTCGATGAACAACACAATATTGTTATCTTTTTAACTTATACATATGCACAGATGTAAAGTATTTTACAAGACAATAGCAATTAAGATTGCGAATAAAAATGAAAGTCTTTTATTAAAATCAAAAACAAAATACAATGAGAATGAAAATGTATACTAACTATTACATTGAGATTCCTACTCTATTGGTTTCTTTCCCTCTTCTTTTGAAATAGGTTCCTCACCAGCTGGAGGATCTTCTAAACAAAGGGGAGAGTTGATGAAATTAATATCTCTAAGCATCCTAACATTCATTATAGAAGGCGTATCCTGTAGATGCTCAGGTCGAGAAATATCTGCTTGTGAGTGAAGGTTGTAATCACAGAGATACTTGGATATTAAGCTGCGAGGAATAGCTCTAGCAGGGATCCAACTCATGTCAAGTTTGAAGGGAGGGTTCGGTAGCTCGAGAAGTCCTGGATTATAATAGTCCCATAAATAATGACCTTGGTCTACTTTTAATATCCCTAAGGCGTTCAACCATCCTTGCTTGTACCCTATATTATTGGCATTTTCAAGACTAGCATCCATGTGACAAAGAGCTTCATTGTAGCCCGCCATCCAGAACTCGCGAGGTTGTTTATGGAATTGGAAAACTAATCTATACAATTGTTCGTGGAGACTTCGAGCAAAAATATCTTTATTATTCAATGCTGACTTCGTAGCAGCAAGCTGTTCTTCCAGATTTTGGGCTTTCTTAGACATTGCAGATAAGGCTTCAGTTTTGGCCATTATTTGAAATGCTTGATTTTCCAAGGTTGCTTTAGTACGAACCTCCTCTACCGCATGACTAAGAGACCTTGTTCGTCCTCTTCCCCGAGAACCTCTTCCTCGTTCCCGACCAGTAGCAGATCCTTTCAGAGTCTCCAGTTCTTCTCTTAATTTGGCATTCTCAACTTCCAAGAAGGAGAAACCTTCATCAGTAACTGGTACTAAGACAGTTGAAGAAGAGGCAGCAGATCTCAGTTGAGCTATATCCTCTTGCAACTTATTATTCTCTTGTTCCAGTAGCTCAGCGACTTGCCTATGTTCTTCAGCATTTTCCCTCAATGTTCTTTCTCTCACTTCATATCCAATTAACATTTTATCATACCCTTTGTCAGCATAGATCTGTTGAAGTTTTTTCTCATAACTCTCATGCAAAAGGGTTGAAGATTCTTTGTATTGTTGATGAAGTTCAGAGATATTATCTTGAAGGTCTTCTATCAATTCGTAACAGGCCACATTGTTGGCCACAGCTCGATCAAGAAGACATTTTAGGTATTGATATGCATCAATGGCTTGATCTGAAGCATCTCGACCAATGATGTCGATAATCTCAGACCTGTCCAACTCAGCATGGCCAGCTTTAAAGTATTCATTACAATGTTTAAGCAGACTGGTATCATGAGACGATATCGATTCCATCCTGTCCATAAACTAATAAAGAGGAGACAACAGTCAACAAAAACAGATCATCAACAACAGAGAAGAACAAAGATGTATTTCATTAGATCATAAAAATATTACATTGTTCAATTACAAATGATAATGCAAAACAGAAAAGATACCGAACAACTTCACACCATTTCCTTGTCTCCCAAGACTTTCTCGGGAGGCTGGGACGAGGAGCTCGGTTGCTCGGTGATAACAACAGTTGGGTCAGCAAGAGTTCAAATTTTCTCAGGAGGAGGAGGCATAGAGGAAATGTCCTCGTTGGCAGAAAGTTGATAAGCAGGGACTTGATCACCCAGGGCCATCGAAGATTCTTCAGAGATAGCTTCATCTTCTTCTTCTTCTTCAATTTGTGGGGGAGGACCAGGGAGATGTAACTGAAATAGCTCAGAGTCCTCTTTGATCTTCATCTCCTGCAGGGCAGCCACCCATCCATCTCGAAAGTATTTCAACTTCCCGTATTGTATCTGGGACGTCATCGCAGCAACCCCTTTGTCCCATCCTTTATCCCAGCCAGTGTTGAAGGATTTTTTAACTGCGAGTTTCCTTTTTAATCTCTCCAAGGCTAACTTCTCGTCCAATGTTTCTTTTTGGAGCTTAACACCTCGCAAGACAGACAACTCTTCCTCTGCCTTCTTCAACTTATCTTCAAGCTCTCCGAAGTTCTTGAGCTTGTCGTTATGCTTTTGATGTTCAACCTCCAAACTCTTCATTTTATTCTCCAAATTCTTGGAGATCTCAGTCAGCTTCACCTTATCAGCTTCGACTGCAGATAACTTCTTCTCCCAGTCAGCCTTATCCTCGTCATACTTTCTACGAGAATCCTTTAAAGACTGGGATAAACCTATCAGAGCGTCCTCTACCCCAGACGAGGAGCTAGAAGCTTTAATTGCTTCATCTTTCTTCATGATGTTATTAAAACAATTCACCAGCTGAACAAGAGAAAAATGACAGGTCAGTACAAAAATACAAGTATTCAAATAAAGAAAGAAAATTCATAGTGTGAAAAAACTTACTGAAGCAATGTGACGAGTAGCTAGGGATGTCAGCATATCCCTAGAAATATATTCATCAATTCCTTGGACCTCGGGGATGATCCAAGTTTTTACCGAGCTCATGGCAGAGCTCGGAGGAATGATAGTTGGTACACCTACACCACCAGCTGGTAGAGAGGAGATGGTTTCAGCCAAATTGACTGAAGACGACTTCCTCAATCTCTTCAAAGGGACGTCAACAGCCTCAACCAAGGAAGAGCTCTTGGTCAGAGAAATAGTGATCACCTCCACAGGAGCAACCTTCTTGCTCGGAGCCACTGGGGGCTTCTCGGCAGCCTTAGAAGGTGCAGCATCCACCTTCTGAGTCCCCTTTGGGACATCAATCTTGCTTTTCTTAGCTTCAGCAGCAGAGGTAATGTCATCAAATAGAGCAGGATGAGCTCTTTTCTTGCCCATTCTCTGACTCAAAGGGAGGTGAGAATCTGAAGAAGAATCCTCTGGAGTTAATGCTGGCTCAATAGAGCTAATCACAGGACGAGCAGTATAAGAAGTCGTATAGCTCCTATACTGCAGCAAATATGATGCAGATCTAATGTGCTCGTCTGCAACGTTCTTATGCAAACCCCAGATAAGGTTCAGATGCTTAATATTAACCTCTGATTCTTTCGGAGTTTTTCTTTTACTATCAACTGCAAACAAACATAATGAAATATCAGTCATACATTTTGTCAAACATGATAAAGGCACAATTTCATAAGTAAAATAAGAATGAAAATAAACCTATCCCATTGCCATATGGGGGGCATCTAGGACCCTGGTATACTGCATCTCCAACTAGGGGGGCATATTGCCAGTTCTTAATAACTACTCCATGTTCAAAATAATCTATATTGGCATCAGGAAGATTAACTACAAGAGCCCTATTAAAAAACCTAGTTTTTAAATAGTAGATATTATCTAAAACGGCCCATCTATAGCAAAACATAATTTCAGGAATTCCTATGCGAGTTCCATGAGTTAGATTTAATTTATACACCCCATTAATGATCCTCCATGTATTGGGGTCTATTTTTGCAGGAACAACGTCGAAGTATTGACAGAATTCTAAACATAAAGGGTTGGGTGGAAAAGAAATCCACATTCAGCAATGAAGAGACTGGGGAACCAATGTCCCTCAGCCAATCGGAAATAATCTGAAGGCTCAGAAAGAACCTCCAGAGTTACCCAGGAAGGAATAGAAAAATCGGAACGAAACTTCTCAACAGACTCCACAAGATAAACCAAAGTGAATAAAAGAAATACAGAAGAAAAGAAGAAGATCTTACAGGAAAAAGGAAGATCAGCTGACAACTAGAGCAGGAAAAAAATGAAGGCACAAGAGAGAAGGAGAGAACAGAAAGCTCGAATGCAGAAATTGGAGAAAGTAGAAGACGATATGATTATCTTTGAAGTTTAAATACTTTTCCTTGGGAAACGGCGAAAGAAATGATTACAAAAAGAAATTATTACGCTACCGGCGGCTAAAAAGGACAAAAATAGCGCGAAGATCGAAGCGTTCACGAAAATTCAAAAAGGCGGATTCAGAGAATTTAAAAGGAAAATTAAATATGGAGAAATTGTTCCTAAAAACTAGGAAAGCCATTCAATATTGCCATATACCAAGAAAGAATGTCCCATACTTCTCAAATTTCGAAGAATAAGACATTGGGGGCTTCTGTTGATACCAAAATTATCATGCTTACATGGACGAACCAGATCAAGACACGTGTCAATATTCCCGACCAACTCAGGATTACTCCGAGCAACTTGTGTACACCGAGGAGCCTTATCTCTCCAAGGAACTTTATCTCTCCGAGGAACTTTACCACTCCGAGGAACTCCCGACCGACGAACATCTCAGGCGGTCCGAGGTGCATCTCGATCCCAGCATTAATGGTCAGGCAACCAACAGTTCAAATATTCATTGAATGTTCATCGTACAGACGTATATTCTTAAAGGGGCATTTAATGTTTACCCTTTCACATGCACAGCTTAAAGGCTATAAATACGATGTATCACCCTCATTCAAAGGGACCGGAATTCCTTGATAGATCTTGATATCATGAATTCTTGAACAATTGGCAATAACAAAAACAGTGGACGTAGGCTATTCTTTTCAAGCCTAACCACTTTAAAATTCTTTGTCTCATTTTTATATTTATCTGTGATTAATTAATTAGAATCAATCTAATTTTTTACATCAACACCGAACTAATTCGATGGGGGAGCGAATCGTCTTGGTCAACCAAACTAGTTCGGTCTGCCAGGTGAACGAGTTTGGTTTGTTGGCTTGCTCGAATATTTTAACCCATTAATGCATGAGAAATGGACGTACGAGCTTTCGGGGGTGATTGGGAATACTGAAGAATATTTTCAGAGTTTGGTACGTGTGTTAGGTCAACAGTTGGATGAGTTTGGGTGAAAAACCGGGAATTCAAGTGAGTGAACACTTGATTATATAATGAAAAAGTAGGTTCGAACTTCGGGATTAGTAGACTAATACGTTATGGGATTTATGTAAGGGGCGGATATGTTCAAGGCCGAGGGGGGGAGGCCATCCCGTTAAAAATTTGAAAAAAAAAACTATCGAGAATTTTTTTAGGGGTGCTATGTGTAAAGATAAAAATTTAAAGGTGTTTATATGTAGGTGTTAGAAGTAATAAGGTCAAAAACATGATAACTTGTATTTAACATCTCGTCCGCTCAGTTTTAATTCCCCGCTCAGCTTCTCTCTCTCATCAGCCTCAACCTCAACTGAACCTTAAAAGAAAACACAAGCAATTTGCTTGATTTTGTTCACAACAGACAAGAAATTTTTTTATTTTCACCTAAAATCTGGAAAGATGAAATGAGCAAAATATTGAAAAGTTATGCTCACCTCTCATATGGGCTAATTTGAATAAAATGTATGTGCATTATACCTTATCCGGTTTAATTAAATTTTTTTATATATACTTAGGTTTATGTGTTTTCATTTTGTTTAAAAAAGTTATAGGGATGTTTAAAAAAATATTTCAGGGATTGAAATTAATTGGGTATTATAAATATAGATCCGAGACTATTATTTTGGGGCTTGAAATTAATTGGTATTGTTATTTTTTAATGTTGATTGGGTGTTGTTAGTTAGGTCTGTTTTTAATGTTGATTGGGTGTTGTTAATTAGGGCTTGAAATTAATAAGGTATTGTTATTATTGATTTTGTATGATTAAGTGATGTTGTTTAGAGTTTGAAATTAATTTGACATTATAAATGTTGATTATGTATCATTATTTAATTTTGTAATTAATTGGACATTGTTAATGTTTATTGGGTATTGTAATTATGGCTTGAATCTAATTAGGTGATAAATTTACAATTTCATTATCTATTTGGGTTGTAAAACTTGAAATTTATTTAAGGAGTGCGTATAAAACTCGAATTAATCCAAGACAAATTGCCTCCAGGGCTTTCCCCCCCCTCCCCCCCCCCCCCCCCGAACTCCCAATACCACTATAAATTTTGACCCCCATAAAAATTCTTGGATCTGCCACTGTGTGTGTGTGTGTGTGTGTGTGTGTGCTTGTGAATTTAATTGAAACATACCTACTCGATAGTGTTATCATTAAGAGGTTACATTTAGGTGACACTCCATCCTGGCATTGATCAGCAGGTGCTGGATTGATTTTTTAGGTCATAATGCTGTTAAATGACCACTATCCACATAAGAGGATAGGTGTCAGTTTGGAGATCGATTAGGTGCGATTGTAATACCCCGTACTTTTATCGATATTTATTTATGGAATTAATTAAATTAAATGTGAATTAATCTAGATAAAATACTAACGAGATGTGAGTTGGTATTTAATTATATTGTGTATATATGGAAATATATGAATATTGAAAATATTTAAATTGTCGTGAGTCTAAAATACGGCAATTTGGGAAATTTTGTTGAGACGCGCGTGTCAGTCGCGTCAGGAATGTTAATATTTGAATTTAAAAGTGAATTTTATTTTTATCAAACTAATGGTCATTTTTAGTGCGCCAACGAGTCCGGAAGGGTCGAAATAGTCAGAAAACACTAGCCGGGGGTTTAGTTTGGGTCCCGTGACATTTTTGGGCCATACCGGCAACTTAAAAGGGTATTTTGGTAATTTTGAAATTTTGGGAATTATAACCAACGAATTTTGGGAATAAAATATAGGTTATTTAGTAACCCACTAAACCATTACCAACAATTAACTAATTAGAGGGCTACGGGAGTTATAGGAAGAAGTTAGAAGAGGTTCCCAAAGAGAAAACCATAACCACCATCTTCAACCTTCAACCTTGGGAGAAATCTGAAGAGAGAGAGAGAGAAACCTTCAACATTCAAAATCAAATTCAAAGAACTATCTAACGCAAGTGGTTTAATTACGTTAATTTCAAGCGAATGTTTCTTCCATGCTTAGAATCGATAAAATTGCTTTATATTGGGTATTTGATGAAAACCCTTGAAATTTGGAATAGAAATTCATGATATGTTATAGGGATTGCATGTAGAATGTTAGTTGATGATTTTCCTACAAGAAATAGAAATTTTTATGATGAAAAAACGGATTTATAAGGATAAAATTGAAGACATGAAATTCTGGGTTCATACCCATAGGGTTTGGGGAAAAATTGGGGATTGATGATAATTTTATGTTATTTAGGAAGATTGGAACCCCAATAATATGTTAAGATACGATCTACAAAAGTTTAGTGACGTTTAGGAACCTTAAAACACCATTTGGGATGAGTTTAGAGATGAAGAAAATTGAGAAAAACGAAGTAGAATTTCTGGGCTTGAAATTGCCATCTCGTTAGAAGACCTGCCCAGGTCGTTCGAACGAGCTTCTAACGAGGTGACAGTTTACCTTCAAACGAGTTGGTAGTTCATTTGATGCCCTTCGTTCGAACGAACTCTCGTTCGAACGACCTCGTTCGAACAAGACTTCTAACGAGTTGACAGAATGGCCTTTTGGGCCTGATTTGATTTCTAGTGTCCCGTAACCTTGTTTAATTGATGAGATAACTTTCCCTTGTTAACTAATTGGTATAGTTGGCAGATTTGGGATATAGTGAGGAGTAAAATATAGAAGAGTGGCTTGAGCCAAATGATATTTGTGGATTAGGACGCGAGCGACTAATCACGATGCGAGGATAGTTGATGACCTAAATACATATAAACGGGGTACATGTGATTAGTGTAAAATACTAAAAGTTGGTATAAGAACGAGAAGTATACCACTAATAAAATATGGTAATTACTAAGATGTGTGCATGCTTAGTATATATGATTTTATGTGTATGACATACCTACCATACTTACTATCACGGGAGGTTTGCGTTCGTTTAGGGCCATCTAATCTTTGTGTGCCTACGGGGGGGATATAGATTGGTACCTCGAGGACATAGGTCAGAGAAGGACTTATTGAGAAGTTAATAAGTCTGATGATCATGGGAGCGTAGGTATGTGCGTGACCCATGTGATGTGAACTATGTTCGCCTCCATTGTTTGTGATTTTCTATTATCTGAGAACGATTCCTGAGAGATTCGGAATGCGTGATCCTTATGTACGTGATGTACCGGGATGGGATAACAGAGTATGTGTGCACCGCAGCTTAGTCTCGGGGTGCTAGTATTGTATATTTATGATGTGAATAATATACGGTTAAATGAAAACAATTGTCATGTTTAAATTGTGAAGAGTAATTATCATAATGATCGCTAAAGATAAAAAGGGATAACCTGGAGTGAATTGTATTGCTAATAATTGAGGATCCGAGAATTTATGTAAAACTCTCTATTTAATTGATGAAGTTGGAATTAAAGCGCGAATCGAGTAGAAAGGTTCAAATTTATTTTGGTCTAGATAGATATGAGAATCACTTGAATGGGTACGGTACGTTAGGAGTGCACAATTAGTCGAGAGGTGAGTATTTCATGCGAGAGCATGTCCTAACATATATTTTGCATTCATTGTTTTAATGTTATTAAATCACTTGTTGTTTTTAAACTATTCTCCACAATCGGGCTCTGACCCGTTTGCTTTCAAATCTATTTTTGTAAAAACCTTTTTAGGTGCCCAGCCACAAGGACACCTTGCATAGGAATTTTATTCAGGTGACGAGCTATAGCTGTTGTGGAAGTTACAGGGCTTTGACAGTAGATGCCTCCTTTTCTAGTCTTGACTCCATGTTCAGTTTGTCAGTTGTTGGGAATGTCGCCCCATTTCCTTAGAGACATTTTATATTTCAGTTATTCAGACTTTGATTTGTAATTAATTCAGGATGCAGACTTGTTTTATTTATTTCAGTATTGGGATTGTTGTGAGTAGTATTTCCTCCAGACTCATTATTATTTGTTGGTTACTCTATTGAGACTTTATTGTGTGTGGTTATGTTAACTTTTATAATTTCACTTATTGCATGTTAATCAGATTTAATTTAAAATTTGACAACTCACTTTTTAAATACTAGGTGGTTAGTAATTATTAAAATGTTTTCGACAGTGATGCTATTAACTGAACCAACTTGAAATTTTATATTAATTTAATAAAGGAGTAGCTACCCGGTATTTAATTATTCTGGGTGTCATAGGTGGTATTAGAGCATCAGGTTCTAGTGTCCTTAGGATCTGTACGGCTTATTATGTTTTCGCTGAGCTTTCTTTGATGTAGAGCCCTATATTTTACGACTGTTGTATTCTTTTGTGTATGCTTCGCTCTTCAGCTATTTTGAGTTAATAAATGCAAACTTATAGACTTTACTCTTATTTCAAATGCCTCCACGACGCACGCAACGGGTTCCTAGGAATGCACAGGCAGAGCCACATCCTGCACCAGTACAGGGCACCATGAATGCCGCCGAGGTTGCAGCTATTAAAGCCCAAGCGGTAAATACCGCCCTAGCCGTTGTACAACAAGCACCACCCCAGGCGCCGATAGCCTCGCCAGTTCAGGCACATGCATTCCCGTCTGCTTGGGAACGCGTTCGTGATGCTTTTTAGAAAGCACACCCTCCGGAGTTTGCAGGTAGCTCCGATATTGTGGTATCCAGTCAGTGGAGGAAAGATATTCAGAGGCACTTTAGTATGTATGAGTGCACCGATGGTTAGAAGCAGATACTAGCTACTTTCAAGCTAGTGGGATCTGCATTGCAGTGGTGGGAGTCCATTACCACCGCAGAGGAGAGGTATACTCTCACTATACAGGAGTTTTGGGTGCGGTTCGACCGTAAATATTTTCCGTCAGCTGTTCACACGGAGATGAGGAGGAAACTGATGAACCTCAAGCTGGAGGGAAAGACTGTGGCCGAGTATGAGACTAAATTCACTAATTTACTGAACATCGTTCCTGATGAAATACCGACTCAGGAGAAAAAGATTCAGAAGTTCACAGATGGATTGACTTGGAGGATCCGTCAGCATTTGTTGGGGAATCTCTCGTTGGCCACTTATTCTGGCATGGTTAACGCTACACTGCTACACTGCCAGGATCACCGCTTTCACATGTCTGAGAGTAAGAGATCAGGAGAGTCCAACCATCAGGGCAGGACTGGGGGAAATGGTGCCAGCGGGGCACAATCTGCTCAGGGACAGCAGAAGCAGGGTGACCAGGGTTCCCAACAGGGGGATCCTAAGAGATTCAGATCTGGGAATTTCAAAAGTGGACAAGGAGGTTTCAGGCAGGGACATTAGGGTCCGAATGGCCATCAGGGCCAGTAGGGTCAGAATAGTCAGCAGCAGCAATTTCAGCAGGGCCAGCATGGCCAGGGGAGAAATGGTAACGGCCATCAAGGCCGAGGATAGCAGGGACAGTGAGGGGGAAACTTCTCGAGAAAGTGTTATGTTTGTGGCAAGACTGGCCATAAATGCCAGGATTGTCCTGATAGGGGCATGGGCCCCACAGCAGCAGCAACAGGGTGCTCGATAGGAGCCACAGAGGCCTATGTTTCTCGCCGCCCTCCCAGCACCACCACAGATGGCAGCATTACCACCCATTCCAGCGGTCCCAGTTCAGCAGGGACAGCTTCAGTATGGGAGAGTGTATCAGCTCCAGCATGCCGCATCCCTACAGGATCCACCGGCCATTGAGGGTATGTTCTCTATTCAGGGGACTATGGGGCGTATTTTATTTGACACGTAGGCCACACATTATTTCATTGCCATGAGATTTGCACGCACTATTGGGATATTAGACACCGCCGAGAGCATGGTTACTCGTGTAGATTCACCGTTGAGTAGGGGTTCCATGATTTCCCTTATATGTAAAGGCGTGAGTATAGAGATCGGGAGGTTTATTTTACCCGCGGATATGTTAGTGTTAGAGATGACCGAGTATGATGCCATTATTGGTATGGATTGGCTAGTTGTATACCGAGCCATGATTGACTGTTTTAGTAGGAGTATTATCTTTGCCATTCCCGGGTAGGATATGTTTTTAGTGGCGATGCCTCGCCCTGAGGGAGGATCGTCCACTCACTTGTACTATATAGAGGAGGAGACCTCTAAGGAAGTGGTGATACCACTTGATTCGATTCTGGTTGTTTGAGATTTTGCCGATGTATTTCAGGATATACCCGGACTACCTCCGAGTAGAGAGATAGATTTTATGATCGATTTGATGTCGGACACTCGACCTATTGCCCGTGCACCTTACCGTATGGCTCCAACTGAGATGAGAGAGTTACGAGATCAGATTGAGCAGTTGTTGGGTCAGGGATTTATCCGGAGGAGTACTTCGTCGTGGGGTGCCCCTGTGTTGTTCGTAAAGAAGAGGGATGGATCATTGAGGTTGTGTGTAGATTATAGGGAGTTGAATAAGGTCACGATACGGAATAAGTATCCGTTGCCCCGAATCGATGACTTATTCGACCAGCTGAGAGGAGCTTCTTTATTCTCAAAGATTGATTTGCGATCAGGATACCATCAGTTGCGTATCAGGGAAGAGCACGTCTCGAAGACTGCTTTCTTAACGAGATATGGTTCCTACGAGTTTCGGGTTATGCCTTTTGGCTTGACCAATGCTCCAGCCGTGTTTATTGACTTGATGAATAGGGTGTTCAGAGAGTTCCTAGACAAGTTCGTCATTATCTTTATTAATGACATTCTGGTCTACTCCCAGATAGAAGAGGAACACGCCGAGCATTTGAGGCAGGTTTTGCAGACACTACGTTAGAACGAGCTGTATGAAAAGTATGAGAAGTGCGGGTTTTGGCTGAAGGAGGTTCAGTTTTTGGGGCATATTATTTCAGACCGGGGATATCTGTTGATTCGGGGAAGGTATCTGCGGTGAGGGAGTGGGGATAGCCCACGACACCGACTGAGATCCGTAGTTTCTTGGGCCTAGTAGGATACTACAGGAGGTTTATTCGGGGTTTCTCAAAGATAGCGGGTCCTTTGACACAACTGACTCATAAGGGAGTGCCATTCATTTGGAGCGATACCTGTCAGTTGGCATTCGATGAGTTGAATGACAAGTTGACCTCAGCACCCGTGTTAGCATTGCCGAGGCCGGGAGTTGAGTATCTAGTCTACACCGATGTGTCCTTACAAGGACTTGGAGGTTTATTGCAGCAGGAGAGTCAGGCCATAGCTTATGCTTCCCATAAGCTTAAGCCTCATGAGAAGAATTACCCCACCCATGACTTGGAGTTAGCGGTAGTTGTATTTGCACTTCGGATTTGGAGACACTATCTCCTGGGGGAGAAATTCCGGTTATTCACGGACCACAAATCTCTACAGTACCTATTCACGCAGAAGGAGTTGAATATGCGGCAACGGAGTTGGCTTGAGTTTGTGAAGGATTATCAGTTCGATATCTAATATCACCCGGGGATGGCTAACGTGGTAGCAGACGCGTTGAGCCGTAGGCCAGTAGATGAAGTGGCTGAGGTATGGAAGGCTAAGTGGAAGGAGTTGGGACACCAGGATGCAGTGGCCCGTTCTTTCATGTCTGTGATGACAGTTACACCTCAGATTGTCACGAAGGTGGTAAAGGCACATGCAAATGACTCGTTCTGTCAGGAGAAAATAGTTTGATTGCTAGTAGAGGGAGCAGAGTCCTATACCGTTAGCTCAAACGGGGGATTACGCTTCAATGGGAGACTAGTCATTCCAGAAGGGGAAGACTTGCGACATGAGGTAATGGCAGAGTCGCACGGCTCACGGTTTGCGGTACACCCCGATGGGGATAAAATGTACCAAGGCATGAGATGTCAGTATTGGTGGAGTGGGATGAAGAGAGATATTGTCGTGTTTGTTTCTAGATGCGCCACTTGTCAATTGGTAAAAGTGGATCATCAGAGACCGGCAGGACTTCTACAGCCATTAGAGGTCCCGATGTGGATATGGGAGAGCATCTTCATGGACTTTATCACGGGGTTACCTACGTCACAGAGGGGTCATGACTCTATTTGGGTAATTGTGCACAGGTTGACCAAAGTCGTTCATTTTCTACCCGTAAGGACAAACTACACTACAGGACAGTATGCCCATATTTTTATTGCAAAAATAGTGAGACTTCACAGTGTGCCCCTAAATATCGTGTCTGACCGAGACAAGATATTTATTTCACGGTTTTGGGAGAGTTTTCAGGAGGCCATGGGCACGGAATTACGGTTGAGTACGGCTTATCACCCTCAAACCGATGGGCAAACCGAGCGTACAAATCAGATGTTGGAGGACATATTGCGTATGTGCATCATTGACTTTGGGGGTGGATGGGAGCAGTATCTCCCACTGGTGGAGTTTGCTTACTATAACTCCTACCAGTTCACTATTGGAATGGCTCCATTTGAGGTGTTGTACGGTAGACCTTGTCGTTCCCCAGCATGTTGGTTAGAGGTGTGGGACAACAAACTACTTGGGTCGAAAATGATTCAGGATACTTCGGCAAGGATAGAATTGATACGGAGTCGCATTCGGGTAGCTCAGAATCGACAGAAGAGCTATGCTGATGTGAAGAGGTTCTTCAGAGAATTCAAAGTGGGGGACCAGGTTCTACTCAGAGTATCTCCTATGAAGGGGATTATGCATTTTGGGAAGAAGGGGAAACTGACACCGAGATATGTGGGGCCATTTTTTATCATCGAGCGGATTGGGTTCGTTGCATATAGACTTGGATTACCGGAGCATTTGCATAGGATTCATGATGTGTTTCATATTTACTCGCTAAGGAAATATCTTAGGGACAATTTGGCTCATTCTCACATTGCTTTGGAGGACATCGATCTCCAGTCTGATAGCTCCTACGAGGAGGGACCGATTGCTATTTTGGACCGAAGCGAGCAGAAACTGCGGTCAAAGATAGTACCATTGGTACGTGTTCAGTGGAGGCATCATAATGCCGAGGAGTCCACACGAGAGCACGAGGACGAGATGTGAGAACGTTATCCAAAGTTGTTTTTACCAGGTACTTTCTAGTTCTGAATTTCGGGACGAAATTCTGTTATTAGGGGGGAAGTATGTAATACCCCGTACTTTTATCGATATTTATTTATGGGACTAATTAAATTAAATGTGAATTAATTGAGAATTAATCCGGATAAAATACTAACGATATGTGAGTTGGTATTTGATTATAATGTGTATATATGAAAATATATGAATATTAAAATTATCGCGAGTCTAAAATACGGCAATTTGGGAAATTTTGTTAAGACGCGCGTGTCAGTCGCGTCAGGAATGTTAATATTTGAATTTAAAAGTAAATTTTATTTTTATCAACTGAATGGTCATTTTGAGTGCGCCAAAGAGTCCGGAAGGGTTTAAATAGTCAGAAAACACTAGCCGGGGGTTTAGTTTGGATCCCGGGGCATTTTTAGGCCATACCGGCAACTTAAAAGGGTATTTTGGTAATTTTGAAATTTTGGGAATTATAACCAACGAATTTTGGGAATTAAATATAGATTATTTAGTAACCCACTAAACCATTACCAGAACTTAACTAATTAGAGGGCTACGGGAGTTATAAGAAGATGTTAGAAGAGGTTCCCAAAGAGAAAACCATAACCACCATCTTCAACCTTTAACCTTGGGAGAAATTTGAAGAGAGAGAGAGAGAGAGCAACCTTCAACATTCAACATCAAATTCAGAGAACTATCTAAGGCAAGTGGTTTAATTACGTTAATTTCAAGCGAATGTTTCTTTCATGCTTAGAATTGATAAAATTGTTTTATATTGGGTATTTGATGAAAACCCTTGAAATTTGAAATAGAAATTCATGATATGTTATAGAGATTGCATGTAGAATGTTAGTTGATGATTGTCCTACAAGAAATACAACTTTTTATGATGAAAAAATGGATTTTTAAGGATAAAATTGAAGACATGAAATTCTGGGTTCATACCCATAGGGTTTGGGGGAAAATTGGGGATTGATGATAATTTTATGTTATTTAGGAAGATTGGAACCCCAATAATATGTTAAGATACGATCTACGAAAGTTTAGTGACGTTTAGGAACCTTAAAACACCATTTGGGATGATTTTAGGATGAGTTTAGAGATGAAGAAAATTGAGAAAAATGAAGTAGAATTTATGGGCTTGAAATTGCCATCTCGTTAGAAGACCTGCCCAGGTTGTTCGAACGAGCTTCTAATGAGGTGACAGTTTGCCTTCTAACGAGTTGTTAGTTCGTTCGATGCCCTTCATTCGAATGACCTCATTCGAACGAGACTTCTAACGAGTTGACAGAATGGCCTTTTGGGCCTGATTTGATTTCTAGTGTCCTGTAACCTTGTTTAATTGATGAGATAACTTTCCCTTGTTAACTAATTGGTATAGTTGGGACATTTGGGATATAGTGAGGAGTAAAATATAGAAGAGTGGCTTGAACCAAATGATATTTGTGGATTAGGACCCGAGCGACTAATCACGATGCGAGGATAGTTGATGACCTAAATACATATAAACCGGCGACATGTGATTGGTGTAAAATACTAAAAGTTCGTATAAGAACGAGAAGTATACCACTAATAAAATATGGTAATTACTAAGATGTGTGCATGCTTATTATATATGATTTTATGTGTATGACATACCTACCATACTTGCTATTACGGGAGGTTTGCATTCGTTTAGGGCCATCTAATCTTTGTGTGCCTACGGGGGGGATATAGATTGGTACCTCGAGGACATAGGTCAGAGAAGGACTTATTGAGAAGTTAATAAGTCTGCTGATCATGGGAGCGTAGGTATGTGCATGACCCATGTGATGTGAACTATGTTCGCCTTCATTGTTTGTGATTTGCTATTATTTGAGAACGATTCCTGAGAGATTCGGAATGCGTGATCCTTATGTACGTGATGTACCGGGATGGGATAACAGAGTATGTGTGCACCGCAGCTTAGTCTCGGGGTGCTAGTATTGTATATTTATGATGTGAATAATATACGGTTAAATGAAAAGAATTGTCATGTTTAAATTGTGAAGTGTAATTATCATAATGATCGCTAAAGATAAAAAGGGATAACCTGTAGTGAATTGTATTGCTAATAATTCAGGATCCAAGAATTTAAGTAAAACTCTCTATTTAATTGATGAAGTTGGAATTAAAGCACGAATCGAGTAGAAAGGTTAGAATTTATTTTGGTCTAGATAGATATGAGAATCACTTGAATGGGTACGGTACATTAGGAGTGCACAATTAGTCGAGAGGTGAGTATTTCATGCGAGAGCACGTCCTAACATGTATTTTGCATTCATTGTTTTAATGTTATTAAATCACTTTATGTTTTTAAACTATTCTCCACAATCGGGCTCTGACCTGTTTGCATTCAAATCTATTTTTGTAAAAACCTTTTTAGGTGCCCAGCCACAAGGACACCATGCATAGGAATTTTATTCAGGTGACTGTAACACCCCGTATTTTTGGGTTCATTTAAAATTTAATTAATTCTGAAATTCAAATTACTAGTGTGTTGTGATTTAATGAATTAATTATGGTAAAATAAAATTTAAGCATTAATCGGAGAGTGAATGGTTAATATTTAGGCAAATTAAATTACTGAGTGAATAGTAATAATCTATTTAAGTCATTTCGAGTGTCAATGACAAAGTATACACTTATCTCAACCGGAAGTCGGTATAGACAATATGGGGTGGGGGGGATATGAAATTTTATAAATTTATTCGGATGCCAATTCTGAGTGTACAGTTGAGTCCGGATGGGCCGAGATAGTCGAAAAAGTGTACCCGGGGGTAGTAAACGGGTCACGGGACGTTTTTAGACGTAGCCGGGTCCACTCGGGGGCTTTTGGGTCACATGGGCTTGGCCCATAAGGCAAAAAACGGGATTTACATAATTAAACAAGCTTGAGAAATTAGGAACGGCTGATTTAAGTTAAGAAAAAAATAACTTAGTGGGTTAAGAAACCCTAAGAGCAGTTAAGGCAATTTGGGGACAAAGAAGAGCCAAAGATCAAGAGTTCATCTTCAACCTTGGGAAATCACAACTCCAAGTTCAGACCCTACGAACCTTAAGGCAAGTGAATAACTTGCAATAGTATTAAATCTGTATTTCAATTCATATTTATGTGATGTGATGAGTTAAAATTCGTTTTGGGGTTTCATGGCATAAATATGGGGTTTTGAGAAAATAATAATCTGAGTTACGAAATTATTGAGGATTCGTGTAAAAAAATCTGACTGTGGAAGTTGATGTAAAATTGTTGAATGATATCTGGATGATTTAGAACGAATCTGGTGAAGAGATTTGGAGTATAAATGTATTTAGGGTCAAAGATAGATTTTCCCCAAATTCATGAATTAATAGTTAATGGACGAATTAATGATTGTTGTGGACATTCTGGGAGGCTCCTAATAAGATTTCTAACATATATTAGTGATATAAAGGCTTGAGGTTGGTGTGGGAAGAAATTTGGTTTTGGAAAAACTCGTCCATGGCTGTCTATCTTCGCGAAGAAGACGAGTACCTGATCGATCGATCGACGCCATGAGGTCGATCGATCGATGGTCGGCAGAAACTGACAATTCGCCCAGTTTTGTTTATATAGAAAGAGATTTATATAAAAGTTGTTATGTGATTAATTATTGAGAAAAATTAATGCATGATTTAAATTTGATTAATTGTGGGGAAATTAATTAGGAGATGGGAGTAGAAATTTGGGTGACACGTCAAAATTGGTTGAGCGACATCGAGGTAAATTATTTTATTTAGTAATGGACTAAGTAATTTAGAGTCGGGATTTAGACTCGGGTGAGGTTAATTCGGGCTATGAGATTGAGTCCAATTAAATGGTGAGGGCAACATCAAAAGTAACTGAATTTTATTAATGTGCAAATTAATTAATAATTCGAGTTGGGTAACAAACTCATAATAAAAATGGAATAGGCTTGTGTCACGGGTTTAGTACACGGTGTAGCTGGAACATTTATATATATATATATATATATACGGTGTGTGATAGTATATATATATAGTGTATGCCTTAATATCAGTGGTTAGATATTATTATACTCTAGTGCTATAGGGGGAGGTTACGCGCAGTGGATGAATCCCCTAGCTTGAGGAGTAGGGCGAGTAGATTCCCAGGTCATAGCGTCCGTTACAGGGGGTGAGGGACATCTCACTTTCCGGGAAGGAATATGACCGCCTCCAATCGTATACCAAACCAAGTTAGTGAGCAATTCTAACTTGGATAACTAGGGTATGTGAATATACCTAGTGTACTAGAACTTTAGAGAAATTATGTCCGGTGAGTATTTTTACTCGGGTGGATGTTAGTGTTTTATGTATTTCAGTATGTGTGTGAATGCTGCAATATTTCTAAGTATATAATTAGGTGATTATTATATACGGGCTAAATAAATACAAGCATGAGTTGTTGTATATGTATAACGAGTGGAGAAGTTATATGAATCAAAAAGGGAAATGATTAATTAAGTTGATGTTACTAATAACTTAAAAATCATAATCACATTATACTCAAATTAGAGTAGGGGGGGGGGGGGGGGGGTACAAGGAGACTTTAAAAATTATCTAGTTATGAGATAGATAACTAGGTGATAATTAAAGCGTTAGTGGTGCACATTAGAGGAGGGGAAAGGAAGTTCTCAAGAGAGTGCGACACTAACTAAAATATGAATAGCATGCATATTTATTATTACTGCAAGTCAATCATTTGTTAAATGTTTTTTTTTAAAATGTTTTGGGTACTAACCCTTGCTATAAAAACTTTTAAAAACCCTTTTAGGTGTCCAACCACAGGGACGCCGGCCTTGACTCAATTCCAGGGATTCGTTGCTGCAGCATATGTGGATGTTGCGGGGTTTTGATAGACGCCTCATTTTTCATTCTTAATGTAGAAATTCATTATTAGTTATTCGAGCATGTCGCTCACATTCCACTTATTTGTATTAGACTTGTTGGGAGTTCATTCTTGTCTTTACGGGATTTGTTTTGGACCGATGGTTTATTCGGTTAATTATTTCTATTTGTGGATGATTACTTCAGTTATCTGTGATTGTTGTATTGTTTTATTTTTTCACATGGGTTTTTGTTTAATTAATGAAAGATAAAAATTAGCACCAGTCTATTTTTCTCACTTAGATGGTTAGTAATTTAATAAAACGACAGTGATGCTAAGAATGGACCAAATGAGAAACCTGTTCTAACTTGATTTAAGACTGATCACCCGGGATTAATTAGGCGGGGTGTCACTGGTGGTATCAGAGCATCAGGTTCTAGTGTCCCTAGGGTCTATACGGCTTTCTACGTTTCAGCGTAGTGTTCGTTTGTTATAGAGCCTATTATTAGGACTGTTGATTATATCTTCCGCTTGTGAGAGATCGTATTTCTGCTATTAGTTTTGTATAAATTGTGTACTTATACAATTCAATCTATTTCAGATGTCACCGAAGAGACAGAGTGCGGAGAGGGCTGAGGCTAGGGATGAGGTGAGGGAGGCTCACCAGGAGCCACAGATACCGCCACCACCACCCCCACCCGAGTTGATTTCTACTACTCAAGTGGCAGTGATAGTGGCCCAGGCAGTCGAGACAGCGATGCAAGCTATGGCAGCTCATTTTCCACAGCCCCAGGCACCGCCTCCAATTGCTCCAGCAGTTCAGGCTCCAGTGGGGCCACCGTCTTGGCAGCGAGTTAGGGAGACCTTTCAGAAGGGTCACCCACCTGAGTTTCAGGGGAGCATCGATGTGGTGGAGGCTTGTGACTGCACGAAGAATATTCAATGCCATCTGCGCATGCTGGAGTGTGCCGATGTGCAGAGGCAGAAGCTTGCTTCCTTTCATCTGTCGGAGGCAGCCCTACAATGGTGGGAGTCAGTGACCACCACTGAAGAGCGAGATTTCATGGCGGTACCCGAATCCGGGGTGCGGTTCGATCGTAACCACGTTCCACCAGCGGTAGAGGCGGAGATGAATAGGAAGTTGAGTGAGTTAATACAGGGTGACCGGTCAGTGGCAGATTATGAGCAAGAGTTCACCCATTTGGCAAGCTTTGTACCAAATGAGGTGAGCAATGAGGAGTGGAAGAGGTCAAGGTTCATGAATGGCTTAGCCTGGAGGATCAGGCCGCATTTGATTTGGAATTCGACGTTAATGACTTATGCAGATGTCGTTAATGCCGCCCTCGTACTTTGTCGCGATCATCGTGCCCATACGAAGGGGAATAAGAGAGCAGGTGAATCGAGCCAGCAGGGCAAGGCTGTTACGGGTGGTTGCACTAGTAGTACTCAGCCACAATTCATTCAGCAAGGGAATCAGGCAAAGAGATTTAAGCCTGGTGGGTTCCAACCGGGAGGACAGGGGTCCAGGCAGGGGCAGCCAGACCCTAAACAGTAGCAGCAGGTTCCTCAAGGCCGTCAGGGCCAAGGGAATAATTGGGGAGGCCATCAGGGCCAGCCACGTCAGGGCCAACGACAGGGAGACGTGCAGAAGCTCTGTTTTGTCTGTCGCCAGCCAGGACACTTCAAGAGGGAGTGCCCGCAGAGGGGCAGAAGCCGTCAGCAGGGTACCCATCAGGGGCAACAGGGGAAGATACCACCGGTCGCACCAACTCCACTCGCCCCAAAGCATCAGTGGCAGATACACTACGGGCGTGTGTATAATGTCCGGAATGTTCCCAATCCTCCGGCACAGCGGGCACCGCCAGCAGTTGAGGGTATGTTTTTCATTCATGGTCATGTATGTAGCATAATTTTAACATGGGAGCATTCATTCATTAAATCTAATTTTGCTAAACGGGCTGGGTTATTAGAGGCAGCGGGTAGCCTCCGTATGAGCGTAGAGTCTCCAGTAGGCAGCGGGGCTTTGATTCGCTCGATTTGTCGGGGAGTGGACATTTTGATTGGAAGGCTTAGTTTTAGCAGCAGACCTCTTAGTGTTAGATATGGAGGGGTATGATGTCATCTTGGGCATGGATTGGTTGGCAGGTTACCGGGCTACGGTGGATGGTTATGAGAGGACAATCGTGTTCTCCATTCCGGGACAGGAGATGTTCCTGATAGCAATGTCGCTTCCTGAGGGAGGGTCGCGCACTCACTTATATTACATTGAGGAGGAAACCTCACAAACGGTGGTAGTCCCTTTAGACTCTATTCCCGTAGTGAGGAACTTTGAGGATGTATTCCAGGAGATACCAGGGTTACCACCCAGCAGAGAAATCGAATTTGTTATCGATTTAGCACCGGGGACGAGGCCGATTGCTCGGACACCTCACCGTATGGCCCCTTCAGAGATGCGTGAATTGAGGGAACAGATTCAGCAACTACTGGGTCCGGGTTTTATTCGGCGGAGTACATCGTCGTGGGATGCGCCGGTGTTGTTTGTAAAGAAGCGAGATGGTTCACTCCGCTTGTGCGTGGATTATAGGAGCTGAACAAGGTGACGATACGGAATAAGTGAAAGCATATGGATGATTGTATATATATATATATGGTTAGAATAAATGCCTATACATATATTTATATATCATATAGGTGAAAGGATATGGAATCTTGATGGAGTACATCTTGGATGATTATGGTGTACTAGATTATTGGGGGTTGATGTATCGCATTTAAGGAATATTTCGGTTACATCATCCCAAGGATATTATTGGAGATTTTGAGATTGTTCTTATATGGCAATCTAAATTTAGTGGTTGTAGTAGTATAATATTGTATGTATGGCATAATGGATCTCTAGGATCGACTTTGTCAAAGAGTAGTGTAACGAGGCGGTTCCTTGTTCGGATTTCGCTTTACGAGACGCCCCACGCATGAAACGTAGTCCAATGTTGAGATTGGAGAAAAGTTTTGTCAATAATAATTTTGTATGCATGTTATTTAGAAATTAAATTATATGGTTCAACCCAAATGTATATGGGTAATGTATTAAGAATTATAATTGATTAAATTATAAACCGGAACCCATTAAGACTAGTATGGCATATATGTTTGAAAATAATCAAGTATGATTAGAAAGGGTTGGATTCTTGGGTATGCTAGGACGGCAGGTATTGGGGGTATAGGCTATGCCCACGTTTATTTAGGTTGTCCTTATAGGTGCGGTAATTTAACTAAAATTTCAGGACGCGAGTAAGTGTACGCCGTTAGATGAGAGGTGAGTTGGGGTTTCACGAGGGTGTGATTCCTCTTTAATTTTGAAATATGTGCATTGGTATTTATTATGCACGGTTAACACACTTGCTAAATATTTTCACAACTCGGGCTCTGACCTGTTTACTTTTCTTACTGCATGTATATATATATATATATATTACTACAGGTGTCCTACCGCATGGATGCCGGATGAACTTCTATCCAGAGTCTTGGGAGCCGTGATAGGTGCGGACTGTTGTGGGAGGTAGAATGTAGTCGCTTCCTACTTCTTTAAAAATCTAGGCAGGATTCATGTTGTACATCGGGTTTGTACCCGAGGGATATTTATAAATGTTTATATTTTTTCCATTTCAGTTATTGTATTGTCTGTGACCCGACAGCTTATTCGGGTTTATTTCTTTGTGGCATATTCGATTGTAGTTACTCATTTCATTTTATTCTAGCATTTCATTCATCTGAGTATTTATGCATTTTTCCTTTATTAGTTGTTCTATAGTGTTGGTTTGTTGTTTGTTTTATGTTTTATTTAATTTTAGCATCTCGTTTAGATGATATCGGGTAGTTAGTCTATATTATATTTGTACCGACAGTTGGTGTTGAGACTGAACCATCTAAAACTCCTGATTTAATGTAGTATAGGGATGGCCACCTGTTATTATCTTGAGCGTGGTGTTACACATGCTGCTGGTGCGGACCTTTAAAAATAAGAAACATTTAGTTAAATAGGTATTTGAGGGACTTTTTGGCACAAAATAAAAGGCTTGGACTAAATGTGTATTAAAAAAATATTTGAGGGACTTTTTGGTATTTGATCCTTTTTATTTGTTCCAAAAAGTCCCTCAAACATCCATTTAACCAATATTTTCTTATTTTAAAAGGCTTGCGCTAATGGTACCCCACCCCACCCCTACTGCCAGAGCTCCGACAACCCTCACCGGAGCTCCTTTTTTTGAGTGTTTTTATGTGGTGAGTGACTTTTTGGAATAAAATAAAAAGGCATGGACTAAAAGTGTGTTAAAAAATGTTCGAGTGATTTTATGGTATATGCCCCTTTAAATTATTGGGTGTCTACTTCAAGGTAACTATCCTATAAATATTTGAGTGAAAATCCCATATTTTTTCACTTATTGCAGTTATTTTACTATTTTCGACTATTGTTTTATTTTATAGTTCTCACAATGTTGTCTAAGCATGTGCACTGATATTTATATCAAGGTCCCCTCAATAAAGTTTGACAATAGCAAGGAAAGCACATAAAAATTTTAAATAGGGATATTCTACTTAGTTTACCAAGTCTAAGGGACCTAATACTAAATCTCTATTAGGCTTACAGCTAACTCACCTCCATATCCACCACAACCGTGGTTGTGTGCGGCAGCACAGTGGTAGTGGTGACGGTTGTGGTGATTTTTGCGAAAAGAGAGAGAGATAAAGTGGACATTGTTTTCAATAATTGAACACATTTTCTAATTATCTATAATTTTCCATAGAAAGTGAAAACTAAAAATGGAGATGAAATTGGAAACAAGAAATAGAAAATAATTCCCCACAATGAAACAGGGCATCATTTTTTTATCCCTTGAAGGAGAGAACAATTATGTTTTAAGTATTTTAGTACAATTGCCTTTCCACGAAGATCAAGAGCCTCTGGAGTTCCAACCTTCTCCAGCATTTTGTCGACGAGTGTGTCTACTCGACTAACAAAGAAGGAGGCAACACTCGTAACTTTAGAGAGATCGTCTAGCCCTCATGCCTCGAGCCCATCCAAATAAGCATCGATGACTGCTTCATATCTCAGAATGGAGAATATGAGCTGTGTGTACATAAGAAGAAACTGACGATTAGAATGACGCATCCAAAAATTTATGAATAAATAAATAATTAGTAATATGATAAAAAATCACCAACTTTTAATATTAAAGGTCTCTTCTTAAATGTTACCAAACTTCAATAAAGGGCATCAAATCCTTATCATCTCACCAAAAATGGTAAAAGCATCATCATAGAGCTTTTTTGCCAAAGGAATTTGAGAATAGGAAAAGAAGGATAATGTGTAAAAAACTGGGTGTCTGATTGATATGATGGAAAAGAAAACATTTGACTTAGGGTGAGTTTGATTGGCAATATTTTCCAATTGTCTGTGTGTTTGATGACCTAAATTTCCTTGAAAATTTACCCAGCTTTGCCTAAAGTACAACCTGATAATGTACATTTTGGACATTTTCTCTGGAAAAGATTTATTTTTGAGTGGTAAGTAAAAGAATCTTTTTAAAACAATTTCCTATCCTAATCAAAGTGTTGTGTACGGGGGCCCAGATGTATTTCGTACTTTTTGTTTATTTTATTTTTTAAGTTTTATTTGGTTATTTTCCTATTTTAGTCGTTTTAGGTTAGAAGGTGGCATTGTCTTTTAGTATCCTTTTTAGTTTTTTTACTTTTTACGATTACCTTGTCTACCAAACTAAGTTTGTCCTATAAACAAGGCCATTAGTCATCCATAATACCCACTTCACTTTTAGAGATAAATTAAAAATATTTCTTGGGCATTGTCCTCTAAACATAATGTTTTTGTTGTTACGTAGTTAGTAAATTTAGGCTTCCGCAATTTTAATTTCACATCACAAACAAACCTTTAAAAAATGTTTTACAAGGAAAAGCTCTTGGTAAAATTGTGTTTTTTTACTGTAATGATGGAAAATGGGTTGTTATGAAGGAAAATATGGTGTATACATAGGCTAAAGTTTTTTCACTTGTTTGGAAAATGTTTCCTACGATGGGAGATGAGAAAATAGAAATTAAAAAGTCATACCCAAAATGGTCATACCCAGTGCACAAGGCTCTCGCTTTAGCAGGGTCTAAATGAGGTAGACGTAGGCAAGCCTTACCCCCATTTTTGGAGAGGCTTCTTCCAAGACTCGAACCGGCGATATAACGCTTTGTGCGGGCAAAGCATTGTGCATCAACACACTACCAAAAGTTGAAAATGCGAGACCATACATCATTTTCCATGGAAAATGATATAAAACATGCACTAATAGCTAATAGATTTTGTAGGTTTGACCACACTTTTGATATATTCACATACTATGAATTATACTACATAAGTTTTAAATCTAATTGCAACATGTAAAATGATACACCAAAAACTCCGACAACAGTCACCTCAGATTGTGATGGTGCTCACTACTTGACTACATACTAAAGCCGAAGATATCAGCGTGTTTGATAGAAAGATGAAAAATGAAAAAAATTATAAACAAGTTTTTAGAAGTAAATGTTTTTCCATAGGAAATGTTTCCCAAGTTGCTCTTTTATGTGTTCGACTGTAATTGTATAAGAAGATGGAATGAATGGGTTTATTGGTGCTAAATCAATAAAAATTTGCCTCTCAAAAATTTTCTTAGGGGAAGGTAAGCAAATAAAAGTTGCAAAACGCAAGTTTTTATTCTTTAACAGCTTGTAGTTGTACATTCTGGGTGGTTGGAAAAATTATCCCAAGCAGAATCGTGAAATCATACGCCTCAGAAGCATGATTGATTCCATATGTTTAGTCGAAAATATCGCCAATCAAAAATACCCTTAGATTATATTGATTAGTGAAGTAAAATCCAACTTAAGACATAAAGAATCAACTTACAGTTACATTGACACTTACGCCAAGTGAAATAACTTCCTTGATTGAAGGGACTCACTCATCTGTAGCAGGAATCTTTATGTACACGTTGCGACGATTAACCACTTTATTAAGACATTTTGCAGCCTCAATGCTACCTTCAGTATCATCAGCAAGTCTGGGTGAAACTTCAACCGAAACATAGCCATCGGCTCCATCAGTCTCATCATAGATTGGCTCAAAAATTTTGCACACATCTTGGATGTCCTTCACCACAAGTTCCCAGTATGCACTTTCGATGTCTTTTCCTGCTTGTACAAGTTCCCTAAACAACCCCACAATTAAAAAAGTTAAATACAATGGAGTGCTAGCAGTATTTTATTTGAAGAGGAACGAAATATACATCTAATGTTATAATCAAACGCGATAAAAGTAGAATCACATAAAAAAAACATATATTAAAAGTTTGAGTGTGACATTAAGTTCCACACAGTTTTTTTCTACAACCTCATCTCTTTATGGACCTTGAACTCATAATATGAAAAACGTTACTTCGAGTTTATTATTATGTATATAAAATGAAGCTTACAGTGAAAATAACCCTAAAGTCAAACACCAATGCATATTAATCTATTTATACAAACATATAATATAATCTATAGAGAATTTTGTAAAGCTTCAAGGGTGTGTTAAAATTTTTGTAAAGTTCATCCCCTCCCTAACAGCGTCATATAGCTCCATCCTGAAGTGCTAGGCTTAAAAGTTGGTTTTGGGTTTCCAAATTAAAGCTAACCTCAAAAATAATATTTATTATGCACGCCCAACTTCTAGACAACATCTATCCAAATGAGTAAGCTGAGTTCTAAAAATATAGTCGTAAAAACAAAAACTTTGCCAAATACGCTTTAGTGATAGTAATGATCATATTTTTATCAGCCAGTTAATTGATTTTTATTATATATCAAACTTTACATCAAATAAAGTGCACAAACAAAGCAGCTTGTCTGTACAAGCAAGCCCTCCAAACACTTTCATGACATGAATACACAAACCTGAAGCTTATTCAGTACACAGAAACAAACACACACACAACTATTGTTGGCATATCTTAATTGAATTATGATATTCTATATGTGAATTCACCATTTTAGAATTCCCGAAAAGCTCCAAAATGTGAACCCAGCGAGGATTAAGCATCAAACTACACTCCCTTTCTTCCTCACTCACCATTATATATCCTAAGCTATACAGTTGAAATTTTGTTCACTTAGGCAAATGGTCACCCGACCATCAAAAGATGGATTACACCTGAAGAAACTATGCATCTTTAAACCTCAAGTCTTCAAAACGGGACTACAATTTGCAGGGATAAATCACATAGTCAAGATTACCTTAATTGGTCATTGTAAGAATTTGAAGTTGATATAGCTTTCTGGAAAATTTGTAATCATATATACATTTATCAGCTTATTAGATTGGTCGAATCCACAGACAAGTGTATGAAAGTTGTATTATAGTAATGACATAGCAGAAGGCGATAAAATAAAGTGATCAAACCCTAAAACCCTTGAATTCACAAGGCAAGAACCTCACAAGACCTCAAAAGAGTGAATAAACTTCAAATTGTATTGATAGTAAGAATGATGTGATTACAACCTTACATCTCTTGCCTATATATAGGCATAGTTATCAAAATTGTACGATTCGCGAGTCGAATCGTACGATTCGATTCGATTTAGGGCAAAAACGATTTGGATCGGGGTTAGAATCGCAAAGGGCTATAGAATCGGCCGATACGAATGAGAACCGTACGATTCAGTTTTAATCGTGAATCGTTTCATTAAACGATTCATTTTATAATCAACGCATACCCTTTTTTTAACCCAACAAATTAGAAAACCCTTTTCGACCAATAAACCAACAAAACGAAAAACCCTTTTAGACAAAAAAAACCTCCAAAACCCCTCCGAAACCCCTTTTCCCAAACCAACAGCCATTACGAAGGGCGAAATCTTATTTTTTTCTGGAAATCGAAGGACGAACTCTTATACGGTATGTTTTCATTTGTTTTTTTTTTTTTGTTAAAAAACCTTTCTTTTATTGCTATTTTGTTATAGGTAAGCCGAAGTCTTATACGGCTGTTTTTTTATTTGTTGTTTTTGTTTGTTTCTAATCTGTTTAAAGGCTGTTCTTTTACTAATTAATTTGTATAAAGGCCGTTATTAATTTGTTTAAAGACCTGCTACTAATTTTTCTATTTTTTTTAGTTATTTTGTTGTTATAAAACCATTACTAATAAATTTATTTTTTTACTAATTAATTTGCTGTTACAAAACATGTGTGCTGCTTTTTTTTAGTTTTTTGCTGATTAATTTGCTGTTCTTTTACTAATCACTCACTATTTTTTTTAGTTACTTTACTATTCTCTCACCAATGTTTTAAAAGGCGAATTGAGGCGCGCCTCGAGGCGGCGCTGAAGAGGCGAGGCGCTGAAGAGGCTACATGAGGCTTACGCCTCTGCTATTTTTGCTGAGGCTTACACCTTTTGAGTGTGAGGCGTCCGCCTTGAGGCTATGCGCCTCGAGGCTCCTGAAGCGTATGCCTCTTGATTTCTGTCTTGGGTTAAGGTTTAAGTGTCTAAAAAACTTAAAAGGAAAAAAAAACATGCGTAACTTTTCAAAAGCCCTCGTCTGCCTTTGTTTCCCCAAAACCGAAGGGAAAAAACCTACAAACCCTAGCCGTTTCACAAACCGAAGGGGAAAATGCAGTGATTTTGTGCCTAATCTTTCAAAAGCCTCATCTGTCTTTGTTTTTCCTATTTCAGACCTCTGTTACAACATTCCGAAGGTATAATTTCTGTGTCGAGTTGGTTTATTTTATATTTTTTGTGCTATATATATAAAGATATACATATATAAGGAATTTATGTTACTTTTATATATATATATATATACACTGTTTTTACTTCTCTCTCTATATATATATGTACTAGCGGAGGTGAAAATTTCGAAAGTACGTAATCGCGAAACGACAATAATTTTGAAAGTACATAATCACAAAACAGCAAAAATATGGTTCCCACAATTGTCAGTTTTAAAAATAAACCACTTGCATACATGTGTGGTGGTGGCGGCAACAATTGTGGGGGAATGAATGTCACGACATGTAGTGTTTACCGTATAAAAAATTCACATAAAAAATATAACTCTCACAGTACAAATATTTATTCAATCCAGCGAACACAACAAAATACAATGCCTTATTTATCACATCAACAACGTACATAACAAAATATAAGGTCGTGTTTATCACGTCACAACAAAATATAATGCCCTATAAATTTCACCATTGAAGAATGAACCAAATGTATGTAACACCATTGAAGAATGAACCACATGTATAAACGCAAATGTATGTAACATCATTTATGTAACACCAAATTTAACGCAAATGTATAACCACATGTATAACCAAATGTATAACCATATATAACCACATGTATAAACGCAAATGTAGGTAACACCATTGAAGAATGAACCACATTTATGCAGCGCATCCTCTATGATTCAAAGTTAAAATTTCACGTGCCAAAACTAGGGGTGGCAATTCGGGTTAGTGGTGTCATTTTCGGGTCACGATGATTTTGATTTTATTATAAGTTTTGGGTACTCTTAAATCTATACAAACTAATCGTGTCATATTCGGTTCATGTTCGGGTTATTACCATGAACGGGTTATCATGTCAAAAATTGCCAGCCCTAGCCAAAACTCTCAAAGTTTCTGCTGAAAAAATGAAACAAAGCAAGGCATATGACACTACCAAAACTCTCAAATTTCGTGACTTTGGAGATAAAAAAAGATAAAAAAAAACTTAATTACCTTGTAACACACTAACATTTGAGAATTCAAATATAAACCAAACCCCTTGTTGCAAAATTTCTCTATTTCAAGCCCAACTCACCTGTTAAGGCTGGGTAGTCCTCCCTTGCTGGTTCCCACTGTCTGCAGGACGATGAGTTGTAGCTTCAGTTACAACCGATTGCATAGTTTGGTAATAAGCATCCAATTGGGGTTCCATAGGTTGAGTATAGTACACATGAGATTGTGATGGATTCGCATATTCATACGCGTAATTTGGAGTAGCAGCTGAATTAGGCGCAATTGACTGAGACAAATGATGAAACTGAGAGAAATTGACATATTGAGGCCGAGGTTGGGACTGATGCTGAGTTGAAGGAACCTGAACCATTGATGGAGCTACTGTGGCTGATGTTCTGTACATATTCGAGACCATTTCCGGCTTAGGGTTAGGAACATTTCTAGCCGCAGGAGCAGCTCCTGTTCTAAACAGTCACAAATGCTCCTGTTTTGATAACTTTTCTTTTCACCCATTCGAGACATGCCATTTCCCTTGGTTAGAAATACTTAAACACATCTTTAGAGTAGTAGGATCCTCCATTTGCTTGTTTCCAGAAGCACCATGTACTCTATAAAAATTAACGGAGCAATTGGGAGCACCGTGTACTTAAATTCCTATTAACACAAACATATAAATATTATGTGGAACTATGTCAATTACATATTAAAAGAAGTAGAGTCTATAATAGCACCAACAAATACCAAGATCTTATAACCCGAACCCAAAACAAATACCAAGCAATAACTTTAAAGGGGTACAGTAAGTTGAATCCAAAGATCCAAAGACCAGCCCCTATAGAGTAACAATAGAAAGATTTCAAAAAAATGCCACAAAATGCACAACTCAGCTGCTGCTACAACTCAGCCCCTATAGTTGCTGCTACTGCCTTCTTAAATTGCAGTTAATACACAACTCAGCTATGCTATGAATTGTGGGTGACACAATGCCACAAAATGCACCTCAAAAGATTCTAAAAAATGAAAAATCAAGAGAAAATAGTTGAGACAACAAAATAACAATGTTATTTCCCGATTTTGTTGTACCAGTCATTGACATTGACATTATGTATCCATCGACGATTGAATTACCACTTACATAAACTTCAATAATAATCTTTTTTTTACTTGTCATTCTCAATATTACTTGTCATATTTTTTTTACAAAAACTTTAATATTACTTGTCATCTTTTTACATAAATTTCATTCATATTATAATCCACATACATAAGTGCAAAAACCATATTGCTTATAATGGGCCCATAATCACACATAGACAAAATGTAAAATATCAAACTCAATGGGACGATAAATTGAGTGTAGACTCGGGAGAACATCATAAGAAGTTCACCACAACAATTCAGACTTGGAACAAATGAACCAACTTAAAATCCGTAGTTATAAATTAATAAGATATTCCCCAAAAAATAATGGAAATCCCTAAGAATATTAACCTAACAAATGAAAAATAGAAGAACTCATTGATTTACTGGACATGGAGAGAGATTGGCAGGGAGAGACTGGGATTGTAAAGAGATACTGAGTGATATTCGGGATCAAGATTAATAAAATACTCACGTGGTTGTTTCCGATGCTAGAAATCCATTGATTCGTTGTTGTTTGCTTCTGAATACCATCTCTCCATACCATTTATGGTGTAATTTTCTTAGCTCAGTGACTCAAACTATGCCCCAGTTTGTTTATGACTCAAGTCTAACAATGGATAGAAAACATATAATTTTAAAAGTCAAAATGATTTCAAAACTAAAAATTGTCCCCAATATAATATCAGTTAAGCGAGCAATCTCAGCGAACTCTTTCTCTCTGTTGATCATTCATCATTTTTGCCGAAATATCTCTCTCCAAACTCAACCATGCCACGAATAACACAAAAATCACCATTCAAGGTAGATTCAATCTCGCATGTCACAATCTTTTTTCTTGGGAAGCACTTACAAACAATATGCATTCCTTGATCAGTGCTAGTGATGAATGAGGTTGCCTTCACTGAAAAAAGTAAAAAAAAAAAATCGGTTCATTCTGATCAAATTAGAATTTATAATGACAACAACCACACCAACAAAAAGTATTTGAAGCTAATTACTATAGCGAAATATCTAACGGGGGTTTCAAACCATGGCAATGTCATAGGATTTATCATAGGCAATGCAATTTGAAATTAAGAATATCCAACACTAAGTTAAACCAATGGAGTTATCAATATTCTACTAACTTTAAATTCACTTTCCCAAACAATTCAAATCATAGTCCATTGATATCAAAAGTATAAAGAAGCAACAAATTCTGAATTTTCTTTCCAAATCAATTAGCCAGCTAGTATCTTTCTTTTTTTGAAACAGGGCTTGGTCTAGAGTTGCAGCTGAGTATAATAGTATTGTCAAAGTGGAAGAAGCATACAATAGACAAAAAACAAATCTAATGTGGGATAAAGATGGTGATATTAATTCAAGATTATTCCTTGTAACAGTGAGAACTATAAGAATAATATATGCACAAAATTCAGGATGGATCAGGTATATGGTTGGAGGAACAACATTAAATTAAGGCAGAGGCTATTAAAAATAGAAAAAAAAGAACAAAAAGTCCTAAACTAAACATATTTTCCTAATGTTCTGGGTTAGAAGTTGAAATAGAACCAAACCTGGCAATATCTTCTCCCGATCCTCCGACAATCGTGAGATTTTTGTCCTCACCGCCTCGGCCATTTTCCCTCGCCCTCATCTTCTTATTGTCTATATGTGCGCTGAAATCAAGAGAGATGATGAAAATATTAATATCCATCTTATTGTCTATATGTACCCGTAAAAATGTAAATAAAAAAATGAGAATCATACCTCAAGTGTAACACTGCCCTGCTCTAATCAGGTACTGACGCCATACTTGACACTGATTATGTGCTGCACCAGCAGCACTACCCCAGCTCTACATGCCATGCATGCTTCCGCATGCACCTCGTGACGTTGTCACACACATACATTCTTAATTAGGGGCGTGCTTCGGCCTGATCAGATCAGAAAATGGCCTTTGATAAAAACTTCTGAAATTTCAGGCGAAAAGAAAAAAGTCAACGCCTGTGTACTTCATAAATGTAGGTGTGTGTTGATATTATTATCTAAATAACAAAAGACAAATTAGTTAATTAGAGGGTGAAAAACTCAAAAATCTATTTTTCCATAACCACAAACAAAGTGTGTGAAATGAAATTAATTAATAAACATCAACAAAATAACAAACCCCGAAACAGAAAAAATACGTGTGTGGTTCAAGTTACTACCTGTGAGCATATCACTAAACACCAACCGGAGATCACAACGGTGGCCACGTATGTAGTTCACAAACCCTGGAACAAAAAACCGTAGAGAGAGGTAAAACCATTGTTAAAAAATATTACAAAATAAAATTAAAATCACCAAACTCAGCTAAAGATCTCATCTTGGTCAGTTCCTACAGAAATCACAACCGGAGATCATCACATCGGGCTAGAGCTCTACATGAAACCTTGAAATTGAAAACCGTATGTTGTTCACAAACCTTGAAATAGAAAATAGTATGTATACTTGTGTTTGTGAGAGAAACGGTTTGGGGGAGAGAGAGAGAGAGAGAGAGAGAGAGAGAGAGAGAGACGTGATGTTTTGTTTCTGGGAAAGAGAGAAAGAGACGTGATGCTGTGTTTGTGATGGTGAGAGAGAGAGAGAGAAATGGGTTGGGTTGGGTTGGGTTGAGAGAGAGACGTGATGTTGTGTTTGTGATTGTGTTTGGTGGGTGTTTGGTGATGTTCTCAAGACATGGGACATGGGATATAGAGATTTTAGGCGGGATAATTGATTTGGAGACTAAATCTTAACCATTGATTTGGTAAGGGGAAATGTGGCCAAATGTGAGATTTTATTGTGCTTACATTTTTGCCAATTCAAAAAACATTTTATCTTATTATATGGATATATATATATAAGTCAGAAGGGAAGGAAGCAAAAAATATTATTTTGCGAGATAGCAGTTTTTGGGGTAGTGTGGCTTATGCAATTAAGACAGCAAAGCCTCTTGTTAGTGTATTGGGGACGACGAATTCGGAAAAGATGTCAGGAATGGGATTTCTCTATGGTGATATGGAAAAAGGCAAGGAGGAGATAGAAAAAAATTTGTATAATGATGAGGGGGCGTATAAGGAGTTGTGGAGTATCATTGACGAGAAGTGGGATTTCCAATTGCATCGTCATTTGCACGCGACAACATATTTTCTAAATCCCCACTTCCAATATGATGATAATTTCTCCACGCATTTTGAGATTAAGTCAGGGTTGTACATTTGCATGGACAAACTCATCATCGATCCAGTGGAGAGGGAAAAAGTTGATTTGCAATTGGATGTGTTTCGAAGGAGAGAGGGAATGTTTGGGTATTCATAGGCGAAAGTTACGTGTAAGAAAAGGTGTCCCGATAAGTACATAAATTATTGAAGTTAATTTTTTTTAAGTTAATATTTTTAAAATTTTACTTAATGTTAATATTTTCTTTCAGCTGATTGGTGAATTCGATTCGGAGATGAAACCCCAGAATTGACAAGTTTTGCTACGAAAGTTTTAAGTTTAACTTGTTCATCCTCCGCTTGTGAACGTAACTGGAATACGTTTAATCAGGTAATTAATATTTACGAATTAATTCTCGCACTACGAATATAGTTATAATACTATGGCTAACTGTATTCCATAAAGTATGTAAAATCAAAACTAATAGTCCGTTCGGAACCTCGTATAAACCACATCATTGATAAAATAATTGAATTCATAAGTTAGCGCGGGGTATAAACACGCGCCAATAGCAAGGTCAAATCCAAGTCACTAAATTCATGAACCAAATTCAATGTAAAAACATGTATTCGAAATCTAAGTCAAATCCTACCTAACATTGAAAGAAAAATAGCAAGGTCACAAAAATACTACTCAATCGAAAAATTAGCAATGCTAAATGCTAAACGAGTCAAGTCCTTATTCATAGTTGGCTTTGTAAGAGAGAACTCATAACTTCAATCGATCCAAGATGTACTATGACTATAGTCCCCTGTTCGAATGTTGTTGCAATGTGCATTCCATTTGAAGAAAGAACGATTGCAACCAATGGTGAGCGATGATGACCTAATGCCTGCCCCTATTCCACCCTTGAGTTGTTGTACCCTTGCCCCTATTCCATCCCTAAGTTCCTGTACCCCTGCCATTATTCTACACCTAACCTCCGTCAGATATGGCCCATGTGAGCTGCTGTCACCAATTGCTTTTCTTCCCCTTATCCAGACCTCTATTTACACCAACTTTTTGGAGCTTATCGACACTGTCTCCATCTGAACTGGCGCTGCATAAATTTAATTCCAAATCATAAAATATGCACACCCAAAAAAACCTAGTTGGTTAGTTTGAATGGTGGTGAAAAATAACCAGTAGTACCTCCTAATTGAGACCAAAATTCATCAAATCTGCAAAACAAAACCAAATAAATCGTAAACCAAAAATTTCATCGTGCTTAATATACATAGTTTTTTGTGAGACTCGGAAAGAATGGAAAGAGAACTCGAACAATAGGACAAGGACACTTACATGGGATAAAGATACTTACATGGGAAAACCAAATAGCAGGATCAAACTCAAGCTCAAGCACTGCTGGAGATCAAATATATTCCTATAAAGCACGGGTGCTGAGTATCAGTGCAAATATCCCACAAATTATGGCATGGGCGTGGAGATTCAATGCGGGGTTGGGAATCTGTGATTCATAGAAAATACATCAACTTAGAAAAATTATTTAAATGAATAACAATGAATAACAAAAGTTTCCCCAATGAATAGCAAAAGTATCTACAAACTGAACGATTATCACTTAGTGTCATCGTCGCAATCATGGCTTAATTTTTATTATTTTTCATTCTCACTAACATGTGTTTAAGTGAATGATTTTACCTTGGTATTAATATGTTTATATTGGAATGTTTATATTTTACCTTACTAACATGTTCTTGGGACATGAAGGAAAAACAACAAGTCCCAAAGTGTATATTTATCTTCTCTGACATCCAAAATAGCCCAAAGATTCATGAACTAATCCTCCACTTAACTCAACTATAAGCATGAACTACATACATCCAAAATATAAAAAAGAATAGTAATGAAACATGCTCTATATAATATCAAAATGGGGGAAATAATCTCAAAACAAAGGGAAATGAACTATATACAACAATGAAAAAAGGAACCCCTGACTTTAATGTCAATTTTGACTCCTTAAAAATCGCCAAAAATAGCTCGAAACGTTATAAGGTAGGCACAGGCTATATGAATCCAATGGCGCCAGAATCACCTCATTTCGATTTACGGTTAAAAAGTTATGGACTTTCTTCTAACAGTGCAAAAAACATAAAATTAATGAACGTGAAAAAGATTCAAGACTGTTTCATCCACTCTTGAATTGCACAGTAAAGGGTGTAATTAGGAAGTAAATCACAGTTACCAAGCTTAAGGTTCATTGTTGAGGTTTTGTGACCACCGTTGAACCATCCTTTTATTGCATCTGCTTCATATGCAAATCCATCAGCTACTATGTACCGATCGTCCGTCACTTCTTGCATATTAGAAAAACCTGTATTAAAATCACATCAAAATGGTATTGAAAATTTGGAATCACATCGTATTACAAAAAATTGCTTAAAACAGAACTGTAAACAAAGAGTGACTGTAAACAAAATCATATCGTGACTATAATGAATTTCTAGCAAAGAGTGACTGTAAACAAAACTGCTGGCAGGGGCATAGGAGGAGCAGCTCTGCTGCGATAACGCTGTTGCGATGGCGATAGTTAATGAATGCGACCAATTATTATTATTGAGTAATGTGAAAAATGATTCACTATAGAAATCATATCACAAAATATTTATCAAATGGTTCTAATGCTCAGCTTATCAATGCAGAAATCATATCACAAAATATCACTACATAAATCATATCACAAAATATCTAACAAAATATCGCTACAGATTCGCTACAGAAGATGGTGACTAACAGAAAAATGATTCACTATAGAAATCATATCACAAAATATCTAACAAAATATCACAAAATTAAATCATATTTCAAGAATGGCATCTTATCAATGCTCAGCTTCGTAGTTCAGTTCTTAACATAATTTCACCAAGTGTTTTGCCTTCTTTTCGTGATTTTTGTTTTGTTTCGGAGTACATATATTATAATTTCGCCAAGTGTTTAAGAGTACATAATATCACTACATATATTATTAACTGTTATATTTGTTACATATCTGTTACAATCAAACATCTGTTACATATCTGTTACAAATAAAGTTATCCTAAAACAAAGTTATCCTAAAACATAGGAGTACTAAAACAAAGTTATCCTACAATCAAACATGTGATATCCCTCGGTACGCATGTGATTTTATCGAGTAATCGATACACAAATGTCCATACGAATGCACATGCGTCAAAGGACTAAAAATAAAATTACAAATATAAAAAGTACACAACTAAAGATCGATATTATATCATTGTAACTGAAAATAAAATACTAATTATGAATTCTAATTGATGGTACACATGACTTTAATAATACAAAATTTATTCATGACAATTAGTGTTCATCACACATAAAATTAAAATGTTACGATCGTAAAATTATAAAGAAACAAAAAATCAACAATTACAATTCACTTTTCATGTAGGTATTGTGCTGCTATTAATGACTTCATCAGAAAAAAACACTTTAGATCATTGATGAGTTGAGAAAGGAGACGTAAAAGGTTTTGGAGATTACCTATTACCCGAGTTTTACAAAACAAACACTTCCATCATTACAACACCTGCAAAAAATCAATAAGAGATAAGTTAAACTAAAATTGAACTTCATGATACAAAGTACAAATTGGGTATGTAAAAAACTAGTAGACATTATTGAAGTAGAACCAAGTTAAATATCCCACTCTAGCAGAATTGATGATTGTCTCAACTTCCACAAAAACATAATCTGAAAATTCCAACTATTAAACCCGTAATCAGAGCATAAAAATTAAACCTCTTGCATGATTTATATCCTCGTGACAATTTACCCAGTACTAATGTAAATTGTGAAAGAGGAAAAAGTAAAATAAACAATGGTGTACAATTGCATTTATTCTAAATCTGTAAAAACAAAAAAATTTGCCTAGTGCTCATTAATTGCTCCATTTGAAATTGTAACCTGAAAAGATAGATGTCATTTTTTCACTTACAAACTATTCATTTCAATTTAAGATGAGGGGCATTCAACAAAATTCCCCTAGTTTTAAAGAAAAAAAATACTAATCCAATGTTTTTAAAAATTATTTTTACTCCCTAACCATGACTTCAATCTAGAATAGTAATTGAAATTTTAAAGCCAAAGTTGTATGTGTGGAATGGCCATGTCAACACTTTATATCACTGACATGGCATCTTAGAAAAATCGACCCCTTAATCCCAAGAAAAATCTAATTAGAGGTTTTTAGGTGGCGACCGACATCAACAGGAAGCTTGTGTGATTTGAGGTTTTAGAGCGAGGATTATGTAGAGTTAGTCGAGGCATATTATTTATAAATTAATAAGATATTCCTCAAAAAATGGAAATTCATAAGAATCTTAACCTAACAAATGAAAAATAGAATAATTAATTTGTTTGCTGGACATCAAGAGAGATTGGCAGGGAGAGACTAAGATTGTAGAGAAATATATAATAATAGGAGCTAATGATGCTTAAAAATTTCAGATTATCCAAAAATTTCAGATTGAAGAGCATCCCATGGTTAATCACAAAAAAAAGAGTTGTGAATTCTGTTAATCAGTTTTACTTAGCATCAACCCCAAATGCTAAAACGTAATCCCTGTTTATTTTAATGTAACCGATTAATCTCACCTTTCCCTATGGAGATACAATAATTCTATAGGAAAATTGATAATATTTAGAATTAAATCTCGGAACAATAATTTCATAAATTTACAAATTCTACTGTACTCAACATCGATAAGAACAATTCTTCTAGAACGGATAAAATAAAGGTCACATCAATAGAGGGAATGACAGCCACACAATTCCCAGTTCCCCAATCTATGTGGTTTAGGACAGGAAGATAGCCCTGCTACCATTCTATAAAGCTGTTCACAAAATATAAAATTTTAGAATATAGATGAAAACAATAACAAAACCATAGTTGCCAAATCGTGTGCCGTATATTTAATCGTATATTAGCATATACAAATCTGTTGCGCATTTTGCCAAGACTTTGGTGTATTTAAACTCATCAACCTGTTCAAAATTGCGTTGATTTAAGATTTGATTTAAATGCTTCGTTGGTGCGGTCTTCTTCATTGTTCGATGGTTTATTGATGCTGATCGATGGTCAGGAACTTTGACCCTGGACATTTGCTTTGGCGGTGCCCGTTGTTTCCTCAGTTTTCTTTGGCTTTTTGGTGATTTGTACTATTATTTCAACGGTGAATTTTATCTACAATTTTTTTTCCTGCATTTTGGTTGGGGTAGAAGAATACGCATAATGACAACCTGAAACCATTAATGGATAAGGTAGAAGAATTAAAAATTTGAAAGGAAACATTATTAGAAGAATTAAAAAATTGAATTATAGCATACAATTCACCTATTTCATCTAGTATGAGTGGTTATGACCATTCTTCTCAAGTGGCAGCTGCAATGGCTCAAAAATAATTACGCAAGGGAATCAAATGGATTGACTTACACTTATACTTATAGTAAGGTTCCAAGGGGGAGATTACCCCCTTCAAGGAGCACTACTGAGACAGCGGGTTGTCATCTGCGTCCACCTCAGTGATGGTCTTTTTTAAGCAATTCATAAGAAGACAGGCTGACCCCTCATCTAACGAATCTCCATTTCAGTGATGGTCTCTTTTAAGCGATATCGCTGTGCTTTCTACTATATGATGAACAAATTAATTATAGTGATCTTTGCTCAAAAAATAATTCTCACACCAAAATCACCTTTGAGTAAGAGAGGAAAAATGAATGAAGAGACAAAAATAGAATTTGAGCAGTTCAAAGCTTGGTTCAGGTTAGCAGTTTGAGCCGTTAAAAGAATTTAGGCAATTCAAAGCTTAAGCAGTTAAAAGAATTTGGGAACAGAAACTTCTCTACTGGTCTTTTATAAATAAAGATCCTAACATATAGTGATTACTAAAACTTACTGTAACATTATAATAGCAGAAATCACCCAGCACCTCATGCTGTCACAGGCTTGATTGACCTTTCTCTTTCGACCATAAAGACGATACTACCAACATTATTTGAGGGGAATACTGGACTACTAAATGTTCATGCGAAAAAGCCTGAACAGAATACTGGACTACTAAAGGTTAACAAACACATATAGCCCATATATGAAATAATAATAAAAACAATACAAATGTTAATACTTAAAAAAATCTTGTAATTTTATAAGAACTAAAATATAAATAATTATTGAACTTTACCCACGTAAGTACAAAACGTTTCGCAGATTACAAAAAGATCAAAAAAAATTACAAACACGGAGTCATATCTTCATGGTTCTAAGTTCCAATCGCAATATTTCTAAGATGAAGAAACACAAATCGTATGGAAAAAGGGTGTAAAATTGATAAATTGAATGCACAACTCTTAATATATGTAATTAACTGAAAAGAGTTTTGAAAATAATGTTTGAAGCACCTGAAACATAAACATTTGCTAATGTATCATTAAAAAAAATCTTAGGACAAAGCCCTGAATAACAATGAGCACGTGAATTTGGAAAATACATAAACAAAGTGGGCCTATATAGATGTAGTGAGATAATGCTTTACATTAGGTCACAATGAGAGGTTGCATTCCTGTACATATGGCAAAAATTCATCCCAAAATGATTCTTCAGTTTATCATCACCATCCTAGTAAATCAAGAATAATGAACATAAGAATCATTTTAATTAGAAATCTGATATGAAAGTTAAGACACATGCAAAATCCATACAGTGGATAGTAAGAAAGATTATAATTTAATTCTTATATCAATACAAATGCTAAAATCCCAAAAATTTCCAAAGACAAAATTGAATTAGCCGAGAGAGACATATAGAGATCGCACCTTGAAGAATCTACAAAATTGATTTCCAAAAACCCTTAATCTAAACTCCATAAATCTGTAAGAAAAGAAATATCACACCTTAAAGAATAAGCAAGCTATGCTTTAAAATCAGGGGCAAGAGACAAATGATAAACATATCATGAACAGATATATTATTGATTATGTGTTGGATCTGGATTTACTAAACCAAAATGTTATAAAAAACTCATTTCGTATGCCCCAGAATGCTCACCAACAACAATGTTTTTTGTGGTCTTCATCCAAGTCAACTCATCAATATTAAGACCATAATAAATGAGATGCACCTTAAAGAATAGGCGAACTATGCTTTAAAATTGAAGGTGAGAGACAAATTATAAAACCCATACCCAAAAATAAAATTTGTGTTAAATCCACTAAATGATCAGATAAAAAGAACAATTTATGAAAGTTTATTTCCGTCAATTTCATTATTGGTTCAATCCAAGTGAAAAACATAGTCAAAAGTTCTTAGGAAGCAACAATTCAAAATCGCTTTTTCTCGAAATCCGCCTTTCAAACACTATGATTGTAAAGTTTTAAAAAACAATACAATTCATTAAAACATACCCGATCTTAAAAAAACTATTAAACTTAAAAGACACCCTACCATTGTTATAGTGCAATTATATCTGTTCTGTTAAGCTAGGTTTTATGCCCTTGCAAAACTCAATCACTATTAGATCTTTAATTTGGAAATAAATAGTGCTTGGTAAAATAGGAAAACAAAACAAATGGAGCTTAAATATAAAAAGAAAACTCAATAGACAATAGGATTAACAACACTTAACCCAATGAATCTATAATTTGAAATCTTAAACCAAAAATATACTATATGTTAGCTCCATATGACACTCAACATAAAAAAGGATGTTCAGCAGTCATAAACTTCACCACAACTTACCATTGGTCTCTGTTAATGCTTACACAAAAAATTAATAATATGTGTGAGATATATGTATATCACATCAATTGTAAATTTGAAGAGTGAAATCAACCACAAAAGTATCTTTTTGGGGAAACTGATCGAGACAAAAGTACCTGTTTGAATAATCTCTAGCTATTGTTACATCCATAAGAATTCAAGGACATGAAAGAGCTCACTAAATACAGAAAAAGTTATAGAAAAATGTAGAGAAAGTTGATGACTAAAAGGGAAGCGGGACTTACCTTTCTACTTTTGGGGCTATACAGGGTTGCATTGGATTTTAATTTTGAAAATGAAGCGAGATTTAACAACCCATCGAACCCCAATATAAAATGAGCACACTTTGGGTTTAGACAAAAAATTTGATCCCATTCTTTTGAAACCCAAACACATTATTTACTTGTTGATTTCTCTGGCCTGCAATTATTTTTTGGAATTTACACATATTTCCAGCTTTTATAGCTCAAGGGAGAATTATTTAAGTGGGGGAGATGGTGTGAAAAAAGAGTACATAGGTTAAATTGTAATATATTTATTTTCACTCTCTTTAAGTTGTTTCCCTTTTATCTTTTTTCTTCATTCTAGTTAGTGATTTACCTTTTAGGGTCATCTTTGGCTAGAAAGATGGCTTAACCTATAAATAAGACCTTTGGCCAAACATTGTCATCACTTTACATTTTTGATATAGTAAGGATATTTGGCTTGTTGATTATTCTACTATTGATGCTATTGACGGTGTTTACATCAGGTAGAACCCGAGTACCTTCCCCAAATTGAATATCTATCATAGTTATTGGCATCGCTACACCTCCTACGTATCCAAGATCACTCTGGTCAAAACATGGTGGGTTCGCGATCCGAATCTTTAGACGTGGCACCCCCAATTTTAGCATTCAATTTTACTTTTCAATAATCGTAGTAATTGAAATGTTGATTTAAAAAAAAGTAAAAGTATGTGAGATTGGTGAGATTGTTGGAGCTAAAAATAAGTTCTTCTCATTATATAAAGTAAAAACAACTAAGCCCACCCCCACCGTATTGCGCACCGGCTAAATCAACTTACCATGTACCGGTACCCATATTACGTCCCAAAGCTAACATTGTATCTTACCCATCCCCCACCCCTCAAGAGACAAACCTTAGAAAAGACCCAATGCTGTGGGAAAGAAACTTCAAGGATATCTAGAATCGCTCTGTTCAACTGTTTTGGAATCCCAAACATTCTCACCCACCCCATACATTTACCTAATGATGTTTAGAGCTCTCTATCCTTTGGAAATCTCCACGACCATTTTTAACAACGCCATATTTCTTAGATTTAAATTCTCAGACCCCAAAACGCCTTTCTTTCATTTATTTAAAACATGTAACTCGGTTTATTAGATACATTTGGATGATAATTTAATCACGTTTATTCAATGGTGACATGTACTCTAATTATGGACTTTGGCTTAGATCATCTCCAATCCATTGGCCAAAATGTCTTTCAACCATATATCAACATATATTTGCGGCTAGATTGCCCTTTTTCTGTCATTTCTCGACTGGAAAATTCAACACTCGACAGCATTGAACTTGCCGCCACAAGGTTGTTCCTTCTTTTTTTTTTGGTGGGGTGGGGGGAGGGGGGGAAGGGAATAGTATTGGTCTTGTTCTCATTTCTGGGGCAGCATTTTATCTGCCCAAACAACTGTAGAGGCAGTTAAAATGCCACCCCACCATATATACAGTCACCAACACTAGCAGTTCAACCCCTTTGTGTTTTAACAAAAGTCAATTTCACCAATACTTGGAGTTGACCTTACGTATCATTGTATATTTAAATTATTGGTTATCATGTTTTTATGACTTTGAGAACCAGCATGCATCAATGTTATTGCGTTGGTTTGACTTTTTACTTGATGACATCTCAAATAGAGAGAAAATTAACGTGTTAATTTTGGCTTATCCGAATCAATGATGATGTCCAGTTCTAATTGGGAATTTCTTTCATGGAAATTTTTATTTGGGATCGGAGGGTAACAACTTTGTCCCTTCTACTAATCTCAATGGCTTTCTTGTGATTGCCATAAGTGTACATATAGGACCAATTGCTCAACTTGCCTATAAATAGGATCATAGGCCAACATACACAAGCCACAACACAGTCATAATCAACCAAAAGTTTGACTTGCTCAATGGATAGTAAGTCTTCATGGTTAAGAACACCTATTATATTTTTAGTATGCCACAAATATAGACCATAATAATTTGAACGCCATATTTCAAAGTACGTTGAAAAATAAAAATAAAAAAGAGGAATAAGCATATCACCAAGATAATAGTAAAAAATACAAGATTTCAGCAACTTACGCCCCATTGAATCTGGTGCATAATCGACCAGCGAACCAAATGGATATCCTTCTCGTCGATGGTGCATCCGAGACATCACCGTACACTAGTGAGCAAACCTAGCCTTAAATTATAGAATTTAAGTAGGTAGGAGGGCGTGAGGGGGAGAGAGAAATTATATTAGTGAAGTGAAGAACATATATGAAACTCGTAACTGCTAATACGATCCTTGTTTTCTTTCTTGGGGGGGGGGGGGGGGTTAATACCTCAAAAAAATAAGGATTTTTTTACTTGGGTACATCATTCATGGTATTATTTACACTGGTACCTCAGTAATTTTTTATTCTTTGCTACTTTTTCCAATGTTGAACATACCAAAGCCTAAAAAATTACATTCAGCAACGAAAAAAATACTAGTGTCTTCTAAAGTTGGCTGAGGTGCCAAAGTTTAAATTCGAGCAATAGCAAAGTAAGTAAAAAAAATATGAAGGAACAAGTTGATAATCATATTTTTATTTTGAAAGCAAAGTAACAACCATACATGTTCCATCAAATTGCGGACCGCTAAGGTTGGTGTAGGTGAATCATGAGCTAAGGTTGCATTTTTCACTCCCCCGGATATCGGGGTTCTAAAAAGCCCGGCCTTTGTGCTTCCATTTCCATATGAATCCACAAAAGGTGTCACAATCTTAGGAGTTTTATACGCATCCTTTTCAATATGATCTGAATTACCCTTCAGAATATAAGAGAGGTCATCAAGACAGATAAAGTATCTATTCATGAATTATAACACTGAACGAGAAAACTATAAGAAGTGAACAAACTAAGATTTGTCGGAATGGACATATGGTCGGACCCCAAATCTAATCATGGAGCATAGTTCGATAATGGTGTATCAATTAATTGCAATTTGTAACACTTCACTGGCATACTTAATTTTTCTCTCAAGTTACAAGTACGAGAAAGCATAACACAACATATATGATGGGAATAAGTTACAAAGTTTATAATTGGTTTTCTACTAGGAAACCAATCTTCGGAAAGAAAGAGATATAGGCTGAATTTTCTTTAGGTCGCCAAATTAGGGTAGGAGATTATTTGCTGGCACAGTGAAGCATGGTACGACTCATTGGTGCCCCGATTCACTTTAAGTCCCTAAACTAATAAAACATTATAATTGTATTCTATATCATAGTCCAGCATATGGATCCATTTGGTGGATCCGACACATGAGTGCACACGAAGATGCAAACATGTCTGAAATTGTTCATAACTCCGAATTAGATATAAACTAACTAAGGGATGTTTGTTTTTACCTCTCAATACTGAATGAAAGACCATTCAGTAGCTATAAGAGGTCACCAACCCATTTTTAATGCTAAATGAGACTTAAAATTCTAGGTAAGAGGCAAGTTATATATTGAACATTGAATGCTAAAACTAAAAAAAAAAATCTTTCTAGTTTTTCACTTAGTATTTTTGTTAAATGACACTAATGTAAAATTGTTTACAAAATAAACAAATATGGTACTACAAATAACTTGTATCAAGAACCAAATAAAGATAAAGCATATTTTTCAGCATTCGGAGTAAAAACAAAAGGCACCTAAATTTGCTTCCTTCCACCACGTTTATGTATTGTTACCCAATGTTGGCATTTGTGATAAATCAAAAGACTAAAGCTCCAGCAAGTGTAAATAGAATATGGGCTTTACTTGAGCCACAAATATAATTTCACCTCTATCTATAATGGCCAGCAAGTACAATGTCTTATTCAAAGCAAGTGAATAAGGACAATTCTTCTACCAATTGAGGTCTCCACCAAATTGCAATCACACTTTAACTTGTTCAAAATCACAAGAATAAATTCATTTCTCAATAATATGCTCATTAATAACTAACACCATACCAACAAAAAGTGATCATGAAGATAGATGTGGTTTACTCCAAGCATTGATGTTGTAAATAGTACTAACAAATATGCTATTTACCCAATCTCTACCCAATGAAGTTTTAGGTATCCTAGCATACAGATCACCTTGAGACCATTCTTGATCATATGGGCTGAAGCTGGTGGAACCCTTTGGGTAGGAGGTGAAGGCAGAGACCTCTCGTTCGATAGGTGGTAGGAAGAAAGGTAAAAACAAGAATGAACATGGACAGTAAACTGTAGAGGCAGTAGTGAGAGGGAGGGGTTGGGCCGAAAATGTGTTTTAATGAAGCAATATGAAATACTAGAGGAGGAGAGTGGAAGAAGAGGAAATCAATTAGGGACCTTATGCTTAAGGTGGCCCCCGATGTAATCTTCTTCCCAAAATCAAAATTAGAGGATGTAGAGAATGCGATGTTTAGGAATTGTGGAAGGTTAGATCTAAGGATTGAGAATTCCTTCCATTTATCGGGCTTTTGAAGGGATTATCATCACTAGAGTTGCGGTGAGGGTCAATGTCATTCATGGGACATATTCGTTGTTGGTATATCTTGACACAAGGGAAAGGGTATTTTGTTGGGTACTTCCGTTTATGGTCGGCCAGATTTCTACAGTGAATTGTATGACATGTACGATCCATGTAGTCCTCGTTGGCTGATTTGTGTTTTTTTTCTTTTGTGGGGGTGGGGGGTGGGGGGGTGGGTGATATGAAACTTTAATGTAATTGTGTCAGTTGGAGAGAAGGGTAATTCCAAAGTTACTACCAAAATACAGGGCTTTGATACCTTTATTAGGGATTGCTATCCTATGGATATTCCTCTGGCAAGCGCTAAATTCAGTTGATCTGTGTCATTCGAGTGGTCTATGTCTACGCGCGTATATCGATTCTTATTTGAAATTATATGGGAGGAATCCTTTCATAGCCCGATTCAGGAGATTATCTTTAGGCCCATTCCTAACCGCTTTCCCATCAATTTTGATGGAGCCCAAATTACTTAGGGTCCTACTCCCATCATACCTTCATACGTTCAGTAGAAACATCAGGGATTCATGGACGGATGAAAGTGTCTCGTCTTGATGGAGAAACTGAAATGCTTGAAAGAGAAATTTAAGGTCAGTAATTAATGAGATCTTTGGTGACTTAAGGGATAAAAAGAATGAGATTCATGATATTGATAAAGCTAAAGGAGAGATGGCACTTTCAGAAGATCCGATTGTTCGAAGGGCTCACTTAAACAACCAATTTGAAGAAGTGATTATTAGAGAAAAGGCTAGTTGAAAACAAAAGTTAAATGTAAATGGGTGGAAGATGGAGAATGTAACTCTAAATTCTTCCATAGTGTGGCTAACGGTAGGACAAGGAAGAGTTACATTAAGGAACTAGAGTTCAGTGATGTACCGATAGCGAAAGATCTTTTCCTGATTGTTGAGGGAATCATCTATTTGTATAAAAAGTTGTTTCTAGAGAACTCAACTAAATTCTACTCTTGAGGATCTTAATTGGAATTATATCCTTGAGTTATTGGTTAGAACATCTCTTTGAGTTTGAGGAGGTTAGGGGTGAAATTATAGAAAGCTCCAGGTCCGGATGGTTTCTTAATGGCCTTTTTCCATTCAAACTTGCAGGTTGTGAAGGCCAATGTCATTAATTATTCCAATGAATGGTAACTATGCAAAAGCGTCTATTCTAGCTTTATAACCCTTGTTCCCAAGAAGGACAGATCTATTACAGTGAGGGACTTGCCGATCCATTTGGTTTTTGGTGCCTATAAGATCCTTACTAAGGTTCTAACATAAAGTCCAGTTCTAGACGCCACCATTTCTCCTGATCAAAGCACACATTTGCAGGGAGCACAAATCCTAGACGTTGCCTTAGTGGTTAACGAGGTCGTTGAAAACACGAGGGAAGTTTTTTTGCCCGGAGAACTAATTGGATTGTTACGAGTAGAATGAATGGAGCGCACTTTGGAAGAAGTGATTTGTTACCGAGTCATCTTATTGGGAATAACAAGAGTGTCTCTCTCTGAATAGTCAAAGTTTCATATCCGAAGAGAGTTTTCAAGAAACTGCTAGAGCTTTAGCAAAAGAAGCTCTCCGGGGTCATATCGATTGGTTGAAAGGCCTTAAAGAGTACGTCGTTTGGACTAGGCCAGAATGAGTTAGAAGTTTAAGACACCAACTTGGAGAAATAGGGATTTGGTTCTTAATAGAGATGGCGGATTAACAGAAGCATTCCTAGTTAGAGCCCCCAAGGATTTGAGGCTAGGGGATCCCTTTGCTCCCCATTCTTTTAATATGAGGCAGAGGAGGTTGGCTTAGTTGAAGGTGGGGCTATAGGGCGTGAACGACACCATTCTATTCATTTTTTATGATTGGCAAGTTTTAAGGATTTTCTGACCACCCTACTCTAGATATTTGAGATCATTTATGGGCAAAAGATAAACATTGAAAAATGTGGTCTTGGAAGTGTCGGTTTACAGCCTATGACTTATTAGGGGTACCCTTAGGAGGAAACAATCTACCCAACATTTGCCCACCACGCCTTAAAAAAGTTTTAAAATCCTTATGACTTACCCACATGTTTTCAAAGTATTCAAAGTTGAATGCTTAATTTTGATAAAACTTCTTCCTTGGCCCTCATTAGTTATGCATATTGTGATTTGACACCATAAACTTTTGCATAATATAGGTTTGGTACCAAAACGGTCATGGATGTTGTTTTGCAAGTCAAAACTATACTATGCAATAAAATTAAGTCTCAACATCTTAATACCCATAATAATTGGAGGTCAATAGCCAAATAACTCAAATTTCTTTCAAGTTTTGAAATTATTATGTTCATTAAAGGGTAACAATGTAAAATGATTTAAGCAACAGATAAAAATGATAAAACAGTCCAGTTACATGTATGCCTAAACAAATAAGTCCACGAGGTTCGTCCGGACAAAAACCAAACAGATTTAGAGCTGATACATAACGAAAGAAATTTTGCTTCATTTTATTAGTTACCAAGAAAATCACAAGAAATAAGGGTTCGATTAATTATAAATTTTTAAGGGAGAAAAATTGAAAAACATTTATTTTATGAAAAAAATTGGAAAAAAAAAGTGGATCGGGATGCTAAATGCCCCTTGCTTTTCATATTTTTCACCAAATCGAATGCTTTGAAGGTGGGTAAGAAATGTTTTCCACAGAAAATAAGAAAAATATGAAGTAAATGTCACAGTTGAGGCTATTGTTCTCATAGAATATATTTAGTAAAACGTGCAATTGTAAATTTAAAAAAATATTCCCTCCGTCCCGTAAGAAAATTTCGTACTTTCCAAATCTATACTCCAAAAATGATAAATACCTTTGAATGCAAGACATGCTTTTGGATAATTGTTCTCTCTTACATGTATTTTTTTGGATCTGTAACTTTATAATCTTACCTATTTTTATATATACAATTAAAAAGAAATCACGACTATTACTTTGGGGTTGGGTCCATAGAAAAATATAGTCTTTTTTTGCTTAATTCCTAAGGACACCGTTAATGTATACCTGGTTTTTCAATAATGTATGCATTAAATTTTCTATTACATATATATATTTTTTTGTAATTTTTTGGGAAAAGAATCAGGGTAAATTACACCAAACTCCCCTAAACTATAGTGATTTTAAAGATACCCCTAATCTAAAAACCCGACAAAGAGCTCCCTAACCTATTGAATTTTGACAATATTTTTTAGGTGTCAAAATTCAATAGTTTAAGGGCTCTTTGTTGAGTTTTTTTACATTGGGGGGTTAGCTGCAAACCGCGATAGTTTAAGCAGGGTAGTGTAATTTACCCAAAAATTTATAATTTGTACGTTGAATTTTACAATGTATATGCGCATTTTTCATAATATATACGTGTTAAGTTTGTGTATACCCTAAATTACAAGGTATTAGTACACAAAATATTTCACTAGAATACTGACAAAATAAAATGATTAGCATGGGCCTACAATGGAATTGTCATTTATTAATGGGATCTTAGCAAAAAAGTCCCTATTACATTAGACATTCCCTCATTGCTCTTATCAAAACAAATTTTATGGTCTTCAATAGTTCCCATTAATACATATATTCATTGCCCAAAAAACCAACCGGACCGAACCGTATCGAGCCGAATTCATCCCATTTTTGGTCTTTTTTCTTAATCGATCCGGTCCGAGTTTATTTTTTAGCGGACCGACCAAGTCGGTCTAGTCCACAGTTTAGAAGTTCAAAAACCCTATTAGGATCGGCTCGGACCGACTCTATATAAAATAATATATTGTTACATATATATAAGATAAATAAATAGTAAAATATATATATTTTAACATTTGATTAGGTGAAATCATAGTTTAATCCAATAGCAGGTTTGCTTTAACTGCAAATTTTGATATTTTTTTAGTTTTTAATGTTCGAAAAAAAATAGACTAAAGGTATATTTTTATTTTTATAAATGATGTAATTCATTAATGTGAGGACCGACGGGTTAAACAAGATTGACCCTATAAAAAATCAGACTGACTAGGGTCGGTTAACCGACTAACCGACATTATCGGTTCGAACTCGGTACGTTTTTACAGAGAACTGACCAAGTCCGTCTAGTCCGAAAAAACCCTTAAAACTGGATCGGACCGGATCATGAACACCCTAATATTCACTATCGTTTTCTAATACGACTTATTGTAGCAAAAAATATTTTTTCATGGGACATGTATACTTGAACCTATACTTGAACCTGTTATTGACTAGTTACTTAGTAAACGGGCCCAATTGGTGAAAAACCTTTATTAATTTGAGATGTACTAAAAAAAAGGTAAATTACACCAAACCTCCTAAATTATAGTGGTCTTATAGATAGCTACCCTAATCTAAAAATGAACCCCCCGAAACTATTGAATTTTGGCACCTAGCACATTTTCATTAAAAATGAATTGATAAAAACATGATTTTATGCATATTTTCTGAGTGTAAAACTTCAATAGTTTTGAGGGTTCTTTGTCGAATTTTTTAGATTAGGGCGCCAATCTGCAACTTAGCAGCCAAACCAGATCATTAAAAACAAATGTACTTGATTAAATATGACATGTTACCTGAGACATAACAGAAATCTCTTGAGAACTTAAACCAAACTCTTTCCCAAAATGCCCCTCATCTTACCCATCACCAGATAAGTCACGATTAAGAGCCAAAACGCGAGACCCACAAGCGTAAGAACTCGAATTATGAAAACCCAAGTTGGTTTTTGAATACCCATTACATTTATTTGATGTTCTATGAGAAAATGATTTTTTTCTTGGAGGTTTGATATGAAGGTTGAGGTAGAAATGGCTTCCATGGTCAATATGGAGAAGAAATTAGATATGAGAAGTTAAAAAGAGAAACTTTGACCGGAGAGGATTGGGTGTCATGGTGAGACCATTTTTGAGCCTTTGTTTTTTGTTTTGTTTTTATTGACTTTGGATGTTTAACAAATTGGAAGTGACACTTTTTGTGAAGTGGAGAAGGGTTTTTCAAGAAAATGGTTAGTGGAGAAAGACACACTATTTAAAGTGGGCGTACACTATGTTGTGATTTGTGATCTGTGATTTGTCCGCCTCGTTTTTCATGCCTAGGCTCGCCAAACGGGCGGATATGGATTGGATCATAAATGGATTAGGTTAAGAGCGGGTTGAATAGTTGATCGGTTCGGGTTGGATCTGATTTATTCACTAACCTGATTAAAAAGTGGGTCTCTTATATATATAGAAAAATGATAACATGTGCGCTTAGGATACATGATTGTAGTCTCAAAATAGTAACTATAATAGAGAGAACAAGGTTCACTTACATCACACCTAATTCTAGAGCCTAAGAAAAAAAAAATTCTAAAAGTTTTATTTTTCTCTTGAAATTAACCTTCCAGTCAACTCATATTCAAAAAATTAAGCCAAAATACATTTTGTATCTATTTTTAAAAAATTCACGAAAAATTTACTCGCGTAGACCCTTATAATTAAGGAATTTTGAGCAGTTTTTTGTGAATTTTTTAAAAATATCTACAAAATGTATTTTGACCTAATTTTTTAAACATTTTTCTATTGGAAGGTTAATTTCAAGTGAAAAATAATAAAATTGAAAAAAACTAAGGCCTACAACTAGGTGTGATGTATAGAGCATGATGTAGGTGAAAATTTTCATATATATATATATATATATATATATATATATATATATATATATATATATATATATATATATATATATAGAGAGAGAGAGAGAGAGAGAGAAAGGGAGAAGTTCACAAGTGAACCAAAATAATGAATATTTTAATGAACCTAATAAGACATTAAAAAATAACCCTCAATTTCTTGTTGTAATTGGTTTACACCAGCGGCAACGGACACGCGTGTGGCACACGTATTTTTTAATATACACACACCCCTTCCCCGCCACCGACCCCCACCCCCCACCCATTTGCCATCAGATAAAGAGATGTTGGGTCGACTTGTCCACACCCTCATCTCTTATGGTGGACCACAAGCTCCATTTCAAATCTTTCAAACCCATTTGGATCTGCACCCATCACCCTCAGTGGAGTCCACTAACCCACCAAGTCCGACCAACCCTTTTCGACAATCACCATCTCCCTTACCAGGCCACTCGTACCTCCATAGCTATACCCATTAACCCAATTAAAAAAAAAAGAACCCAGTCCTCCGAGACACCTGATAAAATCTGACTCGCTGACCCAACCCGGATACTTAAATCCCCACCTGCCATTTAACCCGAAACACCATAAATCGCTGGACCTATTTGCTCAGAGCCAATACCTCCATCCAACCCGGCTCCTCACTGCTCCTATACCCAAAACCCAACATCAAAACCGGTTCCAAACCTCCTACAACCCGGAACCCGAAGCTATGTCCAAACCCAAAATTCGGTGACATCAATCCAGTAGCTCCTTATTTGATGGCAGATGTTGGGGGGGGGAGGGGGGGGGGAGGTTTGTCGTATGTGTATATTTAAAAACATGCGTCTCACACACGTGTGTCCATTGCAGCTTACGCGAACCAATTACAACAACAAATTAAGGGTTATTTTTAATGACTTATTAGGTACATTAAAATGTTCATTATCACGGTTCACTTGTGACCCCCCCCCCCCCTCTCTCTGGCTCTACACACACACACACACACACACAGATATATATATATATATATATATATATCTGTGTGTGTGTGTGTGTGTGTGTGTGTGTGCGGGCGCGCGTAAAGAGAGGGGGAAGGAACTACGAACATTTTTGTTGCAACAAAACAATTATATGAACCTCGGCCATGGAGGAGGAGGGGCCATAAGCGGATTCTCATAGAGGGGCGTGTAAACCAGCGAGTCAAAATGGGTTTGTCTTCAACCTGCAGAAAACCAAATTGATGGCCCAATCGACCCATTTTCAACCCGGAACTTCTAAAAGAGTTTGACCAAGGAAACCAATGTGGGTCTCTAATGGGTTGAATCCTTACATCTGTCCAGATTGTCAGTCCTAGTTGGCCTAAAAGCATGTGTATTAGCATATTCACAAATTAATATTTCATTATTTTTTGACGTAATCAACTAACCAAATTTAATGACAGTAAAGAAGTCTTGATCTTGGACATTAATTGAATAGATTTTTTAAAGCAATTGTTTTTAAATACTGACTATTAATTTGGGACGAAGGCGGTCACGTGCGGATATAAGGGTGGGCCGACCAGGGTCGTAGCTCACCCCTTCCAATATGAAAAAATATATATATATATATATACATATTATTAATGTGGAAAAACAATCCCATTTCACCACCAAATACCATAACCCTCTCAAATGCCAAAAAACTCATAAGAAAAGTATAGTTCACCCCACTTGCCCAAGTTCGCAAAACTTAGGTGAGAATTAAATAAGAGAAATATTCCAAACCCTTTTACATTCCCCCAAACATCTGCTCAAGGATGTAAGTAATTTCATTTGAGCTGAAGTAATCAAATCTTTGTTAGGTTGCTAATTAATTTTAATTAGTGATTATTTATTGATTTCTTTTTTTACTTTTTAGAAATTTGAGTAAGAAGATAATAAAAAAAGTTTTAATTTCTCTTCATGTAATTTTGTTCTTGGAATGAAATGATTGTTCGTTAGGTAATTTCCTAAGTAAATAAATATCCTTTGTAGAGATTTCAAGCCTCATGGAACAAATAAACATAAAGAACGTAACTTTGGGGGGGTGTTGCAACACAACACCACCCTTTTGTATCAAGACTTCAAAATGAGAGGATAAGAGAATCCTGCAAATTTATGTGTGCTCCTTTCTATTTTGGCATCATTCCGTCCTGGAATCAACTCTTTTGGGGATGGATCTAAGTTTACTTAAAGAATGAGTACCTTCAAGAAGGAAAAAAGATGAGAAATATTTTTTTTTTTATTTCTTTTAGGTTTTGGATGATGAAGGAGGAGTTAGGGCTAGGAGTTAGAACTCTAGATTTAAGCTTGAAAGAGATTTTGGAGAGAAATTAAGAGATCTTTGGTGCTACTTAGGGAGAAAAATTCTTATGGGAAAAGTATTTTGCATTTAATAAGCTAATTTAATGCCCTCAATGGGTAATGTGACACCCTGCCTATTAAAATAATGGGTGGTCAGCCCTCTACCAAAATAAAATGTTGGTCTTATATGGCTTATTCTTAGCATCACTGTCGAAACATCATTAATTACTAACCACCTAATTACTTTAACAAGCAGTGTCAAATTTTATCTTTCATTAACACATAACAAGATTAACCAATATCCAATAAAATGAAACACTAGATAAATTCTAAAGCTGAGATAAATAAATAAGGTTTTCGAATAAACTATCGAATAAGAATCCAATATAATAAATCCAACCAACTAAAAAGTCTGAAAACATAAGTCTAAATAAAATGGGCAACATGCCCAATCATACTAGAATAGAGAACCTAATCTATAATATCAAGAATGAAATTGACTACTCAAGAATCCTGCAAGCTTCCACATCAGCTACAACTATGTGTACCTAGAAAGAACAATCATCCTTGGCATCCCTGTGGTTGGACACCTTAAAGCTTTGAAAATAGATTTGAAACGAGTCAGAGCCCAAAACATTTTAAAAACATTTAGCAAGTTATTAAGATTCAGTAAATAAATATGCAGTTAAACTTTCCATATTTAAGCCGGTGTCGAGCTCTCATAAGATTATCCCTCACCTCTTAACTATTGTGTACACCTAGCGCCTACATTTTAACCCACCTAGTTACATTAACCTAATTAACTAGTCTTATTGCAAATCTCAGTAGCACACTACCCTGACTCGAGTATTGTCTAACTTTCAGTTCTTAATTATTTATGTCTCTCATTAGCTTAGTAAATCATTAATCAATTTTATAACTTTACTCCAGTTATTTAACCATGTTCATCATTAACATATTAAGCCCGTATATAATTTATTTCACTACTATATATATTTATAAGACATGTCATGCCAAGACATTATATTCATATATATCACTCGTAATATATGCAACCGCATTTCTGAATGTCCTCCACATTCTAAAAGTGAGCTCACCAGCATGCTATCGTGCTCCAGGAATGTCCACCACATTCTGGGCTATTGGACCGGAATCTCACCACCGGACCCAAAGATTACAAAAGAACAGTGGAGGCGATCATGGCCTTAAGTCCGTGGTCATAACGACACCATAATATTTCATGGTACTCCAATCCTACATCACACATGCGTGCACATCACCTATGACCCTAGGGAATGGTACTACCTCTGTTGGGAGAAAGTGACCTTCCACGTTGCGCAACCTCCCTGATATCATTACGTCTAGGATAGGTATGTTTCATATAAATATCATACACACATATATTATTCTTAACCGTATATATACAATCTCTATACTTGTATATATAAATTAAATCACAAAACTCGACTAACATGTGCCAATCGCTCAAAGCACTAGGCTACAAATCTTAAGTCTATCTCACGACTCTTAATTAATTAAATTATCATCCTTTAATTAAAAAACACTAGTGTCACCCTACTAAAATTCTCGAACTTACCCAACTAGCCTGTCGTATAATCAGTCAAGTTTACCAAGTAACCTCACTTCGATAAAACACCCGGACTTATCCCAACCAGCCCATTCATTTATTCCCTAATTTAACTCATCAATTCAATATTTAAACTTTATCGTCAATTATCTTTCTCACGATTTCTAATTCGAATTTAATCATCCATTCATCCCTAGGTAATAAAATCTCTTGAAATCACTCCACTAAACTCTCTCCGACCTTTAGGGCTTATGAATTTCGTTTGGAACTCCCTGGAATTTACCCAATAACTAAATTCCAAAAGTCTCAAAAAATCATCTTTCATCGATCGATCGATAATTACAAACTACTCAAGTTATGGTTCCAATAATTTATTTCAAGTTTTACACATAAACTATCAAAATTACCATTTTCTAAGTAACAGAGTTGGGTCGTAAATTTTTTTGACAGATTAAACACCCTGTAGTAAAATTACGATTTCTCCCTCTACCGAAGTCTAAATGACCTCATTAAAATCTCATTAGAAAGTTGTACCTATACACGAATTACCTTTATTTGATTTAAAGTGAGTTAATTACTTGCCTTGAATTATTCGTAGGGTCTGATCTATCTCTTTTGTGTGTAGATTTGATGTTAGAATCCTTGAAAATCCTCCTAAATTAGCCTCTTCTAGCTTTCTCCTTTGATTTCTCTTCTTCCTCCTCTCTCACTTATCTCATAGGCTTTAGAATAAAAGTTATGGCTACCTCACATCTCTAACCCTCATATTTTAATTCATTAATCCCAAAATTAGGTTATTAACCTATACTAAAATGACCCAATTACCGATACGTGAGCCCGAGCTAGTCTAAAAAGCCCCCGAAACCCAATTACTACCCCAGGTATATAATTCTGACTATTTTAACTTTTTCGGATCAACCGTGCACTCAAAATCACCATATGAGTCACTAAACATAATAACCTTACTTCAACCCAAAAATATCCAGCATTAATGCCCCGATTGCGATACCATCAATTCCCGTCGTTTCCACTCACATACGGCACACTACAATTGACTTAATTAAATTTACTTAACATGCTAGTAAATTTCCCACATATATATTAATCTTATTCTCATAAATTAATATTTACTAATTTACATTATTTCCCATTTATATTAAGTTGCATCACATATGCAATTGAACCGCTAAAATAAATTACTCAAAATTACGGAGTGTTATAGGTAGGTGAAGGCATCTTTTTTATAAGAAGACTTTTGGGAGAAATGATTAATCGATCGAGGGTAATGATCATGCTTGACCGACATCTCAAGCGCATTTCATCATGGGCTTTTGGGTCCATTTGGATGGGCTTGAATCTGTTAGACAGTCTTGTGGGTTATTTTGGGTTTTTGGACCTCTATAATGAGGTTCTCATGAGCTTGGAATAATTTTGGGGCCTTTAGAATCCCATGGTAGGTGTTACTACCTTTATGGAGCAGAATGGGGTGTCTACAGAGCCCCTTGAAATTTATTTTTGGACGATCAATGATAGGAAAAAATACACCCGTTCTCCGAATGTCTCAGAGTTTAATTACTCCCGATGAGGTGTTTCGACTACTCTCTTGAAGAGTTGACCTTTGGAGATCATAGTGAAGGATTTTAATGTCCGTTTAACTATAATTTGGAAAAAAAGCGATGTTTGTAGGAGACGATGATGTGATGTGGTAATCTTTTGCCAATGTTCATTATCTGCTAGGGACAAAGTGACGCGTTAAATTTATTTAGAGGTTGTTCACTTAGAATGGGGTATTTGTCTATATTAGGAAGGTGCCCGCTTGGGACAAGGTGTTTGACAATACACCAAATCGTTAGGAAAGTGTCATCCTGGGATAAGGTGTTTGTCAATACACCGAATCATTAGGAAGTATCAAGATGGGACAAGGTGTGTGTGGATACAACAAATTATTAGGAAAGTGACCTCTTCGGACAAGGTGTTTATCGATATATCGAATCATTTGGAAGTATCCGTATGAGACAAGGTATCTGTCGATTCACTGAATCATTTGGAAATATACGCAAGGACAAGGTGTTTATCGATACACCGAATCATTAGGAAAGTTTCCACTTCGGCAAAGATATTTATTGATACAACGAATCGTTAGGAAGTGTCCGCATGGGACAATATGTTTGTTGATACACCGAATCATTAGGATGGTGTCCGCTCGGGGCAAGGTGCTTATTGATACATGTAAGGACACATTTCCAATCGAGTCACCTTGCATGTAATTGACACTATTTCGCATAAAACTATTTTAGTCATAGGATAGACTTTGAGTTGTTGATCCCATAAGCCTATAACATTATCTGATGAAGAAGTTGTGGCCAAGCTTCAAAGATTGGACATGTTGTATCGTGTTTAAATCATCATTCGATTCACCTAAAATATATTTCCTATCTTGGCCTCAAATTATTCTACACGCGACTAACAGTTGAGACATAATAAAATACGTCATATCACTCGCTATGACATAATTCAATACTCATCAATTAGTTACTATTCACACTTAGTAAACTTCATCTTTAATATTAGTCAGTATTTATCTCTCGATTAATATTTACAAATCACATTTATTATTTAATCACATTAAATTACAACACACGTGTAATTTAACTAAAACATATTTTTCCCAATTAATTTCCGAATTAATTAAATTTCAAATGTGTAGAAATACGGGGTATTACATACTCCCCCCCCCCTGCAAAGAAATTTCATCCCCGAAATTAGGACTTACCTGATGTGAATAACTCTGGATACTGTTGTCGAATGTTATCCTCGCGCTTCCATGTCGACTCATCAGTATTATGGTGTCCCCACTGAACTCACACCAATGGCGACACCTTAGACTGTAGCTTACGCTCACTACGATCCATAATAACCACGGGTCTCTCCTTGTACGAGACATCTGGATATAGAGCATTCTCCTCAAGTGGAACATGCCAAAAAGCGTTCTTGCTCCTCCAATATTTCCTCAACGATGACAAATGGAACGCGTCGTGTATCTGCTGAAAATGCTCCAGTAGACCCAATCTGTAGGCCACTGATCGAACTCTCTCAATCACTGGAAATGGTCCTACGTACCTCGGTGTTAGTATAACTCAAGCATCGATACAAATATAAGAGTCTGAATCATCACATGATAACTAGATAAATATATACCGAATAAACCATCGATTCCAAAACTAAAATCCAAACCATAAGTCTAATGAAATAAAATGAATCTAATTACATCGCCTGATAAATAAAACTAAAAAGACTGTATCAACTAAAGGGGAAACATGCCCAAATGAAATGTTGAAACATAAATCCAATCGAGGAATGAATAACTGAAGCGTCTACACAAATCTTGCATGCCTTCATAAGTGTTGCAGCTACGCATTCTTTGAATGAGTCATAAAGATTGGCGTCCCTGTGGTTGGACACCTAAAATTTTTTGGAAAATAGATTTGACATGGGTTAGAGCTCAAAAATATTTTGAAAACATTTAGCAAATATTTAAATCGCAGTATAAAAGAAATTATTAGATATACACGTTATTTCCACATACACTCCCTTAATTTCCTGACTTCTCAACTATAGTGCACACCTAAAGTCTCATACTTAGCTATGCTACCCAGCCTAACTAGAACATACGTATCAAACTAACCACAAAAGGTTTAGCAACCCCTTACCACCCATACGATATGCTACCATACTACCAATAACTAATATTAATCGCATAATATTATTGAATCATTTATTAAGTTTCTCTACTTAAATTACTTCTAGATATACACAATATATCTTTTCTACTATCACATAAGTAAAATAATCATACTTGTATATATATGTCACACAATAATATATTCAACTACTTCATCTCCCAGAAAGACCATCACGATGCATGCATACTTTGTTATCATGTCCATGTACCTCTCACACCAAATCAAGGACTATTGGTTCGGAACTTCATCCCGAAACCTAAATCAAATAACACACAATGGAGGGGAACGTAGTTCTAAGCCTTTGAACTGCACACATACCTGTCGGTACCACTATACACTTTTAAATAGCGAGCCTCCCTAAGTTCTATGTTCCAGGGCACACATCCATACCTCACTAGAATCGTCAAGGTGGGATCGCCCTCTGCGCGGAGCCTCTCGTGATAGCAGGCTATGTAGGTATGTTCACACACAAACAATCACATAATATATATTCACACAACCTATATATACATATATTCAGTATAGGTATACACACAAGCCATAATTTATCCCGTACGTAGTATTTATATCTCTTGAATACGAAATATACTAACGATTCTCATATAGTATTTTATTCATATTTTTCGAGTATCATTACTACCCGAAGGGTCCCAACTATCCCTTAAGTCATTTTAGTAGTTTACACATCAACATACTACTAGTATTAGCCTTAGGTCATGGTTTATTCCTCCCATAACCCAAATTGTAAATTCTCGATACGCATCTCAATCGGTTGACTATCGTCGATCCTAATCCAAATATTACCCTTATTAAGATTAATCGAGCCCTAACTAAATGTCTACTAACATTATCTACATCTTTAAATAATTAATAAACTATCAACAAAATTTCTCCCAATTAATTTCATGAGGAAGTATAACAAAAAGGAAAATCTCATCAAATTTGGGCAGCCGAATCGATTCGGTGGGGATTTCGAATCGATTTGCATACCGAATCAATTCGCACCTGACTGAATCATCTTCGTTGCTATTACGAGTTTTTCGCATTAAAACCTCATCAAAACTCCATGAAACGTCCCCAAATCCCATCCCACATATCCAAACATTAAATATACATGTAGGGATTATTTTTAATGTAAATAACAGATTAAGACTATAAGAAATCTACCCAAGAACTGATTAAAACCCATAGTTCATTAAAAACCCTAGTTTATGTGTTATTCATACATATACATCACTTTACCTAGATTTCTTTAATGTTAATAATCCCATATCCTTCGATTTCGTATTATCTACATACATAGATTAGTTCTATATGAATTCCTACTTCGAATAATGAATTTACCCAACCAATCCTAACAATCATCATTTAAATCATAAGATTAAACCCTATACTACATGGGTATTATAACTCGATAATAAAATCCATTAAAATGCTCTCCCACTTCCACACTGGAATCTCTAATGGTTGTAACATTCTCGACAGTCTATGGTGGTTTACCTTCACTAGCTGGCAGGTAGCACACCTCAAGAAAAACTCATCTATGTCCCGTTTCATCCTTGACTACCAGTACTGCCTATGCATATCCTGGTACATCTTATCTCCATCGGGATGTACCGTAAATCTCGACTAGTAAAACTCTTTCATCACTGCATGTCTCAAATCCTCATCCTCCAGAACCACGAGTCTCCCATTGAAGCGCAATCCTCCCTCAAAACTAATCGAATAACATTCTACTATAACACCCCGTATTTTTTATAATTTAAATAATTATGGGATTTAATTATTATTGTTAGATTAATTGAATTAAAATGTGAGATTTAATTATTAATTAATCCGGATTAAAATATATATTAACTAGCGTGCCAGGGTTAATACTTATTGATTTAATATTAGTGTGTGATATGTAATATGGAATTATGCATTTTGATAAATTGTTGAGAGTGAGAAATACGACAATTAGTAATTTAAGTCAGACGCACGTCTGAGTTGTGTCGGGACTAATTAATGGGAATAAAAAGAGAATTTATTTTATTAACTCGTATGTCCATTTTGAGTGCACCGTTGAGTTTGAAAGGTCCGAGGTAGTTAAAATAGTGTACCCGGAGGTTTAGTTTAGGTCCCGGGCAATCTTAGGCCTAACCAGGGTCCCGGGAGGGCATTTTGGTAAATTATATTTTTGGGGCTAATTATGGTACGAAAATTAGAGTGCTTTAATATCCCTTACGTAGTTACAGTTAGGGTTTTATCTATAAAAGAAAAGAGAGAGTCCCAGAGGAAGGAGAATAAGAGGTTCCTAGGAGTTGCAAGGCCAAACCCAATTATCTTTCACCAAAAACATCATCAACGCGTAGATCGAAAAGAGTAGAACACATATATAACAATTTCTAGCGACGAATAAAACCTTCATAATTAGGCAAGTGTTTATTACTTGCGTTCCTTTAGTAATACCCATGTTCATGTTAGTGCAGGAATGGAATATCCTTGTAATGCTAATAAAAGTGACGAAAATTGGGGATTGGATATACTAGAATTGAATCGGTGATTAATTTAGTTTGAACGGTTTATGTATGTAGATTAAAAATCAGGTATAGAAGACTTTATGTGATAAACAAATTTGGAAATTTTATGTTCTTGGTTGATAATTGTAAGAACTAGGCTTTTATTAACTATTTGGGAATTCCAGATTATGTTAGTGATTGGTAATGAATTAATGATGTTATATTAGTGGAAATCATACATACATGTTAGGAAGATGATTCAGAATGGATGATTGGTGATTAGGAATGACCCGTAGAGGTGTTGAAATGATGAAGATAACGTATCTAGGTTGGGCTGCCTTATTACAGGTAGAGGTCCGGACTGCCTTTTAATAGGTCCGGATCGTTTTCCTTATTAATAGGTCCAGACTGTTTTTCATAAAAAGGTCCGGATCATTTTTTATTATTAAAAGGTCCGGATCGTTTTTCATTAAAAGGTCTGGACCTCTTTTCATAAAAAAGGGTCCGGATCGTTTTCCTTAATAGGTCCGGACCGCCCTGTTAATTTTTCAAGAATTGATTTGTGGACCCTTAGGACATCTTTCGGGACTTGTAATGCAGCAATCCTAATGTAGTACACTGAGGTTTGAAGTGATGTTATATGAAGGCAAGTGTGGCATAATACTTGGACATACATGGGATGTATTAATCTTAGAAATTCGAGAGAGAATAGTTGAAATAATTATATTCCGAATAATAATAAAAGACTTCAATATCTGGAAAATATATGATTAGGTTGAGTGTAAACCTATGGATTTTAATAGGATGTGTGTATGCCTATCAATTAATATTATTGTTAAGTGCACTAATGGATGATAACTCAGGGGTGCGGGAGTATTATTGTTAAGTGCACTAATGGGTGATAACCCGGGGTGCGGGAATATTATTGCTAAGTGTGCTAATGGATGATAACCTGGAGGTGCAAGAATACTATTAATGAGTGCGCTAATGAGTGATAACCCGGGGGTGCAAGATTAATACGGTTAGGTGCGCTAATGGGTCTTAGCCTGTGGGTGCATAATTAGTATATACATGTATAGGGATGCTGTGACTATATTTATATATACAGAAACTTGTAAATCATTATACTGTGAGTAGTTAGTATATATGGGAATGTTGATACCTAATATAAATCTTAAACGTATAATACATTTATTATACAAATGAGAAACATGTTAATTAGCCATTCAGAATAGGATAATTTAATAGTGTATTGTATGGGCGATACGGGAATACTACTGGTGGGTATAGTTAGTATTAGTGTGACTTGGAACTAGTTAGGATGGGTGGCATAGCTAGGTGGAATTAGATGTACGTTAGGTGTGCACAGTAGATGAGAGGTGAGAATCTTATGTGAGAGTTCGATACCTAACATGCACATAATAGTTGGTTTAATGCAGTTTTAAATAATTGCTAAATCACTTTTAAAACATCGGGCTCTGACTCGTCTCTTGCATCTCTTCTCTCTTGCTATATATGTATTATATTAGGTGCTAGCCATAGGGACACCAGATTTAGATACTTGGATTACTTGGCATGCTGCAGCTATTGTGGAAGCTATAGGTCCTTGTATTAGACGCCTCTTTCATTTCATTCAGTTCTATCTAGACTCTCATTTAGGGCATGTGTCGCCCATCCTTAGTCATTTTTATCAGAGATTGTATTCAGTTTACTTTCCAGTTATTTTAGTTGGATTGGATTACTATGGTTGAGGTTTTGAACTAGAATGTTTTATCCAGTCTTATTTATTTTAGTATTTGATTCAGACTCGGTATTTATTATATTCATGTGTGTGGTGAATGGATTATATTTTATTTACTTGAATTGAAAAATGGAAAATATTTTGTTATATATAAAAGGAAAATATTTTTTGGAATTATCTTAATTAATTATTTGGTGGTTTATTTATTAAATGTTTTTCGACAGTGATGCTAAGAATTAACCAACCGAACATTCTATTTTTAATTTAATAAATGACTTATCACCCGGTATTTAATTAGGCGAGGTGTCACATTTACCCCCTCTGCTAGAAATTAGCGTACTGTCCTAACAAAACTGATCCCATGCCCGAGCTTTCACCAATCGCATAATGATCTTGGGAGTGATAAATAAAATACAGATACAAGCTCTTGCAACCTCGTCGTCATGTCAAAGTTCTTTCTACTTCGCCTTCCAAACCTCTGCTATCTCCCTAGTAGGCCATCGGCTCAATGCGTCTGTCACCATGTTAGCCTTCCCAGGATGATACTAAATATAAAACTGGTAATCCTTCATGAAATCTAACCATCTCCATTGCTTCATATTCAAATTCTTCTGTGTGAATAGATACTGAAGTGATTTATGGTCCGTGAACAAGGTAAACTGCTCCCCCAGAAGATAATGCCTCCATATCTGCAAGGCAAACACAACCGTTGCCAACTCTAGGTTAATGTATGGGGTAATTCCTCTTATGAGGCTTAAGCTTACGAGATTCATAAGCTATAGCCTTATCCTCCTGTTGTTGTATACCCCCCAAATCCTAGTAAGGATGCATCTATATAAATACGGTACTCCATTCCTCCCCGAGGTAATACAAGCAAAGGTGAAGAAGTTACTTTTAGCTCATCAGAAGGTAACTGATAGTGGTCATTCCAAACAAACAACACCCCTTTATGAGTCAGGTTTGTCAATGAACCTGCAATCTTCAAGAAACCCTTAATGAAATGACGATAGTATTCGACCAATCCCAGAAAATTATGAACCTCGGTCGGTGTCATGGGCTGTCCCCACTCATTCACTTTCGAAACCTTACTCGAATCAACAATATTGCCCCTGTCAGACATATTGTGGCCTAGAAACTAAACTTCTTTTATCTAAAATCCACACTTCTCGAGTTTGGTGTACAGCTGATTGTCCCGTAGTGTCTGCAGAACCAACCATCCTCTGAATAAGAGTAAATCAGAATATCATCTATGAATATGATTATGAACTGGTCAAGGAACTCTCTGAAAGCTCAATTTATAATATCCATGAACACTAATGGCACATTGGTGAGTCCAAATGGCATCACCCTGAACTCATACGATCGACACCGTTTCAAGAAAGCAATATTAGGAATCTTCTCCCCTCTAATGTGCAATTGGGGATACCCTGATCTCAGATCTATCTTGGAGAAGTACGTTGCTCCTCTCACCTAGTCGAACAGTTCATCGATCTGAGGCAACAGATATTTATTATGAATCGTGACCTTGTTTAGCTCCTTATAATCAATACGCAAGCGAAGTGACTCATCCCTCTTCTTGATGAACAATATCGATGCACCCCACGGTGATGTACTCTGTCTAATAAAAAACTAACCTAGAAGCTATTGAATCTACTCCCTCAACTCTCACATCTCTGAAGGAGCCATACGATAAGCCACTCGGGTAATTGGTCTCATACCTAGTGCTAAGTCAAAGGCAAACTTAATCTCCCGACTGGGAGGCAAACCGAGTGTCTCTTGGAACACATCCTAGAAATCCCTAACCACTGGAATCAAATCCAAAGAGACTACCACCTCATATGAGGTCTCCTCCTCAATGTAATATATGTGTGTGCTCGATCCTCCCTCAGGAAGAGGCATCGCCACAAGGAACATCTCCTGCCCTGGGATAGAGAACACTATGGTCCTCCCGAAATAATCTACCATCGTGTGGTATCCAAATAACCAATCCATACCTAAAATAACATCATACCCCTCCATATCTAATGCTAGAAGGTCGGCGACTAAACATAGTATCCCCACATCAATGTCTACACCCCCACATGTTAAGTGTATAAGCGGCCCACTACCTAAAGGTGACTCTACACACATAATGAGACTGCCGACTGCCTCTAATAGACCGATTGCTCGTGAAAATATGGTAGTTATAAAAGAGTGTGATTCCCCTGTATCAAATAAAATCCTATTGTTTCCCTAGATGGTAACTACGCCTGTTGCCCCTACTGGGCACCTTGTTGTTGCGTTGCTCTACCTTGCTGTGGGTAGTCTTTCCTCTTGTGTCCCGTCTGTCCACATATAAAGCACTATCGCGGGAAGTCTCTCTTCCTTTGGCCCTGTCGAGGTTGACCCTGCTATTGGTCCTAGTGACCTCAGCCCTAGTGACCTCCCCTATTGTTCCCTTGGCCCTGGAGGCCTTGAGGAACTCGTTGCTGCTGTTGAGGACCCTGTGGGCCCTGCCTACAACTTCCACTCTCGGGTCGGTAACCTACAAATCTAAACCTCTTGGCTGAATCCCCCCATCGGGAATCTTTCCCCCGGTGTCTACCCGACTGCTGCTGTGTTGCTCCACTAGCACCGTTCCCACCTACCTTTCACGGTTGGCTAGGTTCGTCCCCTCTCTTATTTCCCTTCAGATGGAAGCGATGATCCTGATAATGCAAAAGTGAGGCATTGGCGACCTCTATATAATTCTTCAATGCTAGGTTGCCCATCAAGTGTTGCCTGATCCTCCAGGCAAGTCCATACATGAACTTAGTTTATTCTTCTCTTCATTGTTCACTTCGTCGGGCACGAAATTGGCTAGATGAGTGAACTCCTCATACTAGCTACTGAAAGGTCACCCTGAACCACCCCATTGAACTTCCTTCTCATCTCGGCCTCAACAGTTGGCGAAAAGTACTTACGGTCAATTTGCACCTAGAACTTTGCAATAGATAAGGTATTCGTGTCCTCGACAGTGGATTGGTTTCCTTTGCCCCTCAATTATGTGAAATATTGACAGCTCAAAGGAGGCTAATCAAGTAGGTGCCAATTTTTAGGTCACTCAAAGAATTATTATTTTAGTTTTGAGTTTATTTTAATCCAAGTTTACAACAGTAAAAATTTCATGTAATGTAATTTTTTACTCAATTGTTTATTGCTTTACAAAAAAAAAGACTTTTAGTTGCAAAATAACATTGTGACTATTTATTAAAAATTTACCACTAAATTATTTAGTGGAAACAAAAAAATTGTCACCACTTTGCTACTAAATACCTGCTGCTAATACCTTTAGTGGCAATATTTTGGCATTTGCTACTAAACGCGGTACTTTTAGTAGAAAATTATTTGCTATAGAAAATAATCAAAATTGCCATCAAAAGACATGTTATTTGCGACTAAAAGGTTCTTTTTGTAGCAAATATGAGATTTGTTACCAAAACTAAGATTTTACTTGAGATAAATATAGTTTTATGGCAATTCAGATTTGCCACTAAAACTATTTTTCTGTAGCAAAATGATTGCCTCCACTATTAGTTTTTGCATTCAATTTTCATATTTTATGTGTAAAATAATTAATCGATAATGCTAAATGCATTCAATTTCCATATTTAATACTTAAGATAATTAAGACAATCTAGTAAGAACTTTTTTGCTTCATTGCTTCACAAAATAATCAAAACATACTTGTAATATTGTATACTCATTGTGGCAACCAATATTTCAACTATTCCACATCAAAATCAAGTCAAATATACCAATTAGATAAATTCGTTTCACCGTTCACAAAAATAACAAAAAAAATATGTACAAAGGAAATAAATATAAGATAATTGATCCTTTATACTTCCTACATATCTTTTGCTACTCATATATTATTATAGGCTACGCGATTAGATGACTCCTCAAATTTTCATAAAGGTCATCCATCGTTATTTCATTGCAATGTTCTCCCTTTGAGCTTCATTTTGCTTCTCTCCTCGCCTCGTCAGCTTCCCTTCTCGCCTCATCAGCCTCTCTCATGGCCTCAACAACTTGTCTATCCCTCTTAATATCTTTCTCCCTTTGCATAAACTCTAGTTGTTTGGTCTTAAAACTCACCCCTCGTCCATGTATATAGCCAAAGCGACACCGTAAAGCATTTTGAAATGCTTCTGCATCATCCAACTCCACACCATCCTATTAACAGTTTATAAACGATGTATAATTTAACATAATGTTATTATAAAATGATTGTAGTAAAAAAAAGTTGAAAACATCTTACATATACACTTTAAGCCTTTGGAATTATCCAATTGTCCCTACTTTTGCTCCAATGAGTCGTATACCACACATTTGTCATAGGTGCAGGATCTTCAGTTTCCTTGTCACGCTATATAAATTTAAATATAAATAAAGTATCATAACCAATAACAAATAAAAATTATATAATTACCAAACACAACGTTTTTAAGAAGTATATAGTACCATCCCATACTCCATTTGACGAAATCCTTTTGTTCCACTACAAAGCAAAATCTGCTACGTAGATCGATTGATCGAGTTAATTTTACTTCTTTTCTAAAAATAGCATACAACATTGATTTTCAATATAACATTAAAATGATTTGCATGAATTATTTTCAGTAAAACACTCAAGAGCTCATTCTAAAGAGCCATGTGATTTGAAGTGTTCATAACACATATTTGACCGAAAGTTACAAAATTGAGTATGAGTCGATCCATCACTACAGACTTTATATTTTCATCATTTGGCAATTGAAACTTATCTTATTTAAAAGAAAAGAGAAAACATTAAAACTAACTTTATATGGGGATATGTTCTATATATGAGCATACGTAGAAGCTTACTCGCATAGGTGTCCACATGTAAAACCCTACTAATAACAAAATAAGATATGCTGAGAAGTTAACACCAATAAATAGGTGTGAAACAGTTGTTTCATATATAACCCTACTATGACATACAAAGCCATTCCCAAAAACGATCATTTACGATGTGATGATGGAACAACATATAATTCAATGGATACTAAAGTAACCACAAATAAAAGCCTTTGCTCACAATCTCAACCCCACATAATTTTGCTAGTCAAAGGCTGTTACTGGAGATATATCATAAATCAACACCCTAGTGGTGTCAATGTTGCCAATCATTGATCAATAGAAGGATGATGACCTTTAATTTATGAGGAAATACTTAAAATAAGGAAACAATATAATACCAATCAATTGTTATAACAATCAATCGTTATCACAGTAATATCACAATCAATAGTGGGGAGAAGGAAAAATATGAATGCATTTGCCGAGAACTCAAGTAAAATTTACTTCCCATTTTGGATTTACGACCGCATTTATGAAAGAGATGGCATGGATTTGGGAGATTCCACTCAAGACTTAATGAAGCTTGTGAGAAAAATGACTTTAGTTGCACTATGGTTCATACAAATGAAGCCTGTGGATCATCCTTCCATAAGTCAAGTTCTTGGCATGCTCGAATGAGAGGTTGAATTGATGCAAATGACTCCCAAACCTTCTTTCCACCTCAAGATAACCCGGTTGTGGATCTCGGGGCATCGTCTTCATCCTATACTAGTATCAGCACAACTAGCTAGACGAGTTGAATTTTCTACTTGATTACCGAATTAATAAATGTACTTGTAATTTTGTGAAACATAATAGCCTACGATATTGGTATATATTAACCTATTAAGATTGTAAAATAACATGTTTCTTCTCCTTAACATTTTTCTTTATTGTGATATATCAACATAGCATCTGAGATTTACTTATGCGAACATTTATCTTCTTCTCGTACTTCTTTTTCTCCTCTCTTATGATGAATGAGAATGTGCTATGAATGGTTAGTTTATTAATAATCTTTTCTTTTTAACTCCACGTGTGTTTTATGTATCACTAAACATTTAGTATCAATTGATTCAACAATTTAATTATTGAAGTTATCTTGTGATTAGTCTAGGGTTTATCTTTTTAGTCATATGTATTTTTTCGCAAGAAGTATGAACTAATGAAGCATGTGGATCAAAATAAAGAGTTGCAGGGTGCAAATTTTTGCAAAATCCAGATAAATGAGGAGAGTTATCTTAGGTAAGATAAAAACATCGATAATGTTTTATAAGATCCTTACTAACATTAACACAGAATATAAAGAAGGAGCGATATAAGGGATGAAGTTAATCCTATACTGTTTTTGCCTTTCAAATGTGTGTTGATCTTAATCTTTTTCATGATTGATTTAGTTTTTTATTTTAACATTATCTTTATGGATTACTTTGCAATTTTTTTTAGTAAACTTCAAATAATTTAATACCCCACCTTCATTTTTTTTTTTAAACTGTTTCAAGGTTTTGATGATAGTTGTTCAATGACAGTTATTCACGAGTATTTCAGATTTTATTGGGTTCTAATTTTTTACATTACTGTTGCATATATTGGTTCTGCATTTTGGGTCAGAAACGATTTTGGATATATATACTTCACCATTCCTTACTTGCTTTGGATATATTTTGTCCAATTATTACTGATATAAAGGTTAAATTTACTAGTATAACTTCAAACGGTGGAGACTGACCATATATTCCAAAACCTATGGTGGTCTTCATAAATAGAAAATGGGTTTGGGTCGGGTTGTTAAATTGAATGTGATCGAACAATACAAGATGATGATCATATGGGTACACTTTCAACCAGATTTGCGTTTCATTTCCGGACATTCTGTCAATTAACAATGTTGGCTTGATGGATCTCGGGTATATTGGCTTTAAATTTACTTGGTTTAATAATAAGGATAATGACACCATTTAGGAAAAATTAGACTGGGGTCTCATTAATCAAGAATGTTTGTCTAAGGAAGTGGAATATTCAGTTAATCCTAGTAGGCAGAATTAACAATGTTCTTTGCAACTTCAATTATAAGGTGATATCCTTCACAACAACAAATATGATTCATTTTTAATTTTTAAGAGTTTTTAATTTCTAATGAGACTCAAAGAAGATATCCTTCTCAATACATTCATCCAGGAAAAAAAGCAATAGATATGATTCATGGGGGGGGGGGGGGGGGGGAGGGGGAGGGAGGAATAAATAATAGTTAAATGTGCATTGAAGAGGGTTTCAAATATAACATAGAAACTAAAAGTAAAAAGCTCAAATATAAATGAGAATGGGGTTTCTAGAAACCAATCCCTTTGTATGACAAGAGAGGTTGAAATTGGTTGACTTTCTTCTTCAGCGCTTCATTTCAGAGGAATTGGTTGTATTGAGAAGATGAATTGACTTTGCGCAGCAAGCGACACGTATACACTTCCCCCTCGCAGCACCAATCTTGGATTTCGAAATATGTTTTCGCTACACTAAATAGAAATATAAACACATATGATTAAAATTAACTAAATTATCATCCCAAACCAAGCCTATATCAAATGTTACAATGAAACTAAACATTTGATCCCAAATTAATTTACCTGTCAGCAAATAACAACAAATACTACCATAAATTACCTTTACAAATAAAACAGAAAAAATAAGGTTCAATCTAAAAATAACGACATAAATGAATGAAAGTGGTTTAAGTAGAATAATGACCTTTGCACCCTCAGGAACTTTGTAAGAATCAACAGTAACTTTTGTTAACCACAAACCCGAAAAAAGCGTCTACAGAAATCAATACAACAGTGAATGACTTTGGCGAAAATGATTAGCAATAGCGGTAACTTCCGTCAACCACAGGCCTGGAAAATGAGTTGAAATATTAGGAAAGTTTTTTAATAATTTTCTCAGTTATTTCTGCGAGCTCTACCTAACCCAATCGCAGAAAGCCTAGAAAATGATTAGCAAATACAACACCAATCGTACAAATTGCTGAGAGGGGTCCGGTTGATTTATAGGAGCGGATAATGAGAGATGAAAAGAATTTGGGAGAAAGATAAATTTGGGGGATGAATGGGAGATGAAAAGTATTTGGGAGAAGACGAATTTTTGTTGGAGACTCCTCGGTTTGGTGGGAGTATTTTGGGGGGAATCCTCCTATTATTTTTTGGTTTAGTAGAAATAAATTATGTAGGGTAAAGTGGATGTATATTAAATGTTTTTTTGTGGCGAACTAATATATTTTCTACTAATGAACCTAAATTAGTGGCAAATATTATAAGTTTGCAACTAATTAGAATTTTGTTTTCCCGTTAAATGTCTAACTCTTACCGCTTTTACAGTTAGTGGCAAAATTAGTGTCGATTTTAATTTGTTGCCACTAATAAATTGTCTTTTAGTGGAAAACATAAATTTTTCAACAAAATATATGTTTTAGTGGTAATAAATGATTGGCCACTAATAAAATTGCCACGAATTGATATTTTTATTGTAGTTTAAAATGCATCACTTAACATGCGTACGCGGTGTGTGATATTTTTCGTTCTTAATTTTGTTTATAAGATTATTCTAATTAAAGTAATCCATAATTTCTCATAATGCGATTTCTAATAATTTACAAAAATTCGGGCATTGCAATTAAGGTCATATTAACTCTTATTAATGCAACAGTAGATCTTTTGCATCTTATCACTGTTTTACAAACACTATACTGATTTTTAACTCTTTACCCAAATTTTCACGTGATACAACATCTACCCTGACCTCATACAACATACCTGTTAGTGCCAAAATATGATTCTCACATAAAAAAAAAATTCTAAACCTAAATAAAAACAAAAGTAGGTGGGAGACAAGGAAGAACAGTGTATATACGTGGTTCGACCAAACCTGACCTTTGCCCATGGGTGAAGGGGAGGGGGAGCCTTTCTTTTTATCGATGGGGGATTAATGCAAGGTTCAAAAGTACACTCTTTGTGTTGTTCCCTTTCACTGTCACTACGTGAGGCTGTATATACACGACCTACTACAACGTTCTCCCCTATTATTAGCATAACCGTCGAATATATTTAAACTTGGGCGCGACACATGTTTGGATCCTCCGAGGTACTTGCCCACAATAGTAGAGGTCGGGCTATTCGTTAAGAGCAAATACTTTAATAAATACTTTTAAGATTCAAATATACATAAAATGTTAATGGTGAGTCTTCGGCTAAACCCAAAGAATTCCTCGATAGCTGATGGTTCACTGATAAGGCCCTTGCGGTCTCTTAGTGGTCCAATTGGGACACACCATTCGTCTATCCATACTAGGGTCTTGGACCTTCATCGATGATTGAAAACTAGTACCCATATCAGTCTTCTTTTCTTATCTGATCAGTGGGTGGTACACACCGCATGTCCCACATAGTTCATATGTCATTCGAAAATAACCCTTATCAATTACGAACAGACGCTTTGTGTTGGTTGGCCCAGATAAAGAGTCTTGTTAATAGCTGAGCACTGGTCATGCCATGTGATCATCGACTGGTATCATCCCAAGGTGGTTATAATAGATGAATGTTTGCCCAGGCCTAATCATGATTTCTTCAATAGTTAAGTCGGTGTGGACTATCTTTCTAAGCAAAATGTTATCTGATGGAGAGCTTATAATCATCACCACGTGGTGATGCACGTGTTTTTGAGGCACCATTAGGCATTCTTACCCACCACATGCCACCACGATGAGTGTCTTTCACGTGACGCTTATGGGATTTGTCAAGATCTGACCATTGAATTTGAATGGTTTTCTTTACCCCCAATTTTTATTTCCTATATCTTTTAAACTAAAGTTTTACACTTCGCCATGTTTTTTTTATTCTTTTCAAGAATTCCTTCCACTGTAATCTTCCTTTCGAATTGGTACACTTCTCCTTTTTTGTTATTTCTTTTCATTTATCATTTGATCTTATCTCAGTATTGGCTTTACTTTCCATTTCACTAGGATTAGTAATTTAGTTTCCCAATTCCCAAAGGGTAATCATCATATCTCAGATTTTGTATCCTCGCATTCACTATTATTCCAATATTTAGAGTGGCTTCAGCCATTTAGCCACTCTTTATGCCAGTCCTTGCAAATAAGGCTTCAATGTAAAAATGACCTTGCAAACATGATTGAAATTATGGAGTCCATTGGGCTTAATCAAAATGACTGAAGGGCTTCTACCCGAGAGTCTTCCTCATCACATCCCCCTTGGCCTAATAGGCCGTCTAGGGCTCATAATCCTTCCTTTCGTAGAGCTCCCAGTGGTGTCCCGTCTGGTCCTTCTTCGGTTTCTGCTGCCAAAGGTAACTTATTGGGACCTTATGAGGCTGTTAGCTATCTGTATGAGGAAACAAATAACGAATGGGTAGAGATAATATCTATTCCAAGGGCCTTGCCCGTATAAATTACTGACGAGACCGATTAGACCCCGATCGTTAGGATAAAGTCTTTTTTACGAACACTCTTTCTAGGCCGGCACAAAAGAAAGAGATGCATAAGAAAGTCTATTATGACCAATAATTGGAAATTAAAACAAATAAGGAATAAAATATAGATTTTAATTACTGAGTTGTCATCGCTTTCACCCTCCGTCCATCCTCTACTGATAATACCTCTTCAAATTCTCAACATTCCATGGGCACATAAGGGCTCTACCTTCATCATCTCTAAACCCGTAGGCCCCTGGTCTGAGGATGAAAGTAGGTCATCATCTTGGAATGTCCTATTCTTGACCCTTTTGTTGTAGTAGTGGGTTACTTTCTACTGTGTCACTTCAGCCCTTAATGCCACTTCCTCTCTTAATTAATCCAAAATGCCCAAATTATTCTGGATCTATTCTTTATTTTTCTCTTCCTGGAAACATTGTGTCCTCAAAGTTGGGAATTCTATCTCTATAAGGATGTTGTCCATAGTTTTGTAAGTGAGAGTGAATGGAGTATACCATGTTGTTCTCCTCATCATTATTCATTATGCCCATAATACTTAGGCCAATCTATCTACCCATAGGTCTTTGGGGTTTCTTAGATCCATCTTGATCTCATGGAGGAATGTTCGATTTGTGACTTCGACCTGACCACTACATTTAAGCAATGCTCTTTGTTTGAGGAAAATCATTTCATTACCAAAATTTCTTTGATACTCATGCTAGATTTACCTCAGTATTTTAATTGAAAATCACCTTTCAACACACGCAAACACCGTGTTAGAAAATACTTTTTTTCTTTAAAAACCATTCATAAACACACTCTTGTGTTAATTATGGGTTAAACCTCTTTAGGTTCCCTCACCACCAATTTAGCCTCTTCAGTTTACCATTCCTTTACCTTTTCACATTTCTTGTCCACTTTATCCTTTACTATTAATTCATTCAAGTTAAGTTGCCTTTTCACATATTAATCACTGCAAGAGTCGCGCGTGCGTTCAAATTAAGAAATTATATAATTAAACACAGTTTAACCTAATTAAATCCTAAACATACATCTAGGTGTGATTGAATAAGATGTAAAGCATGCAAAAACATTCAAACACACACAAATGAGGAAAAATCTCCCAAAGGGGCAAAACCATTTATTTCACTATAATTTTGTAAAGTACAATTTATACGGATTACAATGAAATACAAGAGTGACACAGAATTACCCTCAGGCGTCGGATCTATAGTCGGCGGCTAGAAGTTTCCCTTTCCAGGAGGGAAGCAATGAAGAAGAAGGTCGGTCTTCTCCACAAGGGTATGAATAGCAAAAGTGTGTTCTTGGGTTGCAAAGTGATTCACACAGATATGGAAAGGATGTGTGAATTAAACATGAGTTTGTGAACTCATAAAGATGAAGACTTGAGTTTATGGACTCTGAAAATCGTGTGAAGAAGTCTTGCCAAACCAATCTTCGAAGTTGGTTTATAAAGGAATAACATGGCCTAAAAAATATGAACACGGTCTGTTCGAAATTATCCCAGGCGGACCGATCCGGGTCTGAGGCAGATCGGGCCGAGGGGGCGGATCGGTTCTTTTAAATTTTGGCATCATCGGTTCGCTAGCAGTTCAGGGTGTACTGGCTTTTCAGCAAGCGGATCGGTCCGGTACAGGGGCAGACCGGTTCGAGGTCCGATCGATTCGTTTTCTTTGGGTGGACCGGTCCGGCCTATCAGACTTTTGATTCCTCCTCTTATTTGATATTCGGATCCGTTGATGACGATATGAATCTTGAATTTCTTCAATGCTGTAACGGCGTACGACATAACATATAATAATGGACAAAATGTCCTTACAATCACACAACCCATTTCTTAATATGTTCAATTTTCATTATCTTTTTCTCCTAATCTTCCAATATTCTCATACTTTAACGGGCTCCAAACCACCGGCTATGCTACCATACTCCCTGGCCAGTGATTTTGGATCTTTCACACCTGAGCTTGGGGCACTCCTTAATTATCCCAGTGTCATCTGAGTCCATATTATTGTGTTTTAATATTTTACAAATGTCAACATCATAGCACTTTTCCTTTTTCAGTCGAAGCTAAAATTCGAGGTTTCACAGCAACTTATGTTGCACTTTAAAATCCTCAATTCTCGTCTTCTATGCTCTTGCACTTATTTTATCCCAAAAATCATGTTCATTTAGGACCATTTTGCGTAACACATTTTTCAACATTATTTTTATCTCATAAAAATGTTCCACTTTACCTAAAATTACCATTTTATCCATTTGTTTCCAAACTTGTCTTTTCCTCCGTTTTCAGAAGTGTTATTCCCCAATACATCATTAAGCTACACACACTAACTTTTTAAACATCTTTAATTCATTGACACTTATTTAACACTTTTGGAGTAACATATTTCCCAAGTTAAAAATCTCATTATTTCATTACTTTCATTATCTAAGAAATCATTGAACATTTAAAGACTACTTTGTAAGAATTTTCTTTCATTAATTCATATAGTCTTGAAATCATATGCTTATCACATTTTGAATACTTATCACACACTTTAAAGGCTAAAATTTCTATTTTTTTATTTCACATTTAAATACAATAAAACCCTTATTAAACTTATTTATGTGTTCATCCCCAAAATACTACAAGTTTATATACACGAGAAGATGGATTTTAAGTCCAAAAATCCTATTAAATGGGCCTAACATATGATTTATTTTAAAAATTTCATAATATTTCCACAAACATACTTTTTAAGGATAAAAACATTTTTATTTCTTCAAAACTTTAATAATTATCCATTTATATTAAAATCCCACATTTTCACAAGAAGACTTGGAAATATTTATTCATATAATATTCCCAATAAAATAAACATTTTTTCAATATTTTTACTCCAAAAAAATGTTTAAACACTAAATTTTCTTGAAATATGCCATTTTGATCAAAACTATTGAAACCCTTTTATAACGTCATTTTCACAAATCATTAGAATTATCATTCTTAAATCATAAATTCATTTTACTCTTACAAACTCTAATTACGACCGACACTATGGAAAATAGAGTTTTAAAACTAAAGGGTAGAGTTTTTCTACCTCCAATGAAGCTCCAAAAATAATAGGATGAAGGTAGAAGAAGAAGGCAACCTCCCACCTCCTAAAGTGACCTTAAAGAGGTTGCCTAGCTCCACAAATCTTTCCTCCATGAAATCTCCACTAACCCCCCTTGAAGCTTAGTATTTTTTTCCTTCTTTTTCTCCAAACACCTAATAATAACTCCAAATTTCTTAGCTTTGCACAACAGCGGAGGAAATGGGTGTATTATGCTCATATATGGTGAAACACTTGTAAAATATGGTGGCACAAGGTGGAGGGATGGTTGTATAAGGTGATTGGTTGTGGTGGGAGAGGATAAGCTCTCAAGATCTAGAGAGAGGGAAAAAACCGAATAAGATAAACACACCTTAAATATTTCTAAAAACTCTAAGGGGTTAAATTCCCCAAATTCCCCTGCACCCAATCCTGTAAGCCAAGGGCAATCAAGTCTTTGATCCCACATATGATCTGGGCCATTGAGAATTCAACACATCATCAAATTCGAAGACCCACATCATGACATCATATTAAAAGTGATAAGATTTTCAAACTCAACTATGATAATTCGAACAACTCTGAGCCTCGTTCGAATGAGATTGCTCACTCATTAGAATGACCCTTCAAACGAGGTGTTCTAATGAGATGTCAGCAAGCACGATGAATGGATTAACCCTAGTCACTTTCAAACGAGATCGAATTCCCTTAGTCCAAACTTCGTGCCTTAAAAATTTCGATTCGACGAGCACGAAGGCCACAGAGTTACCCAAATTTGGACTATGGTCCACCTCAACAAGTCCATAGCGCAATTGGACATACCAATTTCAACTCGCTATTTTGTTTTTTCCTTTTATGTGCCTTTACTTTTTATATGTTAGATATCTAAATTTGGGATTGCAAGATTTATTTTTAATTTTTTGCTCATTTATTTCTATATGTTTTTGTAGCCTAAAGATATAGCCATGTGATATGTCCCCACCTGGATGTTGATTAAATTCAATAAATTCTAAGAATCATTTAGTCAAATTCTAAAATGCGAAAACAAGGTATTTTTATGAGTTTGATTGTTTTTTCCCTCATTCTTGAATTACGATTTATGGTGGAGAAGCAAGGTTTCTTTAATGTGGTTTGATAAAATAAATATGCTGGGCTATATATAGTCTTTCTGAAATTTTCTTTGTTATCTTTATTTTTATCTTTATCTTTTTTTTTTTTGGTAATACCAGGGTGTCCACTGTACCACAGTGACTAATCCCTTCGCTGATTGTAGGCACCTCTTAGGGTGGGACAGCTGGCCCAGAGATTTAAGGCTGCTCCATGCCCAAGGCGAGAATCGAACCCCCGACACTTGGTTAAGGGAGGAGGAGTCCCTACCACTCCACCACACTTTCTGGTTTTTTTTTTTTTATCTTTATCTATATCTATATTATACCTCTAATACTTTTAATGCTTAAGCCAAAAACGTTTCACTCTCCATCTCTTATCTCAAATTAGTAAGTCCGTGGTTCTCTATTTTACACCATCTTTTCCCAGATCCTCTCTGAATTTTCATTCTCCTCTCCTATTTATCCCTTTATTTTAACCTACCCTCATAAATAGGCTTTATATTTCGTTTCTTAGTTTTGTAGCGGTGAATATAACTTTTAAGAATATGGGTTTGGGGCATAATAGTAACAAAGGGGATTCTTTTTTCTCAAATGGCCAAACCCTTTTGTCAATAGAGTTTTATAAATATCTTCGTCTTCAGGTTTGAATAAAAGATTTCAGAAATGTTGATTTTTTTAAATGCATCTTTGCACGATATTATAAACTACAACATATAAATATGAATGTGTATCGTGTAATAGTATATGCAAATGTGTTATTCTTCAAAACTATATGTTAGAAGACACAATTTTGTTTTTGTATTTATGATTGTGGGTACCTTAATTTGTCACCACGGGCCCAGACGAGTTACCCAATAAATTACGGCCCAATGTCTAGGAGCCCTCCATCTCAAATCATTCAGTTATGACCTAGTTTATTCCTAAAATTTTGTAAGGAGATATTCTAGGAATTGGGGATTGGCGCGGCCCCACTCCACGGAAACAAACCTGTACATAACAAACCCTAAGCCTTGGGCAAAAGGAATTCATTGTATTTCCTGTAAAACACTCCCTGGAGTAAAGAGAAATAATATTGAGAGCACCATCGTGGATGTAGGCATACTTGCTGAACCACGTAAATACTGTGTCGCGTAATTGACGTTCTTTACATTCTTTATTTTCTTTGGTGATTGACTTTTGTTATTAATTTGTGTTGAACTTAATTGTCACCACAATTGGCGCCGTCGTTGGGAAATGTCTATCTTCCTTTAATAAAGCCCTCACCACTAAAGAATTTGGAATGTCTGGTCATAGTACTAATGCACCTCAAGCAGGGGATATCCAAGAGCAGCCTGCCCCTCGTAGGATCAGGTCTGAGGTTCAATGTTCAGATCAAAGGGCTAGCCCAGAGTGGCAGGCCTTAGAGGAAAGTCAGGGACTTGTTAGGTCCACACAAATCTCCAGGTTGGTCGATGCCTATAAGGCAAGGCGCCAGGAGCAAAGGGAGTCTTCTATCAAGCAAGAAGCTGAGAACGCTCGCCTCAAAAGGATATTGAAAAGGATGGAAAAAGAGCTCCTTCATAGCACCAGGGGACGCCAATATCACACTCTTAGCCCTCAGGCGAGTAAGTCTCGCAGTCGAGGAAGGAGCTCTAGATGCGAATCCCAAAGGATCGAGGAGCACTCGTCAGGTGATGACTTTATCGAGAAATAACGACCAGCTCGCCGTTACAGGAGCCCGACTCGAGGAAATAATGACATACAAAATTTGGTTAGAAGAGTAATGGACCAGTACCTAGCGCATCGGGGTGCCAGATCGATCAGAGAGCTGGCCCATCGAGCTCTCAGGACCCAGATGGAATCCCCTTTCTTAAGGGAGATATAATAAGAGGAAGCCCCCACGAAGTTTGAGATTCTAAGATTCAAGATCTATGATGGGAAGACTGACCCTATCGATCACGTTAGGTAGTACAGGCAGGCCATGACTCTCTAGAACCATAGAGATGCACTAATGTAACGAATATTTCCCTCGAGTTTGCACGATGTGGCCCAAAATTGGTTTGAGAGGCTCCCTCACAGATCCATCAGGAGCTTTGAGTCCCTGGCAGAGCTCTTCAAAGCTCGCTTCATCACCAGCAGCTCCTATCCAAAGAGGATGGATGCTTTGATATTGATGAAGAAGACGCTCCAAGAGAGCCTCTGGGACTACGCAAAAAAGTACTGGGACCTGTTCAACGAGGTCAAGGACTACTCAGAGCAGGTAGCAGTGGCATCTTTTAAGATTGGCCTACCCATCTTTTGCCTCTTGCACCAATCCCTCACTAAGAAGGAGCCACAACTATTGATGACCTGATGGATCGCATCGAGAAGTACGCTAAGGTTAAAGATATGACCCGCCTTAGTACAAGATAAAATGGTCGAGCTAATCTCACTACCAAGGGAAACGACAAGGCTGAAAACCAGAAAAAAGGGGGTAAGAATGGGGACAAGGGTAACTCCAAGAATAGAGGCAGGAACGATGCTTCGAAAACATTTCAAGCAGTAAACACTGTCTTTAAGGAACCAATCTATAAAATCCTAGCGAAGATCAAAGACGAGCCATTGGTCAAGTGATCCAAAAAGATAGGAGGAGATCCCTAAAAAAGAAATAACGTGCTGAGATGCGCTTTTCACAAAGAGGGAGGGCACAAAACTGAGCATTAAAAGGCTCTTAAGTCTCACCTAGAAGAGTTATTCCAGACCGGGAACCTAAATGAGTTTATAGAGAAGAAGGCAGAGAAGGTCGCTGCCAACGAAGACAAAAGGCCCGACAACGTACTCGAGGATGATGCTGGCCATAAATTTGTAATGATTTATGAAGCATCTGATCTAAAGAAGATTCAAGGGAATTCAACTGAATGGAAGTAAAAAGGCTTACAGTAGTAATGCAAGCTTTTCATATCGATCCAGCGAAGACACAGTCAGGAAAGCATCAGTGAGCAGATGACATCGACTACAGCAAACACATCGTGTTCACGGATGAAGATCTAATGGGAGTAAGAACCCTACATCATGATGCTTTGATCATTACCTTCAGGATAGCCAACTATGACGTCGAGAAGTTGCTCATCAACCAGGGAAGCTCATCCAAGGTAATGTATCTCGACCTGTTCAAAAAATTAAAGTTGAACGTTACCGACTTATAGGAAGCCACTGTCCCTCTAGTTGGATTCACTGGTAAAGTAACTATCCCATTGGGAAAGATCATGCTTCCAGTGAGGGCAGGAAGTATCTCCAAGATGATCGAGTTTCTGGTAGTCGACATTGACTCACCATACCAAGATATTCTTAGCAGATGATGGCTACATGCGATGAAGGCAGTCCCCTCAACCTACCATCAGAAACTCAAGTACGTGACTGAGCAAGGAGTGATGGAGATCCACGAAGATCAAATAATGGCAAGAAGGCGCTTCATAGCAGCCATTCACTCAAAACCAGAGAAGAAAGCCGAAAAGGCCAAAGAGAAGCTTGAGGAATAAGAAGGTTTGATACCTTTAAAATAGTAGCTAAAATATGGAAGACCTGAAGTGGAGGAAACCAGGCTCCTCCCCTCTGAGTGGGTCATTGAAAAGCTAGATGAGATTACAACCGGTAGGATCAAGAAAGACAGGATGTTCTTGATTGGATCTTCCCTCACAAATCAAGAGAAGAAGGAATTGACGGTACTATTGAGAAGCAATCTAAATGTTTTCGCATGGGAATCGTACGAGCTACCTGGAATAGACCCCAGTGTGGTTTATCATCGGTTGCACGTCGATTACACCTTCAGGCCTATCGCGCAGAAGGCATGACGAATTGCACCCGAAAAGGCCAAGGTTGTAGAAAAGGAAATAGAGAAGTTGCTGGATGCAGGATCCATATGGGAAGTTTAATTCCCTAAATGGCTGTCTAACCCAGTAGTGGTTCCAAAGAATAATGGAAAATGGAGGGTCTGTATCGATTTCACTAACCTTAACAGAGCATGCCCTAAGGACAGTTTTCCCCTCCCAAAGATCGACCAACTGGTGGAAGCCACAGCAGCTCATGAAAGAATGAGCTTCCTGGGCGCATACTCGGGGTATTACCAGATCCTCTGTATGCACCAGACCAAGACAAGACAACATTCATCACCATCATTGGGTTATACCATTACAAAGTTATGCCCTTTAGGCTAAAAAATGCAGGAGCAACCTACCAGCGGCTGGTCACAAATGTTTAAAGACCAAATGAGAGATACCATGGAAGCTTACATCGACGATATGCTCGTAAAGAGCAGTCCCAAAGAATACCACCTCTCATACCTATCAAGGACCTTCGAAATCCTCAGTAAATATCGAATGAAACTCAACTTGAGCGAATGTTCCTTCGATGTCTAGTCAGGAAAATTTCTCGAGTACTTGGTTAGCGAGAGAGGCATTGAAGTGAACCCGAACCAGATTGCTGCGATCAATAAGGTACAGCCTCCCCGCACGATACGAGAAGTACAAAAGCTCACAGGCATGCTCTTTGCCTTGAATCGATTAATCTCGAAGTCCTTCGAAAAGTGCCAGCCATTCTTCCAGCTATTGAAGAAGAGCAAAAAAGTGGAGTGGAATCAAGATTGCTCGAAAGCATTAGAAGAGCTCAAAGCTTATCTCAGCACACCACCCTTGCTCGTGATACCTCAATCAAATGATTCCCTATACCTATACCTATACCTTACAATTTCTAGCAACGCTACCATTTCTGCACTGGTATGTGAAAGAACGGGAATCCATCACCCTGTCTACTGTGCAAGCAAGACCCCGTTGGACGTCGAACAATGATACCTACCACTGGAAAAGATCGCCTTTGTCCTAGTAGTAGCCTCAAGGAAGTTGGAGCACTACTTTATAGATCACTCTATCATCATCCTCATGTCACACCCCCTTAAAGTAGTCTTGCGAAAAGTGGATCTGTCTGGTAGACTATCAAAGTGGTCAGTCGAGCTCGGATTATTTGACATCCAATTTCAACCAAGGAATGAAATCAAGGGGCAGATCTTCGCCGACTTCATCGCGAAGTTCACAGGCGAATAGCCTTGCGACCAACTTCAATTCATGGTTCAGATGGAAGATCACTCAACACGAGGCATTTGGTGACTGTTCGTTAATGGAGCCTCCAACTCAAAGGGAGCAGGACTAGGCATTGTGCTCATTACCCTAGAAGATACAATTCTCGAGAAAAGGAACAAACTTGGATTTTAAGCCTCCAATAACGAGGCGAAATACGAGGCTTTGATAGCAGGCCTGCAGAAGGCACAGACATTGGGTGAAAAATAGTTACAGGTGTTCGGTGACTCATAATTATTCTCCAATCAGATAAATAGAGACTTCAATGCGAGGGACGAAAGAATGACAGCCTACTTGGCCTTAGCAAAGAGGTTAATGTCCAATTTTGAGGAAGTCAGTGTCCAACAGTTTCCCAGAGGACAAAATAGTCATGTCGACACCCTAGCAGCCTTGAGTTCGGAAATCAAATCCGACTTAAAGAGAACAGTCCCTATAGACTTCCTCGCCCAGCTGAGCATCAACCAGAGCGAAGAGCCGCCAAACATGGGCCATGTTCTCAAGATTGAATCAGTACCCAGTTGGATGGACCCCCTGAGGGACTATTTGAAGGATAGTGCACTACCAGACGATAAGAAGGCCACTTATCAAATAAGAGTCAAAGCTGCCCGCTTTCACTTATCTCCTGAGGGAAAGCTGTATAAGAGATCATTCACTGGCCCTTACCTGTATTGTGTTCACCCAAAGGACATCGAGTAGGTTCTACGCGAGCTTCATGAAGGAATCCGTGGGAGCCGTATTGGAGGGAGATCGCTGGCTTTTCGAGCAATGAAGGAAGGATACCGGTGGCTATACATGAAGAGAGATTCTGGAGTATATGGTCGTAAGTGAAAGAAATGACAACTGCATGCTCCTATGGTTCACCAACCTTCCAGTGACATAAGATCACTTACCAGCCCCTGGACTTTCACCCAATGGGGAATGAACATCGTAGGCCCTCTTCCTACCGCTGTCAACAATTACAAGTATATGTTGGTCGCGATAGACTACTTCACCAAATGGATTGAGGCAGAGCCGCTAGCAAACATCAGAGACGGATATATGATGAGATTTATATGGAAAAGCATAAGCACCCATTACGGAATCCATAGAACGATCATCACTGATAATGAGACCCTGTTCAAAAGCGTCCTATTCCAGGATTTCTATAATGACCACGGGATCAGGCACCATTTCAGCTCTGTGGCATACCCTCAAAGCAATGGACATGCTTAAGCTTCCAATAAAATAATAATTGATGGACTAAGGAAATGATTGGAGTGAGCCAAAGGGGCATGGGTGAGCGAGCTGCCACACATTCTGTAGGCTTACCACACTACTCCACGGCAAGCAACTGGGGAAACCCCATTCGCGCTAACATATGAAATGGATGCGATTATCCCTTTAGAAGCTAGCCTCCCAACTATGAGATCCACCTTGGTCGACTAAGGCCAGAATGATGCAGCATTAATCGCTGAACTTGACCTAACTGACGAACGCAGAGACCTAGCCCTAGTAAGACTAGCGAGCTATTAGCAACAACTCGCGAAGAACTATAATAAAAAGGTCAATCCAAGGGCATTCCAGGTTGGAGACTACGTCCTAAGGAAAGTTCTTGGCTGCGCAATAAAACCATCTGATGGCAAGTTGGGTCCAAACTAGGAGGGACCATTCAAGGTGACAAGAGATGACCTGCAATGAGCCTATCACTTAGAAACGCTGGAGGGCAGAGAGATACCCTTAGCTTGGAACGCAGCCAACCTGAAGAAATTCTATTTTTAGTTTTTCTATTCATCTTTTATCACATTATTGGAATTGGAAGCTCATTTTTATTATTTTTAATAAAAGATTGTTCGATAGTGGCATTTTATGAAATGCTAATTTTATTTCATAAACTTTATAACTTGCACATCCTTTCCAAGCGACAGACACATTGCTCGATATATAAAAGCAGGGAGTCACCCTCCTCAGGTTTTCGTTATGAAACACTAACAACCTCTTAGAATTGCCCCTGGAAATATATGAAGCCCTACAGGGGACCTTTAGGTAGGTCGGCCAAATCGATTTGGTCACCAAATAATGTTTAGCTCAGAAAACCTGATCGGATAGAACATCCAACACCAGGTGTGTCCTCGCCATTGCCATACTTAGGCCTAAGGGAGTGTGAGGACACGAACTAAAAGATTAAGTGGGGCAGAATAGTATCTCATAAGCATAATGGACTGTGAGGATACTCACACGATAAAACGACTCCACCCACATCAAATCTAGTCGGCTATAAAAAGCCCAAGATAATCAAATAAAAAATTAATGAAGTGAAAATACATGAAACATGTTTAGCCGGTAAAATGCCCAAAACATAAATATTTTATTACTTCGTTACATTTACAAGGAGTTACATTAAAGTAAGAAAATCTTAATGAGGATTGGGCCTCTAAGTAAGATAATCAGCCACTTGCGATCTTCGGCCGTCGTCCGGATGAGGGGCTAATTCTTCCTCAACTTCATTCACATCTGGCTCTAATAGCTGCCTGGGAATAGCATCTATAGGGACCCATTGGTCATCCCTCCTAAAAGGATTAGGCCTCAAAGTTGAAGGAGAGATCTCGTGATGATACCAGAGCACTGAGTTCCTAGGGACCTGCCGCTCCCTGAGGGTGCTCAACCATCCCCTAATAAAGGATAGCTCTTCAAACTCTGCCAACTTCTTTGGAGCATCTACCCAACCCTGGTCATAACCATCAACCCACACTCGCCGAGGTCCTTTCTTCAATAGATGCCTCAGTCGCATGATATCTCTTTGAAGCCCAGTAATAATCACGTATGCTCGATGAACATCTTCTCGAATCTCGCCCATCTCCCTAGCTGGATCCCCTGCATCTATACCAGCTTGCGGACCAGCCGATGAAGTGGAATATTATAAAACTTGCTCGCAGACCAGCCAATGAAGAGGAACCTCATAAAACTCGAGGTGTGACACTTGGCGCATGCTCCCTGAGTCATGACACCTCCCTTCTTAGAGTTTCATTCTCCTGCTGAAGAACTTCCCCGACTTGATTGATCTCGGAGGCATCCAGAAGTCTAGCCCTCAGAAGGTTCATCTCTTCTTGAACAGAAGCACCAACCTCTTCCATCTCCTCAAGTCTATCCTTCAGTTTGACGATGAGCTCAGACTGATCTTTAAAGCTTTTGTTCCTCGACCTAAAGGACTTACAAATCCTTATAAAGGCTTAGTGAACTTGACTGCTCGCATTAGGACCGAGGATCCTTCCCAATTGAGAGGTAGCAGGTACATATTTATCCACATCAATTAACTACAAGCCATAAAAAGAATTAAAGAGTAGAGAAATCAGCAGGCAGAAAGGGAAGGGGTTTCATTTCATTAAAATAAAAGTTTCCAAGTACATTAATGATAAAAAAGGAACAAGTACAAATAAAGAGAAAATACAAAATAAGTCCTTATAATAGGCTAGCTAACAACCTCAGTTGGCTCTGAGGTCATTAGTTGCTTCCCCTTATCAACAGTAGCAGGAGCACCTCCCTCAGATGAAGTCTGTTCCCTGAATCGGAGTATCAGCAGGAATGGTCTGAGACATAAGGACACCACAGTCAATGGTCGGGGTAGATTATTTATTCACAATAGGTTTCGAGCTTGGATCATGCTCATCGAATAGTGGAGAATCAACGTCCACTCCAGCAGCCAGAAGAGCCTTATGGCAGCCCTTCTTAAAGTTCAGTCGACTGATGTAGCCTATCTGAACCTCAGCATCCTCGTACGTAGCAGCCCACCCAACATTGTACGAGCTCTCTTCCACCTTCTTCACCTTCTCTGCCAATGCCCTATTCTCCTGCACCACTTCTAACTTTCTCGTGTAGACCAGGTCATAATATTGTCGTAACTTGTTGAGCTCTTTGACCATCGCCTCCTTTAATCGATTGGCTTTGGTGAGGGAAAGATCAGAGGACCACTGAGCATCATTGGCAGTCTTTAAACTGGCCTCTAGTTCGACACCCTTCCCCTTCAACTCAGTATTTTACTTCTCCAAATCAACATTCCTCTTCACCAGCTCGTCGCGAGTGCGGTAGAGGATGGCGAATTCAGTCACAAACTCTAAAAAAGAGAAAACATTAAGAAAGATAAGCATTGAATAGAATATTTCAAGCATAGAAAGCGAAGACAGACTTACCATGGCTAGCCTCTGACTCGCCTACAGAGCTAATTGGTCGTTCCTCATTGCCTTTTGGTGATCTGTAGGCAAAATTGCTCTCTCGAGCAATGCAGGAGCCAACTGAGGAGAGATGGTAAGAGAGTCCCCCTCGAAAAAAGAAGACACAGGCAAGCGCTTGCCCTACCTTCGTCCTCATCTCCTCTTTCCTTTTCTCCTCTTCTTTCTCCTTCTTCTCCTTCTCAGCTCTTCTCCTCTCCCCTACTTTCTTTCTCTACTAAACCTTATTCCTCTCTTACTCCTTTCTCTCTCTCCCTTAACTTCTTTTCTTCCCTTATCTTCTTTTCTTGCTCATTGACAACAGGCCGAGAACTAGTGGCAACTTCCCCACTGCTGGACTTCTACTTCTTTAATCGCCGAGAAAGAAGCACATTATGATCATCTTCCCTAATCAGATTCTTCCTGGAGGAACCATATCTTCCTTGCTGGAACTGCTCGGCTCACTGGAAGACTCTCGATCTTCTGAAACCTCTTTCGAGCTGGAAGATCCTTCACCACTAGAACTCTCCTCGTTGGAACTACCTTTAGAATCGTCCCCGTTATCACCTTCGCTATCCTCACCAGAGATGCTCTCTTCCTCATACAATTGGATAGGATCTGCAGCAATTTCTTCAGTCACTTCTAGCTCAGGGATGTTGTCTAAATGTCGCGCAATAAATCTAGACCTAACGTTCTTGTACTCCAAGAGGAAAGTCGCTGATCGAGGATGTTCATCATCAGCTAAGAGATCCCTGATATTCCAGGCCTTGACCAACTCAGCAGCTCAAACCTCACTGATAGCACGTTCCAAGTTCTTTGTCCTCCCTGAAAAGAAAGAAAGAAGAATATCATAAAAAACATACATTAACAATAAGATCAAAAAGCAGAGCAAAAATTAAGTCTACCTATGTACTCCTCCCCATAAAAGGGGACCATGAACCTGTCAGACCTCGACCCCTCAGTATGGGAAGGAAATTACCAATTTCTAGCAAGAAAACCATCTTGTCAGTAATCCTTATGGGAATCAGGTAGATTTACTACCAACACCCTATCAGGACTCCTGGCCTTGAGGTAAAGAAGACCAGAACTTATTCGCGAGAAATAATAACAAAATCATATCTCAGTAAGCCCTAGATTGGTGCCATAGAGTTGGTTTACTCTATGGACACCATTAACAATCTTCCAAACGTTTGGCGAACACTGTGCAGGGACAATATTAAAATAACCAAAGAAGTGCATAATCAAATTTCTTGGAGGAAAAGTAAGACCCCCTTAGGACAGTAAGAGGATGTGAATCCTGTGAGCGTCCTCTATTTCTTTAACATTTTTAGGGACAGGGGCACACTCAATGTCTACCTAGTTTGGAATGTTATAATACTTCCTAAATTCAGTTACTGATTTATTGCCTATTTTCTCCATTTACAAACCCTAACTACAAATGCGATAAATGTCAACAGAAAAGGCAAAGAGAAGAGAAAGAGGGACTTACGAAGTGAAAATTTAGCTTGGGACGATGCAAAGTCTCAAGCAAAGACGATGAAGAACAATGAAGTTGGAAGACGAAGGCTTGAGAATGAAGAGCGCAACAACAGGAGCTTGGAGAAGGTTAGAAAGTATGAAGAAACTTGAAACGACAACCATAAACACTGCTTCAAGGGATTTTTAAACGTTTTCAATCATAGCGCACAGGAAACGAAACGGGTTGTCGCCTAAATCAGTTTAGAAGAGGCGTTCCTATTTGGAGAGTGTTGCACAATTTACAAGATAGCCATTATGACAAATCATTTAAAATTATTGAGCCCAAATTGTGGCCCAATAATCTTAGGGACAATTGTGGGTACCTCGAATAGTCATTATGGGCCCAGACGAGTAGCCCAATAAATTACGGCCCAAAGTCTAGGAGCCTCCCGTCTCAAATCATTTAGTTACGACCTAGTTTATTTCTAAAATCTCGTAAGGAGATATTCTAGGAATTGGAAATTGGCGTGGGGGAGTCCAACACCCCCACTCCACAGAAACAAACTTGTATATAACAAACCCTAAGCCTGGGCAAAAGGCACGCATTGTATTTCCTGTAAAACACTCCACAGAGTAAAGAGAAATAATATTGAGAGCACCACCATGGACATATGCATTCTTGCTGAGCCACGTAAATACTGTGTCGCGTAATTGACGTTCTTTACATTCTTTATTTTCTTTGGTGATTGCCTTTTCTTATTAATTTGTGTTGAACTTAATTGTCACCACAATGATGATATTTGTTCTTTGGGGTATCGTTTTATATGTGTCTTTTGATAAATAAAAAAAATTGATGAACTATATAAGAAGATATTTTGTACCAAATAGTTGAATTCTATATTTTTTTTGTAAACATTTAAACTTTCTATCGGAACGTTAAATTTTTATTTCTTAATATTCCCCCTTTCTCTAATAGCTACACAAACTCTATCAGTTAATATGAACTTCATTATGTTCGTATCTACTTGGTACGAGGAAATGAAGTTTGTATCAATTCATAGGAATAAATGCTAATCATTTTAAAGTTATTTTCGTTTCATACAAACGAATATTATTCTTATAAATAAGTTTTTATTCATATCATAAATGATATTGCAAATAAAAGATATACCTCTAATGCCGTAGTATTAGAGGAGCTAATTAGAATTTAACACATGTTATCTTTTTCTCTCTCACCTTGAACATTATGTTCTTTCAAACCAAAAAAAATCAATAAATTAAAGTCTCTTAGAAATTGAAAAGATGATTCATTCTAGAGTCCATTAATTAATCTCTTGATCCAATAAAATTTGGATTCAATTAATCTCTTTTCATCATTTTCCATTTAAATCATGTAACAAAATCCGACTAATACTGCTAAATCTATATAACGTTTTTATTTCTAGAAAAAAAAGTTTCAAAAGTTTCAAAATTTATTTTTTTATATATTAAAAATGTTTTTGGTTATAAAAATAATTTTAATGTTTTATTTATAGATAAAAATGTAAGTTTTTTTCTATAAATGACATACAATTTTTAAGTTAAAACAAATAAAAATGTGTTTTATTTTTTCATAAATGTATACATACAGTTGTTTTGAAGTTGTTATTTATAAAAATTGTTTGTATATAATACAAAATATTAAATAATAGGCAAATTTTAGTTATAAAAAAATTAACCTTTTACAATGGCTTTAAAATAAAATACTGAATTAATGATATTTAATAATTTTTATAATTATCATTATATTTATTTATTGTACATCGTCCGTGCATCGCACGAATTGTATGTTAGTATAATTGTATAAACATCTACATTTCTTATGTAAACCTCTTTCTCCTTTAACATCAAGACCTGTAGCTAAATTATTTTTATTTCAATAATAATATATGACATTTGACATTAATTTTAACCCTTTTTCTAATTCTCCTATTATATGTTAGTTTAACTATAAATTAAGGCGCATACATAGACAAAATTTTCAAAATTTTGGGGTTCTTTAGAATCGAGAGCTCTAAGCTTTCGCCTTGCTAGCATATACCAAGATCCAACGGTCTAAAAGATACGGATTATTCTATTAGTTCCGCAGGTATTTGACATATATCAATACCTTTTTTCTATAAATAACTCCGAAGATCTAAGATTTTATAAAACAAAATAAAAATAGTGGATGAGTAAGCCTACCACTTAAGCATACATACCAACCCAAAAGACCTGAAGACACAAAAAGAGGCTAACAGCGCGACTCTATAAAGATGAGAAAATAAATAAATAAAAAACTTAGGGCTTGTTTGGTTCGTTACTCAGAAAAATTGATTTAAACGATATTTTTAAATATAATTTTAAAATTCAAATTTTTGTATTTATAATTATTGGTGTGCGTTTGGTAAACTTGTTTTTAAATTTTTTTTACCTTATACCAGTACGACACAAGATCTTAATTTTTTTACCCACATAAAAAATAACATTTTGTCACTTTTATTTGGATTGTGTTCATGTTTGGTTAATAAAAAATGACGCAACATGACACAATGCAATTCTTTGGTTCGTGTTCATGTCTAGTTAAAAAAAATTAAATTTTATTAGCCAAACATGAACACGATCCAAATAAAAGTGACGTATTGGTTAAGGTAAAAAAAAATCGTGTCGCATTGGTATAAGGTTAGAAAAATATGATTTCTTATCGTGTTACATTATGTCGTGTTTTAAAATATAAGATTATGAATAGCCGTGCGCTTTCCTTTTTATTAAGTGACAAAAGTGATACTATTATTTGGGTCGTGTTCATGTTTTGTTAAATAAAGAATGTGTTGTGTCATGCTGTGTTATATTGTGTTGTGTTGTTTTTTATTAACCAAACACGAATACGATTCAAATAAAAGTGACACTATAAGACATGATCGGAAATATTAATTTTTTTACCTGTCACGAAGAGGACCCAAGACACAACATAAAATGTTATTTTCTTAACAAAAACGAACCCGAGCAAAATAAAAATGACATGACATGGCAAGCCATGACACGATATGAAATATGATTTTTTACCTATCACGAACACGACAAAATTAAAAGTGCCACAATACAAAATATTATTTTTTATACTGAAAATTAATCCGACCAAAATAAAAAGGGCATGACATGGCACGCCATGACACGACTTAATAGGTAAAGAAATAATATTCCAGGTATTGACACGATATAAAATATTTTTTATTTTGGTTGATTTCCTATCAAATAAAAATATAAGATTTCGTACTGTTCTGTGTCCTGTCTCATTTTAATTTGGTTGTGTTCTTGGTTAAAAGTAAAGATTTCGTGTCATGTCATCTCATGTCATTTCACGTCACTTGTATTGGTAAAAAAAAAGATTTCGTGATCGTGATTGGTAAAAAAAAAGTAAAGAAGTATGTTAGTGTAAATAAAATAAATAATAGGTTATGTATTTAATGTCACATGTATATGAGTCTTCGGGTTCATATAAATTATAAAAGTAAAATCTCGGACTTCAGGTCCTACATTAAAACAACTCACAAAGTGTGTGGTGAGAATTATGTATAACAATTGAATTTTTTTCTTATCATTTGTATATGAGAACTTCTGGTTCTACACAAATAGTTAAACTTCAAATTCAATATTACTAATGTCAAAGGACAATAAATTCTCTACCCATTTGTAAAAAAAAATCAGATTTGATTAGGGGAGTTGGATCTTCGAGTCCAAACAACAAGAAATAGCATGAGAGTGTCCAATGTTATATTTTATATCCCAATTCAAAAAAATATTTTGTGAACTTTTGGTCACAATTTTGAATATGAATCTTCATATCACAAATTAATGATAATTGGGAGAATCTTGGTCTATAACCTTTCAATTTGATAATCAAAACTTCAGGTTTGATTGTGATATATTTTCTTTTGTCACTTTAGCCCAAATAATTTATGTACTCAACGTCCCAAAATTTGAACGGAGAAATTCAATTTCCATATTTGAATAATTATTAGAGAACTTCAGGGCCCAATTATAAATAATGATAACTTTGATATCATAACATTAAATATTTAGAGACTTTAAACAACCGCCCAATTATATTCAAACTTCAAGTTTGATAAGGGGAAAATTGTTTGGAACTTCAGGTCCAAAAAATAAATAATCCTTACGGAACAGGTGATATCCTTACCCTTATTATATAAATAATCAAAACTTCAAGTTTGATTACAAAATTATTGGAGCTTTGGGTCCAAATTATAAATAATTGTTATTGGACTTTTAGTATCTCTTGCCCTATTACAAAAATAATCAAAACTCCAGGTTTGATATTGGGGCTTATTTTATTTTCAAGTCCAAAAATTGACCAATAATTGAGAACTTCGGGTCTCAATTTTAAAATAATTTGGGAACTTTTTGTCCCAAATAAAAAAATTTACATGGGAGTTTCTGGTCCCAAATGAAAAAAAAAATTGGGAACTTTGAGTCCTAATAACAAAATATGGAACTAGTTCCAAATATTAATTTCTTGTAATTGGTAAACAAACATAGGAGTCATAAAGGAGTTCTTAAAAATTTATCAGTCGAACTATAAATGGGCAAATTTTTTTTTTAGTAAAATAAAGTGTGGGGTCGATATACAAATAGTCAAAAGCTTAGGAGATGAACTACAAGAACCCCAAAAATATAGTGTCAATCTATAAATATGTTAGCTACAAGTCTTATGATGTATTTTTTTTATGCAACTTAAACATTAGTTTTTTTTATTATTATTTTTAAGTCCATGTCAAAGCAATTTATCAAATTTGATTATAAAAAAATAATAATAGTTTCTTAAAAGATGTAAATGAATAAAAGACCAATAATAAATCATTATCACATACAAATCGTGATAACATAAATTGTTTGATTCTATAGGTCTAAACATTAACTATATTATAATATGAATATATATCTTATATGCCACATAAAACTTTGATACGGTATAAAGATTGATACATACCTGCCATAGCAAAAAAAAACTCATCTCATTCGATAATTGTAAATGAATTATATTATTTAATTAAATAATTGTGTTTAATTATTTAAAGTAAAAATAGTGAAAAAATTAATGATTATTAGGCTTCTTTTTAACATGTAAGTCGACCTTTGAGCTCTGAACGAAATAAAGGAAAGAGTAGATGTTCAAAAATTAGTAATTCTCAAAAAGGGTAATGTTGTCATTTAATATAATTATAATTAAAAGTGGAGTGCTAGAAGAATTGAGAGGAGTGCCAATAGCCGTGCCCTAATAATACATGTATAAAACTATATATAAGTATCATGTATCTATTGATAATATTATTTAACTTTATATTATTCCATACGTAATTTTGTGTACATGTACATATATATTTTTCATTTATAAGAATTACACACATATTAATGTATTATGTATGTATATTATATATTAAGGTATAACTGCATTAAAATATTAAGAAGGGATAATTTCAAGTTGAAAAGTAAAAAACAGAAGTTATTAAACACCCTAAACTTGTTTTTCTGAAAAACTTGATTATAACACAAAAATATTATAATTCTGTGTTTAAAAACAGGTTGTCAAACGCAGATTCTTATCAAAATTGTATTTAAACACGAAAAACATAATTATAGTTGAAAACCAAACAGACCCTTAGCTTTTTTTTAAGCCCATCTTTAATTGCCTTTTTTGAAGCCCATCTTTAATTGCCTTTTTTTTTTGCCTCCACCATAATTTTGAATATCCTCTTAACTTTTTATTTACTTCATGTTGCTCAATTTCAAGTTGGACGCTCCTTTTTTTATTGGCATTTCTTTGAGTTTATTGAGGGACATTAGAGACATAAGTTCACGAGTACAAATTATCAACCAAATACTCTATCTCATTCTCATGCTCTTGGATGAATGAACCCATGGTACTTTGTGTGTTCAATGAGATACAGGTTGAATCATCCTCACTCAAATAGTCATCCTCATTACTTTGCTTTCCAAAAATGCCATCAAAAGAGTCCAAAATAGATTGTAGTGGCAGCGGGTTAATCCCATTACCATTTGTGCAATAAACCATATTGTATTGTGGGAATGGGCTCCATCGTAATTAAATCTAGCAAAATGAGACACGACACGAATCGACACAAAGTTATAAGTTAATTGATGGACTCTTAATGGGTTCCGGTCATATCAGTGCCAACTGATACGATACGATAGTTAACGGATCGGGTTAGTGTTGACCCCCTTTCACCCGTTAATACCCGATAAAACCCATTATGACTCCTTAATTTAAGTAAATAAGATATACTCTTAAAACTTATAAATAATTTATATAGCAGAATGTTAATTTAATCATAATGTATTTTACTAAATGAGATATTTAGTAAAGTCAATGAATTAATGGGTGTACTTGGGTTAAAAAATGAGATAATATGTTAACTTGCAAACATTTCAAAATAATTCATTATCTTAATGGGTATTAATGAGTGAACACGACACAACACGTTAACATAACGGGTCGGATTTGAATATGATTTTTTTACACGATAAAAATATCACCCGTTTAGACACGAATCCAATAAGACCCGAACACGATAAAAAACGATACGAACACGACTCGATACGACTCATTGGCAGGTCTAACCGTACCTTTGCATGTTGTTAGCGCATTCACAAAAGCACGTACAAATTGCATGTTTTTAGTGCAAAAAGGTGGTACCAAAGAAAAAAAAAATCTTGCACCGCTTATATGGTATATGGCAACAAAATCAGTGGCGGCGCTAGGATTTCATATCAGGAAGGGCTATCTTAATGGTGATTTCATGGGGTTCGAGGGCGAAAGCTCCCGAGCCTAATTTTTTTGAAGTTATTTTTTTTTTTTTTGAGAAAAATTACCAAAAGTCCTGTTAGGGGTGCGCTTTGGGTGGGCTGAATTTAAATTTTGACACTGTTTTTTACTAAAAAAAAATTAAAACTACTCTTTTTTTTTAGGGCGCGCTGGTGCCCCCCCCCCCCCCCCCCCCCCCAAGCCACCCCTGACTCCGCTCCTGAACAAAACGGGGGCGTATTGTGAAATATTTCGAGCAACACTCTATTTTCCGTTGTTTCGTGTGAAAACCATCAAACCACATGCCCTGCCCAGCCATTCGTTAGAGACTATTACACGCACGCAACATACGACACCGTTTTATCTCTTTTTACCATCGAATTCATAGCTACTAAAAATTAGACGATGGGACTACGCTGCAAAAATTATACCACATATATACCCTATTTGTACATTGAAAATTGATAGTAGGAGATTTTGTCTGACAAATAAAAAGATGGGTGTGACCTTTATTAATTCTTTTTGATATATTTTATTTAGATAGTTTTGATTTTCAGTTGTCTAAAAAGATTTATCAACACTAAACTATCCAGTAATATCAGATTTTTGGTAAAAAAAAATTCGATAATTTTATTTTTCCCCGTTATTTTTTATGAAGGTTCTCTTACTTTGTGATTATTTTTCATTTATTGTTCAATTTTTCAATGTTTTGAATTTCACAATAAAATAACTTCAAACACTTAAATACTAAATAACCTACGTATTTTATATGCCATATGCATAAAATATTAAATAATCTAGGGGATAAGCCCGAATTGGAAAAAATAGATTAATATGTATGTATTCTAATTTGAAAAATTATAAGATATACTTTGTTAATAACAAAAAATACCATCTACTTATCAAAATGTAATATGAAATTAACTGAGAGTTTATATGGGAGAGAAACATTACTTAAAAAACTATTGTGATAAAAGAATTCAGGTAATCATACAAATTAACAATACAATATAAAATTTGGTATCAAATCAATATTTGAGACGATAGATTAGGTATTTTAATTTTAGCATAGTAATTTTGAAAAACATATTTTCGAAGTGTCTAAACCAAAACCACAAAGTGTTCGATAATTTCAATTTCCTGTAATGAAAAGTCGTGAATAAAAATCAGATTTTTTTTCCCGAACCAATAGTTATAGTACAATAAACCTTAACGTAACCACTCTTAATGATAAATCTATGATCAATTTAACAAAGTGGAATAATAATCATATAGATTTTACAAATATGACCTCTCAATAGATTTAGGATATATATTTTAAAATTTTCAATAAGTGGCCTACTAAATTCAATTTTGATTATAAATTAAGGTGGTAGACACTATCCAATTACAATTTTTTTTTCTTTTTCAGAATCATGGGAGCCTTTAAAACCGGATCTCAAAACTTCCTCCACCCTGATGCTAGGATATATCCGTCTGTAAGGATTTCAAAGATGACGATTTGTTCAAATAATGAAATGAAAGTATAATACCACCAAGTGCATATTCTCATCAAATCAATATGATTAACAAACCACAAGACTCCTTGAGTTGTTTAGATAATATATATGATTCCCTTAACTGCGTGCCAATTTGCCAAGTTTACATTTTTTAAGAATAGCAGACAACATGCATGCATGTACAATATGCTTATATCCATAAATGACATTTATATTCTCTGATTGTGGGAATTTTAAAATAGCAGTTGGAATGGGATTCTCTTGTAGTTGTATGACAAAGTTTGATATAACTAGATATAAGTAAGTCCGCCCAATGAGCGGGCCAGTCCTAATGCACGAAAAATAAGTAGGAAGAAAAAAGTATGAATTTAAAATTTAGGTCAAGTAAATATTTTTTTAACACCGTCTTTGAGACGTCTCTTCAAATAATACATAAACAACATGAAAATAAAATTAAAATAAAACACATAAAATAGATATCAATGAAAAAGGATAAAAGAGACTAAATTCTTGATGAGTAATTAATTAATTTATCTTTGCTACTAAAGTGTAATTCAGAAGCACTGAATTGGATATATGTAATTCCCTTGAATGAGATGTTGGAAATGCAATTTTTTTCCTTTGGCTTTTTGAAGACGAAAATAGTTTACATTGTTGGGAAATTAGACGCTGCTAAATTCCATCAATAATATTTTCAGAATCTTGGGAATCAATGAGTCAAGAAAATAATGCAAAAAATAATAATGCACACACAACACAAGAATTTTACGTGGTTCACCAATTTGACTATGTCCACGGCTCACACCCACTTTCACTATAGAAAAAATTACAGGAACACTTTTACAACTCTCTTGTATGCACTCTTGCACTCACTATTTTGTGGAGGCTAACACTGCCTTCTACACACCCTGACAAGTGCTAATAATGCACTGTCTTTCTCCCTAACTGCTCTCTCTTCTTTTGCTCTCTAATTTCTCTCAAGCTTGAGAGTTTGAGATGATTACAATGAGAGAATTCAAGGCCTATTTATAATTGTTTGGGAGTCACCATGATCGTTGGATCAAAACAAGATTGGATGGTTGAGATTAATGGTGTGCCACTAACCATTACTATTCCTTTGGTGTGCCACCAACCATTACTATTCCTTTGGTATGCTACTAAACATGTGTGGTAACTATTCATTTGGTAGACTACCATGTGTGTTAATTGTGGTATTTAAATGGTGAAAATTCTCAAAATTCTCCATATGCATTAACAATCTCCCACTTGGAGACTTTTGAACTGCAACTCAACCATCGCATCTGTCAGTGAGCTGGGTGTGAGGTTTTTCTGTCTTCTATCTTTGAAGACTCACTGAAGCTGAGCAAAGCTTCAGTTTTTCTGTAGTAACTACCTTGGTTAACATGTCAACTGGATTCTTTCTCCCTTGGATCTTCTCAAGTGTCAACACCCCATCTTCTAATAGAGATCTGACGAAGTGATAACGAAGTCCGATGTGCTTGGTACTCGAATGAAATGCTGAATTTTTTGCTAGATGTATAGCACTCTGACTGTCGCAATGCAAAACATTTTTCACCTGTTTAAAACCCAACTCTGCCAACAATCCCTGTAACCAAATCATTTCTTTGCTCGCCTCGGTCATGGCCACATACTCTGCCTCTGTGGTGGATAAGGCAAATATCTTCTGTAGTTGTGAAACCCAACTGACTGCAGTAGTACCCACTGTAAAAACATAATCGGTAGTACTCCTTCTGTGATCCACTTCAGTAGCAAAATCTGAATCTACAAACCCTTGAAGTCTCAGCTCCCCTCTGCCGAAACATAGGCATTTATCAGTGGTACCCGTAGACATCTCAATATCCACTTGACTGCTTCCCAGTGTAGCTTTCCAGGATTTTTCATGAACCTTCTCACAGCTCCCACTGCATGGGCAATATCTGGTCTCGTGCAAACCATGGCATACATCAGACTTCCAATGGCTGAGGCATACAGTACCTTAGCCATGAAGTTTTTTTCTTCATTCGTCTTGGGTGACTGTTCTTTGGATAGCCGAAAGTGACTAGCCAATGGTGTGCTAACGGCCTTAGCATCACTCATGTTGAACCTTTTCAGAACACGTCTAATGTATTTTGCCTGAGATAACTCTAAAGTACCTTTAGACTTGTCTCTGTTGATTCTCATCCCAAGAATCTGCTTCGATGCACCCAAATCCTTCATGTCGAACTCGCTTGACAACTACTTCTTTAACCTCCTGATTTCATCCATATCTGAGCCAGCTACTAACATGTCGTCAACATAAAGTAGCAAAATAATATAACCTGACGAAAACCTTTTGAAGTAACAACAATGGTCAGCGTTGCACTTGTAGTAGCCATTCATTTGCGTAAACCCATCAAACTTCTTGCACCACTGTCTTGGAGCTTGTTTTAGGCCATACAAGCTCTTCTGCAATTTGCAAATAAGTTTCTCTTTTCCCTTCACTGAAAAACCTCTGGCTGATGTATGTATATTTCCTCATCTAGATCACCATGGAGGAAGGCAGTTTTCACATCTAACTGCTCAAGGTGTAAGTCTTTCGCTATAGCAATACTCAAAATTGACCGAATGGTAGTCAATTTTATAACTGGTGAGAAGATGTCGGTGTAGTCAATTCCCTCTATCTTCTGAAAGCCTTTGACCATCAACCTTGCCTTGTACCTCTTCGAACCATTTTTCTCCTCTTTCACACGATACACTCATTTGTTTTGTAGAGCCTTCTTCCCTGTTGGTAACTCAGTTAGCTCCCATGTGTTGTTAGAGTTGAGGGACTTCATCTCGTCATTCATTGCAAGCTCCCACTTGCTCGCATCCTGTACGTGACATGCTTCATCATAACATTCAGGTTCACCTCCATCTGTGAGTAACAAGTAATTCAAGTATCTCATGTTCAGTACACGAGGCCGGGAAAATCGCCTTAGTACAGGAGACTCTAGTGCCTCCGTCTGTTGTGTATTGATCTGCGGTGTTCGTTCCTCTGCCTGAGAACTTTCTTCTGTCTATTCTGTCTGGACACTTTCTGAAATCTCACCCATATCATCATATACATGTAAGGACACAAATTTCCAATTGAGTCCATGTATTGTGTTGGCTCAATTCCGGACAAAAACATTTTTCATAGGATAGTGTTTTTATTGTAATACTCTCAAGCCTATGAAGTATGTGTTGAAGTCGTAGCGGCAAAGAATTTAAAGCATCATCAAAATGCCGATTTGCGTGCCTCGTTTCTACGTCATTAACTAAGGTTCCATGCTCCCAAGGTATGAATGTAATTATATTTATATAGGAGCTTGGAACAAAGTTTATTTGGGTGTTAGGTTTAATAAAAGCCATGTTTTATTTCAGAAATAATTTAAAAAGAACTTTATATTAATATATATATATAAATGTTTCTGGGCCAAAATAGAATTTAACAAAAATTTCTGAAACTCGTTCGAAATTTCATTCGAACGAGATTTTTCGTTCGAACCAAATTTCGTTCGAACGAGACTGCTTTCTAACCTAAACTGGCCAGTCGTTTGATATGTCGTTCGAACGAACTTTCTCGTTCTAACGAGGTATCTAACGAGGTTCTAACGAGCCCAGGCTGGTCGCTCGTTAGAAAACTCGTTCGAACGACAGTCAAAGTCGTTCGAACGAGAATGCCAGGCGGGAACAATTTTGAGCAGTTTTTTGGCAGTTTTCACCCATTTTCCCCACTTGTTTTTCAACCAACTTTTTCATACTTTATGAGGGACGGGAAACACATTTTTCCTTCCAATGTTTCCAATTTAGTTTATCTCCTAGAGAGAGTTTGAGAGCAAAAAGAGTTTAGGAAAATGTTCATGTTTTTTAGTGTCATTTTTGAAGAAAAATCCTACACACTCTTGTTTACACCCAATAGTTGTTTAATCCAAGTTTCTATATTCATATTTTTTACGTGGAGTTTTGGCACCGGTTTTCTCTACCGAATTAAAAAGGAGACGTTTCGGGTTTGCTTCTACTTCCCATCACAAAGAAGAAGATTTTGTTGCGATTTTACTCAATTGGAGAAAGGCTCCAATCTTGGGTGATGGTGACCATACAAAGCCCTATCGGTGGATTCCGAGACCGCGGTGGAGCTCCGTGGTTGTTCGCTAGGAAGAGGTGTTTACAAGGAGGAGCGACAAGGCTTGAGAGGGTTCGAGTCGAGGATGTAAGTCTTTTGTCTTGTAATTTGTAATTTCGTATCTAGTGGACTTGTGGCTAGGGCTGTCCGAGGTTTTTTCCCGTCTTGGGTTTTTCCTCGTACATCGCGGAGTAGTGTGACTTTGTTTATTTTATCTTGCTCAAATTTAGAACGCATGCTTTAGGTTAATTTCAAGATAAAATTCGGTTTAATTCTCACACTATATTAAATTGGACTATATTTAAATATTGGGTAAAAATTGTTTAATTCAAGTCACTTGCATTAATTTGGTTTGGCCTAACTTGGATATATGAAAATCATCACTTAGGCAAAATTCTAGGACTTGGATTTATTTAATTGGAATTAACCGGTTTAAGTGAGTAATAATTAATTTGGTGTGTTTAAGTTAATTATTCACTTTTGTTTTATGTTCAAATTGGTATCAGAGCTTCGTCTTTAGACAAGCTTTGCACTGTCAAATTGCTATCAGAGCCGGAGCGCTAAGTTAATGCGTTAAAGATCCGTTTTTCGGCTTTTGTGTTTCCTTTTAGGTGGTTCAAATTTTTATCACTCTCATATTTTTGTTTTATATCTCTCGATGGGACGTCTTAATGAAAATTTGTCCAATTTAAATGAAAATGAAATTTTTGATGTTCGAGAGGAATTAAATGGGCTTAATAAATGTAACAAAAATTTAAAGGAATTAAATTTGAGATTTGTAAAAAGAATTAAATTTCTTGAAAATGAAAATTCTTGTTTTAAAGCTCACATTGAGTCTTTGCAAATCTCCTTATCTCAAAAAGATATTTTTCGTGAAAAGCTCATGGACTTACATTCAAATTTTGATATTTTAGAAAAGTCCAAGAAAGAGAGTGAAAATCGTGAAAAGAATCTTAGGGACAAATTTGCTCATATTGAGGGAGAGCGTGTTAACCTTCTAGGAATTATTGAAAATTTAAAGAAGGAGTCCCATAATTTTGAGGAGTCTAATTTATTACTTGAGTCCGATATATTAAAAATGAAAAATGATTTACAAGACTCTAGTAATAGTTTAAATGGTTCTAGAATATGTTGTTCAAATTCTTCCATTGATAAAGCTAAAACCATAGTTTGTTTTAGAGGATCAATTTTATCCAAAGACTTTAGAAAAGGTCACACCTTAGGTAACATTCCTCGTGTTTACACATGCTTGCATTTGGTAGGAAAGGTCACCTTAGGTCATATTGTTTTGATCTTAAAAGAAGTCCAAGGAAATCTTTATCTAGCATTACATTATTTCCCAATCCCCATCATTTTAAATATAAATCAATATGGGTTAGGAAATCACTTTTAAACGCGATAGATATGAGATTTGTTGATTCTCATTTACTTTCACATGAAACCTCCCTTGCTAAATTTAAAGGTTGAATGTGTTAGTGTTGTTTGCATACTTTAGCACTTGTACTTCATGCTATATTCACATGCTAAATGTATGCTTGTTTAATCATTTTCTAGTCATTGATCCATGCTTATCCCATGCTAGAATTGTGATTTTTGTTTATCTTTTGTATTATATTTTCTTCATTTTGGTTGCATTAAATGAAAAATACAAAAAGATTTTTGTTTATCATTTGGACTTATCTCTTGATAATTTGAGCTTAATGAAAGATTCAAATGATTTTTTGTTTATCCTTTTGAGTATATATATTTAATTTTTGGTTAAAAATGTTAAAAACTCAAAAAGATTTTATTTTGTGTGTATTTTTTGTTTGACACACTTTATGTGGCATATACTTGTGTTTGAATCCCTCCTTTAACGCTCCCACGTGGCTAGAACTTTTGGTTTAGATTATCAATCCTTACAATGTTCTTTACCATTTTTTTTGGAGTAGTTGGACTTTGTATTGATTAAATGGATTCTATTTTTATATGCCTCTATTCACACATGCACGAGCTCTTTTGAAATTTTAACTTCCTATGTATATTTGAGCTTTGTGAGGTGTTCTCCTACCAATCTTGTCATCTACATATTTGTGACTTAGGAGGACTAGTGCATGTCAAAAATACGTTGCATGTGAGATTTGTGTGAAAATGAAAACATGATAAATTTAAATGTGCACGGGGAAGGGCTCCGAAAGGACTAAGTGATCCTTTGCGAATAGTAAGCCACCGTTTTTAATGGACCTAAAAGAAATATGTGGTCCAAGGCCTAAAAACAGAAAAATATGGCATCAAAAAGAAAAATAATTGCCAAGGCCTATGTTTGATTGATATATTCATTCAACATTAATATAAATGCAAATTGAGGGAGATTGGATGGTATATCAACGGTTTGCACAATGTCCGTTTATCCTAGTTGCGTATTTCATGTCATGACTCTATTGGTTTGTAGAATCATTAATATGCTAGGCTGGTATGCATTGTGTATGTTTGTTCATCGAGTTCAATCTACATTGTCACATGAGGTTATATTTAAATGTGATGAAGTTTGCAATCAAATGAGAACTCCGTGAACGTTTATTATGTGTTTGGGTCTAAATTTAATTGTTGCTAGTTCACACCCCTACACTTCCGTTTCCATATGACACATTTTTGCCATACGAGTGTGCAAACTTATTGTATTTTGTGTCATGTGTGTGTTTATATCTATATATATATATATATATATATATATATATGCAAATGCTCTATTGATATATTTTTAGTATATATATATATGATATTTGTTTGTCTTTGCCTTGCTTTCTAGTTCATCCATGCTTATACTTCTTTATTGGTATCTATCTTGGATTAGTTATGCCTTGCTTGCCTATGTGCTTTAATATCTTAACACTTTAAGCTTCAACATGCTTTTAATGTTTTGATTCTTTAACCTTTGTCTATTCCTGAACAAAAAGGGGGAGAATGATAGGGGGAGAAATGGTATCTAATCCTATTATCGTATCCTAGTTTGGGGGAGATTTATCTTAGGGGGAGACGTCTTTCTAAGTAGGTCATGTGTTTGATAAAGGGGAGAATTATTTTAGGGGGATTAATTAATTAATTGCATTTAATATATTTTGATATTCCCTATGCATTTGATGAGTTTTCTTAAGTGTGCAGGTTTTCTTCTAAAGCGGCATCTTTAAAAGGCAAAGAGTTTAATCCTTGGGTTGTGTCAAGATTGGGCGGGTTATGTTTTTGAGTCTAGTGAGCTTGACGTCCCTTTAGGATTTTTTGTTTTTGGTTTTTGTCCCGGAATAGCCAAAGGGGGAGATTTGTAAGGACACAAATTTCCAATTGAGTCCATGTATTGTGTTGGCTCAATTCCGGACAAAAACATTTTTCATAAGATAGTGTTTTTATTGTAATACTCTCAAGCCTATGAAGTATGTGTTGAAGTCGTAGCGGCAAAGAATTTAAAGCATCATCAAAATGCCGGTTTGCGTGCCTCGTTTCTACGTCATCAACTAAGGTTCCATGCTCCCAAGGTATGAATGTAATTATATTTATATAGGAGCTTGGAACAAAGTTTATTTGGGTGTTAGGTTTAATAAAAGCCATGTTTTATTTCAGAAATAATTTAAAAAGAACTTTATATTAATAGATATAAATGTTTCTGGGCCAAAATAGAATTTAACAAAAAATTTCTGAAACTCGTTCGAAATTTCGTTCGAACGAGATTTTTCGTTCGAACCAAATTTCGTTCGAACGAGACTGCTTTCTAACCTAAACTGGTCAGTCGTTAGATATGTCTTTCGAACGAACTTTCTCGTTCTAACGAGGTTCTAACGAGCCCAGGCTGGTCGCTCGTTAGAAACCTCGTTCGAACGATAGTCAAAGTCGTTCGAACGACAGTCAAAGTCGTTCGAACGAGAATGCCAGGCGGGAACAGTTTTGAGCAGTTTTTTGGCAGTTTTCACCCATTTTCCCCACTTGTTTTTCAACCAACTTTTTCATACTTTATGAGGGACGGGAAACACATTTTTCCTTCCAACTTTTCCAATTCATTTCCATCTCAAAAAAAGAGTTTGAGAGCTAATTCATTTAGGGAAAATGTTCATGTTTTGAGTGTCATTTTTTAAAAGAAAAATCCTATACACTCTAGTTTACACCCAATAGTTGTTTTATCCAAGTTCTCTATATACATATCTTTACTTGGAGTTTTGGCACCGGTTTTCTCTACCGAATTAAAAAGGAGACGTTTCGGGTTTGCTTCTACTTCCCATCACAAAGAAGAAGATTTTGTTGCGATTTTACTCAATTGGAGAAAGGCTCCAATCTTGGGTGACGGTGACCATACAAAGCCCTATCGGTGGATTCCGAGACCGCGGTGGAGCTCTGTGGTTGTTCGCTAGGAAGAGGTGTTTACAAGGAGGAGCGACAAGGCTTGAGAGGGTTCGAGTCGAGGATGTAAGTCTTTTGTCTTGTAATTTGTAATTCCGTATCTAGTGGACTTGTGGCTAGGGCTGTCCGAGGTTTTTTCCCGTCTTGGGTTTTTCCTCGTACATCGCGGCGTAGTGTGACAATTGTTTATTTTATCTTGCACAAAATTTAGAACGCATGCTTTAGGTTTAATTCAAGATAAAATTTGGTTTGATTCTCACACTACTTTAAAATTGGACTTTAATTTAATATTGGGTAAAATTGTGTAATTCAAGTCACTTGCATTAATTTGGTTTGGCCTAACTTGGATATATGAAAATCATCACTTAGGAAAAATTCTAGGACTTGGATTTATTTAATTGGAATTAACCGGTTTAAGTGAGTAATAATTAATTTGGTGTGTTTGAGTTAATTATTCACTTTTGTTTTATGTTCAAATTGGTATCAGAGCTTCGTCTTTAGACAAGCTTTGCACTGTCAATACAGGATCACACTGCGGTGAATTACTTGAATCTGTCGTATCTCTGTCCTTGTACATCAGCTTCTGGTTGAATATGACATCTTTGCTTCTGACGATTTTTCTGTTCTGGTCATCCCATAATCTGTAACCAAAATCATCTTCCATATATCCAAGAAAAGAACATTTCTGCGATTTTGGACCTATCTTGATCACTGATATGTACATATGCGACACAGCCAAAAACCTTTAGATGTGAAAGTTTTATCTCTTTTCCACTCCATACCTCTTCTAGTATTCTGTGCTCTAACGGTACTGATGGTCCCCGGTTGATTAAGTAGGCTGTTGTACTGACTGCCTCTGCCCAGAACTGCTTAGGTAAGCCTACATGTAGACACATGCTTCTGGCTCTCTTCGTCAGTGTTTGGTTCATCCGTTTTGTTATGCCATTCTGTTGCGGTGTCCCTGGAACTGTCCTTTCTGTCTTGATTCCATTCTTGTAATAAAACCTTTTGAACTCGCCGTATTCATATTCTTCGCCATTGTCGGATCTCAGCTTCTTGATTCTCAAGCCTGTTTCATTTTTTACCATGGCTTTCCACTTCTTGAACACCTCAAACACCTCAGATTTTTGTCTCAAGAAATAAACCCACACCTTCCTGGAATGGTCATCAATGAAAGTCATAAAATATGACTTGCCACCAATGGATGAAACTGGGGTTGGCCCCCACACATCTGTGTGCACTAGCTTTAGCTTCTCTTGCTTTGGAGTTCTGCCACCTTTATTGAAGCTAACTCTTCTCCGTTTTTCATAAATGCAACTCTCACATAAGTCAATATTAGTTGACTGGAGTCCTTCTAGCTTTCGCTTCTTGTGCGTGACCTTGAGTCCATTTTCACTTATGTGACCAAGTCTCTAGTGCCATAAGTTTGGATCTTCTGTGTTTGTCACAACTGCAATTGACCCACAAGCATTTTTTGTCATGTAGAGAGTGCCTATTATACTACCACATGCAATTATCATTGCACCTTTAGAAACCTTCCACATATCACAGTTAAAGGTTGTGATATAACCTTCATTTGCCAACTGACCCACCGAGATCAAATTCTTCCTCAAGTCAGGGATGTGACGAACATCCTTTAACTTCCACACAGACCCATTCAACGTGATTTGTACTTCGCCTTTACCGACCACATTGCATGGCTGATCATCACCAAGATACACCTTTCCATGGTTACCTGATGCGTAACTCGTAAAGAGTTCTCTACTTGAGGTGGCGTGAAATGATGCTCCGAAATCTAACACCCATGACTCCGTTTTGCTCTCCATAGAGCATATCAGTGCATCATTTTGTTGTTCTACTACAACGTTTACTTCAGTCTTGTTCTCCTGAGCTTTTTCTGGTGCCCGACACTGATTTTTATAGTGTCTAATTTTTCCACAATTCCAACACTCAATAACCTTTTGATTATTCTGGTTCTGAGAGTTGTTGAAATTCCTGGGATTTCTCGACTTTGCCATGTCGTTCCTCGATTTCTACTACCATGTCCATAACCTCTTGTTGAATTTCTGCCTCTTGCTTCAACATTTAAGGCTAAGCCGGAGTTGGACGGTTCACCAGAATATTTTGGACGAATCTCCTCGTTCAGAATCAGATCTCTGATATCGGCATATTTGAGCTTGTCCTTCCCAGCGAAGTTGCTCACTGTTGTTCTCATGGCCTCCCAGCTATTTGGTAGCCAAGCCAAAATAATCAAAGCTCGAACCTCATCGTCAAAATTAATTTCGACAGTAGACAACTGGCTGATTATGGTGTTGAAATTATTTAAATGTTCCACCACTGTAGAATTTTCTGACATCTTCAGATTAAATAATTTCTTTATTAAATGGGCCTTGTTGTTTGCAGATGGTTTTTCGTACATGCCAGGTAACATTGACATAATGCCAGCAGTGGTTTTTTCATTAACCACGTTAAACGTCATGCTTCTTGACAGCAACAAACGGATGACACCTAAGACTTTTCTGTCAAGTCGTGTCCAATCTTCATCTGTCATTGCTTCTGGTTTTGAGCCAAGTAAGGGAAGATGCATCTTCTTCCCATACAAATAATCTTCGATTTGCATTCTCCAGAATCCGAAGTCTTTGCCATCGAACTTATCGATTCCTTTATTTTCTTCTAGCATTGCTCCCACTAGAACCTGAAGCTCTGATACCAGTTGTTGGGAAATTAGACGTTGCTAAATTCTGTCAATAATATTTCCAGAATCTTGGGAATCAATGAGTCAAGAAAATAATGCAAAAAATAATAATGCACACACAACACAAGAGATTTACGTGGTTCACCAATTTGGCTACGTCCACGGCTCACATCCATTTTCACTATAGAAAAAATTATAAGAACACTTTTACAACTCTCTTGCATGCACTCTTGCACTCACTATTTTATGGAGGCTAACACTACCTTCTACACACTCTTACAAGTGCTAATAATGCACTGTCTTTCTCCCTAACTACTCCATCTTCTTTTGCTCTCTAATTTCTCTCGAGCTTGAGAGTTTGGGATGATTACAATGAGAGAATTCAAGGCCTATTTATAATTGTTTGGGAATCACCATGATCGTTGGATCAAAACAAGATTGGATGGTTGAGATTAATGGCGTGCCACCAACCATTACTATTCCTTTGGTAGGCTACTAAACATGTGTGGTAACTATTCATTTGGTAGGCTACCATGTGTGTTAATTATGGTATTTAAATGGTGGAAATTCTCAAAATTCTCCATATGCATTAACATACATAAGCTTGATGCAAATAATTGGAGTCATATTTCAATCACATAAAATCTATCGATTTACGTTCAATAAAAAAATAGGTGAATAATTGAACAGACTAACATGGTTGATCAGTGGGTGGCATTATTATAAATTACTTTTTAGACTAAAAATATTAACATTATGGATGTGGATATTTTGTCACAAATCAAAATTTAGAGGGAAAAGAAATAAAACAACAACTACCCATTAAATATAACCCTTTAAAATGTTCAAAAAATACTAAATACAACCATGTAGCTTCTAAAACATAAAATTCAGCCAAGCCAGAGAAGGACGAAATATCAGACGTACACATTGAAACCCAAAACATTTGAAAAACATTTAGCAAATGATTAAATTACAGTAATAAATAAATATGCATGCGTTACTGTCGCACTCCCTTGAGAATATTCTCACCCCTCCTCTAATGTGCACTACTAATGCCTGAGTTAATTTACCTAGTTATTTCTCATGACTAGTTAATTGATATACTCCTTCCAACCACCCTAATCTAATCGAGTGTGCCTTAATTATGATTTTTAAGTTATTATCAACATTAACTTAATAAAATCATTTCCCTTTTTAATTTCATATAACTTCCACATCTGTTATACATATAATACAACTCATGCTTTGTATTAATTAGCCCGTATATAATTATTTACCTAATTATATACTTAGTCATATTACAGTATTCACAAACATATTAAAATAACATTTACTAATAGTATCCCCCGAGTAAAGTCTCACTGGGTATAAATTCTTTAAAGTGCTATACCACTAGGTGTATTCCCATAACCTAGTTACCACAAGTCAGCATCGCTTACTAACTTGGTTAATACATACATGTTGGAGGTGGTTATATTCCTTCCCTGAATGTGAGATGCCCCTCACCCATATAACGGACGCCATGACCTGGGAATATACTCACCCTACTCCTCAAGCTAGGGGATTCATCCACTACGCGCAACCTCCCCCTATAGAACTAGAGTATATAATAATAATATCTATCCACTGATATTAATGCACACACCATATATATACTATCACACACCGTATATATATATATATATATATATATATATATATATATATATATATATATATATATATATATATATATATATATATATATATATAAACATCTCTGCTGCACCGTGTACTAAGTCTGTGACACAAGTCTATTCCATTTTGTTATGAGTTTATGGCCCAACTCTAATTATTAATTAATTTGTGCATTAATTACTTTTGGTATCGCCCCAACCAATCTATTCGGACTTACTCTAGTGGCCCGAAATAAAACATCACCTGAGTCTAAATCCCCGACTCTAAATTATTTATCCTTCCCCTAAATACAATTTACGTCTCGGTATCGCTCAACCAATATCCCCGGACTTGTCCACTCAATCCGTGTTTTAATCATTTTGAAAAAAAAAATCCCAAAATTTAACCTTAGTGTTTCACACCTAATTTCCTCCAAATCCCAATTGATTTTAATCATGATGTGCCACACAAAGACTCCCTCAAATCCTAATTAATTTTTATTCACAATCAATTAGATTTAAACTCATGTATTAATTTCTCAATAATTAAGACATGGGCGAATATTTATTAAGTTTCCCTTTATATTCATAACTGGGCGAAGCTGTCAAAATTTTCGGACCATCGATCGATCGATCGATTGATCAGGTCCTCGTCTTCTCCGAGTTGGCTGTTTCAGCCATGGACGAATACCTCCAAGCCCTAACTTCTTCTACAGTGAAAACCAAGCCTTCCCATCGACAATAGACATCAAAAACCTTATGAGGAACCTCCATAAAGTCCAAAAACATCATCTAATTTACTTTCTCTACTGTTTTCACGAGTTTGGGGAAAAATCCAATTTAATCTTTAACCCATTTAAACATCACTTATATATCACCAATTCGTTTCTAATACATTCGGGTTCACATATCTTACCAGATATAAATACAAAACTCAGATTATATATGAATTTCTACTCAATTTAGAAATCAGATTCATGGTTTACAAAACCCCATGTTTATACCCTTTAAATCCCAAAATGAATTTCTTTGATTACTCACATCACATAAATATCAATTGAAATACAATTTAAATGCTACAGAAAGTTAACCACTTTCCTTAGTGTTCGTTGTGACACCCCGACTAATTAAATACCGGGTAGCTACTCCTTTATTAAATTAATACAAAATGCCAAGTTGGTTTAGTTCATAGCATCACTGTCAAAAACATTTTTTATATTTACTAACCACCTAGTATTGAAAAAGTGAGTTGTCCATTTTAATTAAATCCGATTAATATGCAATAAATGAATTATGAAAATTAACGTAACCAACACAATATAGTCACAATAGAATAACCATCCAATAATAATGAGTCTGGAGGAAAACTCCTCACAACAAACCAAATTCCAAAATAAATAAATACAAAGTCTGCATCACTAAAATTAATTACAACCCAAAGTCTGAAATAACTGAATAAGTAAGATGTCTCTAAAAGGAATGGGCAACATGCCCAACTAATGATAAAAACTGATAATGGAGTCAAGATCAGAAATGGAGGCGTCTACTGTCAAGGTCCTGTAACTTCCACAACAGCTACAGCACGTCACCTGAATAGAACTCTTATGCATGGTGTCCTTGTGGCTGGGCACCTAAAAAGGTTTTTACAAAAATAGATTTGAAAGCAAACGGGTCAGAGCCCGAATGTGAAAATTATTAAAAAAAATGCAAGTGTTTAATATTATTAAACAATGAATATAAAGTACATGATAGTGTGTGCACTCACATGAGTTCCCCACCTCCCAACTAGTTGTGCACTCCTATCGTACCCGTACCCATTCTAACTCCCATATCTAACTAGTCCAATGCTAAATCTAACATTTCTATATGATATCCAATTCAAATCCCAACATCTTCTATTTAATAGAGTATTGTACCTTATTACACAGTTTCCCCACTTTAGCACTATAATTTATTAGAAATTTTACATTTTCACTTTACAAACTGTTACTATTATTTATACTCACAATTATTCACAACAATTCATTTCAATCAATAGTATATTGTTCTCTCCAAAATATACAATACTAGAACCCCAAGACTAAGCTGCGGTGCTCACATACTCTGCTATCAAATCCCGGTACATCACGTACATGAGGACCACGTATTCCGAATCTCTCAGGAAGCGTTTCATTAACAACAATTACAAACAATGGAGGCGAACATAGTTCACATCACATGGGTCACGCACATACCTACGCTCCCATGATCAACAAACTTATTAACTTATCAATAAGTCCTTCTCTGACCTATGTCCTCGAGGTACCAATCTAAATCCCCCCCGTAGGCACACAAAGATTAGATGGCCCTAAATGAACGCCAACCTCCCATGATAGCAAGTACGGTAGGTACGTCATACACGGATAACTACACATACTAAGCATTCTCACATCTTAGATATTACAATATTTTATTAGTGGTATACTTCTCCTTCTTATACCAACACTTAGTGTTATACAAATTACAAGTACTCGGTTTATATGTATTTATGTTATCAATTTTCCTCACTTCGTGATTAGTTACTCGCTTCCCAATCCACAATTGTCATCCAGTTCAAGATACTATTCTAAGTTTTTACTTCTCGATGTATCCAATCTCCCAACTATACCCACTAGTTAATAAGGAAAGGTTATCTCATCGCTTAAATAAGTCTACGGGATACTAGAAATCAATTCAGGCCAAAAAAGCCATTCTGTCAACTCGTTAAAAGTCTCGTTCGAACGAGGTCGTTCGAACGAAGGACTTCGAATGAAATACCCACTTGTTAGAAGTCATACCGTCATCTCGTTAGAAGCTCGTTCGAACGACCTGGGCAGGTCTTCTAACGAGATGGTTGTTTCAGCCCAGAAATTCCCAAATCCGATTTTCTCAATTCTTCTCTCCTCTAAATCCACCCTAAGACCATCCAAATTATTTTTTAATGTTTATAAATCATTTCTAATCACCCTAATTCATTCCTTAACATGTTTTAGGGGTCAATTCTTACTAACTATCGTGGAATTTATGTAAATCTCCAATTATTTCCCCAAACCCTATGAACATGAACTCCTAATTTCTTATGCCCAATTACTCATCAAAATCCATTTTTAATTCATCATACATGACTCTTCAAGTATTAAATCAGTCCTTTATCATACTACATGCAAATTCTAACCCAAATTCAAGGTTTCTCCAACAAATTTCATGGGTTTTTCTTCAAAAAGTTTAATATAAGATACTTCCTACACTAAGCATGGAAGACATATTCAATGCATTAACAATACTAAATCACTTGCCTTAGATTGTTCTTCAGAATTTGATGTTGAAGGTTAAAGGTTGATCTCTCCCCTTTCTCTACAGATTTTCTCCCAAGGTTGAAGATGGTGGTTATGGGTTTTCTTTTGGGAACCTCTTCCAACTCTTCCTATAACTCCCGTAGCCCTCTAACTTGCAAAATGCTGATTATGGGCTTAGTGGGTTCCTAAATAATGTGTAATTAACTCCTGAAATTCGTAGGCTTTAATCCCCAAAATTTTAAAATTACCAAAAATACCCTTTTACGTTGCCGATATCGCCCAAAAATGCCCCGGGACCCAAACTATACCCCCAGCTAGTCTTTTCTGACTATTTCGACCCTTCCGGACTCGTTGGCGCACTCAAAATGACCATTCAGTCGATAAAAATAAAATTCAATTTTTAATTCAAATAATTACATTCCTGACGCGACTGACACGCGCATCCCAACTAAATTTCCCAAATTGTCGTATTTCTGTCTCGCGATAATTTTAATATTTAACAATACTCATGTATTACCATACATACTCGGAAATACTAATTTTAACATCATAATCAAATAACAACTCACATCTCGCTAGTATTTATATCCAGATTAATTTTCAATTAATTCTCATTTAATTTAATTAATCCCTTAAATAAATATCGATAAAATTACGGGGTATTACATTCGTGGAGTCTGATTTTGGAGTTGTGAATGCCCAAGGTTGAAGATGATTCTTTTTGGCTCTCCTGTGATCCCCGAATTTGCCTTTAACTGCTATTAGGGTTTCCTATTCCACTAAGTCTTTTTTAAACTCAATTCAGTCATTCCCTTATTTCTTATAATTGTTTAATTATCCTTAATCCCGTTTTTTGCCTAATGAGCTAAGCCTATGTGACCCAAATGCCCCCGTGTGGGCCCGACTATGACTAAAAACGTCCCGTGACCCGTTTACTACCCCCGAGTACACTTTTTCGACTATCTCGACCCATCCGAACTCAACTGTACACTCAGAATTGGCATCCGAATTAATTTATAAAAATCCTTATTTCACACCCAAATTAGTCCATACCGACTCTCGGTTGAGATAAGTACATATCCCGTCATTATTACCCGAAATGACGTAAATACATTATTACTATTCACTTAGTAAATAAATTATTGTAAATATTAACCATTCACTCTTCGATTAATATTTAAATATAAATTGCCATAATTAATTCAATTAAAATTACGATACACAAGTAATTTTGAATTCCCGAATTAATTAAATATTAAATGCATAAAAATACGGGGTGTTGCAGGGAATTCCTAGTGGTAGACTTAATGAAGAAATTTTAGTTAGAACCAATTCTTCAGACTACAATCATACTTACAGTATTAGGAATACTGGACCTATGAAAGAAAAATCTAAGACCATTTGGCAATTGTTAGAATTTCAAGAAACTAAGACTATAGAAAATAAACCTTTGTTTATTAATCAAGACGATGTCACTAAAAATGTTACCATCTAGTTTGGTCCTCCTAAGATTGTCAATAAGAATATTCAGACCGAAGAAACTAGATTTAGGAATATCGAAAAAGCCATAATGAGTGATCCTTCAAAAGGATAATATATTAGTAAGACTAGTGCTAGTTTAGTAAGACAATCCCTGGTAATTAAACCTAGAAGATCATATAAACAAAAAGACTTAATTAATGAAAAAGCTAGGATCCAAAACTTTGGATATAAACCCTCAAAATTGGATATGAAGACATTTAAAAATCACCTTAAGAAAAGTCATTCTGTTAGATTTCAAGAAAGAGAAAGATTTAATATGATAGCTCAAGAGCGTATATTAAAATTAAAAGAATATAAGAATACTAAAGAAATTCTTAAAAACCTAGGACTAATAGAAGAAGGAGAACAAAGATTAATGCCAGCTACATAAGTAGAACCTAATAAACAAGAGATAGGAAGTAGTAGTAGGCTAGAAGATGCTCCTAGACTTTTTAGTAAACCAATAGGAATAAATATTCCTATATACTCAAGTACCATAGTAAAGACCAAACCTGATCACATAAAAGACTTTCCAACCAGTGAAAAGAGTTTTACTCTTGTTAAGACTATGGCAAGCTAAGCCATAAATACAATAGGTATATACCTAAACCTAAACAATGTTCAAGATAGGAAGAAAGCCTTAGATGAATGGCATAATCAGATGAACATGTGTTCTGCATCTAATGAACAATGGAATGCAAGTTCATGTAAACAATACCTAAGCAATCCATTATAAGTATTGCAAAAGATTATTTAGATAGTTTAAGAAAGGCTACATATGAAGACTCCTTAGTTAAGATTGATAAGATGAAAGAAAGCTTAGAAGAAAGATCAGTTGAAGAATATATTCAGTTGTTTCCATTAGAATTCATTGGAGCTGGGCATTTAGCTCAAATCAATGAACAAGACCTAGTAAAAACTAAGTTAGCCCTCCTTAGCATTTGCAAATTAGATAAGATAAATGAATATAGAAATAATTATGAGCAACTATATTACCAAATTAAAGAATTTGGAGAGACCCTAAAAGATGAATACTTTAGAAAGATACCAGCCATAGGACAAATCCGAATTAATGAATATAGGAATTGGCCAGGAGTAGCTGGAGTTAAGAATAACTCCCTTGGTGAAACAAATAATTTTGCCAAAGATTATATTATATCTTAAAGATGGGATATAACTCAAGGAAAGTTGATAGAAGAAACTTTCAAATAGATCCCTCCAATCAAAGATGAAAGAGACATTGCTCCAATCCAATGGGGATGCGGTAGTGAATCTAAGAAATTCAAAAAGAAATTAGAATGGAAACATAGAAAGTTTAAGACTAGAACTTTAGGATTTCCAAAAAAATATAAATTTAGAACATCAACTACCTTTAGAGAAAAAAAACCTAAGACTAAGAAAAATAAATTTAATTATAGAAGATACTTTAAGAAAAACACTAGTAAATATAAGAAAGTTCCTAATTATAGGAAAGAAAAATATGTAGCCCAAACTAAGACTACCAGTAAAGAAAAACTTTGTAGATATAGTTCTAGAACCTTTACAGATCTAGAAACAGGATACACTGCATGAAAAAGAAGTTTTAGCTATAGTAAAGGCAATAGGAAAATATATGCTTTTCCTTAGACCTAAACATTTAACTTGAAAACGCGTGTAATGTCGATTTAAATTAAATTCGCAAATTTCCGAGTACCCCTTATTTAATTAGAGACCCTAAACATGCATCTAAGGTGCGTGTTCAACCCATAAATAAATAAAGCATGTGACACAAAAATATGCTGAGACACAGAGTTTAGGAAAAAATCCCTTTCGGGTAAAACCTTTATTTCACTATGAATATATAAATCGTAACTTACAATTACATAGAGAAATCTACAATGGATCAACGCGCAGCCAACCCACAAAGACACGCATTCTTGAACTCAGCAAGAGAATACACGCAGCACCCTCCAAGGACTCGCAACCCAAACAACAAAGGAAGAACCGAAGCTCTCCTCAATGACACGTAGCCATAACACTTTGTAGAGACTCCCTCAGTAATGACACGCAACTCTCAGTTGCAAAGATCTCCCCACAAAGGTTGAACAGTAGCAAAGATTGTGTTCTAGGGTTCCAAAAGTTTCACAAAAGTAATTGGGATTTTTGTGTGTGAATCAAAAAGATGCTTGCAACATCAAAAATCGAAGTCTTGTTGTGTTTGTACTCTTAAAAACGTTTTTTCAAAGACTTAAAAAAATACACCACCGAAATAGTTATATATATAGGAAATATGAGCTGGTGGATAAACATCACACAGAACTGTACGATTTTATCCCAGGCAGACCGGTCCGGATCTGAGGCGGATCGGTCCGACCTCGGATCGGTTCTTTTTTAAAATAGGCTTCTTCGGTTCGCAATCGGTCCGTGGTTCACTGGTGCAAAGTGGATCGGTCCGGTAAGTAGGCATACCGGTCCGGCTTTCCAGAAAAATAAAATTCTTTTAAAAACTTCTTATTTTTTATAAAAACATTTTATAAAAATTTCCCAATACTAAATATGAAGCTTAAGGAACTTAAAAACAAAATTTTATGAAGTTCATTCTCGCAGAGGTTATGATGTCGAAGATGCTTTGATATTCGGATCCGTTGTTGTAGATGTGATCTTGAATTGCTTCAACGGTGTAACGGCGTACGACATACAAATTGATAATTGACAAAAATGTCCTTACATTACTATTTATACTGACTCTTCTTATGTAGTAAAATTCAGAGACTTAGACTTGTCCAAACCATGGACTAATAGACTTATTAGATGGAAACAATTGCTTAATGATTATGACTTCTCTGTTATACATATTAAGGGAAGCAAAAATACCATTCTAGACATCATATCAAGAGAACCAATGTTTGTTAACACTAATATAATTTCATGTTTTATGTTGCAAACAGAAGACCTAGACATCATGACTTCCTCTAGTACTAATACACTGAACAAAGAAGATGTTGCAGACTATCTTAGATGCATAAGACCAAATGTTGGTGTGACACAAAGACAGACTCGTATTCAAGACTCTCAAGAAAGACTAATCCTAGAGAACTTTGATGATATCCTAGTTCCTCCAGGAAAATATAGACAAGAGATTGTTTATTAAAATAGAGTCATTGGGAAAATATATTTTCCCCAATATAGACCTGAGCAAAGATACCCAGACTTAATAAAATTTAGACGAGAATTTTCAGATGATGAAAATACTCTCATAGACGCTATATGGTGGAACGTGAAGAATAGACTATGGATTGAGTTCAAAAAAAATTTGGTAGCCATTTCCAGATTTATGAGGACGCAAAGACTTGCAGTTACCCAACTCAATGGTACTTCTATGACTAGACTGCAAACTCAGATATATGCTCAGACTCTTAGAGAATTCTCCAAAACTAGACCTGCTGATTTTTCTTATCAGAAAAAGACTTTTAAGACTAAGATCGTTATACCGTTTGGTCATAATGATCTCTCAATAACAGAAGACTTTCAAAAAGAAACTAATAACATAATTGATCATTTTAATATGTTATTATCATAAATAAATGGAGATGCTTTAATGATTAAAGGTTTCTTCAAAGACGTTCCAAAAATATATCTTTTTAGAAAATAAGATAGGGCTCATATAACTCTTGCAGACCACGGCTTTATTAGACTCGTTCAGATAAAAGATATTGAAGACTCTATTGCGCTTCGAAAAATTATCCACGAGTATGTTAAGAAGGTAGAATATTTCCTTCCTCTATTTGCTAGAATCTATCAAATGGCTCCGAGTTCCTGTAGAGGCATGAGAGTTGAAGGATTTAGACTTATTATATTTTTTAATTATATATTTGAAGACATTAAGATTTTATCAGAAGACGAGACTAAAGATTTAATTATTGATAAGTCCAAACTCCAGATTGCTCAAGCCATGGAGACCATAGAAATCAGGGAATTATTAACAGGAGAAGACAGGTGGTACACTGCCTACCACAAAGAAGACCTGATAATCCAAGCTGATGAGCCATTCGACGGAAGGCTGAAGAAAGAATCCAAAGAAATGGTTGAGATAGCTTTGCCACCTAGCCTTAAAATTGGGGAACTCATTGATGAATTTTTCAACAATGCCCTACCAAACCAAGATATGGAAGAAGAAGACACAGATGGGACAAAGACAGGCCCCTCATTAGCAGAAGAATTATTAAAGATAGAAGATGCCCTGCACTAGACCTATGCATTATTACAAGAAGACAAGAAGACTCCATTATTTAGACTGATAATTTCTTTTGCAGAATAAAGATAAACACAACTCAGACCTGCCCCATATGGGCCCAAACATCCTCTTTTCCTAAAGATAAAAGAAGAAAGTGGAAGACGGTAGGTGTAAGATAATTGTAAATTGCCAAGATTGCTTTTGAAAAAGCAGAACAGTAAAGACTGAAAAGATTCCAATACTTTAGACTTTTAATAATTGTTTACTTTCAACCGAATCACTTTTTGTAACCGGTTACCAGTCATTTGTAGTGACCTTGATCTATAAAAGGGAGCGTCCAGTTGAGTTTTAGATATCAGTTGTTAGACTTCATGTGTTAGATATTATAAATAAAAAGTATGCTTGTAGTGAGTAATGTGTATATGAGTGAGTAAACCTCTCATAGTTAGGGGAGAAGGAAGAGTTGTAATTACTTATGCTATGCAATAAAAGTATTTCTTTCCCAGAAATCTCTTATGTTGAGTTGTTATTATTTTCCAAATTGTCTCCAACTTTCTGTTCATAGAGGACTATTGTGTGGAACCTCTGGTGTAGCACACAAGGTGTTATACTGGTGAATCGCCGTCAGGTGCCGATTAGCCATGAGCCGTTAGCCAGGTGGGCGTTAGACGTGAAGGCGTACAGGCAGGAAACGGGTTCAACGCCAAAATAGTGGATTGATGTGCGACACATAAAAAGGGAGTTGCAGGAGGCCGAGACCGGAGAAGAATAGTAACAAGGCTGAAGAGACGAAGGGAAGAAGATAAATGTATTGCAGACCAGAAGGAAGGTATAACTCGTACCAAAACCTTAACTATTTTACATATTATTGTTTTAAAAAGAATCTTATATGAGCCTACAAATCACCTCATACTTTTTATAATTTGTTAATCAAACAAGTTTAGACTTAACTAGAGAAATTTAAGATTGGACTCTTACAGACTCCAAAGACAAATAACTTATAGAAACTGCTTTAACATACGCAGGTGGTACTTTCAAATTTATAGACCAGATTATTGAGTGGTTAGGAAGAGAAGTACTTAGAATAGAAATAATTAGAACATGGATCCGTGATCTCTTTAGACAAAAATTAAGAACTGAAGATTTTGCAGAAGAACTGTCAAGACCTGAAAAATTTCAAGAATACACTAGGATACTTGAAGACAATATAGACATATTAAAATTTATTAGACAAAACAGGTTAGCTAAAACAAAGTCTATTTTAATTAGAGCTGGAGGAATCCGCCCTCTTCTTAAAAACGTAGAGACAGCTTCCCCTAGAACATACCGTAGATTTTTGTCATCTTATGGTGATAATAATTTAGACGAATTTATAAATAACGATATAATTGATATTATTAATCAAATATATAAAGAAACTAGACAGATAAACCCACGATACCATATAAGGTATTTAAGACTAGAATATTTTCCATCTAAACCTCTTGCAATTTCTAGTCTCCCTCAAGAAACTATTTATATAGATAATCCTCGCTATTCAGAAATCCAGTACGATAGTGATGGAAGAAGCTTGAGAAGTAGCAGTAACCCTGAAACTTCTACACTTAGACTTCTAGATTAATTAAGCTTTAAAATAAGCTTAAAAGACTTTAGAAATCATTGGGGTAAAAATCCATATTCCCAGAAACGTTAGAAAGAGAAGGTGGTCCCTAGGCGGTCCATAAAAGACAAACGCGGTCCTTAGACGTATTTGGATGTTAGCTAATCTGTACTAATCCGCATAGAACTATCTGCATGAGATTCGGATTCTCTCTCTCTCTCTCTCTCTCTCTCTCTCTCTCTCTCTCTCTCTCTATATATATATATATATATATATATATATATATATATATATATAGAGAGAGAGAGAGAGAGAGAGAGAGAGGTTCTCCAACATACCTCATTAAACATACCTATTTTGTTAAAATAGTAAAAAAAATAATTTTGAGTTGATATATTTTATATGGGTTCATAATATATCAATGTGATCCTATAAATACTAAGCTCAAATTAATATTTTTCCTTATTTTTAAAAAATAGGTAAAAAATCTGAAAATTATATAGGGTAAAAACTGTCAAATTTTTTAACCTATTTTCTAAAAATAACAAAAAACATATTTTTTTTACTATTTTAAAAAATATCATCTCAAAAATTTATTTATTTTACTATTTTAAAAAATGGATATGTTGCTAGGAGGTATGTCAGAGAACCTGACTCTCTCTCTCTCTCTCTCTCTCTATATATATATATATATATATATAGTCCTGCTCTTGTGCAGACTAGTCTGCATTTGAAGAGTGCAGACCGGATATGTATCACCTGACGGTGAGCGTAGAAAAGTGAGAGAGTGTGCCTATAATTTAGGCGAGAATTTCTAGGCGCACCGTTAGGTGACACATGTCCGGTCCGAATTCTTAAAATACGGATCAGTCTGCACAAGAGCATTATATATATATATATACAGAGAGAGATGCATGCTCCCATGCACTGTAAGTTTGCACATGTGCTGACGCACACCAATTTTTTTAAAATATTAAAAAAATATTTTGATTTTATTTTTTATGTGATATATAAACATTTCAAGGGACCCATATAAAAAAATCAGGTCTATTTTTTTCTGATATTTTTAAAAAATCGATCAAACTTTTGCAGCTTTTAAAGGGGTTAAAAACAACGAAAGTTTGATCGATTTTTTAAAAATACGAAAAATGTGTTTTTGAGCTTATGTTTTTTATATGGGTCTCTTGAAATGTTTAAACATCACACAAAAAAAATAAGCTGAAAAATATTTTTTTTACTATTTTAAAAAAATAATGTAGAAACTTAATGTGCACAGGAGCCTGCCTGTGTATATATATATATATATATACTCTCTTTTAACTATCGAAATTTTAAAAAAGTAGACTAGATTGGGCTTTCTTTAATTACGAGTGCTTTATTTCTTAAATTTACTAATAATTAGCGGTGTACACGGTTCGAGTTAGTTTGATTCTCCTACTAAAGTTGAACAAGATCGAGAGCCGATTATTTTTGGATTTTTGGAATTGAAACCGAACTCTATAGTGTGGAACCATACAAATCCAAACCAACAATTTTGTGTTGGAAAGAATGGTTCTTGGTTCCAAAAATAATTTTAAAACATAAATTAAATAATATTTTCTTGAAATATAACGTCAAAAACACACTAAAAAACAATATAAATTCAATTCAACTCTTACAAGCCAAAATTAATTTGAAACATTTAAATTAAAGAGAAAACTTAAGTTTTTGATTAATCGGAGAGAATGAAAGTGTGTTAGCGCTAGGGTATGCATTAAAACATATTTAAACTTTGCACCAATTTAAACCAAAGTGTTGTGTAAAGAAGTTTACTAATTTTATCTTAGCCTAAGAATAAATCTATATGATATAAGTAAGAATAAAATAAAGGCAAAGTAGAACACTGTGACGTACAAAGAAACCCAACAACGAAAAAAATCTCAGACAACCCAACCACACAAGTCAACTACGATATAGGTCTATATACGAGAACAACTTAGAATTACTCAAAGACTCAGTGCCTTCAAGACTTTACGCTATTTATTGTTCCTCATTAACTTCTTTGCAGCCACCATTTGACGCCTTCCCATAACCAACACAAAGAAATTTCTTTCTCATGTTTCGATATCCCAATTATCTTACTTGCCTCTTGACTGGTTTAGCCATTGCACAAAACAAGCACAATATCCACCGCTTTGAATCACTCTCCAATATGTAAAGTAAAAAAACATGATGCAACATATAATTGATCTCAAAGTCATATAAGATGTTGAAACATGGATCTCAAACTTTGGGTGTAAACTAGGGTTTGGGAGGATGAATACTTATCTTGAAAAATTATGTTCACAAATAATCTCTTTAAAAAACTATTGCCACCCCTCCTATTTATGGGAAGCACGAAAAGCTATGTGTTACAAAAATTGAGACAAACTCGTTCGAAAGAAGTTTACTTTCTCGTTTAAACAAAATAAATCTCATTCGAACGAGATAGACAAAGTCGTTTAAACAGACATCTAATGAGAATTTAATGACATCTGAGGGTGCGGTTCAATGGTCAAACTTATTTAATTAAAGGTCAACTTTAAACCAGTTTCAAACCCTAGTTCATGCAATTTAAGTGATTGAAAGCAATAAATCAATATAGCATGCAAGTACACTTTCAAGAAGGCCAAATTCTGGAAAAATCCTCGCAGGGAAAAACCAATTCTTATTACTATATGTGCAAATCGCAACTTAAAAAATAGAAGAATAACAGATAATGATAGACGAATATTCCGCAATCTTCGATTCATCTTCTTCAGCAAGATCTCTCACAACAACTCTAAGGAAGATAATTGAGACAACTTCTCTATAAGTATCACTCTAAGATGAGATAATATGTCTATGAGGGTTTCTCAATGATTCACAAATATAATATAGGAGGATTAGGTGGATCAAAATGGTTTTAGGTTTTAAAGGGATGACTTTAAGTGCAGTAAGTTTACAGAAGGCAGAGTTAAAAAGTCTTATGAAAAAACTACAGGAAGAAGATTTAAATAAGTAAACACGAAAATTGAGGCGACATAAGGTCGTTTGAATGACATCTCAAGGTCGTTAGAAGACCCTTCGAACGACGTAAGAAATGACCTATTGAAAACTAAAACAATACGAGTTCATTTGATCCATATTAGATCAGGGGCATCAAGCGACCACATCAAACGACATGGCAATGTCTTTTGAACGAATTTAAATGAAAAACTTTTTATTTAAAAAACTAGCCTCGTTTTGAATTTAAATAAAATCAAGTTTAAATCGATTCAAATTCTTCCAGATATATTTTGCGAAAAACTAAGAACTCCAAATAGAATTATATCTTAAACACTGAAGTTGTGGAGAATTTTTGAAATTGAACGTGACACAAGTTGAAGATAATGGGCGCATGATGATGAGCACGTTGCCAATGATTCGGATAAGAATCGTCATGGATGATCGTGAAGACGTGCCAATGTAACGGGATACACCATATCTTATGTGATCTAGGACAAAATAGAAAATACCTAGATTCTAGCAGACAATGATAGAAATATTTTCCTTACAAATACGCCCCTATGGCTATGCCGGTAAATACGTAAAAATATTCGAATTATGCAACCCAAAAAAATCCCTAAGACTTAAAATCAAATATCCCCCCAAACCCTCAAATGGAAATATTAAAGTACTTGTCTTGAAATCTTCAAAAACTTTAAATCTCTCAAATTTCCTTGCCTTCATTCAGTGTGCCATAAATATGATCTTTAAATGTACTTACACACATGAGATAAGAAACAAATACCCGTGAAGCATTAATGATGAATTAATTAAGCAAAAGCAAATCATTAAATAATCAAACTTTTCCACTCCCCCATAATTTATTCTAACCATTTTTATGATGTACCAAATAGAGAAGGAAAGAGAACATATGCAATAAATACGGAGTGTTTCACAAATAAAAAAAACTTCTCTTTTTGATTTTTTTCAAAATGTTTCTCATAAAAATATACGACAATAAACCACATCATGAATTAACACTAAGATAACCAAGTCGATAATAGCGTAAGTGTAGGGGTATGAACAAATTCGAATGAAAAATCAAATTAAACATTCATAAAATATCTGCACAATGAATTTTGGATACACCTAATGAATGAACTCAAAATTTTCCTTAGGTGTAAAAAGGTTAAGATATATGAAATTGACTCAATCTAATCGACAAATCAAAGTCTAAAATTATTTTCACACCAATAACACCTAAAACTATGTAATGCTTTTCGAGACTTTGTCCGGACGTGAAAACTCGTTGATTTCCAACCAAATTCCCTCATAAATAATAATTCTTTTTATTTTTCTATTGAGGTGCTAATATCTCTTGAAGAGATTTTCTATTGGCCCCATTTTGGCATATTTTCTTTTTATTACCTCAATTTTTCTTGGGTTGTTTCAAACGGTGGCTTTCATGACGAGTTCACATGCCTCTCACAGCCTTTTTTCGTGCACATTCATTATTTTTTAATATTAAATAAACTCTCACAGGTAACGGTTTTTACATGCACTACTTTCATTGACTCGTTTTTATCGTATCTAGTTCGATTTAAAGACGGAACTGAGATGAAAACAATTTGACCAATATGTGATAGACTAGTATAAAAATCAAACAAATATGTGCATGTGTGCATTAAAGAAGACAATGAGTCAAACAACTAGAAAGTAATCACTTAATTACATCTCAATGACTCTAAACATTACAAAGCACATGGATGAAATGAAGTTGTGTCTCAATACACTATCAAATAGTCACGTTGATAATGGAATGATGTGGTGTGTTGGCCATCCTAAATAACCATCCATAAAGGGTGTAAACAAAGTACAAAATCTTTTTTTGCTTTTCAAATTTTTTTATACAAACAAAATTTTTTTGTCTTTTAAATTTTTCTTAAAAATCGTAAATATTTTTGTATTTTTCTTTTTTTTTCCTTAAAAATAAAAAATCTTTTCATATTTTTCCATTTTAAAAAAATATATATATTTTAATTTTTCTCAAATATGAATAAGGAAAAAATAATACAAGAATAATGCACATGATACAGTCTAGCAACACGAACCAAGAGTATGCATGTGAAAAGTCATCCTATACTAGACAAAGTAACCAACCCTTAGTCAACTATGCAGATATCTATAGATTTCCTAAGACTCTCGAATCTAGGGGTGTCTAAAGGTTTTGTGCAGATGTTGGCTAACTGGTGGTCGGTGGTCACAAAACTCATGGATACGACCTTCTCCTCTACTAGGTCTTGGCTAAAATGCTCACTTATCCTAATGTGTTTAGTGCGCGAATGCTAGAATGGATTGTAAGATATGTGTATCGTGCTCGTGTTATCACAGGAAATAGTCATGGTGTCTTGTGATATCCCATAGTCCTCCAGAATTTGCTTCATCCAGAAGAGTTGTGTGTAATAATTCTCGATGACGATGTACTCAGCCTCCGTAGTGGATAAATAGATGGAGTTATGCTTCTTGATCAACCATGCGATAAGAGCGGTACCAAAATAGAAACACTCACCGAAAGTGATCCTCCCATCGTCATCCACGACCTAATTGACATCCTAATAGGCGAATACATTGTCATCGGTATCGAAGGAATACTAAATGTCATGAGAGAGAGTCCCAGTCACATATTTAATAATACATTTAAGAGCATGTAAGTATGGCTCTTTCGAGGAATCCTGATATCGCGCACAAACTCCAATACAAAAGGCTATGTCAGGACAATTGGCAGTTCGGTAGAGAGGACTACCTATCATACTTCAATACAAGGTTTGCTATACGTCCTTGCCTAAAGTGTCCTTGCTAAGCTTCATCAAGGTACTCATGGGGGTGCGTGAATGCTTAACGGAGTCTAACCCAAACTTCTTCACGAGGTCTCTTGCATACTTGGATTAGGAGATGAACATTCCATCCTCTAACTGACAAACCTAGAGACCATGGAAAATGTAAGCTCACCAATCATGATCATTGTAATACCCCGTATTTTTATGCTATATTAAATTTGGGGATTTATTAAATTTAATGAGAGTGAATTATTTAATAAAAATCCAGAAATTAATTAAGTTATAATTATTAACGTGACGAGAGTTAGTAATTATATGAAATTGTTGAATATTACTCATGAGCATAGTAATATATGATATTGGTTATATTAAATGTCACGAGTGAATGAAATGACAATTTTGGGAATTTTAGTCGGGACGCGCTCGTGTCGCGTCGGGACTAATTATTGATATATAAAAGTGAATATTTTTATAAGTTGTTCGTATGGTCGTTTTGAGTGCGCCAACGCGTTCGGAAGGGTCGAGATAGTCAGAAAAGTGTACCCGGGGGTTTAGTTTGGGTCTCGGGGTGTTTTTAGGCTTAATTAGTGACGCGGGAGGGCATTTTGGTCATTTTACATAATTGGGTAATTAAACCCACGAATTTCAGCAATCTTTATCAGCTATTTAGGCTAGCCATTTAGGGTTAGAACATTCAAAACCCTAGAAAGGCCATTGGAGAAGAGAGGAGAGAGCTCTCAAGGAGATTCAAGGCCAAAACACCACCGTTTGCACCGCCGTCACCACCAACGCGTAGATCGTGAGGTGGAGAACGCAACCACACCAAAATCAGCAGGAAACCAGACCTCTAAAAATCCCAGGCAAGTGCTTAACTTGCTTATTTTTGTTGGTGCAATTTCCATATTAGTTTAGGAATGATTAGGAATGTAATCCATGAAAGAAAAACCCAAATTTTTATAGGAATTTGCATGTAGTAAAGACTTAAACTTTATTCTGGAAATCTTGGGTGATGTAGATGTATAACCCAAGAAATTTTGATGATATATTAGAAGGAAAATTCTGGTAAACACAGATTAGAACATGATTAAGAAAACTTTAGGGTTCTTGATGATTAGATGAGTTTTGGGGTTAATTATCCATGTTTAATGTTAGAAATACACATGCTCTACGTTAAAAACATCTGGTATAATGTTATTATGTTAGTAGTAGTATTTTTGGGATGATTAGTGTTTAAAAATATGGATTTGGATGAAGAAAGAAGGTAGAACCCGTAACTGCAATTCTGCAGGATTTCGCAGACCTGCTTGATCGATCGATCGATCCTAGAGCTTCGATCGATCGAAGGTTCGATCGATCGAGCCCCAGACATCGATCGATCGACCCCTCCTGACAGACTCTTGTTTCCCTTATTTAATTAGTTAAATTAATTTATAGTGAAATAATTCTTGGGCATTATTAATGAAATGTGTTGGAAGATAGGAGAGACCAGTAGGACATATGATTAAGTGTTGGGAACTTTATTATGAGACGATAATTGTGTTTTTGGGACAATTAAATAAGGAACGATGAAACTACGTATTTCAAGTGAGAGATTACGTTAAGTAGCTACGATAGTGAATAGACGTACACCTACCGAATTTTCTACTTGGGAGGATAGAGTCCACAAATGTCACGTAATAAGCGAGAAAACCCTTCGAGTTAAGGTTAGAGACGAAACCTTATACGTAATACTAATAATGTGAAATTAAGGATAAACGTTGTAATTATGGGTAACGAGAGGAACCTATATTAATATGATGAAAGTGGTATATTTATATGGTTGTGTGTACATATATTATATACATGTGAAAAGCGTACCCGCGCTACTTGCTATCCCTGAGGTTACCGCGCTGGGACGACCTTATCCTGTGTTGCCTTATGGGGGATATTGGTTCGTACCCTAGGAGATAGATATCCTTGGTACAGGCTATCGAATCGATAGTTCAGACGGTCCTAAGAGACGTGAGGGTATGTACTGACCTCTTAGAGACTTGGAATCTATGCTTCGCCTCAATTTTGTTTTGTATGTGTTCATACAGTTCGTGAGTGATTCTGAACTTGTATTTCCCTTAGTGTGAGCGATACGGGGATTGGAGTATGCCCGTACCATAGTTTTAGTTGGGGTGCTGTTATAATATATATATTATACCAGTAGTTAATATATATATGAGATTATGAAATTTGAAACTACCTACTGTGATTTGATAAGTAGGACATGGTTGTTCATTCAAATAGTAAGTACTTGTTTTGCAAAATTATAACATGACACTGGGAAACTTTATAAATTAATGAAGCTAAAACGAGAGTTGTGCTACAAATTGAAAGTAACTTTTTTTTAAAACAATGACATTGTTCGGTTTGAAATCTTGTGAGTAAGTTAAGATAAACTAGATTATTGGGAAGGTTAGTATGATAAAATGATAAGATAAACCGTTGGGAAGATTAGTACGATAGGCGTGTACATTAGAAGAGAGGTGAGAATTTCTTAAGAGAGTGTCGAACTAATATGTTGTTGCATTGGCCTGTATCAATTTAAATACTTGCTAAATGAATTTTAAATCATACACACTATCGGGCTCTGACCCGTTTCTTCTTCTCTCTCTCTCTTGTATATATATGTATATATTTCAGGTGCCCAGCCACAGGGGCGTCTTGCTTAGGATCTCTTGGAAGGAACGCGCTGCAGCTTAGGTGGGAGTTGCAGGTCTCTTGATTAGACGACTTCGTTCATTCAGATCCACTCTTAGCATTTTCATTCAGATGGGCATGTGTAGCCCTTTCCATTATTTCTTTGTTTTGGGACATATGTATTTCAGTTATTTCCAGTACTGTTTTTATGGGATTTTTGTTCAGGATGGATGTGATACTTTATTTCTCGCATGTTGACATTCGTTGATGAATGTTTTAAATTTAATTGGTTTATGTTCCAGGTTTATTGTGGTGTGATTCTAAATTGTTGGAATTTTGTTAATATAATAAATAAATCTTTTCTTTAAATAAAATTTGGAAAGTAATGTTTAAATATGGTTTTGACACTTAGCTTAATTATTTAGGGTGTTAAATTGGAAAGTTTCTTTTTACGACAGTGATGCTAAGAATGAACCAAACTGTTCACCTTGATTTAATTTAATAAAGGAGTGATCGACCGGTATTTAATTAGGCGGGGTGTCACAGGTGGTATCAGAGCATCAGGTTCTAGTGTCCATAGGATCTGTACGGCTTATTTCGCTTTCAGCTTAACGTTTTTGCTTTAGAGCCCTATTTTTAGGATTGTTGTATTCCTGCTTTTACGTTCAAGTCTTCATCTATTTGAGATTTGATGATAACTGTAGACTAATAAACTTTTTTCACGTTTTAGATGCCTCCGAGACGTGCTCCGAAAGATAGGCGTGCCCAGGCCGAGCATCCAGCAGCTCCGGCACCAGGCACAATAAATGTTAATGAAGTAGCCGCCATAGTTGCTCAGGCGGTGAATGCTGCAATAGAGGTGATTCAGCAGGCTCCACCCCAGGTTAAGGCAGTGGCGCCAGTACCAACAAAACTTCCATCTGCATGGGAGAGGGTTCAGGATGCTTTTCAGAAGGACATCCCCCTGAGTTCTCTGGTAGCTCCGATATTGTCACGATCAGCCAATGGAAGAAAGACATCCAGCGGCATCTCCGTATATATGAGTGCACCGATGTGCAAAAGCAGTTATTGTCTTCCTTTAAGCTGGTGGGAGTCGCGTTGCAGTGGTGGGAGTCCACTACCACTTTGGAGGAGAGGGACACGATCCCTATTCAGACGTTCTGGGAGTGGTTTGAACGCAAGTACTTTCCACCCACAGTGCAGACTGAGATGAGGCGGAAATTACTAAATCTGAAGCAAGAGAATCTTACTGTAGCAGAGTATGAGGAGGACTTTACGAGACTTCTCACCATCGTGCCAGATGAGGCACCTACTAAGAGCAAGAGGATTATGTTGTTTGTCGACGGGTTAGCTTGGAGGATCCATCAGCACCTTATTGGAATTTATCCCTGAGTACTTTCACTGATGTACTCAATGCAGCGTTACTACATTGCCAGGATCACCGCTTCCATCTTCAGGGAAGCAAGAGAGCAGGAGAGTCCAGCCAGCAGGGCAGGACCGGGGGTAACGGTGCCAGTGCGGCGCCATCTCATGGACAGACTCGTCAGCACGAGCAGAGTTCCCATTAGGGGGACCCTGCTGAGCGATTCAGTTCAGGTGATTCCAGGCAGGGATAGGGGGGTTATAGGCAGGGCCAGCCAAATCAACAGGGCCAGCACCGATAGCAGGGTCAGCAGCAGGGCCAGCAGGGCCAACAACGTGCACATCAGGGCCAGTGGCGTGGGGGTAACGGCCAGCAGGGCCGTGGTCAGCAAGGTCAGAGGAGAGGTAATTTCAGAGGCCGGTGTTTTGTGTGCGGAAAGCACGGCCATAAGCGTCAGGATTGCCCAGAAGGCGATAGGGCCCCACAGCAGCAGGGAGCCCGTAATGAGCCACAGAGGCCACTTTTTCCACCTGCCCTCCTAGCTCCAGCCCAGGTGCCAGCCCTACCAGCCATTCCATCAGCTCCAGTACAGTAGGGGCAGTTACAGTATGGACGTGTCTATAACGTCCACTAGGCAGCAGCTCCACAGGCACCACCCGCGATTGAGGGTATGTTTCCTATCCATGGTATTATGGGTCGGGTTTTGTTTGATACGGGGGCAACGCATTGTTTTATAGCTACGCATTTTACGAAGGCCTTTATTTTGATATTCCATATGCATTTGATGAGTTTGCTTAAGTGTGCAGGTATTCTACTACAGCGGCATCTTTAAAAGGCAAAGTGTTTAATCCTTGGGTTGAGTCAAGTTGGGTGGGTTATGTTTTGAGTCTAGTGAGCTTGACGGCCCTTTAGGATTTTTGTGTGGTTTTTGTCCCGGAATAGCCAAAGGGGGAGATTTGTAAGGACACAAATTTCCAATTGAGTCCATGTATTGTGTTGGCTCAATTCCGGACAAAACCATTTATTCATAGGATAGTGTTTTTATTGTAATACTCTCAAGCCTATGAAGTGTGTGTTGAAGACGTAGCGGCAAAGAATATAAAGCTTCATCAAAATGCCGGTTTGCGTGCCTCGTTTCTACGTCATCAACTATAGTTCCATGCTCCCAAGGTATGAATGCAATTATATTTATATAGGAGCTTGGAACAATGTTTATTGGGTGTTAGGTTTAATAAAAACCATGTTTACTTTCAGAAAAATTTAAATAGAACTTTATATTAAAGTATATAAAAGGTTTCTGGGCCAAAATCAAATTTTAAAAAATTTCTGGAAGTCGTTCGAAATTTCGTTCGAACGAGTTTTTTTTCGTTCGAACCAGGTTTCATTCGAACGAGTCTGCCAACGAGTCTAAACTGGTCCGTCGTTCGATATGTCGTTCGAACGAGATTGTTCGCTCTAACGAGATATTTAACGAGATTCTAACGAGTCCAAACTGGTCGCTCGTTAGAAGTCTCTTTCAAACGAGAGTTCGTTCGAACGAAATGTCGTTCGAACGAACTGCTAGGCGGGAACCGTTTTTAGGCAGTTTTTACCCCATTTTCCCACTAAGTTCTTAACCAACTTTTTTTAACTTAATTAAGGACGGGAAATACATTTTCCTAATGAACTTTTCCAACCTAGTTTATCTCCTAGAGAGAGTTTGAGAGCAAAAATTGTTTAGGAAAATGTTCAAGTTTTGAGTGTTGTTTTTCAAAGAAAAATTCATATACCACTCTAGTGTTTACACCCAATTAAGTGTTTATCCAAGTTCTCCTACATAAATATCAATTGCTTGGAGGTTGTTTTGGCACCGGTTTTCTCTACACCGAATTGAAGAGAAGTTCGTTTCATTTCTACCCGTTTGGAGAAAGTCTCCATGTTCGGGTGACGGTGACCGTTTAAAGTCCTATCGGTGGATTCCGAGATCACGGTGGAGCTCCGTGGTTGTCTGCTAGAAAGAGGTGTCTACAAGGAGGAGCATCGGGGCTTGAGAGGGTTCGAGTCGAGTGTTGTAAGTCTCTTGTCTTGTAATTGTAATTCCATATCTAGTGGACTTGTGGCTAGGGCCGTCCGAGGTTTTTTTCCGTCTTGGGTTTTTTCTCGTACATCGCGGCGTAGCGTGACATTGTTTATTTTATCTTGCACCAAAATTTAGAACGCATGCTTTAGGATAAATTCAAGATAAAATTTGGTTTAATCATCACACTCAACTTAATTGGACTTTAATCTTATATTGGGTAAAATTGGTTTATTCAAGTCATTTGCTAAAATTGGTTTGGCCTAACTTTGTTGGATATATGGACAATCATAACTTAGGCAAATTCTAGGACTTGGATTTAATTGGACTTAATCGGTTTAAGTGAAAATTAATAATTTGATTTGTTTCGTTAATTCTCACTTCACTATGTTTAAGCAAATTAAAATTTTTGGAATTATTTTAGTTGAACCATCACACCGTTAGTACGCTTCCGCATCGAGATTAAGTTTAAAAGGAAATTACAAGTTTGATTTTAATTGAGATTATTTAAAATCCGGGGATCCATAATCTCTACGCTTTTTCATTTTTAAAGCTGCTACCCAACCATCCCTAAAATATTTAACAACTGGCATACTCCATCTGAGAAAACATAGCAGCCAGGCCTTTATTCCAACCTTTATCCCAACCAGCACAAAAGGATTTTTTAGCAACATCTTTCCTTTTTTCTCTCTCCGAGGAAGTTTTCTCTCTAAGGAGCTCTTTGGTAGATTTTAATTTTTCTTTTACCTCTTTCATACGTAGTTCAGCATCTTGAAGCTTGGCAACATCTTCCTCGGTAGATTTAAGCTTGCCTTTAAGCTCATTCTTATTTCGTTCAGCATCTTTTAAATTCTTCTCCAACTCTTTGGAGGCATTCATGGCTTGATCTCGACTTGTTTCAACAGACTGGAGTTTTTTCTCCCAAGCATTTTTGTCTTCCTCGTACTTTTGGTGAGATTCCCTCAAAGATTGAGTTAATCCATCCAAAGCCTCTTCTATTCCAACCGAGGAAGTGGAAGCCCTGATGGGTTCATCTTTCTTTAATACTGTTAAAACAAGTCACAAGATGAAAAAGAAAGAAGTTTAAACTAACATACGAATATAACATTAGAAGATGAAGGAGTCAAGGTAATGATACTTACTGACGCAATATATTGAGCAACCAAATCAGTAAGTGAGAAAGAGTATCCTCAACACCTTGGAATTCTGGAACAGTCCAAGATTTGATCAAACCCACGAGAGAGCTCGGGGAAATAAGAGCTGGGAAATTACCCTCAACACCTGAAGGTCGAGCAATAGATTCTTCAGGTCTTTCAGCAAGACATTTTCTCAATCTCCTTAGATTAGCACTTTCAATCAAAGTTGCTGCCTCTCCTTATGAAATGGTAACAACTTCAATCAAAGGTGCTACCTATTTTGGAGGCACCGGGGGCTTTTTGCCAGTTTCCTTGGCAGCAGTAAATGAAGGAACATCTACATTCTTTGTCCCCTCAACTGGGGCATCCTATTTATTCTTCTTTGCCCCTTCAGCAGTAATGGTAGATTTGTCAAAAAATGTGGGTGCTTTCTTCTTCTTCATCAGATCAATAACAGGAGTACTTAAAGACGAAGAAGATCCTTCCACACTGGTTTCAGAAGATGGTATCTGATCAAGATCAACCACCACAGGAGGAGCAGAAGGATGAGCAATGAAAGATGAGGTAGACCTTATGTATCTCAAAAAATATGAAGTAGACCTCACATGCTCTCCGTTGATTGACTGATGAAAACTCCAGATAAGTCTCAAATCTTTCAAATTAATATCAGCTTCTTTTGGAGGTTTCCTTTTTCTGTCAACTGTAAACAAATAAAATTAATGTTAGTGATACATTTCATCGAATATAAAAAAACAAGATTTTAAAAATGAAAAGCAACCTATCCCATTGCCATAAAGTGGACATCTGGGACCTTGGTATACATCATATCCGGTTAATGGGGGTGTTGCCAATTTTTCATCACAACACCATGATCAAAATAATCCCTATTGGCATCGGGAAGATTAACAACTAAAGCTATATTCAATAACCTAGTCTTTAAATAAAAAGTTGTATCACTGGTGAGCCATTTATAACAATACATGATTGCTGGAATGCCTAAATGGGTCCCGTGAATTTGATTTAGTCTGTACACACCATTAACGACCCTCCATGTTTTTGGAGATACTTTTGCAGGAACAACATCAAAGTATTGGCAAAACTCCAAACACAGGGGATTTGCCGGGAAGGAAAAGTCACACTCAGCCACAAAAAGAGTTGGGATCCAGTGTCCCTCCGCCAAAGAAAATAAATTAGAAGGACAAGGAGGTTCTTCTAAAATAACCCATGAAGGAATTGAAAAATTAGATCAAAATTCATCCAACGATTCAACAAGATAAACCATGGTGAATAAAGCAAATAAAGAAGAAGGAAGAAAATCTTACAGAAGAAACAGAGATCGTTTGACAATGAATGATGGAAAGAACGAAGGCACAAGATAGAGGGAAAGTCAAGAGTTAAAAAATACTGATTTGAAAAGTATAAAGTGATGAGATTTCTGACGTCGCACTTAAATAATTTACCTCGGTAATAGAGAAAGGCAATGATTACAAGGGAAGAAGTTTGCGTTTTCGACGTCTAAAAGAGGCAAAAGGCACAAATATCAAAGTTATCGTTAAAAAATTTAAAATATTTACGAAGTTTGACATTACGCGCTCAAAAGGAATTAAATACATTGAAAATTTTCCTAAGCTCTGAAGAGTAGTAATTCGAGAAACTTTCGAGCAAAATATTCCACACCCTCTTTTTCAAAATCAACTGTGAAACATTGGGGGCTTCTGTTGATACCAAATCTAGTCAAATGACGTGGACCAATCATATGAAGACACGTGCCAATCTACATGCCGAATACAAATACTTTCAACTAACAACATGCAGTACCAAGCTACTCAAACATGCCGAGCAACTCAGGCGGTCTGAGCTACTTAGCGTGCCGAGCAACTCATTCAGAAGATAACTACGCATTTAATGTACATTACATTAAAGGCATATTTTTATTATACAGCTGTATATGTCTACTAAAAGGACAGCTTATTGATATGTACAGCCAGAAGGTTATAAATACATTGTAACCCCTTCATAAGAGGGGACTTCAGAATCTCTTGAAATTTGGAGAGAAACAAACACTCAGGTAATATAATAACAGTGGACGTAGGTCATTTTCATAAGGCCGAACCACTTTAAAAACCTCTTGTCCCATTTACTTATTAATTATTTATCTATGATTAATTAATTAGATTGCATCTTGTTTTTTACATCAACAGTACTAATATTAAAGAATTGAACGATGAGAATTTTTAACATTTATGTTAGTTAATGACACAAGTAAAAATCATGTTCTTGAATGATATCCATTGTTTATTGAACTAAGGATTCTTGGATTAGGCATGGTGGGAAAACTGGCTCTATTTCATAATTAGGGAGTGAGGATCATTAATAGCCAAGGTTAATGTTGGTGATTTGAGAAGAGCTTCACTTCTTTCCAGAAAGGGAAGTAGGAGAATATGGCTAAGTCTTAGGGACACCAGTTTAGGTTAAGAAAATTTCATGTTCCTCGGTAGTTTTGAAATATTCGAAAGGCATGAATTCACGCTACAAGTAGTTAGAACTTTTATATCCATGATGTCCGTTTTTACCTTTCTTTATAAGGAAAAAGGATATGGTAATGATTTTTCTCTTGAAAGTAAATGCATGATTGATGGTCTAATCTACAGCAACCTAGTACGTAGACTTGGGACCACAAATCAAGATTGTAACTAGTTTTATGCATTTCATGTAAGTAGAAAATTACTTTAAAGAGATATGTTCCTATTATAGGCATTTAAAATAAGGCAGTGGTATTATCGGTGGAATTTTCTTATGAATTTTGGTGTATACATAAAGTTAATGTAGGTAAATTACTAAATTTACGTGAGTTTTAGAAAAGTTGATATCAGTTTTCTAATTTTGTTTCGAATAGATATTCAATTAATTTTCTAATAATTGTTTTATTAAAATTGGAAAGTCTTTTGTCCGTTCTGGTACATTGGAAAATAATTTATATATTATAAGGTTTATCTCCCCAATACTACTAAATACCGAATTTGAGTAATTTAATGAGCTAGTAAAAGGTAAAATGACCAAGGGACCCTTTAAAACCCAAACCTAAAGAGCCAAAGGTCAGATGGAAATGCTTCATTTCTATTAGTTTGGTTCGGTGAGTATATTATTAAGAGATGGCTTTGAGTGATTCATACATTACATGTTAATCACTCGAAAGGTATGGATAATGTAAGGACATAGTCTGTCACACTTAGTATGTCATATCCCGCTTCAAGTTTGTCGAAGCATTGGAAAGCGTACATCTACAATCGACGATCCGAATTTCAAATCAACTTCAACAATAATTCTCAAGAAGGATGAATTTGGTAAAATATTTTTTCGTTCCATTTACATTTTACATAAAAGTGTTAGGATATTTTTATGAAAAGAAAATTAATTTTTGAAATATTTTTCAATGATTTTTCTCATAAAAGTTTTGGATAAACTTTGTTGATCTCGTAAACAGTATTAGATTTGAGGTTTCCAAACTATTTAAAAGACTGAACTATTTTGGACATGTGTACGATGTCATTCGAATGACATCGTTTCTCATTCAAACGAGATTGGATCTCGCTTGAACGACGCCGTGTTTCGTTCGAATGAGATGTTTTATTCTGACACATGACCACCTTAAATGTTCTTAAATAAAGGGTGTTAGACTTATGTTTTTCGTGTGGAGAAAACACTGTTTCAATCATAATACATTTTTAGTATTTTTTGGTTTATTCTCCATCACTTTGAGGGTTCAAAAATTATTTTACAATTCCCAAATCCCAGTGCTTTTGTGTGAGTTGTTGTATGGAACCCAAAACATAGTTTGCTGGGTATTTTTCTATTGTTCACACTTTTTGGAGAGATCTCTACAACCGAGAGCTGCGTGCTATTGTGGAGTGAGTTGCTATAAGATTTATGGTTGCGTGTCATTGAGGATCTTCTGCGTGTTGATTCTTTACGAAAGACTGCATTTCTGGACTACGTGTCTATTATGGTATAGCTGCGTGTGAATCATTGTTGATCTGTATTCCATTGTAATCCGATGAAAGTTGCGATTTACAATTATAGTGAAATAAATAGATTTTGCCATGTGGGGATTTTTTCTGAAATTTGTGTCGCATATTTATTTATGATGGTTTGACACTTGCACGCATGTAGTTGATTCAGTTTAAGGGATAAATTGATTTGATTCATAAATTGACTCTAATTAAATCAGTTTATGATTGGAATTTGCGCAACTATTTGAATCGGTATCATACAAGGCTTCTCAAATTGGTATTAGAGTGGATTATGCTATTTTATTGCATTTGATCCTTGTTTTCCACAGAACTTTATGTGATATTGATTTTTGTTGAAAAATTTGTCGCAATTTTTCGATGGCACACTTATCTAATATGATGCCCCCAACTATTGGCTTGAATCAGAGTTTTGACGATTTAAATCGTTTGAATTTGACGTTTGCTAAACGAATTAACTTTTTGAAAAAAGAAAATTCTAGTTTTAAATCCGCTATGGATCTTTTGCAATCAGTTCAAAATCAAAGAGATTTTTATTGTGAAAAATTTATTTCTTTGGACCTAGACTTTAATGTTCTTAAATTGTCCAAAAAGAAGAGTGACGAAAAAATCCTTGTTTTAAAAAAGGAATTAAAGGACTTGAAATATTCCATCTTTTGTGTTTGTGCCAAAGAGGACAAAAATATTTTAATCAATAAGTTTGTGGGATTCGAAGAGACTCTTAAGGAAAAGTTTATTTTAATTAAGGCTGAGTGCAATAAATTGTTAAGTTTAATTGATAACTTGAAAAAGAAATCCCTATCTTTGGAAGAGTCTAATTTATTGTTTGGGTCAAAAATTTTGAAATTGAAAAATGATTTGAAAGACTCAAGTAGTTTGTGTGGTAATGGTAATGGCTCATCTTGTTCTCTTATTTCTAATGCTAAGGCCAAAATCATTATTAATTTTAGAGGGTCAACCGTTTCCAAGGACGTTAGAAAAGGTCAACCCATAGGTGTCAATCCACCTGTTTACACATGTTCATATTGTGGTAGGAAAAGGCATCTAAGGCATATTTGTTTTGATCTTAGAAGAGGTCCTAGGAAGTCTAAGTCTAGTATTTTGTTGGTTCTCAAAACCCTGTGTCGACGTGTCACATCTGTTTGGGTTAGGACATCACTTTTGAATACGCTAGACTTTAGATGTTTTGATTCTCACATGCTTGCACATGACTCGTCACTTGCTATTTCATATTGTTGATTGCTTGCATGATTTTTGTCATACACTAGTTATGGTTTCATGATATATATTTGCTAACATGTACTTTTTGTATTGGATAGTTGTATGAAAATTTTTGAAAAAGCCAAAAAGATTTTATATTGATAAATTTTTTGAAAAATCCAAAAAGAGTTTTGTATTTTGTTTGCACCTTATATGAATTGACATTCAGGATGACCAAGTCACAACTTCATTCCATATCCATGTGACTGTTTGATAGTATTTTGAGATAATATATTATGTCATTCATGTGCTTTTATAAAGTTTGGAGTCTTGGAGCTACTATAGTGTTGCTACCTACATGATTGACTCACCTTATCCTTTATTGCACACATGCACGGATTTGTTTTACATTTGTTCTTCTCAAATCACATGTTGGTTACATATTTTCATCTCAACACTGTCTATTAAAATGAGTCAAATGCGGTAAAATAAGATAATAAAAGGTGTGCATGTTTTAAACTGTTTGTCATAAGTTTGTGTGAATTTTATAAATGGTGAAAGGCTACCAAAGGTACATATTTATCCTTTGCGATTAAGCCACCGTTTCAATTGAAACAAAAAAATTGAGGAATTTTAACTATCCGGACTCCAAAGATGTTTAAAAGAGCTCGAAAAAAATTGCATGGCAACAAAAAGAAATATATGCCAATTATGGGCCATTAGGTTTATTCACCAATTCTCCAAAGTTTGAGAATTTAGATCACCTTGAAAAGAAAATATATATGAGGGAGTTTTGTTGGAGATTTAAATCGGTTTTGCATGTCCTTAAAAAGTCTTGAAAAAGTATGAAAAAGTTTTAAGACGTTATTGGTGTGAAAATCATGTTGACTTTGTTTTGAGACGATGTCATCTATATTCAATAATTTTACATCAAAGGACTATTTTTTATGTTCATTCGTTAGGAGTACACTTATGCATCTTGCATATATGATATGATTGAGTTGATTTTCCTATCGAATATGTTCACACCCATTCATTTCGTCTTCACAATTTGGTCGTCTTATTATAAATTCATGGTGTGTGATTTTTTGTAACATCATATTTTTCTATAAAAATTGAAAAATTTTAAAAATATTTTGTTTGCTTGGTTTACCGTGACAACCCATTTTGCTTCATGTGATTTATTCTTTTCCTTGTCTATTTCGGACAAATAAAAAGGGGGAGAACGAATTATGATTATGGGGGAGTTTAAGTATAGGGGATATTTGATTATGCTTATATGTTTATACTTTATATAATTTCAAACTTGATATGTGAGGTACAATTAAAGAATCTTTGGATTGCACACCCTGATGAGAAAAGATTGGAGATTTGAATAGTTGATTGTTGAAGCCAAGTTTGATTGAAGCCTTGTTCAGTTTATCTTTCCATGTTTGAGTTTTTGAGAGGGTAGATTTGTATAAGTCATATTTTGATTGATAATTCGAATATTTTTACTTTATACTGGCATAGACATAGGGGAAGATTTGTAAGGACATAGTTCGTCACACTTAGTATGTTGTATACCGCTACAAGTTTGTCGAAACATTGGAAAGCGTACATCTACAATCGACGATCCAAATTTCAAGTCAACTTCAACAATCATGCCCAAGATGGACGAATTTGATAAAATGTGTTTTCATTCCATTGACATTTTACATAAAAGTGTTGGGATATTTTTATGAAAAGAAAAATAATTTTTGAAATTTTTTTAAATGATTTTTCTCATAAAAGTTTTGGATAAACTTTATTGATCTCATAAACAGTCTTAGATTTGAGGTTTCCACAATATTTTAAAGACAAAACTGTTTTGGACACGTATACGACGTTGCTCGAATGACATCATTTCTCATTCAAACGATATTGGATCTCGCTCGAATGATGTCATGTTTCATTCGAACGAGATGTTTTTTCTGACATGTCACCACCTTAAATGTTCTTATATAAAGGGTGTCAGACTTCTGTTTTTTATGTGGAGAAAACATTGTTTTAATCAGAATTCATTTTTAGTATTTTTTGGTCTATTCTCCATCACTTTGAGGGTTCAAAAATTGTTTTACAATTCACAAATCCCAATGATTTTGTGTGAGTTTTTGTATGGAACCCAAAACATAGTTTGCTGGATATTTTGCTATTATTCGTACTTTTTGGAGAGATCTTTACAATTGAGAGCTACGCGCTATTGTGGAGTGAGTCGCTACAAGGTTTATGACTACGTGTCACTGATGATCTTCTACGTGTTGATTCTTTACCAAAGACTGCGTGTATGGACTGCGTGTTCATTGTGGTATAGCTGCGTGTGAATAATTGTTGATCTGTATTTCATTGTAATCCGATGTAAGTTGCAATTTACAATTATAATGAAATAAAAAGGTTTTTCCCTGTGGGGATTTTTCCTAAAATTTTTGTCCCATATTTGTTCATGATGGTTTGACACTTGCTCGCACGTAGTTGATTGAGTTTAATGACTAAATAGATTTGATTCATTAATTGACTCTAATTAAATAAGTTTCTGATTTGAATTTGCGCAACTATTTGAATCGGTATCATACAGGTTTCTCAGATAGGTTTACCTTATGCACTACAAGTCTGAAGCGTTTTGAATAATTTAAAGTGTTCGAGGATAAGGTGGAGCATGGGTTAGGTAAACGAATCCAAAATTCTACGATATGATAGTAGAGGTGTTTACCTCTTGGGGTAATTAAGTAATCATTTATCTAAGGTTTGGGAACTTATCCGAGTTTTAATGCCCCGACTTGGGAGTGTTTTAAAAACCACGCAATTACGCGCGACGTAGCTCATGATTGCATTTTTTTGCCCAAAAATGTGACATAGGCCACTCCGTTTTGCAAAAATCCCAAATAGCGTGTTCAATTGACGATGTGGCACATAATTTTGACGCCTTTTAGCGTTATTTGTGCTATTGACACTATCTAGGGAGATTTGGGCATAAGGAATTTTAACGCACCAATTACAAAACTACGGCTTTTTGTATATTTTTTTCCATTTTTCTATATTTTTTTAAACCTTTAGAAAATGGGCTTGATTATTTCCAAAAACAATTTCTCAAAATTGTCCATAGAAATGAACAAATGTTTTTAAACAGATGTGAACAAATGTAAACGGGTGGAACAACAACTATGGGTTGACATTTTCTAACGTCCTTAGGCGTGGTAGACCCTCTAAAATAAATAATGGTTTTGGCTTTAGCAACGGAAGCATTAGAACATAACGAGCCATTACCATTAATATCAAACCTACTTGAATCGTTTAAATTAATTTTCAAATTCTAAATATTTGATTCTAGCAATGAGTTAGACTCTTCTAAAGGTAAGGAATTATTTTTCAAATTATTAATTAAACTTAAAACTTTATCGCGCCCACCCTTTATTAAAACAAACTTATCCCTAAGAGTCTTTTCACGTGTCGTAAAATCATCGATTAATTTTTTATTCTTAACAGCACAAACAGGAACCCTAGAATTTTTTAAGTCCTCCAATTCTTTTTCTTAAACTAGGACTTTATCATCACTCTCCTTTTTAGCAACTTTTAATGAATCAAAGACAAAAAACAAATTACCAAAGTGCTCACGACAAATATATTTTTGAGTTTGAAACATTTGCAAATATTCAAACTTATTTTTAAACAGAGAATTTTCTTCTTCTAAAACTTTAATTCTTTTGCAAAGTTTAAAATTCAAAAGAGTTAATTTTTCTGCACGGTCGTGAACTTTATCAAACTCATCTCGACTAAAAATATTAACAGTATGGGAGTCCATCGAGAAAACAAATCATGAGAGGAACACAAATAACAAAAAAGAAAAATTGCACTACAGGATCTACACAGTAAATTAGTACAACAGGGGGTCTGACACCAATTTGAGAATGCAAAATATTAATTGCCTAGGTTGTTTTCACAAATTCCCTAATTTTAAACCAATTTTAGTTCATCCCTAAAATATGCAACCACGTGTCAAAACAAATCAAATGAGCATGCGACACAATTCAGGAAAAATCCCCAAAGGGCAAAACCTTTATTTCTAGAACTTTGACAAGTTTACATGACCATTGTCATACATACACCCTGATAATCGCCCATAAGTGTAATGCAAGGTGTCTTCATCAAACCTTCAAAGCATCAGCTAGAAATCAACAATTTTTCACATGAAACTATACCACAAGGACATGTTGTCCAAACACGCAGTCTTCAGCAAAGAATCAACACACAAAAGTTTCTCAATGACACGCAATCATAAACTTCGTACTGACTCACTCCACAATAGTCCGCAACTCCCAGTTGTAGAGATCTCTCCACAAATGATGAACAATAGCAAAGTATGTTCTTTGTGTTCCAAAACAACTCATATAAAGATATTGGGACTTTGTGAATTGGAAACAAAAGTGGTTTTGAGCCTTAAATGGAGAAACTAAAAGTATTTTGCTGATATGCATTGTTTGCAGAATGAAAACATGAAAAACTTCTTGAGAATAATGGGGTTGGAAAGTCAAATTTATATAAGACTTAAGGCAGTGGTGTCTTTCGAACGAGGGACGATATCGTTTGAAGTATCGCGCAACAACATGTCTCGTTCGAGTGACAAATGATGTTATTCGAACCAGATGGGATGTCGTTTGAAGTAGATACGATGTCGTTCGAACCAGATGATTAAAAAATAATTTATTCTCATTTATCCTTTCAGTAAATGTACCACCTTAAAAGATCCAAAAATATATTTTTTGGAAAAAAAACATTTAAAGCTCCGCTCCAACACCTAGAAAATATTTTGTGAAAAATATTCCAATACTCTAACTGCATTATTAAGGTAATAAAAAATGTATCCTTACCAAAGTTAACCTTGCGGATACTATTTATTGAAGAACCTTGATTATTCATATCCATCTGATGTGAATGTGATCTTGAACGTCTTCGACGGTATAGTGGTATACGACATACAAATTGATAAAGGGAAAAAATGTCCTTGCACATCTACACAATCGTCCATGACATTTCCTATTTGAATTATTGGTAACGTACTTATCATCATGCTCCTATTATCTTTAATTTATGTTATGTTCAACTTCAATGGTTCTTCAGAACTCCACTTCTTTAAGGAATAATTTTATTTGGAGTTCTTAGTTTTTGAAAAAAAAAATATCTGGGAAAACTTTATTAGATTTAAACTTGATTTTATTTAAAATCAAAAGAGGCTAGATTTTTAAATAAAAAGTTTTTAACTTAAATTCATTCAAATAACAAAGCATTGTCGTTCAAATGACATTGCCATGTTGTTTGATGTGGTCGTTGATGCCCCTGATCTAATATAGATCGAATGAACTCGTACTGTTTTGGCTTTTAATAGGGCATTTCTTACATCGCTCGAAAGAGCTTCTAAAGAGATTCCTATCCCGTTCTAATGACCTTGATATGTCATCCTACACTACCTTGATTTTCATGTTTGCCTATTTAAACCTATTACCTGTTGGTTTTTTGTAAGACTTTTTTAACTCCGCCTTATGCAAACCTGTTTCACTTTAAGTCTTCCCTTTTAAAGGATAAAAACTATTTTGATTCACACAAACCTCCCATATTATATTTTTGAATCATTGAGAGACCTTCATAGACATATTATCGCATCTTGGAGTGATACTTGTGGAGAAGTTGTCTCCATTGTTATCCTTAGAGTTCTTGTGGGAGCTCTTGCCGAAGCAGACGAACTAAAGCCTGCGTGATATTCGCCTATCACTATCTGTATTTCTCTATTGTTATAAGTTACGATTTGCATATATAGTGAAATAATAATTAGTTTTGCCCTATGGGGATTTTTCCTGAATTTGGCCTTCTTGATTGTGTAGTTGCATGCTATATTGATTTATTGCTTTCAGCCACTTAGATTGCATGAACTAGGTTTTCAAACTCGTTAAAGTTGACCTTCAATTAAATAAATTTGACCATTGAACCGTAGTGCACTCTCAAATTGGTATCAGAGCCATTTACACAATTTTACTGCGTAATTGTTTTTCGCAAAATTTTTCTTAATATCAATTCTCTGAAAAAAACTTATTTTTGAAAAACCTAAGATCATATAGATAACTTATGTAATATAATGCCAACTTTTGATGTATTCAATTACGGCTATTGGAAGGCTAGAATAAGATCCACTTTGAAGGCTATTGATGAAGGAGTCTAGATTACTTGAGAAAGAGGGTGGACACCACCCACTATGGTACCGAGAAATGAAATTGTCCTTAAACCTGTGACTATTTGGACTGAAGAAAAAATTAAAAGGAGTAACTATAATTCAAGAAACCTTAGTGCTATTTTCAAAGATGTAACAGCCGACGAGTTCCGATGAATTATGACACGTACCACGTCAAAAGAGGCATGGGATATCTTGCAACTTACACATGAGGCACAAATGATGTTAGGCATCTAAACTACGAAATTTAACAACTCAGGTTGAAACTATAACCATGCTTGAATCTTAAAGTTTTAATGAATTTTATGCTCGTGTCAAATATTGTTAATTCATGCTTTAATCGTGTTGAAAAAATTATTGACACTAGAGTATTTAAAAAGATATTAAGATCAATGCCTGACCGTTTTATCCAAAAATTCATTGTGCTTAATTCTTTAGGAATGTTAGATTCCCTTAGGTTAGAACAGCTCATAAGAGACCTTCAGACTCATAAAATTGACATATTTCCTAGATTTATAAAACCATAAGAGAAAGGGATTGCCCTTAAGGCCCAGCCTAGAAAGAGTGAGGATACATATAAAAAGAGAGAGGAGATATCTAGAATGAGTGAGGAGGGGTCGTCTGATTTTGAATACGCCTTTATTTTGATGATTTAACCCTTTTTGCTAAAAACTTTAAAAAAATTCTCAAACTTAAAAGTAATGGCACATCTAAAGATAAAAAGAGTTTTAAGAAAAATAAAAATGGGAAGAAATTTGAAAAAGAGAAAAAGAGCGTCCCAAAGAGAGAGGAAGAGAGATGTTACGAGTGCAATGGGAGAGGTCATAAAGCATATAAGTGCCTAACTAGGTTAAAGCATTAAGGTAAGGGCAAAGCTGCCGTTAATTCCACCCTTAGTGACGAGAGCAAGGTCGAGTCGGTGGATTCAGGAGAAGAATCACCTCATGATTGTAACTTCACCATATTTATGGCTAGTCATGCGAGTAAGTTTAGTGAGCCTCGTGACGATGTGGACGCTATTTCACAAGGACACCTAGATAGTGAAAACGACGTGAGTGAGGATGAGGGTGCAGCAAGTGAGAGCGAAAGTGAGCTACCGCGTGCATATGTCGAGTTATATGCTGAGTCCTTTAAAATGAGCAAGAAAAACAAAAGGTTATCAACTAGGATCATTGCACTAAAGAAGGATTTTGGAGAGACGAGAAAAAGAGGGGTAGAGAGAGATATTTTGGAAAGAGAGAGGGGGGGGGGGATAGAGAGAGAGAGAGTTTTTAGAGAAAGAGAAAGAGATTTTGGGAGGAGAGAGAGTTTTTTTAAGAAAGAGAGAAGGGACTTGACCGAACAACAAACTAGTCTTACGAGTGAGCTCCTTGCATCAATAGAGACCCAGAAGAAACTTGAAGCCCTTGTAGCTGAAAATATGTTACTAAAGCCGTTTATTAAAAATAAACTATTTAAGTAACTCCGAGCCGTTTTTTGAAGAAACTCTTTTCGTAAAAACCAAACTATTTGAACACAAGATGTGTTTAACAAATTAGTATGTACGAGATCTATTCAAGATTTGAATAAAAAGTTTATAAGATAGTTTAAACAAGCTTTAAACTCAGCACAACTAAGAATGAGATGAGGAGATGTAGAAAGATTATGTTCACGATTTTTTACGTGGTAAAACCTCACCAATTGAGGAAACATCCACGACTCCCTCTACGGAGTAAAATGAAAAATCCACTAAAACAAATTTATGAGTTACAAACTATATAACTAACATGCATACAACTCAGACCTATATAAGTTTAGGAATATACCCTCTTGTGTCCTTATAACTTCTCTGCAGTTCTGATTGTAGATGTTGTTCTCCCAGTTTGTTAACTTTCTGATTTGTACCAGCACTTTACGTCGACTCTTGTTCACAAGATCTTATTAACAACACTTTTCGTGTTGTAGGGTGAAAGTGTTTGTGGAGGTGCTCTCTAACACATGAATGCACACACACACACTTATTAAGTACAAACATTCCTAGAAAATTACATATAAGACTATATGCAGTGATTTTTCTTTTTCTCTCTTCTCACAAAACTTTGAACCTTTTTGACCTTTAAATCAATCCCAGAATCCACGGATATCTTGCTTAGAAATCAGTCAAGATCTTAATCAATCTCAATGTTTTGAAAAAAAATTTGAGATTGAAAACCTCCAAGTGTGATTCCAAACTAGGTCAAAGGTTTAGTTTTAAGAGAACTAGAAACATAAAACATTTATTGTTGATTTAAAGATAAAAATAATTTTTAGAAAAGAATCAACAATATATTTCTCAAGATGAGAAATAAACTATGGGACTAAGTTTAATGTAACATGAATAACTTAGATCTGAAATTTCTATTAAAGCAGAAACTAGATCTAAGAAAATAGTTTAAGCTGGAAACAAGATCTAACGAACAAGAGGTTACAGCAACAACAACAAACTCAACTCAAACTCTCAAACACTCAATAACACTCAGGGTAGTGTTTTGGATATGTAGGAGTTTTAGATATGTGTTTGGTTTGAAAGAGGTTTGACGAACAAGGGTTATGGTTAGGGTTTCTAACTCTCTCTCTCTCTCTTGTTTCTCTCTTCTCTTTATTCTTTCTCTCTCTTCTCTCTTTTCTCCTTTTTTTCCTTCTCAGGAATGAAATGGCCAAAGTCTTAGACGATTGAGAGGAGGGTCCTTTATATAGGACGAAGAGAAGGATCGAGAAGAAGGTTCAAAAGCAAGAGTCAGGATCGAGTCAAGCTATTTTGACTTAAATCCTAGGGCTCACAGAAAGGGGTGGTTAATAAGCATCTGATTGATTACAAAGGGATACACGGGGATTACCAAAGACAACATACAGATCGTAGATAAGGTTTGATCCAACGGCTGAAAGCATACGCGTTTGTATACTCAATAAAGAAACACAAATCCCACCAATCAACAAGCAACAAGTGTCAACCAATAAGTCGATATAAAACGCGAGTTATAAAATAATTACAACCACACCCTGAAGTCTCTGCCACTTTTGGTTTCTACCCAAACCAACTTTGAGCCAACAAACCCATTAATTCGTAATTGAGGATTGCACCCACAAACTTCTAAAATCAAGTTTTAATTAATAAAAACCTTTAAAAAATGTTTATAAAATCCCAAAAAATATTTTAAAAATCAAATTTAGGGATTTAAACATTCTTAACACATGTACACACATAAATATGCAATATGATATGTATATGATGCATTCTACTGTGTGTGAATGTTGGTAATTAGGTCTAGATCACTACAAGATATAAGAATGATATAGCAAGTCAATCTCTGAGGTTCTTTGGTTTCTAGGATGGACATAATTTTGTCACAATTTCCAAACTAGATGAACTCTTATACAATATAGACTCAAGTGAGTCAAGAGTATAAGGGCTTCAATCTCCCCCTTTGGAAATATAAGACAAAATCTCCTTTGAGTCAACTGGGACTCGTAGAGTGACAAAAAAAAAAAGAAAAACCTATTCCTATAAAGATTCTATCTACCCAAATTCGAGAAAAGAAAAGTACATAACTCAACTATTTACAATTGAACACCCTATTACATCAGTTGAGAAACCTGCAATGAATCACTAAGATCAAGCTGTTTAGCATATGTAAGAAATTAATAGACTCAAATTTCTTCCCCATTTTGTCTCAAAAGGACAAAGGGAAAACTTGGATAAACAGCAAAGTTATTACTCAGCACAAACCATACCAATAGATTTATGCAAGGAAATGAGTCTATTATAATCTAGTGGTTTGGTAAACATATCTGCGAGTTGTAGATCAGTAGGAAGATAATTGATTTCTAATTCCTTAGATTCAACCAATTCGCATATAAAATGATGTCTTATTTTTATATGCTTTGTTCGCGAGTGTTGAACAGTGTTTTTAGAAATATTAATCGCACTTTGATTATAACAATAGAGATGCAATTGGTTTTCTTGAATACCATAATCATTTAGCATTTGTTTAAGCCACAATTATTGAGCACAACAGCTGCCAGTGGCTATGTATTCAGATTCAGCTGTCGAGAGTGATGTGCAGTTTTGTTTTTTGCTACTCCATCTTACCAAGTTGTTACATATATTATAACATGCTCCTGATATGCTTTTACTATCATCAATACACCCAGCCTAGTCAGCATCAGTGTACCCAATAATAGTGCTTGGTGTGTCATTAGTGTACTAAAGTCCTAGATTCAAAGTGCCTTTTACATATTTAATTATACGTTTAACAGAATTCAAATGGCTCTCTTTAGGATTATTTTGATAACGAGCGCATACACACACAGCATACATAATATCAGGATGCGAGGCAGTAAGATATAGTAAGGTTTTTATCATACTACGATATAGATTTGGATCTACGGATTTTCCATTTTCATCTTTCAACAATTTTATCGTAGTACTCATGGGCGTTTTAGCATCTTTAGCACTCTCGAGGTCAAATTTCTTAATGATCTCTAAAGCGTACTTAGATTGCGAAACAAATAATCCTTCTGGATTTTGTTTGACTTGGAGACCTAAGAAGAACTGCAACTCCCCCATAAGGGACATCTGAAATTCCTTACTCATAATTTCAGAGAAGGATTTTACTTCTGAGGGAGAAGTTGTTCCAAATATAATACCGTCAACATAAACTTGAGCAATAGTGATTTGTTTGTCAAAATGTTTGACAAAAAGAGTTTGGTCATTTCCACCTCTTTTGAAACCTTTAGCTAAGAGAAAACTGGAAACACGCCCATACCAAGCTCTAGGAGCTTGTTTAAGGCCATACAAAGCCTTTTTTAGACGAAATACATGATTTGGATATTTAGGGTCAATGAACCCTTTAGGTTGTTCTACATAGGTGTCTTCAACCAGTATTCCATTAAGGAACGCAAATTTGACATCCATTTGATACAGTGTAAAATGCATGTGGCAAGCTATAGCAAAGAGCAGACGAACATATTCTAAACGAGTAACAGGAGTAAAAGTCTCGTTAAAATCTATTCCTTCTATTTGAGAGTATCCTTGAGAAACTAATCTAGCTTTATTTCTAATTATTATCCCATTTTCATCAGTCTTATTTTTGGAAATCCAACGTGTGCTAACAACCTTTTTGTGATCAGGACGTGGAACAAGATACCAAACATCATGAATGACAAATTGTAAAAGTTCTTCTTGCATAGAAGAAATCCATTGAGAGTCATTCAATGCCTCATTTATATTCTTTGGTTCCACAAGGGAAACAAAACATGCATAATGTGCATAATTTCTTAGTTGGGATCTTGTACGCACTGGCTCACTTAGGTTACCAACTACGTTATTTATGGGATGATCTTTAGAAACCCAGTTAGGTACCTCAGGTGTCTCAATTGGTAATGAATTATCTATTTTAGATGAGTCATTTTCTAAAATGTTTGTAGACTCTTCCCCAATAGTTAATTCACCAGTCTTGATATCTACAGTAGTGTCACTAACCATTACATTTATCGATTCCATCAAGGTTTTAGTGTGAAGATTATACACTCGATAAGCTCTACAGTTAGGCGAGTATCCTAGAAATATGGCTTTATCTCCCCGGTTCTCAAATTTGGATAAGTGTTCCCTATCATTGCATACATAACAAGTACTACCAAAGGTTCTAAGGTACTTGAGATTAGGATTTTTATTGTACCAAAGTTCGTAAGGGGTTTATTTGTAATTTTTTCTAAGATAGACCCTATTTATGATGTGACATGCAGTACGAATAGATTCTTCCCAAAAATATTTAGGTAAGTTTTTAGCATGTAACATAACACGTGCAATCTCTTGAAGGGTATGATTCTTTCTCTCGATGATTCCATTTTGTTGAGGAGTCTTAGGAGCACTGAACTCGTGTTTGTAACCATTATAGTCGCAGTATTCTATAATACTAGTGTCTTTGAATTCACCACCTCTATCACTACGAATTCTATTTACTTGAGTGTCCTTTTCATTTTCAATCCTAAGAAGTATTTTTAGGAAGGTTTGAAAAGTGTCAGATTTTTGCTTTAAAAAGGCTACCCAAGTAAATCTGGTGAAGTCATCAACCATAACTAAGATATAACTGTGTCCACAGAGACTAACAGTTTGGGAGGGACCCATTAGGTCCATATAGATGAGCTCCAAGGGATTAGAGGTAAGAATATCATTAACTTTCTTATGAGCTGCCTTAAGAATTTTACCTTCCTGAAAAGAACCACATATAAGATTGGGTATGAGTTTGATTTTAGGAACTCCTCTAACTATTTCCTGAGTAGTCAGTCTACTAAGATTATCATAATTTATATGACCCATTCTGTTATGCCATATCTCATTGTCATCCATTCTGGCAACATTACAAATTTCAAAATTGTTCATGACAGTGTAACAATTGTCAGGGGTTCTGAATCCAGTAATTACGCATTCACCTTTTTCATTTAAAATTTTGCAATTGTTCTTTGAAAAGGTAACAGTATAATCTGAGTCACAAAATTGTGAAATGCTAAGTAGATTTGTCTTAAGACCTTTGACTAGAAGAACATCTTTAAGAGTAGGAAGCCCATCTTCTTGGAGAGTTGCTTTGCCTATCATTTGAGATGAAACTCCATCACCAAAAATAACTTTACCACCAGCAAAGCTGGTTTTGTTTAAAAGTTTAGTTTCATCTCCAGTCATGTGCTTAGAACATCCAGAGTCTAAATACCAACCATATGATGTGTGTTCATCTTTTAAAGCGGTAACAACAATGTTACACTTCATTTGAGGTAATAGATAATCTTTTCTAACCCAAATTGCTCTAGTTTTCATTTTACGCTTATTAGCTCCTAATTGATAAAATTTGCGAGCTTTCGATTTTTGCTGAAAAATATTTTGTGCATGATTTTGAATTTTACGAAAGACTTGAGCATTTGGTTTAGGAAAGTGCTTAGGATTCCTTCTAGGAAATGTTCTTTTAGGTTTGGTCTTTCTCTTTCTATAATTAGAGTTTTTATCTAACTGTCTAGGAAGTATATAATTGTTGCGGCTCCTCCTAGAATAGTTAAAGTTCTGATAAATATGAGGATTATAGACAGATTTAACTAGTCTTATAGCATAGCAACCTTCAAAAGAGTGACCATATATGTCACTGTAGGAGCAATAAAGATTGCTCAAAATTGGGGTCTCCTTAGGAAAGTCTCTAAAAGTATAAGGGCTTCAGTAGCCTACCTCGAAAAAGATCTTGAAAGAGCCCAGGAGGTCAAGGTAAAGATTGAGTACACATATGGGAAGATGGAAAAGATGTTCCTCGGCCACGCTTTAGGGTTTGGTGAGAACTAAGGAATAGGTTTTGAGGATGCTTCCACATCACATGCGGCAGCGAAACCGATTTATGAATTCATTATGAATCCTCATGGACCTTATCCAAAACCCTAAAGAAAAGTTTGGCTAAGAAAGGCAAACGAAGGTTGGCCTAAAACTGTTTATTTCTGCACTTATTGCAAGAGAAAAGGCCACCTAAGGGAGTTTTACAATAGTTTGGGTCGGAATCGACATATACGTACTCTGTCTCACCACTATAGCGATTTTGATAACCTTTAAGGGGAGATTTAGTGTCTAGTCACCACTTCTCACAGTTTGATGGAGGCGTTCTAATGGATGTTTTTATCGTTAGTGGATACTCCCAACAGCTCGACTAGGCCCAATAATAACAAGGGTAAATGAAAGGTCACCCCTTCTTGGGTGCCTATGCGTGAGGAGAAAGCCTTTATTGTCCACATTTCTCTTAAGGCTCATAATACCTCCCATTGGTATTTTGATAGTGGTTGCTTCAGGCATGTAACTTGTGACATCTCATTTTTTTACCGGCCTTGAGGATTTCAAGGATGGTAAAGTCACCTTTGTAGATGGGAGTAAATCTAGCATCGTAGGATGTGGAATAGTATAGGTACTCGGATTTCCTAAGCTAGATAATATTTTATACGTCAAATGTTTGAAATCAATCCTTATCAGTGTAATAACTCCCATTTTCTCACGTAAAGGCTGGCCAGGCACGATACGCTAAAGATAGGGCCTGTCGATCAATTAATACCATTCTCATCACCAACATAAAATAAATTCTATATTAAAGGCTCATCAATGTATTTTAAATCAACATTTGCATAATAAATATATAAATCCAAACCAACATAAAGTGCATGATAAGTCTGACATAAAAATGAGTATCACAACCCAACATAATGTAAATAAATAAATCTCACGCTTATGTCCATACAAATGTCTTAAATGAATAACTCTTATTGGAAAAGCACATAAGCTAATGTCAATTATTTGAAAAGCCGCAAATCATGGGAGATCACAAGGCTGGTACAACAACAATCCTGCTATCCCTGTCTAGAAATAACCTGGGGGGGGGGGGGAAGGACATTTAGATTTGGTTCAGAGCCCGAGGTGTGAAAGAATTAACTTAATTAATTTAAGATGCAATAATACATTTGATGCACAATAAATAATCCCCTTCCTCACTCGTATTCATTTAACACCTTACCCGTGATCTAAGTATAATATTATTCGCATTCCAAAAGTCCTAAATAATATTAATAACAATATGATAATGTGTCAAATTTATAATAATCGATTTGTCTATAATTAAATGATTGAGTGTATCGACTACATCTAATTACCAACACCCATAATATCCCAGTCTGTTAAGTTTCACATAAATGGCATAAACATCTATTATGCGTTAAAGATCACAGTTATAATTATGTCCACATTCTTAGACATTTTAATTTATGTCATATAATGTTCGGGAAATTACATATATGTCCTTCATATATTTAGCACATAAGGGCATCTAATGTTGGTGCCTAATTTGTATTCTATCGGCATGTCCAAAGGAATCTCTTATCCTAAGAGGATATCAAAAAACACACATAAGTTGGGGGCGGTCCGTATGCAGGATACCTGTTCATAGCCATGCCTAGCAGTGACAAAGGCTGGATCAGCGCCAACACTTACCTCCTCATAGATGGAACCTCCACGTATTACCTATATGACCTACACAATGTCAAGCCACCTATGCCAACGTGTAGTAACCGATCAGAGTGCACGAACCCCCGAGCTGTAAGGACGGTCCACGAATATTGGTATGTCCACACAAATAAATATAAGTACATATTATTATCTCGTATAATATGTATAGGTGATTACTCCATAATTATCATAAAGAGCCCACATAAAGTCCACATTATTTTTATTTATTAATAATTTACCATCTAGTGAATTATTAATTCCATTCCACGGAATAATTTCTTAGCCATATAATTTAATGTAATTTTCCCAAATTAAATGTGGCATATTCGTATTTTTAATAAATTCTCCGTTAACTCATACACGGTCCCATTAATTCGCATGGCCTCCTAATTAAATCGTTAGCAAAAATCCCACGCCAAAACACAAAAGCCAAACACCCCTTAACGTAGTTCAAATGACATCTGGGGTCGTTCGCTCTCTAACACATGTAGCACTAGACCAATAATACCAAATTCTATATCCTAACTTGTGATGTAATTAATATCTCATTAATTATTTTGTTATTAAAGTAGTGTCACCTAACTATAATGCTCAGACTCACTCATTCAGTTCATAACTTCATCTCTTAGAATTTGTTACACGAAGTCCCACTATCAAGTTTCATACTCGTTATTAATTTTAATATTTGATAATTTATTATTTATATTTATAATAAATAAAATCGGCTACCCTATGCCTAACTCCCGTAGCACTCCGCCTAAAAATATCCGAGTTACAACCCCAACTCTTAATTCCATAAGTATTAACTTACATTCATATTTATATTCAAGATACTAAGCACATCTCAATCCATCCCGTATCCTAATTTCATCCAAAATTTCCATTAAAATTAGTTCATATATTTTTTAGTGTTGTTCATCCTAAACATTCTAGATCCATACCCCGAATTCATTCCAATCCAATTCAAAGGTAAAAATAATGTTCCTTAATATTTTCTCGAGCCCTACACTCATCTACAACCATCCTTAAGTAATCCATATTTGATTTCTCATAAAGGATTTCGGTTTCAGATACCCTTCTGTAATAACTTCATAACTAATTAAAAAAAATCAAAAAATTCAAAGGTAAAAATAATGTTCCTTAATATTTTCCCGAGTCCTACACTCATCTACAACCAACCTTAAGTAATCCATATTTGATTTCTCATAAAGGATTTCGGTTTCAGATACCCTTCTGTAACAACTTCATAACTAATTAAAAAAAAATCAAAAAAATACGAAACTAGGGGCCACCAGTTCATAATGAAAATATCTATCTCTGTGTCTAAAACAATTGTCGTTGGAACGAGATAACAATCTCGTTCGAACGAGATACTAATCTCGTCTGAATGACTTCCTATGTCATTCGAAGGATAACACACATCACTTGAACGAGGGCCCACCTCATTCGAACGACCCTTTGTCTTCCCCACTTCACTTTCTCCATTTCTGTTCTTCCTAGATCCAACTCTCCAACCCATAACAGTATATGAAAACCCAAAATTTAAGTCTCCAACTGACATATTTAACCCCAATAAAATTCATGCCTATTATAGATTTTAACGATATAACATTCTCCAAATTCTAACCAGATTTACTTCACAATAAGTGGCATTTATAAAGGGATCTACATTAAAATTTCAGTCTATTAATTAACAGTGACATCCTCTACATCAATTAATCAAAATATCAAAACATAAGGAATCTACCATCAATTTTTAGATTTCGATACCTAAATTTCTGGGATTAATTCTACATTAAATTAAGTCATCGACATGCATTGTTAATCACCAAATTAATCATATCAAACCTAGAATCATCAAATTAATCATATCAAACGTAGATTCCAGAAATTTAAGGGTCATTATGATGCATCAAGAAAATACACTGGAAACTTAAATTAAGCAAGAGAATTCTTTCCTTAAAGATTTATGGAGGAAAGCCCCTTGAATTCCCTTTGATTCCTCCTTGATTCCTTGCCATTTTCCCTCTTTTGGTCCTTCTCCTTTCCTATCCCATTAATAGTTATTTTTAGGTTTTTCTAAAATGATAGTGGGATAGTTTAACCCCACTTAAACACTAATTAAGATTAATCCCAAGATGGGCTTAAAACCCAACTTTTGGACCCCCAAACGACCCTTATCCATAACCCAGCTAGTAAAAAAGTTCCCCAGCATATATACCATTGATCCGGGACAATTTTGAAAGGTCTAAAATATCTAAACGAGTCTTTAATGGCTCCCAAAATGCGTCCCAATTATTTATCTTTTGCTTAGACGTTTTTATTATGTTTCAATGACACACCAGTAAATTTATTTATGTGTGATTTATTTTTCACTGGCAAACCCATTATATCCAATTGAGTTTTTTATTTATGTACTCATGAATAAATGTTTATTTAAATTAAAAAAATTTACTCATTTAATTTAAATCCTACCAATTCAATTTATTCTTAAAATAAATCCAAAATTATTAAATTTACTTATGTCGCAATATTTTATTTTGAAATTACGGGATATGACAATCAGCATTAGCCAGTTGTGGGACATAGACTTTGCTATAAAGTTTGACCAGAATGAGTATAATGTTTATGATCACACTACTAAACTTCTACTATAAGGGGTGAGGATGGAAGATAATTGTTATGGGATTGTGCCCAAGTCCTCATTTGTGTGCAACAGCACCACGATCTCTTCTATGGATATGTGGCATTAACATCTAGGTCAGGTTAATTTTTGAGATTTGGAGTGTTTATCGAAGAAAGACCTAGTACGTGGCTTTTCGTCACTTGGAAAGCCAACTTCCATGGTTCATGATCCTTGCGAGTAGGGAAAACAAGTTTATAGTCCACATCGGAAGTTGATTTCAATTATCACTTCACGTGTGCTTGAGTTAATTCGCATGGATCTTATGGGTCGTACTTTCACTGAGAGTTTGGGTTCTAAGAGGTATATCCTCGTGATGGTAGATGATTTCTCTCATTATTCGATAATCTGTTTTCTAAGAGAGAATTCCGATGACATATAGTTTTTTACGACCAAGTGTCGTGTCCTGGAAAATTAACATGGTGTCACTATCAATAAAATGCGTAATGACAATGGCACAGAATTTAAAGAACCAAAGGTGAATCATTACTGTGATAGCCTCATAACTAAACATGAATTTTTGACCTTGCAAACCTCCGCAAAATAGGATTATTGAGTGGAAGAATCGAACAATTTAAGAGATGGATAAACCTACACTTCTCGATTATAGAGTTTCTTATAGGTTTTGGTCAAATTCGATGTCTACCTCATGTCACACGGTGAATAGGGTATATCTTCGTCCACACACTCTTCAGATGACATATGAATTATGGACAGGGAAGAAGCCCAACCTTCCATATTTTCATTTTTTAGGAATAAATGCTATATCCTAAGGGATAGAGAGCAATTAGGTAAGTTTGATTCCCGGAGCGAGGAGGGAATTTTGTTAGGATATTCATCGATGAGCAGAGCTTATTGAGTTTTTAAACTGAACAACTCTAAAGTTATGGAATCACCAAACGTCACGGTTAAAGATGACGAGTTGCCGATGTTTGTTAATCCTAACCATTTGTGTGAGGATAATGCACCCCCTAGTGACGATCTTATTATTCCTCACACACCTAGGGTTGACCCTACTTATGACTTAGGGGATACACCTTCTTGGGTTCATAAGAGTCATGACCCATTCACCATTTTAAGAGATCCTGCCTTAGGGTTAATACTCACACTCAGCTAGAGAACATTGTTAGATTTATGTGCTACACGTCCAACATCAAGCCCAAGAATATTATAGAATCACTCAAAAATGAACACTGGATATCCTCAATACAAGAAGAGTTACATCAGTTTAGAAATAATGATGTCTGGGAACTTATCCACCGATTTTGTGAGAAAAATGTGATTGGTACTAAGTGTATCTTCAAGAATAAGATGGATGATAATGGTACCATTATACACAATAAGGCTAGGTTGGTCACTCAGGGCTACACACAGATTGAGGGTATAGACTTTGAGGAGAAATTTTTCCATGTTGCGAGGCTTGAGTTCGTCCACCTACTACTCACCATCGCATGTTATCTGTGCTTCAAGCTATATCATATGGATGTCAAGAGTGTATTTCTGAATGGCATTCTACAGGAGGAGGTTTATGTGGAAGAACTGAAAGGGTTTGAAAACCCTAAGCACCCACCCTAGACACGTCAAACTCAACAATGTCCTTCTTCATCCCACTCCACCAGTATTGTCGCCTCATGTCCTGGTACATCTTATCGCCTCCCGGATGCACTGCAAATCGGGACCCATGAGAATGAGTCATCACTTCATGACGTAATTCTGCTCCTTCTGGAACCACCAATCTCCCATTAAACAATAAACCTCCATCAGAACTAACAGAATAGGACTCAACACCCTCGGCTAGAAGTCGCACAATCTGCTCCTGGCATAACGGGTCTGTGGTCTGTGCCTGTATCACCCTCGTAACAATCTCGGGTGTGACTGACATAAAGGATATGAAAGACCGGGCTACTGCGTCCTGGTGACCCAACTCCTTCCACTTTGCTTTCCATATGTCCGCTACATCCTCTACCGGTCTACAGCTCAACGCATCAGCAACTACGTTGGCCTTCCCCGGATGATACTGTATATCGAACTGGTAGTCTTTCACAAACTCTAACCACCTGCGCTGATGCATATTCAGCTCTCGCTGAGTGAAAAGGTACTGCAGTGACTTGTGGTCTGTGAACAAACAGAATTTCTCCCCCAACAGATAGTGCCTCCATATCATTAATGCAAATACGACTGCTGCTAACTCCAGGTCGTGGGTGGGGTAATTCTTCTCATGCGGCTTAAGCTTGCGGGAAGCAAAAGCTATAGCCTTCTCCTCCTGCTGGAGTACTCCTCCAAGTCCCCGTAAAGACGCATCGGTGTAAACCAGGTACTCCACACCCGGTTTCGGTAAAGCAAGGACTGGTGCTGAAGTAAGCTTGTCTTTCAGCTCGTCAAAAGCTAATTGGCAAGCATCATCCCAAACATATGGTACCCCTTTGCGAGTCAAATTTGTCAATGGACCCGCTATCTTGGAGAATCCTCGGATGAATCTCCTGTAGTATCCGACTAATCCCAAGAAACTACGTACTTCTGTCGGTGTCGTGGGCTATCCCCACTCCCTCACTGCTGAAACTTTACTCGGGTCAACTGCTATCCCCTGCTCAGAAACAACATGGCCCAAGAACTGTACCTCTCGTAACCAGAATCCACACTTCTCATACTTAGCATACAACTGGTGCTCTCGTAAAGTTTGAAGAACCTGCCTCAAGTGCTTGACACGCTCCTCCTCGGAATGGGAATATATCAAGATGTCATTTATGAAGACAATGACAAACTGATCCAAGAACTCTCCGAACACTCGGTTCATTAAGTCCATGAACACGACTGGAGCATTAGTAAGGCCGAATGGCTTCACTTTGAACTCATAAAACCCATATCTCGTCAAGAAAGCAGTCTTTAAAACATCCTGCTCCCTAAAACGTAGCTGATGGTACCCCGACCTCAAATCTATCTTCGAAAAGAAAGTTGCTCCCCTCAACTGGTCGAACAGATCATCGATTCGAGGCAACAGATACTTATTCCGTATCGTGACCTTGTTCAACTCCCTGTAGTCCACACACAACCTCAGTGAACCATCTCTCTTCTTCACAAACAAAACTGGAGTGCCCCATTGTGAGGTACTCCTGCGAATGAAGCCCTGACCTAATAGCTGCTCTATCTGATCCCGTAGCTCTCGCATATCTGCCAGAGCCATATGGTACGGCGGGCGTGCTATAGGTCTTGTATCTGGCAATAAGTCTATAACAAAGTCTATCTCTCGACTTGGGGGTAGGCCTGGTATCTCCTGAAACACATCGGAATACTCCCTAACAACTGGGATCGAATCCAAAGGAATCACCACCTCCTTAGAGGTATCCTCCTCTATGTAATACAAATGAGCGGTCGAGCCTCCCTCTGGGCGAGGCATCGCCACTACAAACATCTCTTGCCCCGGAATGGCAAAAACAATGCTCCCACCGAAGCAATCAATCATGGATCTATAAGCTGCGAGACAATCCATACCGATAATAACATCGTTCTCATGCATGTCTAAAACTAACATGTCTGCAGGTAATACCAGACTACAAATCTCTACCCCCACTCCCTGGCATATAAAGAAAATAAGTGACCCACTCCCCAATGGTGAGTCTACGCACGTCACTATGCTCTCTGCTGTGGCTAACAACCCTAAGGCCTTCGCAAAATGCGTAGCTATAAAACAATGCGTTTCCCTCGTATTAAACAAAACCTGACCTATAATACCATGGATAGGAAACATACCCTCAATCGCGGGTCATGCTTGTGGAGCTGCTGCCTGGTGGACGTTATAGACACGTCCGTACTGTAACTGCCCCTGCTACACCGGAGTTGTTGGAATGGCTGGTAGGGCTGGCACCTAGGCTGGAGCTAGGAGGGAAGGTGGAAAAAGTGGCCTCTGTGGCTCATTACGGGCTCCCTGCTGCTGTGGGGCCCTATCGCCTTCTGGGCAATCCTGACGCTTATGGCCGTGCTTGCCGCACACAAAACACCGGCCTCTGAAATTACCTCCCCTCTGTCCCTACTGACCACAGCCCTGCTGGCCGTTACCCCCATGCCACTGGCCCTGTTGGCCCTGATGTGCACGCTGTTGGCCCTGCTGGCCCTGCTGCTGACCCTGCTATCGGTGCTGGCCCTGCTGATTTGGCTGGCCCTGCTGGCCTTGCCTATAACCCCCATATCCCTTCCTGGAATCACCTGAACGGAATCGCTCAGCAGGGTCCCCCTGATGGGAACTCAGCTCATGCTGACGAGTCTGTCCATGAGATGGTGCCCCACTGGCACCGTTACCCCCGGTCCTGCCCTGCTGGCTGGACTCTCCTGCTCTCTTGCTTCCCTGAAGATGGAAGCGGTGATCCTGGCAATGTAGTAACGCTGCATTGAGTACATCAGTGAAAGTACTCAGGGATAAATTTCCAATAAGGTGCTGACGAATCCTCCAAGCTAACCCGTCGACAAACAACATAATCCTCTTGCTCTCAGTAGGTGCCTCATCTGGCACGATGGTGAGAAGTCTCATAAAATCCTCCTCATACTCTGCTACAGTAAGATTCTCTTGCTTCAGATTTAGTAATTTCCGCCTCATCTCAGTCTGCACTGCGGGTGGAAAGTACTTGCGGTCAAACCGCTCCCAGAACGTCTGAATAGGAATCGTGTCCCTCTCCTCCAAAGTGGTAGTGGACTCCCACCACTGCAACGCAGCTCCCACCAGCTTAAAGGAAGCCAATAACTGCTTTTTCACATCGGTTCACTCATACATACGGAGATGCCGCTGGATGTCTTTCTTCCATTGGCTGACCGTGACAATATCGGAGCTACCAGAGAACTCAGGGGGATGTCCTTCTGAAAAGCATCCCGAACCCTCTCCCATGCAGATGGAAGTTGTGCTGGTACTGGTGCCACTGCCTGAACCTGGGGTGCAGCCTGCTGAATCACCGCTATTGCAGCATTCACCGCCTGAGCAACTATGGCGGCTACTTCATTAGCATTCATTGTGCCTGGTGCCGGAGCTGCTGGCTGCTCGGCCTGGGCACGCCTATCTTTCATAGCACGTCTCGGAGGCATCTGAAACGTGAAAAAAGTTTATTAGTCTACAGTTATCATCAAATCTCAAATAGCTGAAGACTTAAACGTAAAAGCAGGAATACAACAATCCTAAAAATAGGGCTCTAAAGCAAAAACGTTAAGCTGAAAGCAAAATAAGCCGTACAGATCCTATGGACACTAGAACCTGATACTCTGATACCACCTGTGACACCCCGCCTAATTAAATACCGGTCGATCACTCCTTTATTAAATTAAATCAAGGTGAACAGTTTGGTTCATTCTTAGCATCACTGTCGTAAAAAGAAACTTTCCAATTTAACACCCTAAATAATTAAGCTAAGTGTCAAAACCATATTTAAACGTTACTTTCCAAATTTTATTTAAAGAAAAGATTTATTTATTATATTAACAAAATTCCAACAATTTAGAATCACACCACAATAAACCTGGAACATAAACCAATTAAATTTAAAACATTCATCAACGAATGTCAACATGTGATAAATAAAGTATCACATCCATCCTGAACAAAAATCCCATAACAACAGTACTGGAAATAACTGAAATACATATGTCCCAAAACAAAGAAATAATGGAAAGGGCTACACATGCCAATCTGAATGAAAATGCTAAGAGTGGATCTGAATGAACGAAGTCGTCTAATCAAGAGACCTACAACTCCCACATAAGCTGAAGCGTGTTCCTTCCAAGAGATCCTAAGCAAGACGCCCCTGTGGATGGGAACCTGAAATATATACATATATATACAAGAGAGAGAGAGAAGAAGAAATGGGTCAGAGCCCGATAGTGTGTATGATTTAAAATTCGTTTAGTAAGTATTTAAATTGATACAGGCCAATGCAACAACATATTAGTTCGACACTCTCTTGAGAAATTCTCACCTCTCTTCTAATGTGCACGCCTATCGTACTAATCTTCCCAACGGTTTATCTTATCATTTTATCGTACTAATCTTCCCAATAATCTAGTTTATCTTAACTTACTCACAAGATTTCAAACCGAACAATGTCATTGTTTAAAAAAAAAAAGTTACTTTCAATTTATAGCACAACTCTCGTTTTATCTTCATTAATTTATAAAGTTTCCCAGTGTCATGTTATAATTTCGCAAAACAAGTACTTACTATTTGAATCAACAACCATGTCCTACTTATCAAATCACAGTAGGTAGTTTCAAATTTCATAATCTCATATATATATTAACTACTCGTATAATATATATATATTATAACAGCACCCCAACTAAAACTATGGTGCGGGCATACTCTGCTATCCAATCCTCGTATCGCTCACACTAAGGGAAATACAAGTTCGGAATCACTCACGAACTGTATGAACACATACAAAACAACATTGAGGCGAAGCATAGATTCCAAGTCTCTAAAAGGTCAGTACATACCCTCACGTCTCTTAGGACCGTCTGAACTATCGATTCGATAGCCTGTACCAAGGATATCTATCTCCTAGGGTACGAACCAATATCCCCCATAAGGCAACACAGGATAAGGTCGTCCCAGCGTGGTAACCTCAGGGATAGCAAGTAGCGCGGGTACGCTTTTCACATGTATATAATATATGTACACACAACCATATAAATATACCACTTTCATCATATTAATATAGGTTCCTCTCGTTACCCATAATTACAACGTTTATCCTTAATTTCACATTATTAGTATTACGTATAAGGTTTCGTCTCTAACCTTAACTCGAAGGGTTTTCTCGCTTATTACGTGACACTTGTGGACTCTATCCTCCCAAGTAGAAAATTCAGTAGTTGTACGTCTATTCACTATCGTAGCTACTTAACGTAATCTCTCACTTGAAATACGTAGTTTCAGCGTTCCTTATTTAATTATCCCAAAAACACAATTATCGTCTCATAATAAAGTTCCCAACACTTAATCATATGTCCTACTGGTCTCTCCTATCTTCCAACACATTTCATTAATAATGCCCAAGAATTATTTCACTATAAATTAATTTAACTAATTAAATAAGGGAAACAAGAGTCTGTCAGGAGGGGTCGATCGATCGATGTCTGGGGCTCGATCGATCGATCGAAGCAGTAGGCTCGATCGATCGATCAAGCAGGTCTGCGAAATCCTGCAGAATTGCAGTTACGGGTTCTACCTTCTTTCTTCATCCAAATCCATATTTTTCAACACTAATCGTCCCAAAAATACTACTACTAAAATAATAACATTATACCAGATGTTTTTAATGTAGAGCATGTGTATTTCTAACATTAAACATGGATAATTAACCCCAAAACTCATCTAATCATAAAGAACCCTAAAGTTTTCTTAATCATGTTCTAATCTGTGTTTACCAGAATTTTCCTTCTAATATATCATCAAAATTTCGTGGGTTATACATCTACATCACCCAAGATTTCTAGAATAAAGTTTAAGTCTTTACTACATTCAAATTCCTATAAAAATTTGGGTTTTTCTTTCATGGATTACATTCCTAATCATTCCTAAACTAATATGGAAATTGCACCAACGAAAATAAGCAAGTTAAACACTTGCCTGGGATTTTTAGAGGTCTGGTTTCCTGCTGATTTTGGTGTGGTTGCGTTCTCCTCCTCGCGATCTACGCGTTGGTGGTGACGGCAGTGCAAACTGTGGTGTTTTGGCCTTGAATCTCCTTGAGAGCTCTCTCCTCTCTTCTCCAATGGCCATTCTAGGGTTCTGAATGTTCTAACCCTAAATGGATAACCTAAATAGCTGATAAAGATTGCTGAAATTCGTGGGTTTAATTACCCAATTATGTAAAATGACCAAAATGCCCTCCCGGTTCACTAATTAGGCCTAAAAACACCCCGAGACCCAAACTAAACCCCCGGGTACACTTTTCTGACAATCTCGACCCTTACGGACGCATTGGCGCACTCAAAAAGACCATACAAACAACTTATAAAAATATTCACTTTTATATATCAATAATTAATCCCGACGCGACACGGGCGCATCCCGACTAAAATTCCCAAAATTGTCATTTCATTCACTCGTGACATTTAATATAACCAATATAATATATTACTATGCTCATTAGTAATATTCAACAATTTCATATAATTACTAACTCTCGTCACGTTAATAATTATAACTTAATTAATTTCCGGATTTTTATTAAATAATTCACTCTCATTAAATTTAATAAATCCCCAAATTTATTATAGCATAAAAATATGGGGTATTACATACTTCCCCCCTAATAATGGAATTTCGTCCCGAAATTCAGAAAATAAGGCATACCTGATAAGAACAAATCTGGATATCTCTCGTGCATATCTGCCTCGCGCTCCCAAGTGGATTCCTCCACATTATGATGTTCCCATTGGACCCTTACAAGTGGAACTATCTTCGACCTCAATCTCCTCTCACTATGGTCTATGATAGCCACTGGTCTCTCCTCGTAAGAGCTATCAGGCTGTAAGTCGATCTCATCTATCGCGATATGAGTATGGGCCATATCATCTCCAAGGTATCGTCTCAACGACGAGATATGAAATACATCGTGGATGCGATGTAAATGCTCTGGCTGTCCCAATCTGTATGCAACTGGTCCAATCCTTTCAATGATGGGAAATGGTACCACGTACCTCGGAGACAACTTTCCCTTCTTCCCAAACCTCATAACTCCTCTCATAGGAGACACGCGCAGTAACACTTGGTCCCCCACGTTAAACTCCCTGAAGAACCATTTCGCATTGGCGTAGCTCTTCTTCCTGTCCTGGGATACTCGAATGCGTCTCCTGATCATCTCAATCCTCGCAGAGGTCTCCTGAATTACCTCTGGTCCTAGCAACTTGTTATCCCCCACCTCAAGCCAGCAAGTTGGGGAACGACAAGGCCTGCCATACAAAGCCTCAAATGGAGCCATTCCAATCGTGAACTGATAAGAGTTATTATAAGAAAACTCTACCAGTGGAAGATGTGGCTCCCAGCCTCCTCCAAAATCAAGAACACACATGCGTAGCATATCTTCTAACATCTGATTAGTACGCTCTGTCTATCCATCTGTCTGTGGGTGATAAGTTGAACTCAACCTCAATTCAGTACCCATAACCTCCTGAAAGCTTTCCCAAAAATGCAACACGAAAATCTTGTCTCTATCTGACATAATATTCAGGGGCACTCCGTGTAATCTGACAATCTCAGCGATGAACAACTGAGCATACTGACCCGTGGTATAATCTATCTGCACCGGCAGAAAATGAGCCACCTTGGTCAAACGGTCTACAATCACCCAGATAGAATCGTGGCCCCTCTGAGATGTAGGCAAGCCTGTAATAAAATCCATGGAAATTCTCTCCCACTTCCACACGGGTACTTCCAATGGCTTAAGTAATCCTGACGGTTTCTGGTGGTCCACCTTTACCAGTTGGCAGGTAGAACATTTGGACACAAACTCAGCAATGTCCTTCTTCATACCACTCCACCAATATTGTCGCCTCATGTCCTGGTACATCTTATCGCCTCCCGGATGCACTGCAAATCGGGACCCATGAGAATGAGTCATCACTTCATGACGTAATTCTGCTCCTTCTGGAACCACCAATCTCCCATTAAACTGCAAACCTCCATCAGAACTAACAGAATAGGACTCAGCACCCTCGGCTAGAACTCGCACAATCTGCTCCTGGCAAAACGGGTGTGTGGTCTGTGCCTGTATCACCCTCGTAACAATCTCGGGTGTGACTGACATAACGGATATGAAAGAACGGGCTACTGCATCCTGGTGACCCAACTCCTTCCACTTTGCTTTCCATATGTCCGCTACATCCTCTACCGGTCTATGGCTCAACGCATCAGCAACTACGTTGGCCTTCCCTGAATGATATTGTATATCGAACTGGTAGTCTTTCACAAACTCTAACCACCTGCGCTGACGCATATTCAACTCTCGCTGAGTGAACAGGTACTGCAGTGACTTGTGGTCTGTGAACAAACGGAATTTCTCCCCCAACAGATAGTGCCTCCATATCCTTAATGCAAATACGACCGCTGCTAACTCCAGGTCGTGGGTGGGGTAATTCTTCTCATGCGGCTTAAGCTTGCGGGAAGCAAAAGCTATAGCCTTATCCTCCTGCTGGAGTACTCCTCCAAGTCCCCGTAAAGATGCATCGTTGTAAACAAGGTACTCCACACCCGGTTTCGGTAAAGCAAGGACTGGTGCTGAAGTAAGCTTGTCTTTCAGCTCGTCAAAAGCTAATTGGAAAGCATCATCCCAAACATACGGTACCCCTTTGCGAGTCAAATTTTTTAATGGAACCGCTATCTTAGAGAATCCCCGGGTGAATCTCCTGTAGTATCCGACTAATCCCAAGAAACTACGTACTTTTGTCGGTGTCGTGGGCTATCCCCACTCCCTCACTGCTGAAACTTTACTCGGGTCAACTGCTATCCCCTGCTCAGAAACAACATGGCCCAAGAACTGTACCTCTCGTAACCAGAATCCACACTTCTCATACTTAGCATACAACTGGTGCTCTCGTAAAGTCTAAAGAACCTGCCTCAAGTGCTCGACATTCTCCTCCTCGGAATGGGAATATATCAAGATGTCATCTATGAATACAATGACAAACTGATCCAAGAACTCTCTGAACACTCGGTTCATTAAGTCCTTGAACACGGATGGAGCATTAGTAAGGCCGAATGGCTTCAGTCTGAAATCATAAGACCCATATCTCGTCAAGAAAGAAGTCTTTGAAACATCCTGATCCCTAATACGTAGCTGATGGTACCCCGACCTCAGATCTATCTTCGAAAAGAAAGTTGCTCCCCTCAACTGGTCGAACAGATCATCGATTCTAGGCAACAGATACTTATTCCGTATCGTGACCTTGTTCAACTCCCTGTAGTCCACACACAACCTCAGTGAACCATCTCTCTTCTTCACAAACAAAACTGGAGCGCCCCATTGTGAGGTACTCCTGCGAATGAAGCCCTGACCTAACAGCTGCTCTATCTGATCCCGTAGCTCTCGCATCTCTGCCAGAGCCATACGGTACGGTGCGCGTGCTATTGGTCTCATATCTAGCAATAAGTCTATAACAAAGTCTATCTCTCGACTGGGGGGTAGGCCTGGTATCTCCTGAAACACATCGGAATACTCCCTAACAACTGGGATCGAATCCAAAGGAATCACAACCTCCTTAGAGGTATCCTCCTCTATGTAATACAAATGAGCGTTCGAGCCTCCCTCTGGGCGAGGCATCGCCACTACAAACATCTCTTTCCCCGGAATGGCAAAAACAATGCTCCTACCGAAGCAATCAATCATGGCTCTATAAGCTGCGAGCCAATCCATACCGATAATAACATCGTGCTCATGCATGTCTAAAACTAACATGTCTGCAAGTAATACCAGACTACCAATCTCTACCCCCACTCCCCGGCATATAAAGAAAATAAGTGACCCACTCCCCAATGGTGAGTCTACGCACGTCACTGTGCTCTTTGCTGTGGCTAACAACCCTATATTAAATGCCATTAAATAAGTACTCCCCCTAAATTGATTCTCCCCTTTATCAAACAAATGACATTTACTTAGAAAGACGTCTCCCCCTAAGATAAATCTCCCCCAAACTAAGTTACGATAATAATAGGATTAGATACCATTTCTCCCCCTATCATCACTCTCCCCCTTTTTGTTCAGGAATAGACAAAGGTTAAAGAATCAAAACATAAAAGCATGTAGAAGCTTAAGGTGATAAAACATGAAAGCATATGGTCAATAAAAGCAAGGCAAAGACAAACAAATATCATATATATATGTACTATCAATATACCAATAGAGTACTTGCATATATATATGGATATAAACACACACATGACACAAAATACAATAAGTTTGCACACTCGTATGGAAAAAATGTGTCATATGGAAACGGAAGTGTAGGGGTGTGAACTAGCAACAATTAAATTTAGACCCAAACACTTAATAAACGTTCACGGAGTTCTCATTTGATTTCAAACTTCATCACATTTAAATATATCCTCATGTGACAATATAGGGTGAACTCAATGAACAAACATACACAATGCATACAAGCCTAGCATATTAATGATTCTACAAACCAATAGAGTCATGACATGAAATACGCAACTAGGATAGATGGACATTGTGCGAACCGTTGATATACCATCCAATCTCCCTCAATTTGCATTTATATTAATTTGAATGAATATATCAATCAAACATAGGCCTTGGCAATTGATTTTCTTTTTAATGCCATATTTTCTGTTTTTTAGGCCTTGGACCACATATATCTTTTAGGTCCATTTAAAACGGTGGCTTACTATTCGCAAAGGATCACTTAGTCCTTTCGGAGCCCTTCCTCGTGCACATTTAAATTTATCATGTTTTCATTGTTCGCACAAATCTCACATGCAACGGATTTTGACATGCACTAGTCCTCCTAAGTCACACATATGTAGATGACAAGATTGGTAGGAGAACACCTCACATAGCTCAAATATACATATGAAGTTAAAATTTCAAAAGAGCTCGTGCATGTGCGTATAGAGGCATATAAAAATAGAATCCATTTAATCAATACAAAGTCCAACTACTCCCAAAAAAAATATGGTAAAGAACATTTTAAGGATTGACAATCTAAACCAAAAGTTCTAGCCACGTGGGAACGTTAAAGGAGGGATTCAAGCACAAGTATATGCCACATAAAGTGTGTCAAACCAAAATACACACAAAATGAAATCTTTTTGAGTTTTTAACATTTTAACCTAAAAGAAATATATATATACTCAAAAGGATAAACAAAAATCATTTGAATCTTTCATTAAGCTCAAATTATCAAGAGATAAAATCCAAATGATAAACAAAAATCTTTTTGTATTTTTCATTTAAAGCAACAAAAATGAAAGAAATATAATACAAAAGATAAACAAAAATCATAATTCTAGCACAGGATAAGCATGGATCAAAGACTAGAAAATGATTAGACGAGCATACATTTAGCATGTGAATATAGCATGAAGTACAAAAGCTAATGTATGCAGATACTAACACATTCATCCTTTAGATTTAGCATGGGAGGAATCATGTGAAAGTAAATGAGAATCAAAATCCCTATTTTGTAAGGCAACCAAGTAGGATTTCCTAACCCAAATTAATGAAGAATGACTATCTTGGGGTGTAGGAGCTTTAACTACCGTGGTTACTTTACTATGGGATTTTCTAGGAATTCGTTTAAGATCAAAACAAAATTTCCTAAGATGACCTTTTCGACCACAATGTGTACAAGTAAAAACATGTCGAAAAGATTTTCCTAAGGAGTGATCTTTAAATGCATTCCTAGTAGATTCTCCTAAAATATTGGTTTTGGCTTTAGGGTTAAATTCATTACAAGTATTGAAGCCTAAACCAAAAGTGTCATTTTTAATTTGGACCGTTCCTAACATTTTATCAAGTTTTTCCGAACGACACTCCAAATCAAATTTGACATTACTAGAATCTTTTAATTTATTTTCCAATTCTAAAATGTTAGATTCTAGTAAAACATTTCACTCTTCAAAAGCAAGAAGCTCCTTTTTCAAGGATTCCATTAAACCCCTAAGGCTATCTCTCTCGCCTTCTACATATTCTAGCTTCTCTCGAAGAGTCTTATCACGTGTCCTAAGGTCTTCTATTAAAACATTTTCATCAACGACCTTGACACTCTCTCCTTCTAACTTCAAATTAGCTCTTTTCAATTTAATAGATTCTTTATATAATTCATGAAAAGCATTTTGAAGTTCACTCTCATCAACCTCTTCTTCATTTTCACTCTCTCTTTCTTCTCCACTCTCACTATCATAAAAAACAAGGAATCATGAACAATGACCTTGGAAGTGGCATGTGCTATCGTTTCATCAATCGATGAGTTCTCACTATCACTCACATGACTAGCCATAAAAGCCACAAAATTTTTCTTAGTGGGGGAATCCGGCTTCTCTTCCGTATCACTATCACTAAGGGTCGCATTATATGAAATGGGTCGCTTACCCTCTTTCCTTAGTTTAGTGAGGCACTCAAAAGCCCTATGGCCATAACCTTCACAACCAAAACACTTATTGGACTCGTCCCTATCTAAATTTTCGTTACTAGGTTTAGGGATCTTATCGGCCTTAGAAATCTTCTCGCTTTTATCATGTTTAGAAGTATCAAATTTCTTAAAATCATTTTTAAGTTTATCTTTGTTAATTTTAAGAAATTTTCTAAATTTACGAGCAAATAAAGCCATGTCTTCCGAGTCACTATCACTCTCGCTCTCTACTACTTGTTTAACCTCTTTTCGAGCTTTTAAAGCAACGCCCTTTTCGATTTTCTTTTCATTTTTAGAGGGAAACATATCCAGTTCATAGGTTTGTAAATCACCTACAAGCTCTTCTAATTTCGTAGATCTATCGGGTAGGGACCTTAAAACTTTCTTTACTACACGGTCGTCAGGTATTTTCTCTCCCAAGTTAAATGATGAATTAACAATATCAGAAAGTCTAGCATAAAATTCATCAAAAGTTTCTTTTTCATTCATTTTGATAGTTTCAAATTGAGTGGTGAGGTTTTGGAGTTTTGAAGCTTTAACGACACTCGTACCTTCATGAGTTAATTATAAAATATCCCAAGCTTCTTTAGCGGTCTCACACGTCATAATGCGTCAGAATTCATCCGGTGTGACAGCGCTAAACAAGGCATTCAAACCTCAGGAATTGAAATTAGCAAGTTTAAACTCATTTTCGGTCCATCTATCGACGGGTTTGGGAACACGTTCATTTTCAACTAAATGAGTTGGTGGAGACCACCTGTTAACAACAGACATCCAAACACGTTCATCGATAGATTTAAGTACCGATTTCATTCTCGCTTTCCAATACGCATAGTTTGAACCATCAAAAATAGGAAATTTTGAAAATGGGGAAAATTCCATTTTAGCCAAAAAAAAATTAAAGGATCTTAACGAAATAATTTATCGTTTTTGGCTTTGATACCAATTTGAAGGTGCAAATCTTTTCTGAATCAAAGCTCTGATACCAATTTGTAAACCCCGGCTTATAAAATATTCTTCACAATTAAAATCAAATTTGTAATTTCCTTTCAAACTTAATCTCGATGCGGAAGCGTACTAACGGTGTGATGGTTCAACTAAAATAATTCCAAATTTTAATTTACTTAAACAAAGTGAAGTGAGAATTAACGAAACAAATCAAATTATTAATTTTCACTTAAACCGATTAAGTCCAATTAAATCCAAGTCCTAGAATTTGCCTAAGTTATGATTGTCCATATATCCAACAAAGTTAGGCCAAACCAATTTTAGCAAATGACTTGAATAAACCAATTTTACCCAATATAAGATTAAAGTCCAATTAAGTTGAGTGTGATGATTAAACCAAATTTTATCTTGAATTTATCCTAAAGCATGCATTCTAAATTTTGGTGCAAAATAAAATAAACAATGTCACGCTACGCCGCGATGTACGAGGAAAAACCTAAGACGGGAAAAAACCTCGGACGGCCCTAGCCACAAGTCCACTAGATATGGAATTACAATTAAAAGAAAAGAGACTTACAACACTCGACTCGAACCCTCTCAAGCCCCGATGCTCCTCCTTGTAGACACCTCTTTCTAGCAGACAACCACGGAGCTCCACCGTGATCTCGGAATCCACCGATAGGACTTTAAACGGTCACCGTCACCCCAACATGGAGCCTTTCTCCAAACGGGTAGAAATGAAACGAACTTCTCTTCAATTCGGTGTAGAGAAAACCGATGCCAAAACAACCTCCAAGCAATTGATATTTATGTAGGAGAACTTGGATAAACACTTAATTGGGTGTAAACACTAGAGTGGTATATGAATTTTTCTTTGAAAAACAACACTCAAAACTTGAACATTTTCCTAAACAATTTTTGCTCTCAAACTCTCTCTAGGAGATAAACTAGGTTGGAAACGTTCATTAGGAAAATGTGTTTCCCGTCCTTAATTAAGCTAGAAAAAGTTAGTTAAGAACTTAGTGGGAAAATGGGGTCAAAACTGCCAAAAACTGCCTAAAACGGTTCCCGCCTAGCAGTTCGTTCGAACGACATTTCGTTCGAACGAACTCTCGTTCGAACGAGACTTCTAACGAGCGACCACTTTGGATTCGTTAGATATCTCGTTAGAACGAACAATATCGTTCGAACGACATATCGAATGACGAACCAGTTTAGACTCGTTGGCAGACTCTTTCGAATGAAACCTGGTTCGAACGAAAAAAAACTCGTTCGAACGAAATTTCGAACGACTTCCAGAAATTTTGTAAAATTTGATTTTGGCCCAGAAACTTTTATATACTTTAATACAAAGTTCTATTTAAATTTTTCGGAAAGTAAACATGGTTTTTATTAAACCTAACACCCAATAAACATTATTCCAAGCTCCAATATAAATATAATTGCATTCATACCTTGGGAGCATGGAACCATAGTTGATGACGTAGAAACGAGGCACGCAAACCGGCATTTTGATGAAGCTTTATATTCTTTGTCGCTACGTCTTCAACACACACTTCATAGGCTTGAGAGTATTACAATAAAAACACTATCCTATGAATAAATGTTTTTTTCCGGAATTGAGCCAACACAATACATGGACTCAATTGGAAATTTGTGTCCTTACAAATCTCCCCCTTTGGCTATTCCGGGACAAAAATCAAACAAAAATACTAAAGGGCCGTCAAGCTCACTAGACTCAAAACATAACCCACCCAACTTGACTCAACCCAAGGATTAAACACTTTGCCTTTTAAAGATGTCGCTTTAGTAGAATACCTGCACACTTAAGTAAACTCATCAAATGCATAGGGAATATCAAAATATATTAAATGCCATTAAATAAGTACTCCCCCTAAATCGAGTCTCCCCTTTATCAAACAAATGACATTTACTTAGAAAGACGTCTCCCCCTAAGATAAATCTCCCCCAAACTAAGTTACGATAATAATAGGATTAGATACCATTTCTCCCCCTATCATAAAAAAAAATTAAAGGTTGCTAGAAATTCTGAGTTGTTCTCGGAGCATACTCATGGATCTCCTCCCTCTCTTGGAGAAGAAGAAGAAGATGACGAAGCTCCATCAGATGAATCTTTTTTGATGCTAGGAGAGAAAATCCTTGTTGTTTCTGTTGTTCAATCCTCCGAGCAAATCCAACAAGTCAGCACATCTGCCGAGCAACTACCATAGCACTCCGAGCAACCAACCCCTTCATCCAAACCGTCTGAAGATGTTGTAGGAAATAAGGAGAAGGTGTAAAGTTGTTCTGTTCTTTTATTGTATTGTTTCTTGGTTATAACCCTGAAATGTATTTTCCTTTATTTTTGATAAATAAAAGTGAACTTTTATTGCTCGTCTTGAATTTTTCTCTTACTTGCTCTTGTTCGCACCATTGTTGATTTTGTTTTTATTTTCTCCTTAAAATTTTGTGGCCAGGATGGAACTCTTATCAGATAATGATACAGAGCTGATGAAGAAGTGTAATGATTATTTCAAAGCTGGTCATGCAGACTTTACTGAAGCTCAAATAATTGACATTCTTGGTCCCGGTGCTTCTAAACGAGCAATCAATGCCTACCATTACTTGAAGTGTCTACTTGATCATGCTGTAGCCAATAATATGGCTTATTATGAAATGATTGAAGAGCTTCAAGGAACAATTGAGGAACTTCAACAACAGTACAAAGAGTCCAGCAAACTCCTTCATGAGGGTTACGGGCAAAAATGTAAATAATTGAGCAATGATCGGAGTTACGATAAGTACCTCTCTGCTTATAAGAAAAGAGAAAATGTTCTAAGTCATGAGGTTGAACGACATAGGCATATTGCCAAGATGTTAGAAGAAGAAAATGTTATGCTGCAGGAGGAACTAAAATAACTCAAAACTGAGGCTTCTTCCTCGGGAGTCTTGGTTCCAATTAACGAAGAGGGTTATTCCTTTTTAGAGGTTGAAAATTGAGAGAAGAGCTGGAGACTTTGAAACAAGATAAGCCAACATCCTCCTCAAGGGGTAGAGGTAGAGGTAGATCTGTTCGAAAGAGTGTTGAAGAGAGAATGACTGACCAGACTTTAATAAATCAGGTACTCAGATAAAAGCCAAAACTCAAGCCTTGGTTGAAATGTCTTAGAAACTGCAAACTCTTACCGATCAACTCTTTGTTCGAAGCTCGGCATTGGAAAGTAAAGATCTTCTGGTAAAAAATCTTCACGAGCAGCTTGAAAGATTGACACATCAATTTCATAAGCAACCCAGAAAGTTCTGGATGGCGGGGTATAATAAAGCTATATATCATCTTGATGCTCATTTGGAGCAGTCTAACAACGAAGGATATAAGAAGGGATGGTTGAATGCCTTATGTGTTCTGAAATTGGAGCAAGGTCATTTCTTATGGGACTATTATGAACCTAGAGTTCTTAATTTACCTGTGCCTCCCTTCAAACTTAACCTTAGTCGGATTTCAGCCCATGCTATTCCTCGAGTTTTGATTTCCAAGTATCTTAATGATTATAATCTTCATGCCAATTTTAAGATAGCTGATCCTGAGCATTTTCTTGATCAACCATCTACGATTAATGTAAGAATGCTGCGAGATTTGAATTTTATCAATTCCCCTTATGCTTTAGATGATCCTCCAGCTGGGGTGGAGCCTGTGTCAAAGTCAGAAGGAAAGAACCCCATGGAATAGGAAACTTGTAATTGAATGAAAATTTAGATCATCTCTATGTAATATGATTTTAATGAATGAAAATTTAGTCTTTATTCTCTTAGAAATGTTTTTCTTATGATTTGCTAAATAAATATGTAGTCTGTTTAAAGTGATGTATCACATTTTTAGCAATGGAATGATTTTTATTCCATATTCCTGCTCAGTTGTAGTATTCTTACTAGGATTACCATGTTATCGACCAACCATGGTTGGTGGTAATTGATTAACTGACCAACCGTAGTTGGTGGTAATTGATTGACCGACCAACCTAGTTGATAATTTATTGACCGACCAATTGTAGTTGGTGGTAATAGATTGACCGACCAACCGTAGTTGGTGATAATTAATTGACCGACCAACTGTAGTTGGTGGTTGCTGATGCTAATTTGTGTTGTGTGTCATACTAGTACTCCAAAAAAAATTGAACAAAAAAAGAAATATCGGCAAATCGTCACTTTTATTCATCTTGATATAAAACAGGTTATAAGTGCTATTGATAATATTTGTGCAAGTGCTCCGCGTTCCATGCATTCTTAAATTCTTCCCCTTCTAAGGTTTCTATTCTGTATGTTCCAGGACGAACAACTTTAGTTACTCGGTAAGGCCCATGCCAGTTGGCCTCCATCTTGTTGTGTTTTTGGATCACCTTCTTCAATACATAGTCTCCTTCTTTTAGATCACATTTCTTCACCCTTTTATTGTAGAATAAAGTTGTTCATTATTGGTCGGCTGCATTTCTGATTGCGGCTTCTTCTCTGACTTCTTCGATCATGTCCAAATCTAAGCGTCTCATCAAATCACTTATAGGAGAGTTGAAATTTATCACTCTATGAGTAGGAAGACCCAATTCAACAGGTATGACAGCTTCACTTCCAAAGGCTAACATGTATGGAGATTCTCCAGTTGCTGTTCATTGAGTAGTGCGATAGGCCCATAGAACAGACGATAGCTCATTATTCCAATTTCCCTTTGCTTCGTCCAACCTTTTCTTCAAAGCGTTCAGTAGAGTCTTGTTCGTCACCTCTGTTTGTCCATTACACTGGGGATGCCCTGGTGCAGAATGGATCTTCTGGACATTGGACTGATGACAATATGCAGCGAACTCCTGGTTGTCAAACTAAGTACTATGATCAGTGATGAATGTATGTGGGAGGACATATCTGCAAATGATTTTCTTCCATATGAATATATAAACCCTGTCGTATGACATATCAATAAGGGGTTCAGCTTCCACCCATTTAGTGAAATAATCTACTGCGACCACCAGATATTTAAATCTCCCTTTGGTTGTTGGAAGTGGTCCAACCAAATCTATGCCCAATATGGTGAATGGCCAAGGAGAAGTTATGGGAGTTAGCAATGATTGGGGAGTTCTTTGAATAGAGGAGAAATGTTGGCATTTATCACACTCCTTCGCGTAAGCTATGCAGTCACCTCTCATCGTTGGCCAGTAATAACCCCGAGTTGTTATCCTTTGCAAAAGTGTCTGACCCGCTACATGAGCTCCATAAGACCCTTCGTGAATTTCTTCAATCAAATCTTTTACTTCAGAGGGATGTACACATCTCTGTAACCCTGCTATAATGCCTCTTCTATATTAAATGCCATTGGTCAGTACATAATGAGCAGCTATGAATTTCAATCTCTTGGCTGTAAATATATCAGTTGGTACAATTATTTCGTCAATGTATGCCCTTATGGGATCCATCCATGATGGTCCCAGGTCTAGGGTAAAGAATTTTACCATCAAATCTTCATCTTTGTACCGATCAGCCAAAACTTTAATTGGGATTGTTCTTCGTAGCTCGATGCGTGTTGCTAAAGCTAAGCGAGCTAATGTATCATCTCTAGCATTCTCCAGTCTGGGTATTCATTTCAACTAAACTGCTGTAAAAGTTGATACCACTTCAATAGCTTTTGCATGATACTTGAGCATCAATTCCCCTTTTGCTTGCATACAACCCAAGGATTTGATTTACAATTAATTACAAATCACTGAAAATAATAACCTGCTTGGCATTCATAGTTCTGGCTAAATTGAGACCCAGGATTATGGCTTCATATTTAGCTTCATTATTAGAAGATTTAAATTTAAAGCATAAGGCATATTCAATATCTGCTCCATCCAGGCTGTTAAGAATCACTCCAGCTCCACTGCTTATAGCACATGAAGACCCATCTACATACAAATTCCAAATAGGTGTATCATTGTCAAATTCTTGGTCAGATAAAGTTCCTCGATGGAATATTTGATATATCCTTTCATCTTTCTTTATTACAGGGCTGTTGCATGTTGCTTCTTGTTGCTTGATGTCCATCCTTTTTGGATGATCTGCAAGTGGGAGTTGGTCGAGGATTATTTTTTATGATCCCGTAACATCCACGGGTTGCTCAACATTGGCCTCCTGCTAGTCGGATACTTTTGGATATGTAAACTCTGTGATGAAGTCCTCTACGGCTTGCCCTTTAAGTGATGATCTGGGCTCATAGACAATATCATATTCACCCAGTTCAACTGCCCAGTACATTAATCTTCCAGATTTCTCTGGCTTGTGAAGAGCTTGTCTTAATGGCATATCAGTGTATACCACTATAGTATGGGCTTGGAAGTACGACCTCATCCTCCTGGTGGCTTCAATCAGTGTTAAGGACAATTTATCTAACCTTGGATACCTACTCTCTGCTCCTTGGAAAGCTTTGTTAGTGTAGTATACTGGTTTTTTCAATCCATCTTCCAGTCTTATCAACACCGAGCTAACTGCGTTCTCTGAAACCGCTAAATACAGATACAGTTTTTCTCCCGTTATAGGTCTGGATAATAGTGGAGGCTTTCCCATTTATTTCTTCAATTATTGAAAGGATTGTTCACATTCATCATTCCACTCAAAAGTTTTTCTAAGTGTTTTGAAGAATGGAAGACACCTATCAGTTGCTCGTGACACAAATCTATTAAGTGCTGCCACACGTCTTGTAAGACTTTGCACCTCCTTCTTTGTTGTAGGGGATCGTAACTCCAATAAATCTTTAATCTTATCGGGGTTTGCTTCAATGCCTCATTGATTAATAATGTATTCGAGAAACATACCTTCTCGTACACAGAATATACATTTGGTAGGGTTCAATTTCATTTGATATTTTTCCAGCTGATCGAAAGTTTGGCTCAGGTCAGCTAGATGATTAGCAGCCTTCTTGATCTTTGTTAGCATATCATCAACATAAACCTCCATGTTGTGACCAATTTGCTCCGCGAACACTTTATTCATTAGCCGTTGATACATTGCACCTGCATTTTTTAGTCCAAAAGGCATAACATTAAAACAATAAGTTCCTTGTGTGGTTATAAAAGAAGTACTTTCCCTATCTTCCGACTTTATTTTGATCCGATTATAACTAGAGTAAGAATTCATGAAACTCAGTAATTCATGTCCTGAGGTAGCATCCACCAACTGGTCAATTCGGGGGCAAGGAAAATAGTCTTTTGGACAGGACTTATTAAGATCGGTGAAGTCCGCACACATCCTCCACTTATTGTTTTTCTTCTTCACCATTACCACATTTGCTAGCCAATCGGGATACTTGACATCTTCAATGAAAGAGGCTTTTTGTAACTTCTCGACTTCCTCGTGTATGGCTTGATTCTTTTCGGGTCCGAACACCCTTCTTCATTGCTTAATAGGCTTGATCTCCTTATTCATATTCAGCTCGTGTCATAGGAAAGACGGGTCTATCCCTGGCATATCTTCACGGCTCCATGCAAAAGTCTGCTTTCTGCATCTCAAAAATGCCATAAGTTCTGATCGAGCGGAAAAAATTTATTCGTGTGAGGACACAATCGTTGTGTATTTCGCCGCCGCGATGCAAAAAAAAACTAAGCTACTACTACACTTGACAAGAAAGCACCGCGGTAAGTCGGGTATCGTAAGAAATCCACAGGGAGTGATTAAATTCTAGATGTTAATTATTTTAAAACTTCAAGAATAAAAGTGTAAAAGGTGATAGGTTAGAAATAATGACTAAAGAAAAGAATAAGTTAACGCTAAATAAAGGAAAGCGAGGATCGGGATCGCATCCTACCATACGGGTCGAAACAACTACTAACTAGAGTTAAGGCTCGAAAGCAATCTAATCGAGCATATCCAATTAAGCATAAACATCACACAATAAGGAATTTAAGCCAAAGTTGCGAGATTCAACATTTAACTGAAAATGGTCGCACGCGGATTAAATTCGGATTGTCGCTATAAACACTAAAGTTGCGTGACAAATAAAGTTAAACGCATAACAATCCAACTTTAATACACGCGGTTTCAATTAAACGCGATTTTGCACGAAACCTAGTTTTCGAAGCTCGGGCCCGAAAATGGTGGAAATAAAATCCCGACCCTATTTATCTAAGGGTGCATGGTGAGTTAAACTAAATTGTGTTAATTAAACTAGGAAAGCAAGAATTAGAGCATGTAAACTGGTTAGAAAGCATGGAAACTAAATTACAAGGCAAGGAAAGAATGAAGAACAAACTATATTAATGGAGAGGAAGTGAATAGTTCAATCTTACAAAACCACATGGATTGTCAAACCAAGAAGAAGAGAAAATGAACTCTCCAAACCAAACCCTAACTAAAACTATCTATCTCAGAATATATGAGTCATTCCTCTTATTACAACAAAACTATCTTATATAGTAAGTTGGAATAAAGGAAAAGAAGAAAGAAAAGGAAGATAATATCTACAGGAGAAAGCAGGGGATCAATCGATCGATCGACCCTTGTGGTCGATCGATCGACAGTGTAAATCGTGGCAAAAATAAGAAGGCTAGATCGATCGATCAAGCAGGGGCAGCCTGCAATTTCCCCTGCATTGGCATACTTTCCATCTCCGCTCAAATCGCTGTAACTTTATCATACGGACTCAGAATCACGCACCGTTCACGGTCATGCGAAGCTAGCGTGGAGGGTTACAACTTTCGTGGAGATGTCGGGCCAGGTGCCCAATCTATGAACTGACCGGATTGCCCGCGTACGAAAATTACGTGGAATGCGTCCGAATCCAATACTTGGTACCTAAATACCTATAAAAGCCCAATTATACCTCATATAGCATGTTAACAGTATAAACCGAGGTTGTATGGTTAACGGGCTTAAATATAGTGATTAAGGTACCCGAGGGGGCTAAAATGCGTAGGTTCGACGGATGAAATACGCAATATTTGCGTGTTATCACACCCCCTAACTTACACATTGCTAGTCCCTAGCAATGAAATAGGATGCAACAAGAAGAACAAGTAAACCAACACAGGAGAGAGTAAAAAAGTATGGTATAAAAGCAATAAAAAGATAAGGCCACTTTCGCGGGCGATTCGATTGCATTTAGCGTATGCAATAAGACGTTAAACCCCTAGGTTACCCTAGTGGACGAGTGTCGTCTCGTGAGGGTTTTCAGTGATGGAACCCACAAACATCATAAAGTTTCCTCAAAATATGCCCAATCAAGTAAGACAAACTCATCAGTGCGAACAAGATTTCAACATGTTATTAGCATAGCAAACGAATTCGCATGAGAAGTCCGTAGTTATTAACATTATCGAATGCACCTCAATGAATTGAAACTCTAACATGTGGGAGGGGAGTGAGCATATGCAAAGTATGATTTGGCGAAAAAGTTAAATAACTCGGATACTAAATAAATCAAGCATATTCAATCCTCACGGGCATTACACTCAATAAATGAAATCACTCGAAACGGGAGGTAACACACGGGACATGCGGGCATAAGGAGTAAATGTAAATGGAAACTAGGCCGCACACATGTCACAAATGAAGAACGCTATATAGGAAATAAAAGTTGCAATCTCAGTGAAAAGATACTGCACATAAAAAAGAGGCGAAATGCATTTTCACAGATTATCAACACTATTTAAACATTTGAATTACATCTACTTAAGATCACATAGGACTTGTATATGGTTGTAATGTAGGCTAGTTTAGGGTACGAAATGAACGGGATGTATATACGGATTCAAAGTGTTCGGGGATGAAACTCGAAATAATGTGAAAAAGTGGGCAATATCAAAAGTTGGACAAAGATGTCCAAACGAGCATTAGATATAACAATCGAGAGAGTAATCAAAGCTTATTGAAACACTACAAATAATATAAACAACTTTCTCTTTCTTTTTCTTTTCTTCCTTTTTCTCACTTTTTCTTTTTTCTTTTCTTTTGTTTTCAACTTTCTCGTTTTCACACTTTTTCTTTCCACATCATACTAATTTCATACTCAAATTGCAACCACACAACAATAATAACATTCAATTCCAAGCAACAATCCAAACAAGGGTATGTAAGGTAATATATATGGTATAAAACTCCAATTTGGAGTTGGATATGAGATTTTGTGTAATAAAAAGAAAGGCTAGTATTTAGGCTCAAGTGGGTTGACTAGGGAACATATAAAAGGTGAGGTCAAGGTCATATGGGCGATATAACAAAGATGGACTATGATCATTTCACAAAGCATACGCAATTCTCCAGTCAAAACAATATATGAAAATCATGCTCAAGTAACACATTTCAAGTATGAACTCAATTAATGAACGGTCAATGAAAGAATAAAGAGATTACCAACGATTCTAACATTTTCAAAGAGGAAAGAATAGTGTATACACTCACAAATGAAGATAAGTCTCTAATCTCACTCGGTGTAAGTATATACAATGCAACAAAAGCATACCGAGTTATAAAAATCTTAAACCAAATCAATATAACAAGAATGGTGCATGTGCTCACGGATTAAAGTTTAATTCATGAAGCTATTCATAATATCATGGTTTAGGGACTAAAATCTAATAACTTCTAAAATCGAGAACATGCATCGTTGAATTGTCTATTTGATAAGGCAATTATTAAAATTTATCATCGGAAACAAGGGCAAAATGCCCAATAAAGGAGAAAAAAGAAAGAAAATATTTTTGAAAATTTTCAAATTTTTGACAAAAACATGCTTTGTAACTAAATTGTAATCAAATCCAAGGACTAAACAGCAAAATGGAAAGAATATCCTACACCCCCTAACTTAAATGTTGCATTGTCCCCAATGCGTCCATTAAAGAACACAACACAAAGCTTGGAGAAGAATGATATTACCCAAATGTGGAGCGATCTCCATAAGTACCAGTCCAAATGAAGCTGCAAAACAAGTTAGTACAAAGCATATGAAGAATATGTACCGATGTATTAAGTTAAGAGAATCTATGTCACAAGTCACAATAATATAGAGGGGCTGAAGTGCAAATACGAGATAAATTGATGGTGAACTTTTTGATTTTATAAAATGGAAGGTCACACACATCAAAATCCAATAAACAACCACAAACTACATTTTCATTTCTCATTTCATAAGTTCAATACAAAATCACTTAATACATTACAACTAGTGAAATGAAAGAAATACAAATACAAAGAAAAATAAAAATAAAAATAAAAAGTACAATATAATATCCGATCTCGGAATACAAAAATAAAAACCCAGTACAGCAACAGCCTAGTGGCCGGAACCACTAGGATCAGAGGGGTCCTGAAAATGAGGAGGCAATGGTGTGTCGGAATGACTGCACTGCAGATAAAGATCTCTCATCATCTGTTGCATCATCCGGTAATCCTGTCTGTGCTGTGCCCTCGCCTGCCTCTGCACGGCCCACTCCTACCGCTGCTCGGCATAAAACTGATCTTGCTGAGCCTGCTGCTGCATCCAATGCTTCCGTTGCTCGGCCTGCAACTGGTCCAAGTGGGACTCCCAAGTCGCCCACCTAAGCTGGGTCTCCTCCCAGCGTTGGTCCTGCACGACCTGGAATGCCGCAAAGCGGGCATCATCATCGGTGTGTGGCACGTGCGAACCCTCACCCATCTCCATCTCGCGTATCTCATCCTCCTCGTCGTCCGGCACATCAGCCATCTCTGCCCTCTGTCTCTTACCTGCCGGTTGCCCCCACTCGTGCTTCAGCATTTTTGAGATGTTGTCCTTAGAGAGAAGCCCGAGCGGGTCATGCTTACGGTCAGCGTCCATCTCCGGGCAACCTTGTAAAATACAAATCCTCGTGATGAGGGAAGGAAAAGGAAGGGAAAATCTCCAGGCGATCTCCTTCGCAGTCGCGCACATCATACCTAGAAAAATACTGGGCAAGCTGATACTACCCAAGGCATTGATCATCGTGTAGATCAATGCGGCATGCTTGTGACGAACCTATGACCGGTTGTTTGTCACCATGAAGGAATGAACATTGATGTAGTGTAATAATCGAGGCAAGTCCTCCATCGCAGCCGAGCGAAAAGCACCCTTCTTCCACGCCTCGCCCGGTGCAAGGGCCTCTATCAATGTCCCTCGGCCAAAAATAGTCCCATCAAGAAAACTGACTGAATCCGCGGGGAGAGGAACATCCATAAAATCTACTAAATCTGATATACTGTAGGGAATCCTCACCCCACGGACCATGGCCTCGTATGTAGTCGGCCCACTACTGCCCTTCACCTCCACTAACGTCGTGTAGAATATTCGGACCAACTCCTCGTTGACGCGCCCGTTAGTAGCAAGAAAGGGCTCCCACCCTTGACGGCGCAACAGAACACGCGCCTCCCTCGGTATCTCCTCAAGGACCCATGTGAAGTGATAACCAATCGGTCGCTCGAATGTATAAAAGTGCGCGCGGAACCAATCCCGCTCCTGCTCGCAACGGAAACCATCAACGCCCCCGGCGGGCACACACCTAGTAGACGAGTATTTCTTTGGTGCCATTTCAACCTACAAAATAAGAATTACATGATTCAAAGCAAAGTGTAAGCACAATTAATGGTTAGTAGTGTAAAAGTTGAAATGGTGGTGCATGTGCGCAAAACCGAGGTGAAAATATGCAACATTGCGATGAAGAATGTCGGAATGCAACAAGGCATGAAAATCATCCAAGTGTGCATCAAAAATTGTATTGAAATCTGTTTTAGGCATTTTGATGAACACTTGGCGTGCGCAATGTGCGTTAAGGTTGAAAATACCGATTTGAACCAACGAAATCACCCCACTCATGAACAAAACAACAATGGAGCAATACATACTTGTTCATAAGTGCATTTACAACAAGAAACATGAGAAAATTCAATTGGAACAACCAAAATCAGGGGGAAACACAAACACATCAAACATTTGTCAACCTAGGTTTAAACATGTAATTTGTGACACAATTCTAAGAAAAACTACAAAATCATGTAAGAGTAATGAAGATTATACCTTGGATACGTAGAAATTGGAAGAAAATCGAAGAAATGTGTGTGGGGAAAATCTTAGGGCACGAAATCAGTTATGAGAGGAGAGGAGAGAATGGGGAAAAATGGGAAAAAAAATAAGCAAAATTCAGCCTTTTACTGCTCGATCGATCGATCGAGCAGGGCCAGGGACACCGCATCCTTTTTTTCAAATGGGGGGGGGGGGGGGAATGCAAATAAGGGATAATAGGTGGGTTTAAATATAAAATAACTATATATATAGCATATATATATGTATATACATAAAAATGTAAAAATAAAAATAAAAATAAAATAAAAATAATTACACATAGGCATACATACACACAAATAGGCCAAAGTGAACCGAAAAAACAACAATATGAACAATTAGCAACACACACACATGGTCACGACAAAATGAAAAATAAAATAAAATAAAAAAGAAAAACAAATGGGAATGCGTGAGAATGCGTGTGTGAAAAAAAATAAAGGAAAACATGTTTTTGCGACTTTTTTTTTATTGTTTTCTTAAGAAATGCGTGCCGGGAAGCGTAGTCTTTGCAAATTCAAGTCCGTTGAACCTACAAAAGAGTTAGAACCAAGAATACAAAAAGAAATAAAAAGAGATTAACTAATTATACAAGGCTAAAATTAAGAAAAACAAAAATGAAGAAGTTAGTATATACAACCTACACTTAGGATGTCCAATTAACTATATACCAAAAGTTTAAACTTTTGAAGGTCCATCCAAAACACAATTTGAATTTGGAGGATCAACGGTGAACCCTCCCGAACATGCATACCTCTCGGAAAATAGGAATTCTGTTTGAACAACGGAAGGCATGTGGGCGGCGAAAGAAATGAACCATCGCCAAATTGAAATTTTGGACGGGCGATGGGGGATTTGGATAACAAGGGGGAAAAGAACACTAGAGGTCCAAGAAAAATCGATTCATATCCCAAAGATTTTTCAAACGGAATGGGAGATGGTGCACACATGGGGATAACATCCATCGAAAACAAGTCCGGTAAGGAGTCCTCGTCGGCAAAAAGTGTAGAAGTTTTAAAAGTTTCTACCAACTCATAGGAATCAACCGGTAATTCTAATAGTTCAATGATGGAAAACGTGTATGGTAATGAAATAAATTCAATCTCCATCAACATATCGTCGAAAGGAGAATGAATTTCGGGGGAGAGAGATTCACATTCGATGAGAAATTCTTTGAAAAATTGAGGTGAAACACAAGTTTCAACCTCCTCGTTGTTTTGTGCAAAAGAATTCATCTCATCGCAAAGTGCTCCAAGTCTCATTCTAGCATCATTTAGGCTTTCCAAACCTTGGGTGTAAAGAAGCAAAGTTTCTTCCAAAGTAGTCTTCCTCGGCTCAAGAGCCTCGGACTCCTCATTTGATTGAAACTCGTCTTCGAAAGTAATGAAATAAGAATCGTCATTGGATTCGAATAATGAATCCAACTCAAGCTCCCAATAACGATTTTCATTCCGATAATTGTTTTCAAGTCTTTCAAACTCAAGAAACTCTTCAAAATGGAAAACTTGAAAACTATCCCCAAAGTAAGAATCATTAGAATGACCGCAATAACTATAATAGTAGGACATGATTACCTCGTTGTTGTAGATGGATAATCCGAGCAAGGAAGTGAGAAACCACGAATCAAAGTTTCTTAGCGCTCAAATATGCTATCCTGCAAAAAAGGTTCAAACAAAGAATACAAATACAAAAGGAAAAAAAATACTACAAAATAATAAAACAAGTACTATCTAAAATACACTCCCCGGCAACGGCGCCATTTTGATCGAGCGGAAAAAGTTTGTTCGTGTGAGGACACAATCGTTGTGTGTTTCGCCGCCGCGATGCAAAAAAAAACTAAGCTACTACTACACTTGACAAGCAAGCACAGCGGTAAGTCGGGTATCGTAAGAAATCCACAGGGAGTGATTAAATTCTAGATGTTAATTGTTTAAAAACTTCAAGAATAAAAGTGTAAAAGGTGATAGGTTGGAAATAATGACTAAAGAAAAGAATAAGTTAACGCTAAATTAAAGGAAAGCGAGGATCGGGATCGCATCCTACCATACGGGTCGAAACAACTACTAACTAGAGTTAAGGCTCGAAAGCAATCTAATCGAGCATATCCAATTAAGCATAAACATCACACAATAAGGAATTTAAGCCAAAGTTGCGAGATTAAACATTTAACTGAAAATGGTCGCACGCGGATTAAATTCGGATTGTCGCTATAAACACTAAAGTTGCGTGACAAATAAAGTTAAACGCATAACAATCCAACTTTAATACACGCGGTTTCAATTAAACGTGATTTTGCACGAAACCTAGTTTTCGGAGCTCGGGGCCCGAGAATGGCGGAAATGAAATCCCGACCCTATTTATCTAAGGGTGCATGGTAAGTTAAACTAAATTGTGTTAATTAAACTAGGAAAGCAAGAATTAGAGCATGTAAACTACTTAGAAATCATGGAAACTAAATTACAAGGCAAGGAAAGAATGAAGAACAAACTATATTAATGGAGAGGAAGTGAAGAGTTCAATCTTACAAAACCACATTGATTGTCAAACCAAGAAGAAGAGAAAATAAACTCTCCAAACCAAACCCTAACTAAAAATATCTATCTCGGAATATATGAGTCATTCCTCTTATTACAACAAAACTATCTTATATAGTAACTTGGAATAAAAGAAAAGAAGAAAGAAAAGGAAGAAAATATCTGCAGGAGAAAACAGGAGATCGATCGATCGACCCTGTGGTCGATCAATCGACAATATAAATCGTGGAAAAAATAAGAAGGCTCGATCGATCGACCCTCAGGCTAGATCAATCGATCAAGTAGGGGCAGCCTGCAATTTCCCCTGCATTGGGATACTTTCCATCTCCGCTCAAATCTCCGTAACTTTGTCATACGGACTCAGAATCACGCACCGTTCGCGGTCACGCGAAGCTAGAGCAGAGGTCTACAACTTTTATGTAGATGTGGAGCCAGGTACCCAATCTTTGAAATGATCGGATTGCCCTTGAACGTGCGGTTGCGTACGAAAATTGCGCGGAATGCGTCCGGATCCCATACTTGGTACCTAAATACCTACAAAAGCCCAATTATACCTCATATAGCATGTTAACAGTATAAACCGAGGTTGTCTGGTTAACGGGCTTAAATATAGCGATTAAGGCACCTGAGGGGTCTAAAATGCGTAGGTTCGACGGATGAAATACGCAATATTTGTGTGTTATCAGGCGGATCCAATAAAGCACTGATTTGAGTTGTTAGTTCTGGATGTTCATCATCCTGAACTATATTTTCTGTAGCTTCTATGACTTGACCTTTGACCACCTGAGATTCATCTCTTGGATCCAAGGTTTCAATCTCTTCTTCTTCAGTTTCATGCACTTAATACGTGGTGGTCTTCTTCCTGGCTTCCTTTAGTTCTTCTTGTTCGGCAGATAAATAGTAGCACTCCTGAGCTACTTTCTGATCGCCTTTCATAAGTCCCACTCCGAAATTAGTTTGGAACTTCAAACATTGATGCATCGTAGATGGTACTGCCTCGTATTTTTTCAGACCTACTCTCCCCATGATGATGTTGTAAGTTGATTGAACATTTTTATCCATTACGAAAAAATTTACTTTCTCTATTTTGCAGGCCGGCCACGTACTAATGAGCATGTTCAGCTTGATCATCCCAAGTGGAAAAACTTTTTCCCTAGTAAAACCAAGGAAGGGCCTATGATATGGCTCCAACTGGGCTAGCTTTAAGTTCAAATTGTCAAAGCATGGATAGAACATGATATCTGTCGAGCTACCATTATCCACCAATACTCTAGAAATCAGTACATCTTTCATTCTCATTTTGATCACCAATGGATCGTCATGAGGATATATTACACCTTCCAAATCATTTTTAGAGAAGCCAATAACTATCTTATCCTTGTTTACCTTCCTCGGACGATTTTCTTCAGCCAAATTAATGAGCTATATGAGGAGCAAGCTTGTGCCTCCTTAAGATAAGTTTTTCTCTCCGCAGTATGATCTCCACCACCTTACATCACATTCAAATTATCTGGAATGGATTGAAAATACCTCACGTTCGGGTTGCCTGGTTTTTTTAGGTAGGTCGGGATCATCTTCTAGATCATCATTGTGATCTCTCTTCTTATCATCTCTTGCTCGGTGAGGTGATTTGGACCTTTGCCTTCCTCTGTCATTGGTTCTCCCTCCATTTTGGCGATTAACATACTTGGTTAGTTTTCCTCACATAATTAGCGCTTCAATTTTATTCTGGAGGTCTATGTATCATTTGGTAGTATGCCCATGATGTTTGTGGAAGTCTCAATATTTTGACTTATCCCTTTTGTCTGGTTCTGTCTTCATTTTCTCGGGCCAGGCTAGCTCCTCGATGTTCTTGATTTCCTTCAGAATGTGATTTACATTTACTGTCAAAGGAGTGTAATTCCCATATCATCTCAGTTGTTCCAGTATCTTGCCCTTTGACTGCTTGCTGCCAGTATTGTTCTTCTGATTTTTTTCTCATTTTTGCTACCTTTAGCCTTGATCTCTTTGGTATTAGCATTCTTCTTCGCAGCCATGGCTTCCTCAGTGTTCATTATCTTTTCTTCTTTTGCCATCAATTTAGCCATAGACCTTGGAGGGTCTTTAGCTAAAGTATAATATAATTTGTTTGGTAATAGACCACTCATCAGAGCAGTGATTATTGTTTTCTCCTCGTAATCAATTACCTCAAGTTTCTCGTTATTAAAACGAGTGATATAATCCCTGGTGCTTTCTCCAGCATTTTTCCTCACACTCAATAGATGTGCCACTCTCTTAACTGGTTTTAATTCGAAATAGAAATTTCCTATAAAGTGTGCTTCCAATTGATGGAAAGTGGCAATCTGCCCCCGAGAAAGATTATTGTACCATATCTGGGTTGACCCAGTGATAGTTCCTGAGAATGACATGCACCGCATTTCATCAAGGACTGCATAGATTTCGGCAGCAGCATGATATTGCTCTATGTGGTGGATTGGATCAGTTTTCCCGTCATACTTGGGTGTCACTACTGGAGCTTTGAATTTTGATGGTTTAGGAAAATTCACAATTACTTTTACAAAAGGTGATCCTTGGACAAAAGTTCTTTGGAGAGGGTTCTTGGCTTTAGCCATATCCCCTAACCGATCTTCCAATCATTGAATGGATCCCTTCCACGCATCATTCCCAGTCTCAGAACGATTGGTTCGTGCAACTGATCACTTTGAATTTCCCTCTTGAGATTTTTCTCTTCGAGTTGTTGGGTGTGATTGGGAAGAACCTTCTCTTAAATTGATTGGTTGTTGAGTGTCCCTCGACGCAACTTTAAGAGGGTTTCTATTTCTCCTAGGGCCTAATCGATCAAAAGGAGAGACTCTACTCAACCTCTCCAGAATGCTAGCTTGATCCGGAGTTAAAGAAACATTCCGATGAGAATCAGTAACTCTTACCGAAGAAGTTCGGCCAGGCTGATATGAAGGATCGTCAAATATTTCAGTATGATAAGAACCAGTATGCCTAGATCGAGAGCCCTTCGCAAATGGCGTACATCTAGTCCTTAAAGATGGAAGTTGGGTGTTTCTCTAAACACTTCTTTGTTCGGACTGAGCAGGTACTTCGTCACGAACAGTTTGTATAAGCTGACGCATGGTTTCTTGCATGGATGTTTGCCCTTGATACAAATTAGCCATAATGCCATCCAGATCTTGAATAATTAGGGGATTATAAGGGTTTGGAGGTACCACAGCGGTGTTCCAGTTACTGGGCACTAGGATCTCAGCCATAGATGATGGATTTTTTATGGAAAAATGATAAATATAGTCGAATTCCCATAGACGGCAATATGTTCTTGTAAAAAACTAGATGCAGTCTAATTAATTAATCACAAATAAATAAGTAATAAGTAAATGGGACAAGAGGCGTTTAAAGTGGTTCGTCCTTATGAAAATGACCTATGTCCACCGTTATTGTATTGCCTGAGTGTTTGTTTCTCTCTGAATTTCAAGAGATTCTGAAGTCCCCACTTATGAAGGGGTCACAATGTATTTATAGCCTTCTGGATGTACATATCAATAAGTTGTCCTTTTAGTAGACATATACAGTTGTATAATAAAAATACGCCTTTAACGTAAAGTACATTAAATGTGTAGTTATCTTCTGAATGAGTTTCTCGGCACGCAAAGTAACTCGGACCGCCTGAGTAGCTCGGACGGCCTGAGTTGCTCGGCACGCTTGAGTAGCTCGGTACTGCATGTTGTTCGTTGAAAGTATTTATATTCGCCATGTAGATTGACATGTGTCTTCATATGATTAGTCCACGTCATTTGACTAGATTTGGTATCAACAAGTACACATAAACTTTTTTATGGTGAACCGAACACAGGTGACACTTTTTTTAAAAGAATTACCATTTATTTTTAAGCACCGTGATTAAAAATATCTTCGGGGAGTCTAACTAACACGAGGAGGTGTTAATCACATCAAAATTTTAAAATGTTGATGGGAATTATGGGCTAAATATTTTTATTATCCCCTTAAGTTAGAACAATGTCCAATTATATTTTTTGTACTTGAAACTTATTCCAGTTTAACACTTCAAAATTACTACAAGTGAGGAAAAGTTGAATTCATTTTTGAAATCTTAGACTCACTAAAGTGAAAAAATTAATTTCTAATTCAAAGACGATAATTAATTTGATTAAAATTTAAAAGTTGTATTCCTCAACCACCATTGTTAAAATTAATCTATCGAACATCCCAGTTCCCTTATGAGGTGAGATTTCTCATGCGGATCTTAAATTTTCCCACCTTAAAGAAGAAAGATTTTTATCTTTCGTTATGCTATCCGGATAGTTCAAGGCCCTTCTTTCCAATATAATGAATATCCTACGTCTTTTGGTCTCACAACTTACTACAGTGGCACCGTGGGGAGGATATCAATAATTTCGTCTAAGTGTATATCTCTAGTTCACTCTTCAAAATAGATACCACTTATGAATGACTTTCCCATTGAGGGTATCTAACTCACTCACATTCTAATTTCTCAAAATTATCGCTTAATAAGTTTAATGAATCCTTGATGCCCTGATCAATTCCATCAATTTGGGTGGGTGGGTTGGGGGGGGGGGGGGCATCCCAATTGATACGAGATACTAATCACACCTGATTAAAAAAATATCTATAGACACCCTTGAGTTTATGTTGAAACCCCTCCCCCACTTATTATTTTAAAACTTTAGGGTTTTAAAAAACTTCTCATTCATTTCTAAAAGACCGAATATAAATCCTTGGTAATTTCTAATTTAACATGTATAAACTAGATCACCCGATCTCACGATTTTAACTTTTTAAAATTAAAACAAAAAACCAAAAGATCAAAATTTAATTTATACCTTTAAATAATTACCCTGATATAATTCAAATTAGAAAAGTATAAATACTACAACATTTCCAGATAATCGTGATCTAGGCTGGTCTCTATAAGAATCCATGTTGTCCATAATAAATGGGTGTTCTTATTATTCCAATTGGCATGGATAAAACATAATAATAAACATACACATATGAAAATAATTAAACAAATTCAAACATAAATATAAGGATAAAAATTTTCCCTTTCATCATGACCTCAATTTAGTGAAGTAGAGCTCTTTAAGACCAAGGATCCTTTTTATAGAAGACTTATCTTTGACTTATAGTCCAACTTGAAGTAGACTTCATCACAACCATGAGTTCTTAATGATCTTCCCTTCTGAAAATTGATCCAACCTGGTCTGAAAAAGAGATGAGGAAGAACCACCCTGAGAAATCACTAGAAAACACCTAGAAACTAAGAAAAAAAAATACTTACATGACATCGGTTCAATTCGATTTTCAGATCAATCCGGCCTAGAGTTTGGATCAATTCGAATCACTTGTGTTGACAATTTATTCTTTACTTCTAAAATTCATGTAAAAATATTCACAACTTTTTTATATCTTCATAAAACTCCATAAAAATTTGTCCAACTTCCAAAACATTATAAATACATGATACTAATAGTAAAAAAACATTATATCCTCTCTCAATTAGCTCCAAATACATTGATAATGAAATAATTATAAAAATTCCATTATTACAACCATATTGAATCTTGGAGAATAAAATAACTAGGGATAAACCACTAAAGGATCCAATCACACAAAATAAACATATGTGACCATGATTCCAGGGATATAAGCTTAGAATATATGCAAAACTAGGTTAGTATGATACCACATACAAAGAGCTGTAATCATACAACATATCAAAACAAGGGTTTTATAATGGATAACATGGACCTTTTGAATACACGATCAACCTTCATTAGGGATCTACTAGAAATTGTTAGGAAGAAAACTTGGGATTGAGATTTAAAATAATTTCAGCCCTAAAAATATTTGATTAATCATGTATCAAAATGAAATTCAGAACTAGGTTTAAAGGTCAAACCTAGGGTTTAGAATACAATACCATAGAAATCATGTTGTGATTCGTATAAGGAGATAAAGGTAGAAGATGATGAAATCCTTGTCCTATAGGTTTTCGAAAACCTTATTTAACCTTCTGTAAACCTTAGGTATTCAATTATATGGTCCTCCCCCAAATCTAGGCAGGCGTGTGAGAACCTTTAGAGATGAAAATCCTTCTTTACGAGTGAGATATGGTAGTCTCTATCTAGGCTTCTTTACAAACATATCAATAGTGTTTTATCTAGCCATTATGAAAACCTAATGATGAATAATTCATTTTAAAACCCCTTTCCATATCCTTATATAAAATTAAACAAGGTGGACTTGGGTCAAACTAAGTTTCTTGAAAGTTTGATCCTAACTACTTATGTAAGTAGACTACATTAGGGACCCAAGATGAATAATTAAATTAGCTCCAAATAAATATTCAAAATTACCAATTAAAATTCTCGTAATTTATTTTCTTTCTTTTTTAATCATAATTAATTCCACTAAATAATTATGAATGCACTCCAATTGATTATCATATAAATTACTTAGATATAATGAGGTTTTATTTGCAAAGTTATTTATGGTACATCATATGATTCCCCACGTTAAGTGTACGATACCTACTTAGTTAAATCAATTTACGATTAATCAATTTTAACCAACATCTAATCAATTCCTTAATTCTCAAACTTAATTTATTTGCTACTCTACCAGGATTATATAATAATCCACGATCGGTTTCTATTTGGTCAAAACAAAATATATAAGTCTATTAAGGGGGAATCACAATTCATGATCTCCCTTAGATGTGGATTCCTCCAAATTATGATCTCAGACGTGTTGATGCAATTGTCACTCAACATGCGATGATCATTTGACTTGATAAAAAATTAGATCATACCCATAGCAATTAAAGCAACATTTTTGCAATCATTCCAATCCTCATACTACACCAAAACTATAGAGTTGTCACAGTCAAAAATCGTGATAGCGAAGACTTGCCATGGTAAAAAAAAATTATGATAAGAATTGGGGTGACAACGTTCTTTGTCAGAGAGATGTCACGATTATTGTCCGTGATAAGTTTTCCACATAGGCATCGAGCCTATATGGCTTACCCGAGGGACCCTTCCCATCTCCTGAAATAAAATAATGAAAAATTAGAAAATTAGTATACAACTATCACTAAATGTAATAAAATAAAACTAAAATGAAATGACATTAAAAACTTACCATCGTGTGCTCTACCTCGGCGTAAGACATACTCCTGGAGTAGTGCACATCCACCTTCTTGGCATGATTTTCCCTCCCCGATTGACAAGAGGATAGTTGCCTCTTAGAGATCTCATTATCGAAAAATTATTGTCAGCTTGCCAATGTGATTGGCTCCTTCGAGGGTACCGTGTCCCTAAGTAGCAAGATGGACTGCCGATCCTAGCCAAAGTACCGGGCGCGTGTGTTTTTCTTCCATATTTTATACTAATCTCTTAATTGTTCCAACATGGAGTCACGTCAATATTGGGGTAAACCGAATTCTTCCTGTAAAAAAAATGCACAACAAAAAGAAAAGGAGTTAGTAGCATTTAAATTCTATAATATATAAAATATAAATATAAATACTAAATAATAAGAAAATGAGTAAGTACCTGAAATGTGGCCTGGATGCCCATCTTAAGCTCGTAGGGCACATTCCTGTAATTCGTGTCCCAATAATCGTCTTCAGCAATTACGGGGACCTAGCTTGTGAGGCCATCTTGTTCTCCACTATGTTCCCCAATTTGCCCCACTTTATGGGGGAAAGTGCCAAATAATCCATCCTCGCCCCGCTTTCCTAATGCATAGAAACAAACATTTCTTGCAAAATTATTGTTATTAGTAGAAATATATATATGAGAAAATGTTCAAATCCAAATGAATAAAAGCATTAAATTGATTAAAATTCAAATGAATTAAGGCACTAAAAGAATACAAGTTAACGACGTTAAACGAATACAAATCCATTTCATAAACACAAAACTAAGCATTGTTTCAAATAATTGGAATACTGATTACAAATCTAAAAATTGTTTCAAATTTGGGTCTTTTCAGGGACTAAGAATTAATGCTTAAATTGATTATGATCCAAATTAACATATTTAATAACATACCCACCAATTTTGATTCAAATCTACCGCAACTGATCAAATCCAAATGAATAAAATCATTAATTGATTATTTGATATTAATAAAGCACTAGAAGAATACAAGTTAACAATATTATAAGAATACAAATCCATATCATAAACCAAACTAAATATTATTTCAAATAATTAGATTATTTATTAAATATATAAAAATTATTTGAAATTCGAATTATTATCTAAAATGGATTGATATTCGTTAGGAGAAGTCAAGTTATCCACACTACTGGTTAGATGCTCTGTCATGTGTAGGGAAATTTACCACGGATCGTTGTTGATATTCTCCAAGTAAAACACTTACTTGACCTTTTGAAAAACACAAACAAATGGCTCATCGCTCACGTGCTTGTTGCTCTTCAAGTTGGATAAGTCAACTATGATCAAATTGGTACAAGGATCAACTTTATAGTAATTTTTATCCTCATCTCTTACCAAATCACCTGATCAAACCCTTGTGCTTGGAGAAACAATGCTTAAACAACAGAGGAACTAATTGCATAATCACATGTCAATCGTGGGACTTGAACTTATGTAGATGATGAGTAACATAATTCACAAACCTTTACAAGTTGGATGAAAAATTAGATGGAACCTTCAAATTATATATTATATCTAAAATCACCTTTCTTTCCTCACTCATCAAAGTAAACACACTAGGGGGAGTTAATGCCTTTCCCCAACTATCTTTTTTCAACCATAGTTGTGGCTTAAGTTTCAACGATTTAAGGTATTTTTTGTGCATTTTCTCCATCCTTCGAATGACTCACCCCAATGCATGTGCCCATAATATGTTCAATGATGTTCTTCATCACATGTATCATATCCAATACATGGCGCACTGGGTCACTCTTCCAATAAGGCAAGTAAAATAAAATTGACCTCTTAGACCATGCCTTTCTTGTCTCAGTATTATTCCCACTTTGGGTCTTTTTATGCTTGACATTCTTGAATTCAGGATTCTTACCTGGCATATTAGGGATACAATTAGAAGATTTACTTTCAATTCCTGAGCTTGAAAGTTTCTTAGAGGTAACTTGTGTTCAACCCTGTGCGGTAAAAAATGGAACCTTTCTCAAATCTAAAACTATGATTGGGGGGGGGGGGGGGGGGGGGATATAAACCTCCAATGGTAATGGTGCATATATTTTTTTTTGTTATCGATGAGAAGCAAATATTTAGTCTCCTCTCCATAAATAGTGCATCCTAAATAACCATTTACTACACAACCGGATAATGTCCCATAAGCTGAAAAATCATGAATTTCCCACATCAACATAGCTTTCAATGTAAACTTTTATTTTTTTAAAATAGTCAAATGATTACATACCCTCTTCCCACAACTCATTTAATTCTTTTACCAAAGGATCCAAGTATACATCGATATCCTCACTTTGTGCTTTTGGCCCAGGTATCAATAAAAATATCATCAAAAATTTAGGTCTCGCACACTGTGAAGAAGGGAAGTTGAGTGGTGCTAGGATTACAGGTCATACACTCTGACTGATGCTTAGATTTTCAAATTGATTGAAACCATATATCGATATTGCCAAACTAATGTTACGCCATTATCAAGTAAAATTAGGATACTCATAATTCATCCTCTTCCAAGATGTAGAATCAATATGATTACCCTTGAGATTATCCCTTACTCTTGCTCTAGCATGCCAAGTCATTACCTCCGTTATTCATGGTACTGTGAAAAACCTCTTCAATCTAAACCCAATGGGAAAAAAATTCAACACGTTTTGAGGCACTTTTGAGCTTGTGCCTTCCTTGCCAGTAGTTTGCAAATATCTACGTTCATCGCATACTAGACACCAATCAAAATTTTCATACTCCTTTCGGTATAGTATGCAGTCATACACACAAGCGTGAATTGATTTATACTTCTTTCCCAAACCTTTTAAACTATTCTTCATAGTATGATAGCTATTTGGAAGCGTATTCTTCTTGGGTAAAAAGCCCTTCACCCTATTCAAAATTTCTATCACGCTATTGTCAAGCAAACCATATTGGGTCTTCAGAGTATGAAAACCAATCATGGTATATAAAGTTGTATGATCTTTGCCATAGGCAGGGTACAACGGTTGGGCTTTCTTAAGTTTTAAACTATGATAGTCATCATCATGGTTTATCTCGATATCTTCATGAACTCCATATGAATCATCAACTAAATCCTATAACATATTATGATCTATATTATTCTCCTACCCTTGTACATCTATCTTACTTGTTGATTGTTGTGAAGGTTGTTTGGGGATAAAAGGAACATGTGATTCCCCGTGAAAAACTCAATTTTTATAACTATCTTGCATACCCCATCTTAATAAATGTAGATCAACTATTTTCCACTAAAACACCTTAACATTCCTATACTTAGAACACATACATGAAAACTCTTTATCTTTACGACGTCTCTTTGCATATTTTACAAATTCATTAGCACCTCTACGAGACACATCCCCTATTATATTTGTCTCAATCATCCATTCTTTGTATAAAATATATCCCATCACAGATACTACAAATAATAACCTATTATGGTGAAGAAGCTTATATTCATGGATTAATATAAATAAAAGGGTGAGTAGTCCTAAACAAAAGGGTGGGTGGTAATATTCATGGATTAGTATTTCATCTTTCGGTGTTATATTATAAAAAAAATATGAATTCTATTTCCTCCATCTCCTCTAAAGGGTGAGTGGTCCTATACCATTCAAGATATCATATTTCTATAATACACTTAACACTTCATGCACATTGTTCCAATTTGCAAAAAATTCGACAACATATCTCCGTAGTTCTCTAAGTACACAACATAGATTTGCAAGTGTAAGTATTATTTCAATTTATCAATTAAAATAACACTTAACACTGCATCATCTAGTATGAAACCAGAGAACATTAAGAGACGGCAACAAAACTTTTCCCAAAAGTAACAAGTTTAAGCCACCATGAATATAATTATATAGAAACTATGCCATCCCTAATTGTCCAAATGGGACAATTCGAGAGATCTCATTATAGAGGTAATGACTGTCTAATGGGTTTAAGGTCCATTGAATGCGTACACATAAGAACTAAAATGCTAGTATCTATGTGTGACACCCCGACTAATTAAATACCGGTTAGCTACTCCTTTATTAAATTGAATCAAAATGCCAAGTTGGCTCAGTTAATAGAATCACTGTCGAAAACATTTTATAGTTTCTAACCACCTAGTATTTAAAAAGGAAGTTGTCAAATTTTAATTTAAGTCTGATTAACATGCAATCAAGAGTAATGAAAAATAATGAAACCATTCACCATAACGAAACAATAGAATAACCATCACATAAAGTAAATAAATCCGGAGGAAAAACTCCTCACAACAATCCCACAAACTAAAAGGAAATAACTAAATACTGAAATAATACATGCCAACTGGTCTGAAAAACTGAAATGAAAATATGTCTCTAATAGAAATGGGCAACATGCCCTACAACTGATGAAGATAGATCAATGAGTCAAGAGGAATGAGGCGTCTACTAGCAAAGCCCTGTAACTTCCACAAACAGCTACAGCTCGTCACCTGAATGAGAATCCTATGCATGGTGTCCTTGTGGCTGGGCACCTAAAATGGTTTTTACAAAAAAATAGATTTCAAAGCAAACGGGTCAGAGCCCGAATGTGGAGATATTTTAAAAACCTGCAAGTGCTTTAATAACATTAAAACATTAAATGTAAAGTACATGTTAGGACGTACACTCACATGAAATTCTCACCTCTCGACTAAACGTTCACTCCTAACGTAAGTACCCATCTAACTGACAATAACACCTAGCCAAGTGACATAATATCTAGCTAGACCGTCATAGATTTTACCTTTATTACTCGGTTCCCATTATCATTATAACGATATCAATTAAATAGGGGAGTTACTTAAATTCGATTCTCACATATTAGCCATACAATTCATCACAATTTGTCTTTTATTTTTATCCGTATTTATACCCACAATACCATAGAAAAGTTCTCATTTTATTAAGTGCATATTTTTCCACAACATAAATATACAATATAAGCACCTCGAGACTAAGCTGCGGTGCACACATACTCTGCTATCCATCCCGGTACATCACGTACATAAGGGTCACGCATTCCGAATCTCTCAGGAATCGTTCAGATAACACAAATCATAAACAGTGGAGGCGAACACAGTCACATCACATGGGTCACGCACATACCTACGCTCCCACGATCAACAGACTTATTAACATCCCAATAAGTCCTTCTCTGACCTATGTTCTCGAGGTACCAGTCTAAATCCCCCCCGTAGGCACACAAGGATTAGAGGTTCCTAAGCGAACGCAAACCTCCCGTGATAGCAAGTATGGTTGGTATTTCATACACATAAAATCATATACTGATACTAAGTAAACACACAATCTTAGTAATCACCGGAGTTTATAGGTGGTACCCTTATCATTCTAGTACCAACTTAAAGTTTATACAATTCACATAATCCTGGTTTATAATTATACGCGCCATAAGTTATTCTCACGTCGTAGTAGACACTCACGTCTCAATCCCATAATGTTTATTTGATTCGATCCACACTTATATAATTTACTCCTCATTATATCCCAAATGTCCCAAATCTACCAATAAATCATCAAGGAAATATCATCTCTTCGATTGAACAAATCTACGGGACTCCCAAAATCAAAACAGGCTAAAAAGCCTAAACTGCCAGCTCGTTAGAAGTCTCGTTCGAACGAGGCTGTTCAAACGAGAGTTCGTTCGTTCGAACGAACTGAGCCTTCTAACGACATCTCGTTCGAACGAAGGTATCGAACGAAATTCCCCTCGTTAGAAGCCACTGGTCAACTCGTTAGAAGCTCGTTCGAACGAGCTCGTTCGAACGACCTGGGTAGGTCTTCTAACGAACGACCAGTTTCGAGCCCAGATTTCCCTAGTTTCGTTTTTCACCATTTTTATCTTTTCAAAACTCATCTAAACATCAACCCAACGATTGTTTAAGGTCTCTAATCATCCCTAAACGTACTTAGATCACGTACTAACATATTTTAAGGAATCAATTCATCCTAAACATCATTAACTCATCAAGTCTCTACACTTTTCCCCAAATTTTCAAGAACATAAACCCTAGAATTTATACTCATCAATTAAACCAATTTAATCCGTTTTAATTTCATTCAAAATCTAATATCATCAGAAGAATCATCTACCTACCATTCTACATGCAATTTCTCTTCAAGATTTCAAGTTCTAAGTTCCAAAATACATGGGTTTTCATATTACTCCAAGAACAATTAAATTTTATTAAGTTCCTACGCATGGAAAAAGCATTCTCTGAAATTAAACGAAATTAAATCACTTGCCTTGAGTTTATCTCTGATTTTGGTGTTGATTTGCTGAAATTATCTCTCTCTCTCTGCAGAATTTCCTCTCTACAAGCTTTCTTCTCCAAAGGTGGCTATGGTGGCTAGAGTTTGCTTAGGAGACTTAGAAAACCCAATTCGAAAACTCCTCGTAGTCTTATGGGTCAATATGGTTGGTAGTGGGTTTTGTGGTTAGTTTCCCAAATCAGATTATAAATCCTAATTTTCGTCACTTTTAATTCCCAAAAATACAAAATTACCAAACTACCCTTCTACGTTGCCGGTATGGCCTAAAAATGCCCCGGGACCCAAACTAAACCCCTGGCTAGTGTTTTCTGACTATCTCGACCCTTTCGGATACGTTGGTGCACTCAAAACGACCATACGGTTTACAAAAATAAAATTCACTTTTATTATTAAAATAAAAATAATTATATCCTGACGCGACTGTCACACGCGTCCCAATAAAATATCCAAATTATCGTATATCAATCTCACGACAAATTTCATCAATCAATATTCATATATCATCATATATACTCAATATAGTCAAATAACAACTCACATCTCGTTAGTATTTTATCCGGATTAATTTCCAATTATCTCGCATTTAATTAATTAATCCCAAAAATAAATATCACAAAAATACGGGGTATTACATACTTCCCCCCTAATAACAGAATTTCGTCCCGAAATTTGGAACTAGAAAGTACCTGGTAAGAATAACTCTGGATAACATTCGCGCATCTCATCATCGCGTTCCCAAGTGGACTCCTCGACATTATGATGTCGCCACTGAACACGCACTAACGGACCTATCTTTGACCGCAGCTTCCTCTCACTTCTGTCCAAAATAGCAATCGGCCCCTCCTCGTAGGAGCTATCAGGCTGGAGATCAATATCCTCCAAAGCAATGTGAGAATGAGCCAAATCATCTCTAAGATATTTTCTTAGCGAGGAAATATGAAACACATCATGAATCTGGTGTAAATGCTCCAGTAACCCAAGTCTATACGCAACCGTTCCGATCCGCTCAATGATAGGGAATGGCCCGACATATCTCGGTGCCAACTTCCCCTTTTTCCCAAAACGCATAATCCCCTTCATAGGAGATACTCTGAGAAAAACCTGGTCCCCCACTTGGAACTCTCTGAAAGATCTCTTAGCATCGGCATAACTCTTCTGCCTGTCCTGAGCTACCCGAATGCGACTCCTAATCAACTCAATCCTTGCCGAAGTATCCTGAATCACTTCCGGCCCAAGTAATTTGTTATCCCCCACCTCCAACCAACATGCTGGGGAACGACAAGGCCTACCGTACAACGCCTCAAACGGAGCCATGCCAATGGTGAACTGGTAGGAGTTATTGTAAGCAAACTCTACTAGTGGAAGGTACTGCTCCCATCCACCCCCAAAGTCAATGATGCACATGCGTAGCATGTCCTCCAACATCTGATTTGTGCGCTCGGTTTGCCCATCGGTCTGCGGATGATAAGCCTTACTCAACCGCAATTCCGTGCCCATGGCCTCCTGAAAACTCTCCCAAAACCGCGAAACAAATATCTTATCTCTGTCAGACACGATATTTAGGGGCACACCGTGAAGTCTCACTATCTTTGAAATGAAGAGCTGGGCATATTGTCCCGTAGTGTAGTCGGTCCTTACGGGTAGAAAATGAGCGACTTTGGACAACCTGTCCATAATTACCCAAATGGAGTCGTGACCCCTCTGCGACGTAGGCAACCCCGTGATAAAATCCATGGATATGCTCTCCCACATCCACATCGGAACCTCCAACGGCTATAGAAGTCCTGTCGGTCTCTGATGATCCACTTTTACTAGCTGACAAGTGGCGCATTTCGAAACAAACACGGCAATATCTCTCTTCATACCGCTCCACCAATAGTGTCACCTCATATCCTGGTACATTTTGTCCCCTCCGGGATGTACCACAAATCGTGAGCCATGCGACTCTGCCATCACCTCGTGTCGCAATTCCTCCCCTTCCGGAACCACCAATCTCCCATTGAAGCGTAATCCCCCATCTAAGCTAACGGTATAGGACTCGGCTCCCTCTGCTAGTAATCGAACTATCTGCTCCTGACAGAACGATTCATTTACCTGTGACCTCACTACCTTTGTGACGATCTGCGGCGTAACGGTCATCACAGACATGAAAGATCGGGCCACTGCATCCTGGTGTCCCAACTCCTTCCATTTAGCCTTCCACACCCCTTCCACTTCATCTGCTGGCCTACGGCTCAACGCGTCTGCTACCACGTTAGCCTTACCCGGGTGATACTGGATATCGAATTGGTAGTCTTTCACAAATTCAAGCCACCTCCTTTGTCGCATATTCAACTCCTTCTGCGTGAATAGGTACTATAGGGACTTGTGGTCCGTGAACAATTGAAACTTCTCCCCCAAAAGATAGTGCCTCCAAATCCGTAGGGCAAATACCACTGCTGCCAACTCCAAATCATGAGTGGGGTAATTCTTCTCGTGAGTCTTAAGCTTATGGGAAGCATAAGCTATGGTCTATCTCTCCTGCTGTAATACACCTCCAAGTCCTTGCAAAGACGCATCGGTATAAACCAGATACTCAACTCCCGGTCTCGGAAATGCTAACACAGGTGCTGAGGTCAACTTGTCCTTCAACTCATCAAATGCCAACTGACAGGCATCACTTCAAATGAACGGCACACCTTTACGAGTCAGATGTGTCAAAGGACCTGCTATCTTCGAAAATCCCCGAATGAACCTCCTGTAGTATCCTGCTAGACCCAAGAAACTATGAATCTCAGTCAGTGTCATGGGCTGTCCCCACTCCCTCACCGCAGATACCTTTCCGGGATCAACAGATATCCCCCGATCGGAAATAATGTGCCCCAAAAATTGAACCTCCTTCAGCCAAAACCCGCACTTCTCAAACTTTGCATACAACTCGTTCTGACGTAGCGTCTGCAAGACCTGTCTCAAATTCTCGGCGTGCTCCTCCTCTGTCTGGGAGTAAACCAGAATATCATCAATGAAGACAATGACAAACTAATCAAGGAACTCTCTGAACACCCTATTCATCAAGTCCATGAACACTGCTGGAGCATTGGTCAAACCAACAGGCATAACCCGAAACTCATAAGAACCATATCTCGTTAAGAACGCAGTCTTCGAGAAATCCTCCTCCCTGATACGCAACTGATGGTATCCCGATCTCAAATCAATCTTCGAGAAGAAAGAAGCTCCTCTCAACTGGTCGAATAGGTCATCGATTCGAGGCAATGGATACTTATTCCGTATCGTGACCTTGTTCAACTCCCGGTAGTCCACACACAATCTCAGTGAACCATCCTTCTTCTTCACAAACAAAACTGGAACACCCCAAGGTGAGGTACTCCTGTGAATAAAGCCCTGACCTAACAGCTGCTCTATCTGATCTCGTAGCTCTCGCATCTCTGCTGGAGCCATACGGTACGGTGCGCGTGCTATAGGTCTCGTATCTGGCAATAGGTCTATAACAAAGTCTATCTCTCGACTAGGGGGTAGGCCTGGTATCTCCTGAAACACATCCGAATACTCCCTGACAACTGGGATTGCATCTAAAGGGATCACAACCTCCTTAGAGGTATCCTCCTCTATGTAATACAAATAAGCGGTCGAGCCTCCCTCTGGGCGAGGCATCGCCACTACAAACATCTCTTGCCCCGGAATGGTAAAAACAATGCTCCCACTAAAGCAATCAATCATGTCTCTATAAGCTACGAGCCAATACATACCGATAATCACATCGTGCACATGCATATCTAATACCAACATGTCTGAAGGTAATACCAAACCACCAATCTCTACCCGCACTCCCCGGCATATAAAGAAAATAAGTGACCCACTCCCCAATGGTGAGTCCACACACGTCACTGTGCTCTCCGCTATGGCTAACAACCCTAAAGCCTTCACAAAATGTGTAGCTATAAAACAATGTGTAGCCCCCCGTATCAAATAAAACCCGACCCATAGTGCCATGGATAGGAAACGTACCCTCAATCGCGGGTGGTGCCTGTGGAACTGCTGCCTGGTGGACGTTATAGACACGTCCATACTGTAGCTGCCCCTGCTGAACTGGAGCTGCTAGAATAGGTGGCAATGCTGCCATCTGTGGCGGTGCGGGGAGAGCGGCGGGAAACATAGGTCTCTGAGGCTCCTGGCGAGCACCCTGCTGCTGCTACTGTGGGGCCCTGCCCCTATCAGGACAATCCTGTCGTTTATGGCCAGTCTTGCCACAAACATAACACTTCCCTGGGAAGTTCCCCCCCCCCCCCTCTGCCCCTGATGTCCCCGACCCTGGTGGCAGTTACCGTTCCTCCCCTGGCCCTGCTGAAACTGTTGCCCATTCTGCCCCTGTAGGCCCTGATGGCCATTCGGACCCTGATGGCCCTTACGGAAACCTCCTTGTCCGTCCCTATAATTCCCCGATCTGAACCTCTTGTGGTCCCCCTGCTGGGAAACCTGCTCACCCTGTCTCTGCCCCTGAACAGATTGTGCCCCACTGGCACCATGTCCTCCAGTCCTGCCCTGATGGCAAGACTCTCCCGATCTCTTGCCCTCAGCCATGTGAAAGCGGTGATCCTGGCAGTGTAATAGTGCAGCATTAACCACATCAGAATAAGTGGCCAACGATAGGTTCCCCAACAAATGCTGACGGATCCTCTATGTCAACCCGTCCGTGAACTTCTCAATCTTCTTCTTCTCTGTCGGTATCTCATCCGGAACGATATTAAACAGATTTGTGAATTCGGCCTCATACTCGGCCACAGTCTTACCCTCCTGCTTCAGATTCATCAACTTCCTCCTCATTTTCGTATAAACAGCTGACGAAAAGTACTTGCGGTCAAACCACACCCAAGACTCCTGAATAGTGAGAGTATCCCTCTCCTCCACGGTGGTAATAGACTCCCACCACTGCAGTGCAGACCCAACCAGCTTGAAAGTAGCTAGCACCTACTTCTGAACATCCGTGCAGTCATACATCCTCAAGTGCTGCTGCATATCCTTCCTCCACTGGCTCGAGACTACCACATCTGAGCTACCTGCAAACTCTGGTGGATGCGCTTTCTGAAAAGCGTCACGTACACGCTCCCAAGTAGACGGGAATGCATTTGCCTGGACTGGCGCGGCAACTGGCGCCTGAGGTGGTGCCTGTCGAACTACGGCAAGTGCGGCATTTACCGCTTGGGCTACTATGGCTGCAACCTCAGCGGCATTCATCGTGCCCTGAACTGGAGCGGGCTGTGGTTCGGGCATAGCATCCCTGGGAACTCGTCGTGGAGGCATCTGAAATAAGAATAAAATTTATAAGTTCACAGTTATAAACTTAAAATAGCTGAAGAATGAAGCATACACAAAAAGAGTACAACAGTCCTAAAATATAGGGCTCTATATCAAAGAAAACTTAGCGGAAACATAATAGCCGTACAGATCCTAAAGGACACTAGAACCTAATGCTCCGATACCACCTGTGACACCCCGACTAATTAAATACCGGGTAGCTACTCCTTTATTAAATTAAATCAAAATGCCAAGTTGGCTCAGTTAATAGCATCACTGTCGAAAACATTTTATAGTTTCTAACCACCTAGTATTTAAAAAGGAAGTTGTCAAATTTTAATTTAAGTCTGATTAACATGCAATCAAGAGTAATGAAAAATAATGAAACCATTCACCATAACGAAACAATAAAATAACCATCACATAAAGTAAATAAATCCGGAGGAAAAACTCCTCACAACAATCCCACAAACTAAAAGGAAATAACTAAATACTGAAATAATACATGCCAACTGGTCTGAAAAACTGAAATGAAAAGATGTCTCTAATAGAAATGGGCAACATGCCCTACAACTGATGAAGATGGATCAATGAGTCAAGAGGAATGAGGCGTCTACTAGCAAAGCCCTGTAACTTCCACAAACAGCTACAGCTCGTCACCTGAATGAGAATCCTATGCATGGTGTCCTTGTGGCTGGGCACCTAAAATGGTTTTTACAAAAAAATAGATTTCAAAGCAAACGGGTCAGAGTCCGAATGTGGAGATATTTTAAAAACCTGCAAGTGCTTTAATAACATTAAAACATTAAATGCAAAGTACATGTTAGGACGTACACTCACATGAAATTCTCACCTCTCGACTAAACGTGCACTCCTAACGTAAGTACCCATCTAACTGACAATAACACCTAGCCAAGTGACATAATATCTAGCTAAACCGTCATAGATTTTACCTTTATTACTCGGTTCCCATTATCATTATAACGATATCAATTAAATAGGGGACTTACTTAAATTCGATTCTCACATATTAGTCATACAATTCATCACAATTTGTCTTTTATTTTTATCCGTATTTATACCCACAATACCATAGAAAAGTTCTCATTTTATTAAGTACATATTTTTCCACAACATAAATATACAATATAAGCACCCCGAGACTAAGCTGCGGTGCACACATACTCTGCTATCCATCCCGGTACATCACGTACATAAGGGTCACGCATTCCAAATCTCTCAGGAATCGTTCAGATAACACAAATAATAAACGGTGGAGGCGAACACAGTCACATCACATGGGTCACGCACATACCTACGCTCCCACGATCAGCAGACTTATTAACATCCCAATAAGTCCTTCTCTGACCTATGTTCTCGAGGTACCAGTCTAAATCCCCCCCGTAGGCACACAAGGATTAGAGGGTCCTAAGCGAACGCAAACCTCCCGTGATAGCAAGTATGGTAGGTATGTCATACACATAAAATCATATACCGATACTAAGTAAACACACAATCTTAGTAATCAACGGATTTTATAGGTGGTACCCTTATCATTCTAGTACCAACTTAAAGTTTATACAATTCACATAATCCTGGTTTATAATTATACGCGCCATAAGTTATTCTCACGTCGTAGTAGACACTCACGTCTCAATCCCATAATGTCTATTTGATTCGATCCACACTTATATAATTTACTCCTCATTATATCCCAAATGTCCCAAATCTACCAATAAATCATCAAGGAAATATCATCTCTTCAATTGAACAAATCTATGGGACTCCCAAAATCAAAACAGGCTAAAAAGCCTAAACTGCCAGCTCGTTAGAAGTCTCGTTCGAACGAGGCTGTTCGAATGAGAGTTCGTTCGTTCGAACGAACTGAGCCTTCTAACGACATCTCGTTCGAACGAAGGTATCGAACGAAATTCCCCTCGTTAGAAGCCACTGGTCAACTCGTTAGAAGCTCGTTCGAACGAGCTCGTTCGAACGACCTGGGTAGGTCTTCTAACGAACGACCAATTTCGAGCCCAGATTTCCCTAGTTTCGTTTTTCACCATTTTCATCTTTTCAAAACTCATCTAAACATCAACCCAACGATTGTTTAAGGTCTCTAATCATCCCTAAACGTACTTAGATCACATACTAACATATTTTAAGGAATCAATTCATCCTAAACATCATTAAATCATCAAGTCTCTACACTTTTCCCCAAATTTTCAAGAACATAAACCCTAGAATTTATACTCATCAATTAACCCAATTTAATCCGTTTTAATTTCATTCAAAATCTAATATCATCAGAAGAATCATCTACCTACCATTCTACATGCAATTTCTCTTCAAGATTTCAAGTTCTAAGTTCCAAAATACATGGGTTTTCATATTACTCCAAGAACAATTAAATTTTATTAAGTTCCTACGCATGGAAAAAGCATTCTCTGAAATTAAACGAAATTAAATCACTTGCCTTGAGTTTATCTCTAATTTTGGTGTTGATTTGCTGAAATTATATCTCTCTCTCTCTGCAGAATTTCCTCTCTACAAGCTTTCTTCTCTAAAGTTGGCTAGGGTTTGCTTAGGAGACTTAGAAAACCTAATTCTAAAACTCCCCGTAGTCTTATGGGTCAATATGGTTGGTAGTGGGTTTTGTGGTTAGTTTCCCAAATCAGATTATAAATCCTAATTTTCGTCACTTTTAATTCCCAAAAATACAATATTACCAAACTACCCTTCTACATTGCCGGTATGGCCTAAAAATGCCCCGTGACCCAAACTAAACCCCTGGCTAGTGTTTTCTGACTATCTCGACCCTTCCGGACGCATTGGCGCACTCAAAACGTCCATACGATTTACAGAAATAAAATTCACTTTTATAATTAAAATAAAAATAATTATATCCTGACGCGACTGTCACACGCGTCCCAATAAAATATCCAAATTGCCGTATATCAATCTCACGACAAATTTCATCCATCAATATTCATATATCATCATATATACTCAATATAGTCAAATACCAACTCACATCTCGTTAGTATTTTATCCGGATTAATTTCCAATTATCTCGCATTTAATTAATTAATCCCAAAAATAAATATCACAAAAATACGGGGTATTACACTATGCACACTACATGTAATTTAAAGTAGGTATAAATTACCATGGTAAATATTTTTCATTTATTCGATATTAATGTTTATAGTTATGATTTATACATAGTTATGTTTCATTTCATGTTATTAATTGTTTAATAGCAAGCTTTCAAAATTTACAGTATGTTTCAATTCTGTCTTATATATTCAGTAGAATTACAACACTAAATATTAGAAATGCCTAGGGCCAATGAAGTCAATGGCTATCTAAAATGTTCAAATCCACCAGTAAAAAATAATTCAAAATTTTCAAACAACAATTCAAATAATAATGCGAAATATTAGAAATGCCTAGGGCCAACTAATTCAATGGCCATCTAAATGTTCAAATTCACTAATCAACAATAATCGAAGAATCCCAATAATGCCAAATATTCAATAAATGAGAGACGTCTTAGTGCAATAAGGTGACATCATTTTTAAATTAGCTCAATAAATAATAAGATGATATCATTTTTAAATTAGCACAATAAATGAATAATAAATTACAAAAAATAAATAAGTGCATGTGTTTGAAATTATCTTTAAGGTTTCAAATTAATTTCAAATCAATTAAGGTCTTTATTTGAAATCATTTTAGGGTTTTCAGTCTATGGTGTACGTGTGTGTGTGGTGTGTGGGTTGTGATTTTTTTTAGGGTTTTCAAATTAATTAGGGTTTTCATTTAAAATTATTTAGGGGTTTTCACTCTAGGGTGTATGGCTCTGTGTGTGTGTGTGTGGTGTGGTGTGGTGTGTGATTCTGTGTGTGTGTTTCTGTTGGGGGGGGGGGGGGTACAATGTATTTGTGTGTGTGGTGTGAAGAGAGACAAAGATGTTTGAAAGTTGTGTATGTGGTGTGCGTGTGTCTCCGCTACAATGAGAGAGAGAGAGAGAGAGAGAGTTTTTCTAGGGTAAATGAAATAAGGGTTGTCGATCTGTTGTAACTAAAAAACTTATCATGGTCCTGTCACTGACTTTGAACGTGATAACTTTATAATTTGGCATGGTCAAAATCCGTGATAGGACCATGACAATTTTTATTAGAACGGTCATTAATCGTGATAACAAACACGTGTTTTATTATCACAATTTTTGACCTGGACAACCTTGACCGGTATTAGAGTGACAATTATTCTCAAAATTAAAAATCACGCTTACAAGAATCATGGTTACAAGAATTATTTATATGTGGTTTTAAATATATTGTAGACATGTAGGTTGATAAATATGGGACTTCCAGTAAGTTGGCTTCGGGTTGATCAAACGGATATTGGAATTCGTTTTAGCACTATTGAAATGTTCATAACTTAGATAGAGACTTGACATTCTATGACTACACCAAAAATAGGAATTTAGCACGGTTTAAAACCATGTCAAACCTAATCTGGTACGATTTGATTTCGTTCCAAAATCTAGGGTGCCAGATTACCCAATCTGGCACGCTTTTTGCATGCTTTTACATCGGGTCAGAGTTTAATCTGACACATTTTTTACGCAATTTTAAACCGTGCCAGATATTGAATCTGTGATGCTTTTAGCACACTTTTAAATTGTGCCAGAATTCTATTTTTTAGCACGCTTTTGGCACAGTTATAAACCGTGCCAGATTTTTCAATTAATAAAAAAATCATTATTTGAATACAAATCTTGAAGATTAGCAAATTCCAAACTTGGTAGGAAAAGTATCTATTATTTGCAAAAAAATCAAGAAATTCATAAATTATGAATCTCGCACGTTGTTGATAAAGTAATATACATGTAAACTTCAAAATGTTCCAAGCCTTAATAGTTGACAGACCAACAAAAAATTAGGTAGAGTTTTCTCTATTTTCTGGATATTTTAAAACCAGTTAATATAAAACCTGCATAATCTAGATCCCGCACGGCTATCGAATGGTTGATGACTCTGATGACCTTCAGTTCATGTCAGTTTTACACTCTTTAAGCGTCGTGTATGGCATATGATAACGCAAATTATGATCATGTGGTTGGTTGGAGAACATCATCAAATTTGCCTAGGCAAATGCAAAAAAGTTGGCAAATATGAAAATTTGCCCACATTTTGGCTGTTTGGTTGCACAATTTGCCTACGCATTATTTGCCAATGTACAGCACTTCCTATGCACAATCTGTGGGCAAATTTTGCTTACCTATTTGAGTGGGAAATATTTGCAAACAAATTTGTCAACTTCTTAAACGGTTTTAATGATTTAAAAAATAATTTAATAACTGTTTTAAATAATTAAAAAACTGTTATGAATATTTAAAAATTATCTTGCAATGTTTTAAAACCTGTTTTTAATATTATAAAAAATTGTTAAGAAAATGTTTTACAATTTTTTTAAAAAAACGTATTAACAAAATATTGTAAAAACTGTTTTTAACATTTTTAAAAACTGTTGTGAATATATTATAAAAACAGTTTTAAAGTTTTAACAAATAATTTTAAAAACTGTTTTAGATACTTAAAGAAACTGTTATAAATATTTAAAAACTGTTTTGTAATGTTTTGAAAACTGGTTTTAATATTATAAAAAAACTGTTAAGAAAATGTTTTACAAATTTTTTTAGAAACCGTATTATAAAAATATTGTAAAAACTCTTTTTAACTTTTTTAAAAACTGTTTTGAATATATTATAAAAACTGTTTTAATGTTTTAAAAAACATTTTTTAAAACTGTTTTAAATAGTTTAAAAAAACTGTTGTGAATGTTTAAAAATTATTTTGTAATATTTTAAAAACTGTTTTTCATATTATAAAAATTTGTTAAGAGAATGTTTTACAAATTTTTTGAAAAAACGTAATATAAAAATATTATAAAAATAGTTTTTAACATTTTTAAAAACTGTTTTGAATATAATATAAAAATAGTTTTAAAGTGTAAAAAAAAAAATAAAAAATATTTTAAATAGTTAAAAAAACTGTTGTAAATATTTAAAAATTATTTTGTAATATTTTAAAAACTGTTTTTAATATTATAAAAAATTGTTAAGAAAATATTTTACAAATTTTTTAAAAAATCGTAATATAAAAATATTGTAAAAACTGTTTTTAACATTTTTGAATATAATATAAAAACTGTTTTTAAATAAATTAATTTGATTGACTTTAATTTCGCCTAATTGTTGTTTGATAGCGTCATATGAAAAAAACTTGATAAAATTTGCCTAGGCAAATTTTAAATGAAAACTAAGTAAATTTTATCATGCCCACTCTTTTGATTATATGCAATCAAACAGACCTAAAGTCCAAACTTCTTTTTTTTTAATATAAGTAAATTGTTAAATAGTGAAAAGTATTTTCTTCTGTTTGGGTATATATTATGACCAAATTCACATTATTGTGATGTGTACATTTATTTACAATTTTATATGAACAAGTTTTTATACTCCAAATAAGTGAAAATACATTTCAGAAAGAAAAAAAATCACCCTTAATCAAATGGGTCCAGAAAAGATAAGGTCACAGTGTAATAAAACTGTGCAGCAACATTAAAGATAAAACTTGAACTCGAAAAGGGAGAGATGATACCTACAGCTACTTTGGTGTCTTTAAAAGAGAAGTTAAAATACACCAAGATATGATACTTAAAACCACCAAGGTAGGACGCACAACTTCGTACCCCATTGAAGAGAGAAGAAGAATGCATAAAGAAGTTCTAATGGTTGAAGCTGTGACAGTCCATGTTTTAATTCCAATCTCGTGAAAAATTTATTTGTGATGGTGGTCTTCTTTTCCTTGGACCTTTTTTTCTCGACCTTGGGTGAGTGAAAGTATATAGTGAAATTCAAATTTGGTAGAGAGAGCTCGATGATCTAGTTTTGAGACGCAGCGGGTTTTGGTGGAGAAAGAGAGGGTAATGAGAGGAAAATGGTTCTAAAAGGAAAAGTCACCACTTTTTATTATTTAATTTCTCACTTAAAAGTATGCCAAATTTGATACGATTTTGGCACGATTTTAAATCGTGCCAGAATATGGCACAGTTTTAAACTGTGTCAAATTGGGATTAAATCGTGCCATATTCTCCTTGTGCAAGTGTGCCAGATTAGTAATTTTGGTGTAGTGTATCGAAATGATTGCGATTCAACCCTATTAGTTACTCTGAAACTAGAGGAATCAGTGATGGTTTAGGAACTTATGAGATAGTTTAAAAGAGGATTGTGATCAGTACGTCCCAGGAATGTAATGAACAGGACCATCCATGAGATTAAAGTCTCGGGGATTTCTTGATTAGACTCAGGAAATCTCACAGCTTTTGGAAAGGGTAAATACATTTTTAATCCTGAAAATTAAAAGGATTGGGATGCTTATATAGTTGTCCCTTTGATTTCCATGGGTGAGATTCAATATTAGATTGAATCAAATAATCCATGAATATGGGTTATAATTATTAGAGTTTTATTTAGCATTAAGGGTATTTTAGTATTTTCCCTTCTCCTATTATTATTAGGTGGTTGTAGTAGGTTATATATATTCTCTCTTCTTCCTTTTATTGTAAGACATTCTAGTGTATGGCAATATGAAACCCTAGCCCCTCTTTTCCTCTTTTTCCATTTGATTGTAGATCTTTGATATATTATCATGGTATCAGAGCGGGATCAAAGCTTAATCTCATCAACACAGTCCGCGGATCTAGTGTTCGCTCGATTGTAGACATTCTAGTGTTCGCTCGACTGTTTTGAAGGTAATTATGGTCGTTTTCCTCCTGTTTGTTCGATTAATTGTTTAGTTCGTTCGATTTGGTTCCGTTTGGGTACTGTTTGATTGTTTATTTTCGCAATGGCTGGTGAAAGAGATGATTCGCTGCAATCAATTAGTGTCAGATTAGATGGAAAAAATTATACGTATTGGAGTTATGCTATGAAGAATTTTTTGAAAGGGAAGAAGCTTTGGGGTTACATTAATGGTGATTTGAGTAAGCCTAACGATAAGACGAACGTTGAAAAATATGCAGAGTTGTTGGATGTTTGGGAGGCAAACAACTCGAAAATCATCACTTGGATCAACAACTCCGTTGCACCTTCTATAGGTATGCAGTTGGCTAAGTATGATTATGCAAAGGATGTTTGGGATCATTTGGGCAGATTGTATACCCAATCTAATTTCGCAAAAAAGTACCAGTTGGAGTGCGATATTCGAGCGCTTGAGCAAAAAAATTTGAGTATTCAGGAGTTCTATTCTGCTATGACGGATCTATGGGATCAGCTGGCTCTCACAGAGTCGGCTGAATTGCGGGCCTTTGCACCATATGTTTCCAATAGGGAGGAACAACGTCTGGTTCAATTTCTAATGGCATTGCGTGATGATTTTGAGGGTCTTCGTGGGTCGATTCTTCATCGTAGCCCACTTCCAACTGTTGATTCTGTTGTTCACGAGTTGTTAGCCGAGGAGATTCGTCTCAAGACTCAATCAGGGAAGGTAATTTCTTCGGACCCTAATCCATCTGTTTTCGCAGCATCCTCTCGGCCTCTTTCCAGTAATCAGAATAAGCCTTATTCGAGAGTTGCAAGTGATGAATGTAGCTATTGTAAGGAGAAGGGTCATTGGAAGTCTCAGTGCCCTAAGTTGCGAGCACAACAACAATCAAATAGTCGACCACCTCAGCAGTAGTTTTCTGGTTGGAAATCCAATAACCAATCTCAGCAGCGTTCATATAGGCCTTCATAGCCTAATACTGCAGCAGTTATACCGCCATCAGACTCATTTGCATCAGGTTCTTCATCATTAACTCCATCCATGTCTTCTCTTGCTGAGCAGTTTCAAAAGTTTCTTGCCACACAGCCTCACGCCATGTCCATCTCTTCACCAGGTAAGTCCTCAGGTATTTGGATTCTAGACTCCGGCGCTTCTAATCACATGTCACCAAATTTGTCCTCTTTTGGTTCTTTTTGTCCCACTTCTTCGTTGCCCGTTTTGACTGCTGATGGTACTCCCATGCCCTCAACGGGTGTTGGGACTATTGACTCACCCAACTTATCTCTCTCTAATGTTTACCACATTCCTAAGCTTACAATGAATCTTATCTATGTTGGTCAACTATGTGATGCCGGTTACTCAGTTTCCTTCTCTTCTACCTTTTGTCATGTGCAGGATCCACAGTCTCAGAAGGTGATTGGGACAGGCCGTAGGCAGGGGGGATTGTACATCATGGAGAAACTTAATGTACCAATGGTTGCAGCTTCCAGTGTTGACTTGTCATCCTTTCGTTTGAGTTCAGATTCGTCTAGCTTTTATTTATGGCACTCTCGTCTTGGTCATGTCTCAGGTTCACGATTAAAATATTTGGCTTCTACAGGAAAATTAGGAAATTTGCATTGCCATGATATCTCTGATTGTAGCGGTTGTAAACTTGCAAAATTTTCAGCTTTACCGTTTAATAGAAGTATTTCCTCTACTTTTGCACCCTTTGATCTTATTCATTCTGATGTGTGGGGACCGTCTCCTATTATTACAAGAGGAGGGTCTCGATATTATGTCTCCTTTATTGATGATTATACGCATTACTGTTGGGTTTTTCTCATGAAACGACGTTCGGATTTTTTTGATATTTATAATAAATTTCGTGCCTTTGTCAAAACTCAACATTCTACTATTATAAAATGCTTTAGATGCAATTTGGGTGGGGAATATACTTCTCAAAATTTCGGTGAGTTGCTTGATTTAGATGGAACTATTCACCAATCATCTTGTACTGACACTCCTCAGCAAAATGGTGTTGCTGAAAGGAATCATCGGCACATTGTTGAAACTGTTCGCTCTCTTTTATTATCTGCATATGTCCCTAGTGAGTTTTGGGGAGAGGCTGTCCTTACTGCTGTTAATCTGATTAATAAGATTCTGACCTCTTATTGCTCTGGTTTGTCACCTTTTGAAAAGTTGTATGGGTGTGCCCCTGATTATTCTTCCTTAAAGGTGTTTGGTTGTACTTGTTTTGTTCTTCGACCTCGTGTGGAACGTACCAAATTATCTCCAAAGTCAGCTATTTGTGTCTTTCTTGGTTATGGTGAGGGTCAAAAGGGATATCGTTGTTATGATCCAGTTACAAAAAAATTATATGTCTCTCGCCATGTTGTGTTTCTTGAGCATATTCCTTTCTTTTCTATTCCTGATAGCCCTCATGAACTCACTAAATCTGATCTCTTCAATATTGATCCGTTCTCTGATAATGATGAGAGTGTGCCATCTGAAGTACCTTGCACCACCGATAGTGTGCCACCCCATGTTGCTCCTGTTCCTATTATTTCTACTGATGCAGGTACTTTGCCATCCGATGTTCCTGATGCTCCCCCTTCTCGTGTGGCCACCCAATCACCTGCTGAAACGGTGGAACCTCCTTCTCGCTATCCAAAACGTCCACGTAGGTCCACTCAGTCACCAGATTTTGTTTATTCTTGTTATTCTGATTCTTTTGCTTCATTTTTATCCTCTGTTCACTGCCTCTCTGAGCCTTCGTCTTATAAAGAGGCAGTTCTTGATCCTCTTTGGCAACAGGCTATGGCTGAGGAACTCTCTGCTTTGCATCAGACAGATACTTGGAATTTGGTCCCCTTACCTGCTGGTAAGCGGGCAATTGGATCTCGTTGGGTATATAAAATCAAAACCAGGTCAGATGGGTCAATTGAGCGGTACAAAGCAAGATTGGTTGCTCAGGGTTTTTCTCAGCAACATGGTATGGATTATGACGAAACCTTTGCTCCTGTTGCGAAATTGACTACTATTCGTACTCTTATTGTTGTTGCATCTATTCGTCAGTGGCATATATCGCAAATGGATGTTAAAAATGCGTTCTTGAATGGTGATCTTCATGAGGAGGTTTATATGACTCCTCCTCCGGGTGTTCCACATGGTCCTGGTGAAGTTTGTAGGCTTAAGAAAGCCTTATATGGTCTCAAACAGGCACCACGGGCTTGGTTTGAGAAGTTTACTGCCGTGATTACCTCTCTTGGGTTCATTCCAAGTGAGAATGATTCAGCTCTCTTTATCAGGTGCACCTCCAGTGGTCGTATTCTGGTCTCTTTGTATGTTGATGATATGATTATTACTGGGGATGATGTTGGTGGAATTATAACGTTGAAGTCTGAATTATCTCGTTGTTTTGAGATGAAGGATTTGGGGTCCCTACGTTACTTTTTGGGTATTGAGGTAGATCATTCTCCAAAGGGTTATCTTCTCTCACAATCTAAGTACATCGGGGACATTCTTGAGCGTGCTCGCCTCACTGGTACTAAGATTGTTGATACCCCTTTGGAGCTTAATGTTCATCTTTCCCCGTATGATGGTGTTCTTTTGCCTGATCCCACCTTATATCGCACTATTGTGGGCAGCTTGGTTTATCTCACTATTACTCGTCCAGATATAGCTCATGATGTCCATGTTGTTAGTCAGTTTGTTACTGCTCCTAGTACAGTTCATTGGGCAGCTGTTCATCGTATATTGCGATACTTGAGAGGCACTCGATTTCAGAGTCTTTTACTTCCTTCATCTTCTTCTTTAGAGCTGCGTGCATACTCTGATGCTGATTGGGCCGGTGATCCTGCAGATCGCAAATCAGTTACTGGATTTTGTGTGTTTCTAGGTGATTCTCTTGTTTCTTGGAAGAGCAAAAAGGAAGTTGTTGTTTCTGTGTCTTCCACGGAAGCCGAGTACCGTGCTATGGCTTCTACCACTCGCGAAGTTGTTTGGCTACGTCGGTTACTTGCAGATATGGGTGTCTCTCTTTCTCTGCCCACTCCTATGTACTGTGATAATAAGAGTGCTATTCAGATTGCTCACAATTCAGTTTTTCATGAGAGGACTAAGCACATTGAGATTGATTGCCATATTACTCGTCATCATCTTACGCATGGCGCCATCACTTTGCCTTTTGTTTCTTCTTCCGCACAGATAGCTGATTTGTTTACGAAGTCTCATCCAGCTCAGCGCTTTCGTTTTTTGGTTGGCAAACTCTCAATGCTTCTCGCTGCAGCATCATGAGTTTGAGGGGGGGTATTAGAGTTTTATTTAGCATTGAGGGTATTTTAGTATTTTCCCTTCTCCTATTATTATTAGGTGGTTGTAGTAGGTTATATATATTCTCTCTTCTTCCTTTTATTGTAAGACATTCTAGTGTATGGCAATATGAAACCCTAGCCCCTCTTTTCCTCTCTTTCCATTTGATTGTAGATCTTTGATATATTATCAATAATTACATAAGTAGGTCTATACTGCCCACCACCCCATACTGCCCTACTCAACTCTATCTCACTGCTTCTTCCTTTAATGCCGCTGTCCAACTCCCCCTCCTCCAATGCCTGTAAAAACCCAAACTCACTATTCTTTACATTTTTATCTTATTTTTTATTGATATCTACGTCTTTGGCAAAAACACACTTGTTTCAGTACTTGACAATATGACCAAATTGTCCCACAAATGTAACATTCAGATCCCCATGGAAGTTCCCAAGTAAGAGAAACTATTTATTTTGTCCTTTTTTTATTAATGAATGTAAATTTTTATTGTTATATTTATACTCTAATTGATGATGGAAAGAATCTGGATGAGTTCACAAAAGATGTATTGCCAAAAATCAGATCATTTAGCCCTTCCACGCCCAATTTTCAGATCTTGATGACAATGTGTTTTAAAGAATGTGTTTTTGACAATTAAGGTATCATCTGAACAAATGTTTCTTATTGAAAATTCATTTTATTAAATAAAATAACAATACATATACATTTATGTTTTGAACCTTCACAAATCGTGTCTATGTTATCTGATTAGATTTTGTATATGTTTAATTTTTTGGTTTTTCCTTTTTTAAATTGAAAAATAAAGTTAAGTTTTAACAAGCATATAACTATTGTTTTTCAGTTTACTATTCCTCCATTTCCCAAAGAGGTATTATGAAGCTATGTGAAATTTGTTAGTGTGAGAAAATAGGATAAACTCGGTTTGGTACGGTCAAGACAGGTCACATCCTCTGAAAAGGATTTCAAAAAAGTATGAGAAATCATAAAATATTCATAAGGTGAAATGCTCTATGCTATGAAAATGTTAAATACCAAGGGGCTCTACAAATACAATACATGTTTTCTGTATATTTGTAAATACGATTGAATTATGTGTACATAAGAAATATATTTCACCAGAAAGATTTGTATGCACTGCGTTGTCGGTTAATGTATATAGTGGTAGTTACATGCTACCATATATATTTTATTAGATACCACGAAGAGGAAGTGAGATAGAAAAAAGCTTTTGTACTATTCTTTGAATTTTTTGTTTTGTCTATTCACTAAAAGTTTGCCAAAGAGTGTGCATTTGGTCACATGAGCTCTTACTTAAATTGCTTGGCTTAGTAGGTCATCCCCATATTGTGGTTTAAAAGAGTGAATACCACTGCTATGATTTTAGAATATTAAACAACCCCACCCCATGTTGTGATTTTTGTACAAAGTGTGTTTACTGTTGTTAGAGGGTATTAATACTCACTTTCACACACACACACACAGTGTGTGTGTCTGTTCACTCAAATATTGCTACTCATTTTGTAATGTTGTGATCTTATTTAGTTTGTATTTTTTTTAGGATTTTGTTTTTTTACCTAATTTATATTCAGATTTTTTCAATTTTTTATTGGTTTGGACATTTTATTTATAACATTTCCTTTATAATTGAAACTTCAGAAATTTTTAGTATGTGAAATTAGAGATTTTTTTTTTCAAATAGAGTGACAGCATTGTAATCAACATTGTTACATGCAATAATATCAAAGACAAAACGTATGCACTTAATGTGTGTATTGACTATCAAAATCTCTTCGTCCGCTCATTGTGCGAGTTTACACCTAATTATTATAACTATAAAACGGGGTACCGCATTAAAGTTTCCAAACTGTCTATACAGCCACGGGGCATCCTAACATTGGTCTTTTTTTATTTAGAAACCTTTTGTTTCTTTCTCCACAAATTTACTCTTACGGACTCTTATTTTTTAAACATGCCTCCACCTCTCCACTTGCCTCTTTATCTTTCTGAACTTTTCCTTTCTTTGACTACCACTATAGGACCCAGTTTGGTATCCACTTAAAAAGAAAAGGCTAATAAGGAGTTAAACCGTGTGTCCGAGCAGACTCACAATAAAAAGGTATAACATTTTATACACAGAATATGTGAAAGGGGTACAAAAATAGGCCCGTCTATCTTTATTCTTCTTTTTCCACAAAACATTCAATTTCCCTCAACATTTTTAGTAATAACTGCCCAGTGAAACCAACACACATGACAGAAGCACCGCCGAAACCAACAGTTAACTGGGCCATCGGCTGTGGTGGACCCGACACCAGTACTTAAGTTAGACCCACCAGACAAAACTAGAACAAAAAAAAAACAACTGATCGTACAACCAAGACGGGTATCTCAGTTCACCAATAAAAATCCAAATCGACCACAACCAAAACATTTTCGAGTTTGGATGCACTTGGGAATCGACAGCCACTGTTGTAGCAGTCGCTGTAATATGTTGTGGCGATGTTAGAAATAAAATTGGTAAAGAGAAGACACAGATACGGAGAGAGGTCTAACAAATATGAATCCAAACACTATGTCGTCAATGGAAGGGACCCCATGTAAGTCATTGTAAAAAAAGAATAATGATGGTTGGCAGAAATGATGGGAAAGGAATTTGCTTATATCATGTTTACATTTTGTTATTTTCCTCTTTATAGAGTTTTTATGTCATAAATTGGATATAGTATATAATCTAAAAAATTTCTCTATTTCATGAGGAATTCAACACATTGGTTTGGTTTGTTGTACATATATCTTTTGAAGATGATGATTATATTTGATGGGTTTAAATGTAGGTTATCTTACAAAATTTGATCCAGCGCATTAGCTTTTTTATATTTCCATTACTTTGGATTTTTATTATTGCAATTTCATGTTTTAGCAATTTTTTTGTTATATTAACATTTGAAATCAAATGTATGATAATATTATCCATAGATTTACATTTTAATTAGGTATAATATTACTTTTCCATTAAAGGTTCCTTTAAATTTGATTAGGGTAATGACATATGTAGACAACTTTTATAATGAATTCATAGAATATAAAAGAGGGTTTGAAGGTTAAAAAACAACAGCTACATCTATCCTCAGAGTTTATAATATATTTGATTTATGCAAGGTGAGTTTTCATTTACAAATGGGGTTAGTTTTCATTAGAGGTGTTGGAAAATTTTAAAACATGAGAAAAGAATTTTGTTTGCTATGAGGTAAGCACGAGAAAAGTTCCTCAAATATTTTTAAGACACATTTATTCCAATCTTCTATTTGGTACAAAAAAATCTCTTATTCTCTTATCTTTAAAGGTCCGCACCAACGGTATGATGAAAGACTTTTTGGAGCAAAATAAAAAGATTTGGACTAAACTTGTATTAAAAAATGTTCGAGGGACTATTTGATATATTTTCCAATGTTTTTTCTATAATGTTCCAGATTTTTTAAACCTTTTTTAATAATGTACAAACTTATTAAATGTTTTTCTACTATTTCCAAAAAAATTTAAAAGTTTTTTTCAATAATTTCCAGATTTTTAAAATAATTTTTTTCATAATTTCCAAATAACTTTCTGTTATTCCCAGATTTAAAAAAATAAAGTTTCAATATTTTTTTCTATTTTTCAAGATTTTTTTAGAGTTTTTAAGAACATCCTTTATACTTTCTATAATTTTTTTCTATCCATAGATTTTGAAATATTTTCCCATTATTTTCAAAATTCTATGAAAAATAGTATTTTTGGATTTTTGAAATATTTTTTTAGTTCATACTAGTTTTCGTGATTCCCAATTTTTATAATAGTTTGTTTTCGAATAGAGTTGATATGTGTTCGCGCATCACGCAAGTTGCATGCTAGTGTGTATACACATGACCATTTTGCATGACATAATTGTCCTCATTACGATATTACTCCATATTTCCTATAAATGGGTTATTCACAAAGCTCCAAATAAAGAGTAACATGGTATATTTATTATTTTAGATTTTGTAAATTTAGGACTTAAAATAATATTGATTATGGATATAGGATAACAAATTTTCCTTTTCCTTTTTAGTCCCTATTTTCAAATTAAAGGGACATGTGGCATGTTGTGATTGGTTGACGTTTTATGAGTATTGGTCCGCGCCAGCGGCTTTATTCATAAATAAAATGTTTGTTGTCCTATTTTCAAAATACATATTACAATAGATCTTAAATTTATAAGGCCCCTTTATTTACTCATAGAGCTGGTAGGACTATTAGGAGCATTTTAATAATTTTGGAAAATTTTAAGAAGAAAGTACTCTAAGGTCATTCACAAACAAATTTTAAATATTAAAGGAATTTTGACAAATTTTAAACACTTAGGTCTACTAATTCTTTTTTTGTAAAAGTCCACGCTAGTTGCATAACAAGTGAACTTAATAGTAAATTGCCTTTAAATGTTTAAAAATTGTTATCAAGGGACCTAATTGTAAATTGCCCAAATTTTAATAATCATCTAGCTTTGGCCACTTGATTTATCCTCCAAAAGAGAAGGTCATATTGTTTATCTCTCCCACGAGATTCCTTACCTTTCTCATATGTCTCATGCAAATTCTGGCCGGGAGTATTTTTATTTGGGGCATATACCAAAGTCCCTTGAACTTTTTTTAATACATGTATAGTCCAAGTCTTTTTATTTCACACCAAAAAGTCCTTTACCATGCCGCTGGCGCGGACCTTTAAAGATAAGAGAATAAGAGACTTTTTGGTACAAAATAAAAGGCTTGGACTAAATGTGTATTAAAAAATATTTGAAGGACTTTTTGGTATTTGATCCTTTTTATTTTTAACTCCCCATACATCTCTCATTCAATACATGCAATTTCTTATGAAATTACGTGGATAGTCTAAAACGAATCAATCATCAGACTTGTATCTACTATTCAACCTGAACGCCAAGGAGATTCTGATGCCTTGTTTAGTTGTGAAAAATTGTTTTTCATTTTTTATTTTCAATTTTCATCTTCATTTCTAATTTTTAGTTTTCATAATGTTTTTTAAAAAACTAAAAAATACATTCATTTGGTAGAAATAAATTATTATTTTCAAGATGTAGTTTATAGAAAATTTGGATGTGAAATGTAATTTACACAAAGTTTAAGGTGATAATGTAATCATAGGGCCCTAATCTATTTTAAAGAAAATACAAGGGACAAAATATAATTTATAGAATTTCAAGGGCCAAAATGTAATTCTAAAAAAATTCAAGTTCAAAATGTAATTTATAGAAACTTAAGAGGTTAAAATGTAATTTACCAAAAGGTTCAGGGTCTAGAGATAAATTATAGAAAATTCAAGATCGAAATATAATTTTAAAACTTCCGGAAATTGTGGAAAACTTGATAAAGTAGTTTTCCAATTTCTTGGAAGGTTGAAAATTTTGAAAAACTCTTTTCCAATTTTTTATTTTAGAAAAATATCAAATTTGAGCACATTCAAATTTTCTATTTTCACGAAAGAAAAGTTCAAAAGTTTTTTCTAAAAAATAAGCTTGTTTTATATAACTAAATAGCAACTAAGGTCTTGTTTAGTTGTGGAAAATTATTTTTCATTTTCTATTTTTAATTTTCATCTCCATTTGTAATTTTTATTTTCCATTGAGAATTTTAGGAAACTAGAAAATGCGTTCATTTGGTAGAAATAAATTGTTTAGTTCATAGAAAATTTGGGTGTGAAATGTAATTTACAGAAAGTTTAGGGTTATAATGTAATCACAGGTCCAAATCTAATTTGCAGAAAGTCAAGGGAACAAAATATAATTAATAAAATTTCAAGGGCCAAAATATAATTCTCAAAAACTTCAAGTTCAAAATGTAATTTATAGAAAATTAAGAGATCAAAATGTAATTTACCAAAAGATTAAGGGTCCATTATAAATTTTAGAAAATTCCGGATCAAAACATAATTTTAGGACATATGGAAATTGTGGAAAACCTAATAAAGTAGTTTTCCAATTTCTTGGAAGATTGAAAATTTTGAAAAAAAATTTTAATTTTTTATTTTAAAAAAATATCAAATTTGAACCCATTCTAATTTTTTATTTTCAAAAAAAAATTATTATATTTTTAAAAAAAGAAGCCTTTTTCCTATAATTAAACCGCAGTTACGGGTTTCTTGTGGGAGTCATCGTCAAAACACCATAGCTCATGTTTTACATTTGTACCTATCATTTACTATTTTCCTTCTCATGGTTGAAAATAAGTGTAATACAATAAGGAATGTCGAATACTATGACTACCCTCAAAATCAAAATCAATCATGGCGACATACTGTCTACAATTTTTCCACTTCTTAGAGCATTCACAATGGAATGCTAAAAGACGGAAGAAATGATAAGTTTACAAATCAAATGATTCACAATGATGTAATGAAAGAAGCAAATTTTGTAAGAGAAATGGTTGTCGTTTGATAAAGTTACTGATTGATTAATAAATTTATAAATGGTTTCTACGAACAAATAAAGTTCATACAAAATATAAATAATTATTTTTATTATATATTTGAATTCTTACAAACAACATTTGTTCGTATCATTTCCAACGAACAAATGTTGTTCGTAAGAAGTGATTTTTTAATTCCTACGAACAATAGTAGTTCGTAGGAAATTGAGTTGCAAATTTCTTAATCATCACCACTGTAAAGGGCATGACTCGTGAAAGGTAAATAGAGATTTTAGATTTGCATACCTACCTTTTCTATATCTCCACCAATACGGTTGCTCTTAGTTAACTGCATCTATAATTTGTGTTTTAAAAGGTTCGTCTAGGTTCCATCTAGTCCTGCCTAAATTTGACGCTTCAGAGAAACGCTTCACCTACACTTTATTATGCCTTATTCTTGATAAAACGCTTAAGGCGCAGTTTCTTTAAAACAAAGACGCCTTAGTGAAACGAAATCGTCTTTTAAAGACTTTTTTTAACAAACTGAACCAATAGCCTCTTGTCCAAAAAAAAGCCTAACATTGTCAATCGATTTTCGACCAAAAGTCTATATGATTCGTTTGAAAGGTGAAAAATACAGTTCTTATATTGAATCATTTTGTATTGATTATTGATTATTGAATGATTATTGAATTATGGAAAATACAATTTGTATATTGCTTATTAAATGTTGAGAAATGCATTTTATATATTGGTTATGGAGCAAAAATATAACAAAAATGACTAATAAACATATGGATATATTTTCAAAATGCAAGATATGTATTATTTTATTATATTATTAGTTTTAGAATAATTAAAATAATAAAAAAAGAAAACATATCTTTTTATGTCTACGCTTCACCTAGACGCGCCTAGATTCTTAAGACTTGAGACTTGATTTCTATACCTCGATCATGCCTGCATTTTAGAACCTTGCTTATAATCTTTTTTACTTGGGAATGTGTAAAACCTTTATTAAAGGGATTACTAGTAGTATGTACATAGTAAAAGGCACCGCTAATAAACACTAGCTGTACTTACAAGTATACGAGGAACAAGATATGAGAGGCTTCACCTTAATTACAAATATTTCCTTGATTGTGGTTTTCTTATTCCTTCATATGTAAACACATGTAGACTTTTAGATGCATAATGGTAGTCTCATGCCCAACACTTACAATAGCAAACCTTTTATGACATTGGTGAATCTAGGATTTTGAGTCACGAGGGGCTAAAACTTTTGATGAAGTCTGGTGGATCGGGGGTGGGTGCACCCGAGGAGATTTTATTGGGTTGTTTTTCTTTCTTTCTTTTTTGTAATTTTTAACCCTAAAAATATTTAGGTATTAATTAACTAAATTTAGATTCTTACTTTATTTGTGGATTTTTCTATAATGTTACAACATAATATTACCCTAACGATTATTGTGTGTGTATACTTGGAAACGTAGTGTGCCAAAGTGTGTGTGGCACTTATCTGTCTGCTATAAAACTGTGCCCGTGTGGTTCTGTGGCATGTGGATGTTCTGATGCAATATAGTGTTTGTTGGTTGTATACATGTGTGTGTGGGATGTCAGTGTGTGTGTCAGCTGCTAGAAGATAGTGTTTATGTGTTTAGTGCACGTGTGTGTGTGTGTGTGTGTGTGAGAGAGAGAGAGAGTAGTGTGTTTGCAGGTGATTTAATAAAGTGGCAAAATTATTTATGGAATTCGATTTATAGTGAATTTGAATGAAATTCGAGGACAAACTCATTAATTTATACATTAGTATTTTGGTAGTCAGTTAAAAGTGTGTTAAATGAAAGATGATTTGCTATTCGACCTGAATAATGGAAATTCAATTCATAAAATGGAAGTGCGTCGACCAAAAAGCTACAAATCATTCTTTTTATACAAGAATCGCTAGTCCTGATCCTCCTTGCCTCGCCTTAACACCCACACACACTCGCTTCCGCGTCCGCGTCCTTTAACCCTCCATAGCGCCTCTCTCACAGGTTCTCTCCTTCTTTCCAACAAACCAAATAAGGTACTTTTTTTTTCTCTCTGAACATGAATTTTAAAAAATGGAAGGTTTTTCCAAATTTTGGTTTTAGATTTGGGGTTTTGTTAGAGTTAATAAAATTTGGATTTTGTTAGTTTCTATAAAATTGGGTCAAAAAATTCTACTGAGAATGTTTTTTTTCAGCATGTCTCATGTGATTTTCAAACATCCAATTCGATTGATGGTTTGTGAAAGTGTTTCTTAACAATTTGTCTTAGATGTGATTAGTTTCCTCATCTTTTTTATCTTATTAAATTGGTATATTTTACCTCATGCGCTCTTTGTTTTGTGGACTTAATACATTCAGATTCCGGCCCTGTTTACAAATTGTGAGGATGTTCTTAAAGACAGTAAGTTATAGTTTCTTAGTTTATGAGAAGAAATGTTGAATATGCTTTATTAGTTTCCTGGAATAAGCTACTGCGATTGAGTTAAAGCATATTTTATTAACCTCGCTCTCTTAATTTACAAACACTTTTTGTGTTTAAATTTAGTATTTGTGTGTATAAAATATAATTTTTTTGTTGTGTAGAGAATATGTTTCGGTACCTTTTTTTGTGTGTATTGCTTCTAGGTTCAACCGCCATTGAAGGGCGTACCTGGAAGCATACAAAATTTATTTATGATTTAACAAGTTGTAATTAATAGACTTGGTATTGGGTCTATGTGTCTGATGTCCCTGGATTAATTTTTAGTTTAAAACTTGAACTCGTCTAGGGAATTCATTTAAGATTTAGATATTTCACTTGGTATTGATTGCAAATGTGGAAAAAAATTATAGAAACTGTGTCATTGAAAAATGGAAAAAAATAATATAAATGTCCCTTTAACAACATTTTAGACCTTCTTTAAAATGTTTCATAGATTTTTACACTTCAATTTGTGTGTGGGTTTCTGATACAGGGGCAACAGGGTGTATGGCGATGTGGTTATAATTTGGAGGTGATATGTTATTGCATTGTGTCCTTGACATCTTTTTGTATTTCTAAATTACCATTTTTAGAGAATAATGATCTAACATACGTAATAGTATAAAGGTAATTGTTGAGAAAAAAATACTAAAACTAATGAAGTGTTTGATAATGCTGGGATTTGTTTTAGTCATTGTTTGGATTTTGTAAAAACAATAAATGTAATGAATAGTATAGAGGTGGTTTTTGTTTTCTCGTTTGTTGGTTGTTTTTGCTTGATTAGATTTTGATTCAAGCATATTTGTTGGCCATTAATCCCTTGTAATCAATGGCCCATATTTGTTCATAGGTTGGGAATTCTATTTTCGTTGGCGATATGCACATGGGGTTTCTGATCAGCTGGGTCCCACTGTGATGGAGTTCAGTCGGTGCAAGCCAAGATGTTTTTGAAAATATCCATGGCGGCGGTTCAAGAAGTGGATTATTCTACAGCAACAACACTAAATTGCAGTGTCAAATAAGTCTTTCCATAAGTTTCATCATTAGGATTAAAAAAAGATGATATTTCTGCCCACTTTTCTCTGTCAATGATTCCTGGCTTCAAGTGTTGAAGGATTATTGGAACGATTGGCTTCAAGTGTTGAAGGATTATTGGAACGATGGGCAGTGGAATTTGCATCTATCGCATTCTTTGCTACCTGTCAATGCTATTAGCCCTATTACAGCCTTTAATCCCAGTTATTGCAAGGGATAGGGCACTCTAGCTGGGTCTGCTACATCTAATGGTATATACTCATTCTCTTCCTCATGGGATGTTATGAGAAAAAGGAAAAGCTCTTCTTTTGTTTATTCTCACATTTGGCATAAATGCATTCTATAAAAATCTCTGTTTTCATGTGTAAAGTTTTGCAAATCTTGCTTCCTATTGAAGATGTCATTGTCAAAATTGGTATTAGACATTGTTCCAAATATAGAGGCTGCTGCTCGAGATATTCTTCTGATGACACATTGCAGCAAATGTTTGTGTTTAGTGAGGTGGCTAAAGAGGTTTGGGACTAATATTTTATGCATTTTTGTATGGGCTGTTATCTCTCGTGTATTTATTCTATCCTTAGTACCTGGCGGCTCAGAATAAAAAAGCAGTCGATTGATGGGTGATATTCCAAATTAATCCTTGTATTGCCTGTTAGGAGTTATGGAAAGCTCGTAACAGATCACACTTTTACAACGTGAAGCGCGTGGTATTGTTCAGCAATCTGTTAGACTTATATCGGATACTTTCAAAGTTCCTGCTCCATAGAAAATTCAGTTCTTAGACCCCAATATAGCCAAGTTCTTTCAAATTCTAACCTCTAATTATAAGCCAATGGTCTTAGTTATCAAGTGGTTGGCTCCTCCTACTAATGTGGTGATGCTCAATATTGCATGGATCTAATGGTTATTCCTTCTGTCCGAATTAAATTTACATGATGGTAGGGTGGGTGTATAGATTATGGTGGTTTTTATATAGCTGTTCAGTGTAGTCTAATTTTTGTTCTTGGTGCTTGTAATGGGATTAATTATAAAACCACATATTTATGGCTTTCTAGTATCAGTCGTCTCGTTTTGGCTCATCAGTTGCCTGGTCACGCATCTCTTTTTTGGTTTTGGTCCTTTAAACATGTAAATGCCGCCGAGGAGAGGCTACATTTACTTTGGATTACATAGAAAAAACTCCCTTTCCTGCCCTCCGTTCCTTAGTTATTATATTTATATGCTGCATATAATTCATTCTCCCTCTTACCAATTTAGTGCCATTATGGACTGCATCATAGAATGAGTTTCCTTCATTTTCAAGAGATTTGAAGAAAGGGTCTATGAGCTCAAGCTTCACATTGTTCCATATATTTTCATCTCTGTGGCCTTCATTAAGATATGACATTAGAAGGGTATAAGTTTTTAAATGAAAACCAATGATTCAATGCCAATATTTACCTTCTTTATTCTTATATATACATACATATTTTATTATATATTAATAATTCGGGTATCCCCGTGGGGACCCGAGGCTTTCGGGTCCCGAACCCGCCCGATCCCCGAAACTTAATCCCCATACCCTACACGATAGGGTCGGGTATCCGCGGGGACTCGAATTTTCGGAGAAAATTGCTATTCCTAGGTAAGATGACATATTTTCTTTTGGTATTGTCCTCCTTTTCATAGGTTGTTATGCTTTTTGGTCCTTCTACAAGAAAATTTGATTCTAAACAATTTATTGCTAATATTGATGATCGTTGGCAGAATCAAAATTCTCTACTCTTCTATTTTGAGCTGGACTTTATTTAGCATTTTGATTCGTTAGATGTATCAAGTTGCTTAAGAAATTACTTTACTGCCATTTTGGCACGTTTCATATTGAATGATTAAATTTTATACCAAAATTATTTCATTTTTGCAGCGAGGAAAAGATAAAAATGGCACATATTTTAGACCATTTGTTGCATAAGATATAACTGGTATGTAATAAATGGGGATGGTGTTTTTGGTCTCTCCCAACTGGTGGTCCAGATTGAACCTTAAAAAACATTGATGTCGTTGGAAAGGTAATTTTTTTGTGAAAGAGGTTGTGAGATGTGGGGAAGGTAATTTGGTCAATAGGAAGAGATATTAAAAAGAGAAGTAGAGCTTGTATCTTTATGCATTGTGGGGGAGGGGGAGGTGGCTTGTGCGAGTGCGTTAATTGATTGATTTTCAAATTCGTAAAATTTGACAGCGCCACCAAAGCACCTGTATATATTTGTATGTAAGTTTATATATATATATATATGTGTGTGTGTGTGTGTGTGTGTTATAATTTAGTGTAGTTAATGATACAACGGTTGTTCCTTAACAGAGCATGTAAATTTGATATACTGGGGGCCACGATAATCAAGGAAATCATTCATCACGTAGGTTTGGGGGTTATCCCACATTGATCATTTACTTGAGTTCCCACTGTATAAATCTAAGTAGTTTATATGTCTGAAGTATTGCACGACACATCCCACATCTGTTAGATGTTTAGGAGTTATTGCTGGGCCTTGCTGATTTTGATATCTATAGGAGGCCAAAATTAGATGAACTTTTATTCTTTTCATTTGTTTTCTCGTCTCCATTAAGGACTTTGACTCATTCAGTGTGCGATTTTGACTTTAAAAATACTTGTACTGGTTGTTTATCTGCTTGAACTCTAAAATTCACGATTTCAGCGCATACACATTAGGATAATTATTGTATTATTATCGAGGAAGGAAGATAAAATTATTCTTCCCTTTTACAAGACTTGACGACGTGGTTTGCATACGGAAAAATATACCTACTGAATATTTTTGGATTCGATATTGGGTAAAGTGTGCCCCCCTAAAATATACAATTTTTTATGGAAATCCCCCTGAACTATTTTTGATGCAAAACACCTCCCTTGAATACTTAATTTGTTGCAAGCACATCCCTATGTTACTGAAAATTCCCAAAAAGGGGGTCGTTGCATCAAAATGCATAGTTATGGAATTTTTGTTGCAAACACTTCCCTTGAGCTGCTAAAAAGCCTACAAAAGAGAGAGAGAGAGAGAGAAGGGGGGGGGGGGGGGGGGGGCTTGCAACAAAATGCATAGCTCAGGGATGTCTTTTTTTTGTGTGTGCAATTTCCTTTTCCACTTATGAAAATGTTGGTTGTTTATATTTATGAATTTTCTTTATGTTGATGACAAAGGGGATTATTTTTCTGTAATGAACCCATTTACATGTATCTGCACTTTTTGATAAAATTCATATGTTCTGCACAGTTTTGAATGTGATAATGTGCGTATAAAAAGGCATATCTTTTCGTGTAGATGGTGATCGCAATTCCAGGTGCGGGTTACATTAATTAGGAGTTAGGTGGATGGAGTTGGCAACACTAATTGTTGGGTATTATGTATATTACTATTACATTCCTAGATCTTCGGGTAGAGAGAGATAGAGGTATGCTGATGTAAATCTTCAAATGCGGAAGCGTTATTGTTACACTACACAACTATTAACTACAGAACACTACACTACACTACACAACAACAACAACTAAACTAAAGAAATGAAATGGGTTTCTTTCTCTCTATTCTCAATTCTCAATATTCATGGGTTGATTACAAATGAGGGCCAATGGAACTATTTATAAATAGGAAGAGTTAGCTTGCTAGTTAAGCTATTACCCAAAAAGACTAAAAAAGGCAACTAATAACCAAAAATGACATATTAGTCCCAAACATACTTGGAAACTAATTAGACACTAAAAACAAAGGAAAATTACAATTAAAACCTAAACTAAAAATGTAAAATAAAAGGTAGTAGTCTCCCGTAGGCACAACCACGCGCCACGCGTCGCTTCATATTCCATATATATCATTCTCCCCGTCTTCGAAAAAGCTCGTCTTGGAAGGTGAGTCATCAATGCCACATGAACACATGTCGGTACAAGTGTTATCTTTCAAACTAAAGCAAAATCCCAAATCAAATCCAACACGCAAATGGACTGGATGAACTTCGATTAGACCCAGATGGACCTTCAACAAATGGGCTTATATACCCAAATCTCAATGATATCTCCCTACAGAATCCGAGTAACCAAAAACTGACGACCACTCCGTCTTATCAACACCATAAGCAAATGGTTGCAACTTGGTTTGGTGGACCCTTGAATCTGACCAGACGGTAACTCCGGCGACCGCACCTTTGCGAGTACAATGGCGAAATAAGAGAAATGAAAACGGCGACATTTCGGAAAGCCGGGCCCAAAATGGCAAATAGTCAGAAAATGTATTCCAAGTGGGTACATTTCTCATGGAAGTCATATGTTGTGTCAAAGATTGACCAGAATATAGGTGAATAGGGTGGGTGAGTACGGGTTAAACTAGGGCAAATCCATTTTGGGTTGAATTGACTTGTAGTTGGGTATTAATGAGTGGGAAAAGGGAAAAAAATTGGGGTCTTGAATTTTTTTAAGGGAATGGGGGTTGGGTTCTTATGTGTGGGCAAGAAAAGGATGGGAGGACAAACCCTAGAAGTAGGCTGCCCTTGGGGTAAGAGGAAGGTGGTCAGGTGTAAAAAAAAATGGGCTTGGGAGGTGTTAGGGCTGATTATGTAGGGGCTGTTTTGGGTTAAAAAAAAGGGGCTAGGGTTTGGTATTTGGGGGTTTGTTCTTGATAGCTACTTAATAGGTATTAGGGGGTGGGGCTGTGGGCTTGTTGGCGGAACAAGGCAGCAGGATAGGGAGGGGATGGATGAGGACTATTGGGGCTGTTTCGGGTGCTTGGGGTTTTGTCGGTGCTGGAAAGGAATTATGGGGGTTGGCCGAAGCTCAAACAGGGCAGAGGGTGGCCGGAAAAGGGGTGGGGTAAGGTTGACGGGAGCTTGAAAGGGTGGGGGAGTTAAGGATTTAGGTCGGCGGGTTGATAGGCTAGTGGGGATGGTTGGCGGCAGTTCAGAGGGTAAATCGGGAACTGACGGCATGGGAAATAGGTCGGCCAGGGGTAAAGATGGGTTTCGGGGCTTGGGATGGGGTGTGTGAGGTTGTCGGTGGGTGTTCTGGGAAGGGTTTTGGGTATTTTAGTCAGTGGTCGTGGGGCGGAAATGAGGTCAGGCGCTGGGATGGGTTGGCAGCAGGGGTGGGTTAGTTTTTTTTTATGGGTTCTTGATTTTAGGGTTGGGGTTTAAATATTTGTTTGGGGTGGTAGTTTTCTTGGTTAGGGTTTGGAAAATATTTGAAGACGGAGATTCATGTAGACATGGTGGTGGGTGTGTGGCGGTAGGAGGTGGAGGAGCTAAAAGAGGTGGTATCCTCTCTTTTAGTGGTGATGGAATTTAGGATTTCCATTCACCCGATTCTCTTTTTGACATTTATCAATCTTTCGATTAAAGGGTTGCCAGAGTTGGAATCTCCACTCGTGACCCGTTCCACGCACCCCGACGAAAGCCAAGAACATACCTCGCTCTGATACCAATTTGATGTAAATATTTAAACGCGAAAGCGTTATTGTTACACTACACAACACTACACTACACAACAACAACAACAACACTAAAGAAATGAAATGGGCTTCTTTCTCTCTCTATTCTCAATTCTCAATATTCAAGGGTTGATTACGAAGGAGGGCTAAGGGGCCTATTTATAGGAAGAGTTAGCTTGATAGTCAAGCTATTACCCAAAAAGGCTAAAAAAGGCAATTAATAAAGAAAAATAACATATTAGTCCCAAACATACTTGGAAACTAATTAGACAATATAAATAAAGGAAAATTACAATTAAACCCTAAACTAAAAATGCAAAATAAAAGATAGGAGTCTCCCGTAGGCACAACCACGCGTCTCTTCATATTCCATATACATCATGTGCGTATATAAGCGCTTCATATCACACTCCAGCCTTGTCCAAATTAGACCGCAGCATGAGGCACTGCATCGGCTCACAAACAGATAAAAGAGCAAGCCTGTGGTCAGATTTCATGCATAGATAAACCATTCCCTCAAAATCATTTCAGAGATGAGCATGCTAACACATCAAAACACAATGAAGTTTATGGCCTATTTTGGGTTGCTAGCGTCATTTTGGTAAATTTTAGCCTAGTGTAGGTTGTCAACATCATTTTGGTAAGTTTTTATTTTGGGTCGCATAGGTCAATTTGGCTGTCTTAAACTGAGGTTGGGGGCATTTCAATCATTTATACCTTATAAAAATCGTATTAGAGAACAGTTCACTCCTGGTGTAGTAGTGCATGTAGGTGTGGTAATCGTACTCACGAATCAAGACAATGAAATCAATGGCCAACATTCAAGTTGACGAGTCAATCAATGTGAATCAAACCTAGTCGCGCTGGCGACTGAGATCAAACGCATTGATAGCGAGGTGTGACAATTGAAGGACTACATGTCCACCCGAATTCAGTCACCAAACCAACCGCCATGCGCCAACCTTGGTTCTCCGTACACTTTGTTAATAGGGTTGATGGCATTCATGGGTGGAGGTGTCAGCAAAGGGAGGGATCAACTAGATGGTTGTGAGGCTGTTAGAGAGGACTCCAGGGGAGGTGGATGGACCCATGGGGTTTGCAGGGCAGAACCGGAGTACAAAGGCTCCACGAAAGTCAATTGCCTCCATTATCAAAGCCCTTGGGGGGCAACCACCTTCTGCAGATGTCATTCTCATTGAGGGATTACCCCCTTGAAAGGTGCAACATTGACCAATCGACTCTCGTTTTATGATGTCAGCCCCTACCGAATCCTAACATTCGAGGTAAGGACAGAAATACCGAGGTTAAAAAGTGGCCTCAACAACTAGCATTAGGGCCTTAGCCTTGGTCAACTACGACAGAGGATCCGGAGTTGAGATCAACTGTTCACCATTGATGACCATGGTTTTCTCCCAACATGCTTTTTTTTGTCCAATGCTTAGTAAGCTTATATTATATTAAGAGTAAAAGAGAATGCTGCGTTTCCATTAACAAGGGGGGAAACAAGAGATGCCACACTATAGAAACTATGCATTAAGCTTGTCTTCCTTTACATTGTCTCAAATATGAGTAGGGAAAGACCCACAGAGCTGTTTTCTATGTATGCTCTACTGCTAATAATAATCCCACAGAGGAATCTTTCAACGCCCACCTCTTTGCCATACCAGTCTGCATTTGGAGCCAGTAACAGTTTTGATCAACCAAAACTCAACAACACCTTAATTGACGAAATTTGGACTCTTGAAGATTCTCCATCAAATTCGCAATCTCAAGTTGCTTCACCACGGTGGCATGTAATGCCCTCTTTGTTCAGTCAAGGTCAAACTCAACAGACTTGATCCCGTCCATGGATTGCAGAAGCATTGGTCCTTCTCCTAAGGAATTTTTGCAGGCTTCTTGCTAATTTCTTCCAGTAAATTTTCAACTCTTGGAAGATGCTATACACATGGAAGGATGCGATCTTCTTGTATGACATTTTCAGCATGAACAGGTGAACGACTATCTGGTTCGTCCTCTATCGCGTTAGATGGATAAATGTTGGTTTGTGTTCTCCACGATGAAATCGGTAGATTATGAATAAACGCAAGCAGTTTGACCACAATGGATATCAGTGTTTTTGTGACACAACACAACGATAACTTCTCTTTACAACCCTTTCCTGAGTAGTGTCAAACCAATTGATAACCAAAGTACCTTTTGTATTTGATATTGTCTCAGTACAAGAATTCCGCAAATCATCGATTTTAGGAGATTGATACCGAGAGTTTCCCAGTCTTTGTTCAGTGGCACTAGCTTTATCAACCAGACTAAAATGATCATCACAACTGTAATAGGCAGGTTGATCTGATGCCCTGGCTTCTTCATCAAGCGGTGCCAATGTCGGAATCCTAGAACTACTTTCTCTCGTTAAAGAACAGAGATCATCAATATCTGATGCAAATTTTATTGTTGATATATCAGTACATCGCCCCCTTAACGGTCGTATCTGAATATAAGAGTCAATTTTTTTCTTGGCCACTCAGTACTCGAGTGATTTGACTCACAAACGTTGCTTCTGCATTACATACAAGCTTCATTATTTCAGGATCACTCCATGGACCCATATTAGACCGAAGGCACCCCCTTCATGACATGTGCATGATCCACCCAAGAAGTCAGGTAATTGACTTGCGTCAACGACTTCTAGTAGTTTGCATAAGGATTTAGGTTCGAGAACCTGTATTTTTTATATAGTCTTTGCATCAAGGAACTGCTGCGCTGCTGGCCATCACTACACCGAAACACTATTTTAGTAACAAACTATTTTTTTTATTACTAACAGTGTTTTACCATTACTATTTATCACAATAAGATACCGTTAGTAATCTAATATAAGTGTTACTAATATTGATTCAATATTTTACGAGTGATATTTTTTAGAAAAAATTCAACCTCAAAATTCAAAACCCCGCTCAAACACACACGCAAACGAAACTCTCCTAGAAAAAATTCACCCTCAAAATTTCGTCCCACTCTCTCTCTCTCTCAGATCTGACCAGACATAAACTACGACCAAGGCATACACCAAGCCATGTCGTTTTTTCAAAAGTTGATCCCGAGCCAAAAACCCTAGGTAATTTTCAATCCTAAACCAATTTTCAAAGTTGCTTTCTTAGTTGGTCATCATTTTGGGGGTTATTTTGTTGATATTGTGCCCTAATTTTCATTTGTGTAGATTTTATGCTACAATCACTGTTGTAAGTACTCGATTTATTATGAGTTTTAGTGATTTATTTTGTTGATATTGTGCCCTAATTTTCATTAGCTATTTTAGGTTGATTCCTATTATCTTTAAGGATTTAAAACAGTTGATTTGAGGTTTTGAGACTCTTTTGGGATTTTTCTGTGATCTTGTGTTATACCTTTACCTGAGGTTCACATTTGTTTATGAGATTTGTTGGTTTAACCCAATTATTGCTGTTTGTTTTTTGATCATGTTCAGTATGCCAAGACAGAGACGTGTCCCGATGAGATGCCCCGAGTGCCTCCCATTCTGTTTATACTAGTCCGATAGATAGCCGACATAAACTCCGAAAGGTATTTTCAGTATTTATTTAGTTTAAAGGGTTTGGTATTCATTATTTTACCATATAATTGATTAATATGACTCAAATGAGAGTTATAGTTAGTTATATTCGATTGTCATGAATTTTCAATTCATATTTCTTTGATCTAAAGTGATGGTTGAGCATGAGAAATGATGTTATAGTTGTTCTTTGATCTTTTAATTGTTCGTTTCTACTATAGTTGTGTTGTGTATGATATTAAATTTTAGGACTGTAAACTGTTGAAGACTAAAGGCCACTTTTTTATTTGGGCAATTTTGTTATTAGAAATCAAAGCGATTGATTCTGGGTTGGAACTGAAATTCTCAACAGCGATTAATTCTCAATCTTGATGTGACATTTATTTAGAGTTTGTTGAGTTTTAGAAAAGGTAAAATATGAATTTTTACCTGGAAATAATATACAGTAAGTGCAGTATCATTGATGGTAATAAATGAGTTAGAGAAAATGAGTTCATTTTGTATTTGTTTGTCGAAGTTCATGTAATTAGTATGATTTTGAAACTAGAAGTAAATGAAATGGTTATTGCAGATTCTGATGTCTTTGTTTTATACATCGAATCAATTATTAGTTTTCTTCATATCCTTTTTCGTTTTGTTATTTCTTGATAGACACTTTAGAGATCTGGATTTGCGGACTTGAATTCAAATCCAATTGACTAAATAATAAATGGGTCCAGATCTGCCTCGTTTTACTAGCCTAGTTATGCCTAAATAATAAATGCCTAGTTTTATATTTGAGAGTGTGTGTAAATGTGTAGAATCGACTCTGCATCTTGTACTGAGGCTTCGTGGAGGTATCATTGAGCTGTCTTTGATGGCGTTGGCTCGCAAATATAACCAGGATAAGATGATCTGCATCTTGTTTAGTAAGTTTCGACTAAACAAGATACCTTAATTTTGTTATTTGATTGCTTTTTTATAGATTGCTGAATGACCAGGGATTTTTATAGATTGCTGAATGATTAGGCAGATATACAGTCTGGAAATGCTATCAACCAGTATCATCTTTACATAAAAAGTAAGAAAACTCTCCCCTTCTCTCATTCTCTCCAAGACTCTCAAATGAAGACATTTTCCCTCCGCTCTTCTCTTGTCTCCATTTTAACAGCTTGTTTTGGATATTTGAAATGTAGAGAAAGGAAAGAATTTATCTCCATTGTATCTTATTGTCCTTTTACCTTCCAAACATAGGGTTAGTTTTGAATATTGAGTGCTGAATTTATATTATTGTGATTGTTTTACCATTATCACTTGTTAGTAAACTGTTTTATATTACTATTATTAGCAGAAAACGAGCAAAACTAGAAGAAAAAAATCATTAATGTTTAGCATATTTATTGAAGAGATGTAAAAAATTAGATTGCATGTAAATTTGCAATTATATATCTATATAGAGAGTCGCATAAGAAGATATATTTGATAATCAATATATTTAAAAGAACGTATCCCAACAACTTTAAAAGTTTATTCAAGGTCCACTGTTCATTGGTCTAAAATTACTACAATCAAGTTTTTAGGCCTCTTTACCCTATCGTTTTCTAGAGTGACCAAGAGAATCTCTCTCATTAACAACAACTATGGTTCAGCTTTCAACACTTGTTCCTAAGAATTATTGTGGTTGATTATGTTTTTTTTTTAATTCGCTTAGGGCTTGCTCCTGAAATTCCTGAGGACCTGTACCACCTTATCAAGACGGCTGTTGCCATTCGCAAGCATCTGGAGAGGAACAGGAAGGACAAGGATTTTAAGTTCTGCCTTATCCTCGTCGAGAGCAGGATTCACCATTTGGCTCGTTACTACAAGCTAAACAAGAAGTTTCCTCCCGTCTGGAAATAGTAAGTCCTCTTGAGTGTCATTTTAAGAATCATCATTGATTTCTCTCTCTCTATAAAGCTCGAGTCGCCATATTTTTGTGTACTATTTTTATATGGTTATTTATTGGTTAATCGAATCAAGTTCAGTAAGCTAAGAAGCTTATCACGCTCGGCTTTTTTAATTTAAGAGACAATCTCATACGAACCTCTAACTGAATGAACATAAGTCAAGCTCGGGTATATTTGTTTGCTTTACAGTCCAATCAATATGATGCTTTAATGGTAATTGAAAATAAGTGATACACATATTGTTATAACCAGTCCTATTATTCCTTGTTTGTGTTTATTTAGTTCAGTTTGTTCCCATTTTGTAGCTTCTGTTCCACCAATTAATGACATTGTGCTTTGGGCACATGATGTTGGTGCAAAGGTGCTGGTAGTGCTTGTCAAAGTGTTCCACACGTGGTGGTAGATTTTAAAAACCTGGATGTCGATTTCCTTGTTGCTTCTTCACACAAGATTAGTTCTTCCCATAATTATCAAGATACCAAGTCTTATGGGCGAGTAGTTGATGTTATGGAATAATCATTCTTCCGATGTGTGGGCGTAAAGGCGTTGGATTCTTATATGGTAAGAGTGAGCTCTTGTCTGCCATGCCTCCTTTCTTAGGTGAGTGTATTTCCTTTATGGTTAGGATCTTTTTTGTGATTCTTTGGAATTTGGACCTATAGCTTGAATTATTTTTTAAGAAATCTTTTGTTGCTTGCAAAGTGCAATGTATTGATGAGTAGCGAATAACACAATGGTACTATCTACCAAAGCATTTCGGTACTCAATTCGGTACCAGTGCTTTGGTGCATATAGCACCACTCATCGAATGATAGAGAGATGAGTTTCTCCACACCAGATTCAAAAGTTAATGTTTCCTAAATCATAGGTGGAGGTGAAATGAAAGCTGATGTATTTCTAGATCATTCCACTTATGCTGAACCTCCATCCAAGTTAGTGTTGTATATACTCTTTCACCATTTTTGTAGTATATGAATAATTCTCCCCACCCCCACCCCCACCCCCTCTTATATATGTGTGTATCGTATGTATAATACAATATATCAATGCTAGTGTTCTGCATTGCAGTGTAAAAATTGAAAATATTGGACACCTGAATTTCACTTAACTTCTGTGCCATTCAATAGTATGTCATTCCTTCTAGAATCACAAGTCTTGTTGTAATCCACTTCTTACTGAAATAGGTTCGACACTGGAACACGAGCCATTGGGGAAGCAATCCGGTTAGAAGCAACAATTGACTATCTGTATGGCATTGGCATGCAAAAGATACATGATTATGAGGTGAGTTTGTACTTCTACGATTTTCACTTTCGATTCTTATTTCCTTACATCTACAGTTTGTCGAAGATAAAATCTTCTGTGTCTGGTGGGTAGAGAAGCTTTTTAACCTTATCAAAAGTCATTGAATTTTTCGAAAGTGCTCGGTTTTGGAGGATAATATGGCCAAAGAGGACAGTCGGTCGTCATGTTGTTACCTTTTTTTTATTAATGGAACTCTTTTGTTTCTGATTAAAACAAAATAATCTATATATGTGACCTAGAGTGTGGTAGTGGGGATCAATGTAGAAGAAGAGAAATCGGTAAGTTAGCTAGAGGAGGGTGTGAGATAGGAGAGTGGCCTTTAGCTTACTTGCCTATGCCATTTGGGTTTAATCTGATAGCAGAAGTGTTTTGGAATGGTTGAAAATGTGTCAAAAAAGTCAGATGAGTGAAAAGGGATGCCTGTCCGAAGGAATGATGTACTAGAGAATATGAACTATGCTATTGTGACTGAATTTATGCTTCAAAATCTTAACGTGTCAAATCACTTTGTTTAATTTTCAGTTTCTTTGGATATCATTGTTCATGAATCTAGTGTAATATTCTGTACAAATTTGTTGGAATATTATTACTGAGGCACATGGGGAATCCCATTATAAGACACGTAATGCTTCTGATCCAATAGAATAATGGTTTTGGAATGTTAAATGAAGAAATCTTTATATTATATTTTATTCTTTACAAATTTTCAGGTAGAGCTGGTTAATTATCTATATGAAAGTCTCCGTTCTATACCCAATGTTCGTATTTATGGTCCAGCACCTTCAGAATTGTTAAACGAGCTACTCTTTGTTCTTTCAATGTTGAAAATATTAACCCAACAGATATCGCGACTTTCCTTGACCAACAGGTACACAAACAGAAGTGTGGCACCACAACGATACCCTTGTGCAATTATATTTGTTTGATCATGACTCTATACTTGGCAATAAATACATCCATGGGGGGTCCAAGAAAATATTGTGACGACTAACAATTTTTATTTCTGTTTTTGTTTCAGCATGGGGTAGCTATTAGGAATTAATGCAAGTGCGCGTGCTAGTCTCTACTTCTATAACACCAAGGACGACGTCAATGACTTCATCGAGGCCCTGCCCTCAAAGACACAATCAGTTTCTTCACTTCTTTCAAATAGTGCTAGTTTTTTCAGACTTGTTCACTTCGCAGCTACCTGTAATATTATATAACCTGTTCAACTTATAAGGGATTTGCATGCATACAAACTCCATTTCCTTAGCACTCAGTTTGGTTTCACACAAGAACAAAACGTGGGGTTTTTCTCTACGAACTACTATGCACAATGACCAAATCGCCGCAGGGTTCCCCAACCCACGTCAATTCCAGCTTAGGGTAATCATTGAGCTCGACGGGACTCGATTTGCTATCCAACTCGGAGTTTGAGAATTTTTGGTACTTCTTGTGTTCAAAATTTTCAGCATTCGCCTCTTCAGTTATACCTTTTCGCTTTTTGCCGCTGCTCATATGAACATCCGCACAAGTAGACGAGGGATAGACTTTGCCTGAAACTCTTTTCCATTTTTTCTTGTTTTTCTGGTTTGGTTGGTTTATGAGCAGAGGAGAGTTCTCTTTATTTGAGTTACCAAAGGATACAAAAAAAAGTTGTTGCTTCATTGGGCAAATATGGATTTTGGCTAACTTGTGTGCTGGACTTGGTGTGAAAGGGTTCTGTCTCAGATAGATCACTTAGGATGGATGGAAGACAATGAAGAATATTGTTCGGTTTGTGGAAAAAGAGGGATGGGTGAGGTTTTGTGTTTTTTTTTATAATTTGGGTTGGCCTTGGGGGAACTCGGGTTTAACAGCACTAACTGCTGGGATGTTTGAAAACTGAAAACCATTTTTCGCCTCAGGCTGATTGCCCATAGTAGAAACTGGTTCGTACCCTCGTGGCTTTCTCCGGTCAGTGTTTTCCGAAGCAGATGGTCGGAGAAGAAAGGGTTCCTCATGGTGTTGAGCTGGGTTTAGATGTGTGGATGGTTGCGGGTTAATGAGGGACAGATGTTGAGTATTATCAGATGTTGGGTTCGGACAGTTTATGGTTAAATCGGGGGTATTTTGGCTGTTGAAGGTGGCTCTTGGCAGAGTGTTTGATCTGTTTCAGATGGTCGGCTGGCAGCTCCGGTTGGACCAGTGGTGGTCGTCCGGAGGGTTGGTTGTGTGGTATTTGGGTTGAGATTAGATTTTTTTTTTGGGGGGTGGGGTGGGGATGGGTTTGTAAATGGGGGGCTGTTAGCAAATGGGTTGATGAGGTTTGGTTGGGAATAAAAATTTGAGATGGTAGACACGGTGGCATTGGTTGGGTTCAGTTGTGAGGTGTTGAGTCATTGTTTGTTTATTGGGTTTTGGTTTGAAAGTGTTATGGTCTTTGTTGTTGTGCACATCTGCCGAGGGAATAATTGATGGGGGTAAACTTTTGCCTGAATTAGCGGTAGTGGGGAATAAAGTTGTTCGGTGTGGATGGTTGGAGTAGGGTCACATGGGTTACTAATGGTTTGAGTGTGAATTGGTTTCATGCTGTTGCCTCCCCACATGATTGTTTATAACATTATCCTCCACTCTCTTTTGGTTTGTTTCTGCAGATAATATTCGTGACAATCCATATTTGTGGGGTTCCTACTTTGTTTGCCACATTCCGGATTTTTACCTAAATATTCGCCATTCCCCCCAGTTGATTGTTCTTTACAATATTCAACGAACTCCTTGTCCTTTTGAGAATCTTTTCGGCGATCAAATTTCCTGGGAGCTGGGATATCCTTTTCCGTTCGTGTATCTTCACCCCCATTGTTCCGATTAAATTTCTTCTTTTCCGGCGTAAATCTAAACCATTCCCTGTATCTCAACAGCATTGAGAAATCTTCATCTACCTCCAGTCTTTCATCACATTCTTTATCATTATGGCCTATACATCCACAAAAGAAGCTGAAAATGGGGATACGCTCGTACTGAAAAAATATATGGACAGCTTCTCTCCCCTTAATGTTCATGACCGTGCCGCTCAAAATAGGTTATTTTATGTATAGCCAACTCTATTATGCAAGAACCACCTCCAACTGGTGCCATCTGGGGATATATCAACATCCTTAAATTTGCCAAGTTTGTTGCCTATTCTTTTACCTGTTGTCCCCTCTCTTTCATTAGTGAATTGCTGGATATGGAATGAATTGGTCGGCCGTGCTAAGAAGATTGTCTCCGTAGAAAATAATTGAAGACAATAAATTAACAAGTGGTACAGATCTTTCTCCGGTTTGCAACGCATAAATATATGTTAGGTTTAATTTTTTGTGTCATCTCAGAAGCATTTACTCTTATCTTGGGGAGAAGGAATACCGACTGTCCAAATGAACTTAAATGGTGCAAAAGAATGATGAGGTGAGGATCTACACAATAGTTGAAAGACAGAATTACAAAGAAGCCTCCCTTCTACTACTCTATCTGCTGCTCTCTTTCATTCACGGGACTAGCCGAATGCATCAACGTCCCTCTCATAAAAGTTCTTTTGAAAAGACCACAAGAGAATCACTAACGGAGGCCAATTAATCTACAGATGTTTGGTTAAAAATATATATTCAAAATGAGTAAAGAACTACGATAGAAAAAGGGAAGATTGATTTGAAAGAAACCGCCCTCCATTTATCCTCCCAAAACCTACTTGAAGAACAAAATAAGAAAGAGTCATGGCCCTTTGAGATGAAAATCCATGGGCTCCTGTGGATGCCTTTAGTAATCATCTTTGAGTCCAACCCCTTTTAATTAAACCCAATTATTCCCGTTATAAATTAATATTTCATCAGGACATATCTGTTCTTTACCATTAATATTCTAATAGTCAGTCCCCCATTTTTTTCAAAAATTATTTGAAACTTGACTCCATTTTATTAGTCGTTTTTTCTTATCTTCTTTACAGTTTTTGTAATTATTTGAAACTTGACAGTTTTTTGCACCCTCTTGTGACTTTCTGGATTTTCATTATGTAATGTATGCTGGATGAATGCACGTCCTGCTCTATTTCTATTATCAGGAAGCAATATTGTCCATTTGTTTTCAGTGTAGTTGTTCGCCCCAAAATTGAGAACTAATTTGGACATTATGTTTCTTCTACTTTGTAAGCCTTTTTTCTCTTATACCGCAGTTATGAAATTTTTCGTGTTTCAGGTGGCAGAAACTAAGCAAAAAATTGCGATTCTTGAATCATATCTTGAACAGAGAGGAGTTCCTCTCCCGGAAGGCTATATGTCTTGCAAAGTCATATGTCCCAACCCAAAGTTCCGGTATGTGTTCAGAATCTTCCTTTTGGCGTATTTGATAACACCAATACTCAGTGGGATTTTTGTTCTCTTCTTGTGACGTTTAGTTGATTAATAGACATACATTTGCACATCCTAAACTTCATTGCCAAGAAGTATGTCATGCATCTAGCTGAATATTAGCATTATCTTTCTACTCAACAATTAAAAGCAGAGTTCTTCTCTAGTAAATGGAATATACAGAATTGTGATCAATCAAATATTGCAAACCCCCGATATATATTACCAGTCAGAATTGGACCTAACGGAATGTCGATCTATACCGGTACCATAATAAAAGATTGGGGAGGAAGATTAGAATTAGAGATTGATAGAAAAGCAAGGATATGGGCTTGTGTGAGTAGGAAACAAAAAATATATTTTCTAAGTTCACTAGTTCAGTACACTCTTCTTTTCGTAGTTCTGTAGTTGAGCTATGGCCATGTAGAGAAAATCTGGCTATTGGGAACCACGGATTCATTTTGCTAGCGATGACATATATTTCGAATCCAATAGTTCACGGTTATATATATATATATATATATATATATATATATATATATATATATATATATATATATACTGATAAAGTGTGTGCAAGGGTACATGCTAAAAACGTAAAGTATTAAAATGAAAATTCCGACCCATGCAATTAATAGGCACATATGCTCGTGCATTCTCCTTGCTTTTACAATTCGGCACTCAAAACATGTAATCCTAAGGGCACATTTCATCAATTTCCTATATACATAAAGTGGAGTTTGTTTTATGAAGAAATTTTATAAAGACAAAGGGGATGGTGTTCGATTGGCTGTTTTTTTAAAATTATAAATTGCTTGGGGGTTTCGGTCTACTATCCTATTATTAATAGGACTTGAGACCTATGAAGCACGGACATGTAATACGTGTTTCGACACGTGATTTATCCGAAAACTAGGATACGACACACTATGATACGTATAATATATATATATCAAGGTTCTAAAAAACGCGGGGCGTGATTGAGGCGTGGAGGTCAAGCCTTAAGCCTTAGAAGCCTAGGCGGGCCTAGGCGTGAAAAAACGTGAAAAGGCGTTTAGGCCTTCTTAATATATTTTAATATTTTTTAACCATAACAAGGCTATTAAAATACAAAAATTGCACATATCATAAAAATATGTCTGAATATATGCAAATTAAAATACTATTTGATTATTTTGGATGAGATAATGGTCCGGTTTGTAAAGAAATTCTTTAAAAGGCGACATCGTATCACTAAAACATTGTTGTTTTTAGAAAAAAGTACGCCTTAAGGGTTTGCCAAGAATAAGGCGTGAAAAGCGTAAGGCGAGGCGTTTCTCCCAAGCCTTAAGCCTAGGCGTGCCTAGGCAGACCCTAGGCCGGTTTTTTAGAACAGTGATATATATATATAATGAGTAAAATTTTGTTACTATTCCAGAAAGAGATAACTTAATTAGAGGTCAAGATTTTGACAACAAGGCAACGATCTAATGGTTGAGAATAAAATACCTCTCTTACCATTTTTGCCCCTTAAAAATTTGATTTCCCCCTCTTTTAACACACTTAAAATTCTTTTTCCCTATCTTCAAAATTCAAAATCAAGGGTAAAAAGGTATTATACCCATTTTGATCTCACTTTTCAACATCTTACCCTCACTACCTCCTCTCCATTATCTCTCTCCTATCACACGCATCCCACCGACCCTCAAACATTTACCCCTTCCTCTCTTCGGCTTCTCTTCTCCCCATGACCTCTCTCTCTCTCTCTCTCTCTCACAGGTGTCTTCTCGCTCTCAGGTGAGGATTTGAAGAAAGGGATTTTTTTTCGGATCTATTTTTTTTCGGATCTAATTATCTGGTTGTGTGGTATGTTGACATTCTTTTAGATTTTGTTTAGGTATCTTTTTGCAGATTTATTTTTTTACGTATCTAATTTTTTGTTTGTGTGGTTCAAATTAGATACCCTCTAGAGATTCCTTTCCTCCGTCTTTTTTGTAGATTTGTGGAGTTTAGATTAGGGCTTTTGATTCGTAGGGCTTACTTCTTTTTATGGAGATTTTAGGGCTTGCTATTGTTGTGTTACATTTTTGGGTCTTCAAACAGGTGCACCTACACACACACAAGCCTGTACCAGACTCACTGAGATTTTGGGGTTTTTCTTTAAATTTAGGGGCTTCAAAATTTCATTTTGGGGTTTTCTTGAAATTTATTGTTCTAGACGTGGAGTTATACATTTTGACAATTAATTTTTTTGTTTGTGTTTATGTTTGAGTAATTTGTGCACTTTACTTTCTCAGGTACTAATTTTGTATCTCCAATTTGGTGTTCAAGAAATCTCAGGTCACTCTAATTAGTTGCTTTTAAGATTTTTGAGGTTGAAATATGTTCCAGATCATAGTTGTATATATATTGATGTGAATATGGGGTTTTCTATTGTACTTTAAAGTTATTATGTGTTAGCTTACTTTAATTTTATTATTCCAAAACCTGTTTATCATGAGTTAATTACAGTTGTGAAAATCATGGTCCGGGTCTAAAGCGGATTTTTCCCAAATATAGAGCATAATTTGTATTGCTTGAACTGGGTGCAGAGATTTTGTTCATGCCTATAGGAGTGATGTTTATTTATTTTTTATTTTTCCAGTCGATCATTTGAACTCTAATTAGATGTTGTTTAAAGTTAGACACCATTAACAAAAGGTGAGTGATTTTAAATGGTGGGAAGTAAGAACTATATTCTACTTCGCCATTCTATTTTAAACAGGAAGCTTACAATACACTTATGAGTTTCAAGTGTAATTGATCCCCTGTTTCTGTTTGTCTTGGTTGATTCGAGGATAATAGCGTGAGTAATTGTGTATGTTTTAGGGAAAAAACTTATGGATTATGTGTTTGTTCACCTGCATGATTATTGTTTTGGGTGGATTTATTACACTTATGGTCTCTCTTAGTCTTTGCTTTAGTGTATATTAATTTTTTTTCCAATTTTTGAGATTTGAGATGGTTAATAAGTTAATTAATCCGTGTACTGTGGTGATTCAGGCGTAGGTTATGGCTTGAGATGTGGTGCAGTGAGGAATGCATTTTTTTTTATATGCTTTACATGGTATGTGGAATCTAAATTTAATTTTTGTTACCTAAGTTCTCACCCCAAGCCTCACTTCAAATAATAGTGTGTATATTTAACTATTCAGTTGAAAATTGTGTTGTATAACTATTCAGTGCTGACTATTCTCTTAACTTGGGCTTTTCCTTTATTTTGTTATGTACATTATTGGCCTATTTAAAGATCTATTTGTGAAAATTTTCAGTCGTCTTTGTTTGCACAGTTGGGGCAGGTTCTTATATCCCAGAACTGACATCAGTTAATGCACAAGTAGATATTCATGTTCTCCTTTCCGGATTGAACGAGGTGCGCTTTTTAATGGTATATGTATTTTGTTTTGATAGACCTTATCAGATGCTTCTCTAGATTCCATTAATTTCAAATTTTAGGCGTTTTAGGCAGTTTTAGAACCACTGCCTCGATTATCTTAGAAAGGATGTTTCAATCTACAATGATTTGCTTTCATAAAATGGGACCAAAGATAATTTTTCTCTCTAATACTAAAAGTTGCAAACATATCGTTGGCTAACTACTTGGCAACTAATAATTACTTGGCAACTAATAATTAGTACTTTCTTTTGTTTTTATATTGCAAACGAGGCCACACACTTCATAGGGAGCTACATATGCAAGGGGATAATAGGAAGAAGTGGATAACATTTTGCGAAGATACAACTTTGGTAAGTTTTATTGTTCGTAGTTTTTCATAAGATGATTTATATTTGTATTCATACGCAAATAAGTATCACTATGTGATCACTTTCACTATAATAATGGAGTATATTCTTTGGCTATATCCACTTTGAATTTTAGTCTCCCATGTTTTTTCCTGGAATAACTTTTCACAATGCACATGGGCTTTTATAGGCCAATTTGCTTTTTTTTTTTTATATTTTGTATGCCTCTTCTCTCCAATCTCTTACTATAGTATGGTTTTGAAAATTATTGTTTTTTATGAATGTAATATCTTAAAAAAGAGGATTTACTTTGATTGGGTACTACATTTGCACGTCTTTAATTTTTTGACACAACCTAATTTATTATTTCATGACCATGAATTCTGGAAATTAAAGTTGCGAGGTACATATCTTGGGGAAAGTTCCAATTGCGATGAATTGATCTATTTTTTTTTTTGAATTATTCTTCACTTTCTAATTACATTCAAAAGTCCCTTCGAATTGTACCTGCTACGCTCTTGAATATTCCTTAGTGTAATTCCTTCTCTTCAGAAATCATTCTATTTTACCTTTATTGGATATGCTGAAATCATAAACTTTCTATTGAAATCATATTCTACCTACCATTATATCAGTTTGTTAGAATGTATGTTCAAATGTTTATTAGAATATATTTTTTCATATAAATATGGTTTCCAAGTGTGATTTTTTTTGCATATATGATGTTTGTTGATATGTTAGAGTTGAATTCAAATGATAGATTAAGTCTGTCTTCAGAGGCATTCATCAACGTTCCACATCCAACTGGATCTATTTAATGTAATTTCTAATATTGTTTTGAATCTTACACTTGACCTCTATGCTGGCTATCATTTTTTTTGGGATGTATTACATGTAAAGATCTGGGTGTACATTTGTGATGGGGTTGATAAATAGTATTTCCAATTGTAAGTTTTAATTTCATCTCTTTAAAGACATTTGTATTCATCTCTTTAAAGGCATTTGTATTCAATGCTATTTTAGTCATTTCGTTTGCTAAACAGTCACAGTCTCCGCTCTACACAACATTCAGAACTAAGTGGCATTCCTCTAAATGCAATAAACCATCTCTTACTTTTGTTTGAACTTTATATCCATTGAATAGCAGTAATTTTCGGAGCTCTAGAATTACAGTAGCATTCCAGTAAGTTTAGGAGTAATTAATCAATAAACAGTCTTAAATTATATGTAGTAAACAAACAAGAGAGTAACTGATTTTGGGATCTTAAATGACACGAATAAAGATGAAATAAATTGAAGTGTTATAAGCAACTAGCATGGTGAGAGTAGGATACTCGAAATTGGAGGTAGAGCTTTGATGGGGAATCACATGGTGAGAGTAGGCTCAATGAAGATTTGTGATGAAAAAATGGGTTTTGGGGTTCTTCCCAAAAGGTTGTTTCAAATTGGTCACTTTTTAAATGCTCAGCCAACTCTCAGAGTCACAGGGTCGATCAATATAACGGTAAAGACCCCTTTTTGGATCTACACCCGGAAGTTTCTATGCTTATTAAATTAAAACTCTGGGTATACGTTTGTTAATAGAGCAGCTTTACTCCGGAGTAAAGATCGCCGTAAAATCATATTTTAATAATAGAGCAGCTTTGAGATTGTATGCTTATTAAATTTAATAGCCAAAAATTGGAATTGTCTAGCATACGATTTGTGTTGGGTAGGATCTCAAAGCATACAATTGGAATTCCGAGTTTACTCCGGCCAAAAATTTAATAGAGCAGCTTTACTCCGGCCAATAATTGCCTCACTCCGGCCATAAAATCGCCCTAAACAGGCCAGAAATTGTCTCCTTACCTGCTGCTGGAACACCATAGGGTAGTACTGTGTGCGCGTACACCATGAGCTTTTCATTTATAAAAGTAGTTCTATTAGTTCTAACAATAGTTTCAGTTTTGCAGTGAATTATTTTTTGAGATCTAATCCATTTTCCTATTCTGTTTTGCAGTTTCAGTAGTTCTAGTAGTTCTATTTTGTTTTGTAGTGAAAATGTGGGATATGACTGGGAAATCCGTGCAGGTAATTATTTCATCATTTAATAGAGAATGATACGTTATAGAAATCATATATACTGGATCCCTGGTCCATTATGAAACCCCTGCCTTTTTGTCCCAATCCCAATCTTCAGATACTATTACAAAACCCTTGCCTTTTTGTCCATCTGATAGTGAAGCCATAACTATGAATTCATTCACGTCTCAGTCAAAATTTGTTCGTCTCTTTTATCCCAATCCAAATGGTTTGATCTTATTTCAACCAGAATTCCATTTTTCCTAATAACATCTTTACTGTTGATTTGGATATTAGTGTTTATAACTCTTATCCGTGATTCCCCTGTTACACACCTTTGTCTCCGTGTTACCAAATTTCGTAGTTAGTAAAACTTATTTCTCTTTTCCCCTTTCATTGGCATATAATTTAAGATTTAGTTACACACACGCACACATAACTATAAAAATACCTGCTGCTACAGGGGCGTGCTCTGTTTCTTGCTGCTGCTTCTTTCTATTTTCCCATTATTTTCTTATTTCACATTGTTTATTAATGTCATTTTATAATCGTGTGATTTTGATAAAAGATTCAGTTTTATGACATTAATTTTCTCACTTGAAAGTTATTTTGTTCTGCAAGATTCCATTAAAAGGTACTCCCCATCAAGTCACTTGCTTTGCTAAGAGCTTATATCCACTTATAGTTTCAGTTCTGGTGAGTGGATTCTATATCTTTTAATATATACTTTGGTTCACCAATAACATTATACTATATCATTCATAATAATAATAATCATTATTCTTAACAGAGTGAATTCAAGGTTTACTTTGAATTAGTTAATTTTTATCTTAACCAATTTTTGTTGATCTTTGTTTAGATTGGATTAGTTACCTGATTGTAGGAGACATTACGTTTTGTCAGAAGGTACATGACTTGGATATTTACTGAACTAAATTCCTACTTTTGTATCAAATGGAGGTATGTTGGTGGAGTTGTTGTGGAAAGGAAATGGCATAGTTTATGATAATTTTGATATTTGTTTTGGGGTTACTTTGGATATTGCCTATACTAATTTGTGATCGTAATTTAATAAAAAAGGTCATATTGGATCTATTCAGTTACTTTTAATTGTTTCCATTCTATCTTATTGGTCTAACAATTGTGCTATTGTTGTGTTTAATGAATTGCGAGTTTCGTCTTTTGGTAGTTATTTGACTTAGCTTTCACCCTTGGGTTCAAAACTGGGGTATGTTCCAACATTGAAGGTTCAAGACTAGGGTATGTTCCAGTGTGCCAGTGCCACCATATACTAATCTCAGGTATAAACTCTTATTTTGTTTGTATATATATATATATATATATATATATATATATATATATATATATATATTGTCTATGCTCTTACTAATTGTCTATTAAAATTTAGTTTGTTTATCAAGTAAATATTGAGCTTGGAAATGTGGTTATTCATATTATAAGTTGTCTAATTTTCATGTATTATTACTATTTAACTACTTTCTTGTTCAATTTTTTGACACCATGTTAAACTAACCTGTGATCCCATAATTGTTCTTCATGACCCTGTTAATGGTGTCTCACAATGGCCGTCGTATGCATGAATTTGTACCCCTGAGGATTGCTGCCTATATCAGTCAACATGATGTCCACAGTCCAGGGCATTGGTTCGCTATACCGTAAGCTTACAAACGGCATCTTTCTTTTTTTATACTTTTTATAAATGAGTTGAAAATTGTTCTTGTCATTCACAAATTTTAAAGTAGTTTCTATTTCATATATATTTGACCTTTTGTAGTCTAACTTTTGGATTCCTTCTTTTGGATTCAAGAAGGACGTCTCAAGCAAGGGTATCGGGTTAAACACTTTCTTGAGTGCAATGTTTTTTTATATCTTTTGTTGTCTTAGGTGGACTGATTCGATAGTGCTGAGTTTGTGGAAATGGTGAATACCTCTTATATTGTCACAATGTCTTTTATAAGGTATCACACATACTTCTTACGTGTGTTTGACAGTCCTTTATTACGTGTGTTTGATAGCCATTTATTACGTGTTTGACAGTCCTTTACTACGTGTGTTTGACAGTCCTTTATTAGTCCTTTATTTCTTAGCCCTCAAATTGTATATTTTCAATTTTATCAGTCCTTTATTACATGTGTTTGACACAACACGTTATCAGTCCTTTATTACGTGTCTTTTATAAGGTGTCACGCATACTTCCTACGTGTGTTTGACAGTCCTTTATTTCTAAGCCCTCAAATTGTATATTTTCTTGAGATTTAAGGTGTATTTATATGCTTGAGATTTGAGGCTATTATCAGTGCATCTTCAGTCGATGCAGGCTTTGATATTGGAAGCAGTGTATCATCAGCTGCTGAAGTTGTTAATGCACCATATCATCAATGAACGATATTTGTGCACCTCCACGAACACTGGGCCACCTCCATAAATTTTGGTTTCATAATTGTAAACATGTTTGTTGCGGGTTTATTTAATTTTGGGTCCTTTTGGATATTGATTGAAAAGGAGCGTGTTTTCACATCTTGCCCTCTCTCTTTTGGTGATATAGAGTGACTTACATGTAATTTTTTTTCATGCGTTGAAGGAAATAGGTTTCAATCTGATTAGTCTCTTGGGGCATTCAAACTCATTTTTGCTTTCCCTTTTTGGTTAGTAGTCTGAAAGTTTTTCAATTTTTTTAACAGTCTTTCATGAACGTATGTGATTTGGAACTAAGATGTGGGGTCAACCTGTTGTATTTTTGTTTATAAGAAGTTGACTAATGTTAAATGACATTTGTTATTGTTAATGTATATTTCTTCATTTAATTATATTTCTGATTATATTTTTTTTCAAACTCTCTCTAGCATTCGTTACCCAGTATGCTCTCTGATGGCTCTGCACATGGGCCTCGCCCCATTTGTTATAAATTATAATATATTTTCACATTAGATCCTTGAATGCAGAATCTTGAGAACTATTGTAGAGTTGTATTCAATAAAACAATACCGAGGTACATAATCGTGAGAATGACTTACCTTTGACTTATATTCTTATGCATTGTCCTGTTAGATGTCATCTTTATCCTTGAACGTTTCATTCTAGAGGGTATCGAATGTAGTTTCGTTTTGATTTCTTAAATATTTGTTGAAGATATGTTTGTTAAAGATATGTTTATGTTTACGGCTAACCTTAATTCCTCATTTGGTGATGATTTAAAATTTATGTTTATGGTTAACCTTCTTTATTTGTCATTACTTCTTTATGACTGTAATTTTAAGGTTGCTGAATTATTTTTTTAGTAGATTTTTTTATATTTTTTTGGGTGAGGGCTTTATATGTATTTTTCCATCTTTGGTTTATTGGGCACCTGAATTCCGGTTCCTGAATTAATTGGAGGCACTGCCATCATATGCAGACCTGCTAGAATGGAGCCTGCTGCGACAGACCCATTGAGACCGGCGGCTAAAGGCTTACTGATGTGAGGCTGATTTAATTCATTGACTTGAGAGTCACATGAGCGTGAAGTAAAGAGGAAATATGAACTGTTTGCATGTGATTGAAAACAAAGTCTGCTATCTTCTAAGTTAGTTCTTATACGTTTAATATCTTAATTGCTTCATTTAATAACTTATCGTTTGTTTTTGAGGGGTACATAGCACTTGATTAATTAAATGTTGTGGTTGTTTGTTATTCTATTCATGGTACGTCAATTCACTCACTTTGTAAACTCTCCCACTCACTCTGTTAGTTATGGTTTTAGAGGATTGTTCTGAGTAAAGTTTCTCTGAATTCCTATTGTTTTTTCTTTTTTTTTTTCAGGTTAGTTTTATGGTACCTACATTTATCTTGGTTAAAGGAATGTGATTACGACCAAGCCAGTGAAGATAGATTACGACCAAGCCACTAAAGTTAAATGCCCGAAACTATAGATTATGACCAAGACTATAGATTACGTTTATCATGGTAACTACATCTCAACATCATGTTATGTCCGATCAAACCATGAAGATGGATTACGACCTCTTAAATTTGACGAGACTATGATTAGGATCCTTGGTACTTTCATTATTGGAAAATACCAAATAGATATTGTAGTTGGTGCTGATATAGTTGTGTAATTTGTTTCGTTGAAGTATTTGTTAGATGAATTTGAGCTTTTTGAATATTGTTGTATTGATTGTTATCCTTTAAGTAGGGTGGATAGTCCAATAAACAAAGGAGATTATGTCCATTTTTTTTTAAAAATTGACACTGTTTATGTGAGGCACAATGTGAATTCGGTTGATGAAATATTGTATATTTCATGTTATATGTCAATTTATTTGATGAATTTAGACTATTTAAATGCTGTTGGATTATTTATTATTTGTTAACCAGGACAGATAGTCCTATACATAAATAATAATATGACCATTTTTTTTAAAAATTACACTGTTTTGTTGGGGAATCGATTTTTTTGCCGTTTTGCAGTTATGTACTTTGAAAATTTTTGGCGTTTTGTGATTACGTATTTTGAAAATTTTTGCCGCGGGAATTCCGCTAGTATATATATATATACACACACAAAACAAAATTCAAACACTTTTGGCATTAAAAATCTTAATTAAAGTAGAATCACCATCACATGAGGAAAAAAATAAAAAAAGTTAAAATTTCACGTGTCCAAAGCATGTCCTTTTACGTGCTAGCGTGTCCAATCTAAACAAAAAAAGGACTTGCATGTCTCAAGGTGTCGGCAGCTTGTCGGAGCATGTTGTGTGTCTGACTTGAGTCAAAGCTGATTCATGGCTTTTGGGAGAGTGTCCGTGCTTCATAGGTGTTTGACATGGTGTCGGACATGGACACGTTGCCTTCTGAGAAGTGTCTGTGCTTCCTAGCTTGAGAGCCCCTTCTCTAATGAAGTAATTAAGCGCAAACAATTAGTACATAATATTTTAACATATTTCTTTTATTCATAGTAGTCATATATTTAAGTTGGCGATTTAGATTATTAATTTTACGATTGGTTTAATTATTGCAGCACCATTCCGTCGACCCAGTTTCCTTTTGAAGTTATCACTCACGAGCAGTGGAAAGAATTGAAACCATAAACAAAGAGCTTGGTTTCGGGTTGGATGAAAGGTGCTTTTGGCGGTGAGAAGAAAGAAAACCATGAATCGATACAACATAATCTTAATTCCGTCTTGGCAACGGCTCCGATGTGGGATAGTTCTGGTTCAGTCTATCACTTTAATATACAGTTTTTTTTCTTTTTTTTTTCTTTTTAACTCTAACTCCTGAGATTATTGCATGATTAGACTTACCCCTTTAAAGTTAAAAAATGAGACTTTCTCCCACCCACTTGTATATGTGGATGGGGGGGTTAAGTCCAATTTTTGAACTTTCAGGGGTTAAGTCCAATTATGTAATTATCTCAAGGGGTAAAGTAAAAAAACATAGGTATCTTGTTATAATATATATAAAAAAATGGGTATGTTGTTATAAATATATACAAAAGAATTGCGGATGGCAGACGCCTTCACTAAAATTCAGTTTATAATATATACTAAAAAATTGGGTATGTTGTTAAGAGGTATGTTAGAAAGCTTCACCGGAGAGCCCCACTTCCAAGCTTTATATTTAGATGAAATTTTTTATAGATGATTTCCTCATTATGGAGATCATTTATACCAAATTTGGTTGAAAAATATATTTTTTACTATTTTTTAAAAAATGGGTATGCTCATAGGTATATTGTTGGGTATGTTGGAGATCCTCACTATATATATCGATAACAAGCTAGCTATCGAAGGAAACGTTAACGTCCACACTTACTCACACCATTATTGATACTCAACATCCATCGAAGACAATAACAACTTACAACAAATGTCGATGACCAACAACTACTGAAAATTATTTCGACGCTCCAAACAGGGAACATAGTCCAAGGTATGTTCACTTCTCTTAGCTATTGCTCTAAGACTTTGGGGCATGAGTTAGGCATAACTCATAAGAATCATAAGATTTCACTCATATCCATTTGGGATTCTCAAGGGTTCTGGTTTGGAGGTTGGAGAGTAAGGTTATTGGGCTTTTACATGCCAACCATCTTATACGAGAGCAAAAGGCACCGGTAATCCCAAAAGCTATCTCACATGACAACCACACATTAAATCCAACATATCCCCACTACATTCTTGTACAAATTGATAAGTTGTATAAGAAGCACCTGAAATTGCCCATATAAATCCAACCGAAAAATTTCCTTTATCAGAACTGCCATTTTATACTGCTTGTTTATGTACCACTACCCTATTTAATGTCACCCCACGCCTCATAAATGTCATATAACGTACACCCAAAGCCCAATATCAAGGGTTGAGATTGCTTCAATAATCACTATATAAAGACACTTACCCTTATTTACTTGAGTTAGTTAGAGGAACACTCCTTGTCACTTGATACAATCAACCTTGAGAGCCACATACTCAAACATTCTATTTGTCACTCTCATTAATATTCTCACCCTCACAAGCACATCATAACCACCACAATCATTGTTTGGGAACCTTTTTGGTGTTTTAAACCCACTCCTAGATTTCACTCTTTAAAAGGGATGCTTGCTCTCTCGCCCTTCGCCCCAACACGCTATTGAGATCCATTATTGCTATTTATTACTATTTTCTTGCATATTTATATTGCCATTGCCATTTATTATCTCCCTTGCCTCTTGTCAAGACCTCCCCTAGACGGGTTACACCTCGGTCCATGAGGGACAAACCTCCTAATCCTAGTTTACCACAAACAAACCTCCTATAGTTTACATCCAAGAGATAAGACATCTTACATCTTGAGAGGCTAAGTGAGTAAAAAAGAAAGAATACCCATTAAAATGAAAAATTAAGGAGTGGCACACCATTCTTCAAAAATCATTGAATATCACAATGGTTGTCGATCTTCTTTAAGTTGTAAATTGTGCCCCTCAAATTTTATATGTTTATCTAATAAGCTCTTCACTCTTTTTCTTTTTTTGAATTAGTTACACTTTGACCCCTTAACTTTGCCTCAATTTTCACTTCATCACCCATACTTTTATTTTTATAGTAAACCCCCAAAACTTTTGAAAATGGATCAAATTATCCCCAAACCCGATCGATGTTAAGTATAAGATGGAAAGTTGACCGTGATGAGTAACTTTTCTCCCAAAACTTAACTCCACCAGAGTTTAGGGATAAAGTGATGTATTTTTAAAAGTTTGGGGGATTTAGTGTAAAAACAAAGTATGAGTTGTGTAGTGAAAATGGAAATAAAATTGGACGGGTAAAAATGTAACTAAACTTTTTTTAGAGAGTGGTGGTTAGTTAATTGCAATCCCTCCCAAATTTACCTAACACTTCACCTCGTAACTCTGGCTTTCATTTATAAAATATCAAAGTTGCCTCATATCGTGTTACATTTTTGATAAAATCTTGATCATGCAAGATACATGAGGGTATTTTTATCCAATCCAACCATCTAGCTCTTTCTAGATGAAACTTCAAATTTTATCCTTCTTCAACTTAGAAGTTTCCTTTCTATTTGCATTATTTTCATTTAACTCATCAATTCAGTATTAAGTAGTAGTGGAGAGACAAGACTTAGAAGATAAAGATCATTTTTCCAATGTTAGAGAACATATAAGAAATTTTCCATTTTTGTTAAAAAAACTCCTTTATTAAAATAAACTAGGTATCCGTTCATCACATTTGAAATCGAAATAAAATTTCTTCTAATACCATGATTATAAAAACAATATGTTAATACTAACTTATTGTCTTCACCAAAATTTAAGACTACATTTTCTATTGCTACTACCCTGGTTACCTGAAATCTCTGTAAACAATTGCAAAAATGATTAGTGACTCCCGAATCTACACACCAAATAGTGGTAAATTGCACTATAAAACATGTCTCAATGATATAGGTTAAACTGTCATTTCCATTCTTCCTAGCTAAGAAGGCGGGGCATTGCTTCTTTCAGTGTCCTTTTGATTTGCAGATATAACAGTTGCCTTTTAGCTTCTTACCTCCACTTTGGGGCTTAAAGTTCAGCCTGACAAATTTAGGTTGTGCCTGAGGCTTTTCCTTATTCTTCTTATTACCTTTTAGGAAAAATTTAGATGGGCCTTTCTTAGTAAGACGAATCATACCCTTATACCTATTGATATTATACACAACCTAGAGCTCCTCAAACAGTTATGCCAATGAGTAATCAAATTTCTTCGTAAAATAACTTAGGTAAAACTATTTAAAGCACTCTAGTAGTGTTTTGAGTATAAAATAAACTTAGGTTTCCCTATCGATTTCAGATCTAAGCACCTCCAGTTCTCCTAAGATAAATAATTATCTTTAGAATGTGATCATGTACAAGAGTAACCCCAGGAATCTTGGTGTTGACCAACTTTTTCATAGTGTCTAAACTTGTGACACGGTTCTTATCCTCAAACATATCCCAGAGGTTTAGAATCATGTCAAAAGCAATGGACATTTGCTGACATTGATGCTCGTGCTGCAACACATTCGTCATAGAGGCCAATATGTAGTAGTGAGCCATTTTATTAGCCTCTTACCACCTCTGGAAGTCTTGGACATCCCTTTTGGGTGTTCCTTCCTTTGACTTGGTAGGGAAGGTCTCCATCAAGACAAACTTAAAGTCCTTAGCGGTTAGGAAAATGTCTAGATTTCTTTTCTAGTCTTTATAGTTCATTCTAGTTAACTTATTGTCCTTTAAGATTGAAGCAAGTGTGTTGAATGATGATCCCATTTTGAAATCCGATAATCATAAAATCGAATTAATTTCAAAATATAAATGTGAGATTTTAACTTTGTTTTAATTTTTAAAGTGGCTTCCTCACCCCCTTTTTAAACTAAAACCCCACCTTGAAATAAATAGACTTTCGTCTTTCAATTATGTACCTGGACAATTTAGAAACATTCATCCTGTTTAATTGAATGGTAAGTGACTTTTGGTCCTATAATTAATGACAGTGACTCTGTGGGGGAGGATATCATTAATTATGTCTAAGTGTATACCACCAATGCATTCCTCGAAATAAAACTCGCTCATGATGAACTTCTCCGTGGGTGGATCAAACTCACTCACATTCTATATCTTGAAACTATCACTTAAGAGTTTGAATGAATCCTTGATTCCTTTATTAATTACATCCGTGGGGGATATAATAGCTGACTCTTGGAATCAATCACATCTTGATTCACGAAAACACCACCTGATGGAGATCGCAGGGTTTATGTTAAAACCCTTCCTTGACTTAGTATTTTAAAATTTTAAGGGTTTTTGAAATAACATTTATTCAAGTCTAAAAGACCGAATTTAAGTTCTTGATAATTTTTAAATTTATTTGCATGAAATAAATATCTTGATCTCACATTTTAGTTTTCCTTCAAACATATACTTTTAATTTTCTGAAAAAAAATCAAAGATCTCAATTTAAACCACGTCTTAAACTTTAATTACCCATATTTTAATTCAATTTAGAAAACAATAAAACATAACACAAGTTTTGTAGAAAATCGGTGATTTAGGCCGATTTCAAAATAAATAATTCATGTTATCCATAAAATGGGTGTTACTAATTATCCAATTAATTAGTACACAAATTATGCACCATAATATTAAAAAAGAGACATGCAAGCAATTAAATAATTAAATTCAATAAAATTAAAAGACATTTAATGCCCATTTCGTCATGGCCTGGACTTCTTCTTGAAGTAAAACTCTTAAAATCCAAGAGTGCTTGTTGTAGAAGACATCCTTTTTGAAAAGTGTCCAACTTGAAGTAGATTTCTTTAAAACCATGATTTCTTGAGGGTCCTGAACACTAAAAATTGATCCTCTATGTTATGAAAATATTCTGGAGAAGAACCATCGTAGAAAACAATTGCGAAAAACCACCGAAAAACACCAAAGAGGGCCAAAATAGCATTCTGTCAGTCGCAGATCGGATTGCTTCAGGTTGTTAGTCGGATCAATCCGGTCTCCTTGTCGGATCGATTCAATTAACCTGTAGGGGAAAAGTTCTTATTCCTCTCGTTTTTTCCATGCATGAACCTCTATAGATCATCCAAACCTTCATGAAACTTTGCCAAACACTTAAACCAACCCCAATACACAATTCTAAGTCAATAAAAATATTCCATACCCTCACAATTGCCTCCAAATACATCAATATTAAAATAATTAATGAAAACCTAATTATTAAGACCATATCAAATGTCTAGTAAAAAATAATTATAAATAAACTACCGTAGGATCTAATCACACAGAAAAATAGCACATGACGAGGATAAAAGGGATAAACATGAGGAATCTCTTAAAAACCATGTCAGTATGATAACATACACAAAGATAAACCATTTTATAAAATTTAATCCTAGGGCTTTCAAGGTTTGGATAACGTTGACCTTTACAATGGATGATTAATCTAAATTAAAGGCTTTGATACCAATTGTTGAGGATCGATATACGAGGAATAAAAAAATTCAGCCATGGATCTTTCATTGATAAACCATAGGAAATAAGTAAAACCAAAACCTAGGGTTTAGAACACAATAACTTTGCGGATCCGGTTGTAATGTTACAGGAAGAAAAGTATTTGTTGGTGGTGTGGGGCTGTCTTGTCTTGGATCTCCATAATCTTTCTTAAACCTTCTAAACGTTACGATCTTTTAGGGTATGATCCTCCCAAAGTCAGGTCGGTGGGTGGACACCTTTTGGGATGAAAACCATTGATTATACTTGAGATATGTGGTTTCTCTCTAATCCTCTTCCCCAAAATGTGAAGAATATTTTCTCTCACCCCTCTCGAATCCTAGTGATGAATTATGATAAAAATACTTTCCCACACCTTTATATAAAAGTAAAAAATGTGGACTTGTGCCAAACTGGGTTTTTTGAGAGTGTGGGCCTGACTATTTGGGTATTTGTTTTTTGATAACCCTGAACCTCCACACGAATGAGTCCTTTGGACTCCCTCGTGCAACCTAAACAGGGGGACACTGCGTATGACCACCTCACACACGTGCCCCGCTTAAATACCGGCATACCCGTGGGGAATCGGACCCAAAGCCATACGGTTAACCCGCACCGCCTAGAGCCCGCCCTTACCACATGCTAGGAAACCAATGGAGGGGATCGAACTCGTGACTGAGCAAAACCTTTACCACTGGACCAAGCCAGGGTGGTTTATTTTGGGTATTTATACCACACTCGGACACAAGACAAATAACTAAATTAGCTCCAAATAAGTGCAAGGAAATCCTAAATTACATTTACCGTAATTTATTTTGTTTCTTCATTTAATCATATTTAATTCCACTAAATAATTATGACTGCATTCCAATTTAATTATGTCATAAATCACTAGGATATAATGAGGTCTTTTTTGCAAACTTGGTTGTCGTACATAATACGATCCCCCATGTTAAGATTTCGATAATCTCTTGGTCAAATAAATTTGCCATAAATTGAGTTTAACCGACATCTAATAAGTTCTTTGATTCTCAAACTTAATTTATTTTGTTACACCACTGGATTATGGATGATCCACTGATCAGGTTTGTTGGTGGAAACAAACCTTATAAATATCCAGGGGATATCACAATCCTAGGTATCTCCGAAAGTAGATTCCTCCGAATTAATATCTCAGACCTATTTATATAAATGTCACGCAATATGCAGAGATCATTTGATTCAATCCAAGATTGAATTTCACCCGACCAAAGAAATAATCATATAATCATTCCAATCCTCATGATTCTCGGGATTGAAAATCTATGTACCCTTTGCAAATGATGTGTGATTGACTGAGTCTAATTTGGATAAACGTTAGACTCAAATTTCATGGGTGGTTCCATTCAATACATTCCTGGTATTTACTAATCACAATCCTCTATTGAACCATCCTACAAGTTCTCAAACCATTGCACAGGTTCCCGTAGTTTAGGATAAACTGCTAGGATTGCATCGCATCCATTAAGATAGGATATCAATTTCCTATCAAGGTTGTGAGCCTATCACTAATGATATAACTAGAATTTCAATCTCCTTATGATCAAGTTAAATCCATCTCTCCGAAATTACTACTAAGTACCATCGACATATAAATATATAAAATAATATATTTAAACAAATATAAATCATTCTAACAAGGTTGATTCTCATTTCAAAATGAACAAAACAATCATTTAATAAATAATAATATAATGTTTTATACATGGTTTTATAAATAGACCCCAACACTTATGTGAAACATACCATGTGCGTGTGCTTGTGAGATATGTACTAGGGGATATCCTCATGGTGCACGTACGATGTCGATCGCACTGACACCCCGGTGATAGAGATGGGGTTAACCTTGGTCACTTTTACCCCAAAAACTATGTGTTGAAAGTACCCATTGTACCCCAAGGGGATTAACGAGGGGATCCTATAATATAGCATAGGGTATGGGGACATATGATTGGTGTGAAGGCGTAGTGATTTTCTCTTGTCTATACTTTGAGGTCTTAGGTGTAGGACGTCCTATAACTATAGTACACACTAGTGATCCCCTAAGGCAATATGGATAAGACTTCATTATGTGTGGGATCGAGCGTAGCCCATTTATTTTGTTCGTGACTGAGACTGTACTTATATGGATGTTAAACGTAGAGACTATCTTTCCTTATCTGTTCATATACTTTAGAGGTATAGACTGGTATTATTTTTAACCTTTTATTATATTAAGCTAAAAAGAATAATAACTAATCACGAGGTTCACTTGGGTTTGGTATTAGACGCATGTTATATTTAGGGTTGTTTGGGTTAGACTAACTTAAAAACAACCAGAACATGAGAGGAAGATGCGTAATTATATTGTAGCCCAAAATCAATTATATTCTTAGATGCGTAATTATATTATAGCCCAAAATCAATTATATTCTTACTCTATGTAAACTTGCTATTAATGTTGTTGTTGAATTCTCTTTTTAGGACCTAGGCTGCCGGTGCAGCCTCGTCCCTTATTCTATCTTTCACCTTTTTTAGGTGTTGCTCATATAGGATATGTGTCGAGCCTACATGCTCACTCTTTTATTCCTTCTCACTTTTCAGTTGAGTCGGTTATTGTAGTAGCTATGACTTCAGATGTTGTTTGTTATTTTGAGATAGTTTACATTTCCTGAGTTAGATTTTATTAATGTTGATGATTATGGTATCAAAGTTTTACTTTGGTTTATTATTATTTGTATTCCGTTATTTAGTTTTACGCATGTTGGTTAGTTTATTACATGTTTAGAATGATATTCAATTGTTTAGACTCCTGTATTATTTATTTTTAGACATGATCATTCTAGTTATATATTTTGAGGGGTGTCATAGCCTAGATATGATGAATCACACGTTTCATTATATCCTTGATGAAAGAACTATGTCATTAGTTAGTCTATCATCTCAACATGCCATAAGTTCTTGCTCAAACCATATATCCCCAACCAATAACACAAAATGGTCATATTCAAGGCCCATGTATCCACATAATAGCTACGTGCATCAATTTATGTCTACTCATATATATACCATAGGCTCGCATTGCAACTTATGCAACAATAGGTGCCCCAACCCACTTACCGGCATCGGGTTCTGGATTTTCAAATACTGTTACGCCCTAACCCAAACTATAATATAGTAGCTCATTATAGGTTAACACATAACCCAGACAAACACAAAACTCCACTCTAGTAAGAGTTATAGTAATAAACAATTAACTATTACTTTAACAAGCCATACATAATTTAGATGCGATTTAGTTCACACACGATTTCAATGACTCTCAATAAGTAACTACATGACCATAAACCTTGTGAAATGTATGACCACCCCTCGGGTGACGGTTGTATCACAATTCATGGGTGGCAGCCGAACCATCCATGTTTCCTGCCCTTACTACCTCGAATCAACATCCAGACGCATGCTAACTACATGACTATACTCAGCATTTAAATTGATATTTGTAAGTTACCCTAGGAGCTCTCCCTCGTATCTCCTCTCTCTATATCGTAACATTCTCTTTCATTTATCCCACTGACTTTAATATGGATTGTCTTACTCTCGCGGATACAACCCTCAATCAAAATTCCCTCTTCCCATAAGATTTTGGAACTCACACCCTCATTAACCTTGTGTATAGCTAATGCATCCACTATTCACGCCTAGTCCATGTTGGAAAACCTATTCTCACAGCACCCGTTTAATGGGCTAACTAAAATCAATCAATAAAAGCATATATCCTCTTATTTATAGTTTCCATTTACTTAGGTTTACTTACAAACCATTTTAGCTCCAAGGTTAGAAGTTCTCTCATGTTTGTTACCTGAATCGCATAAGGGTTCTACCTCGATATACAAACTTTTATTGTATGTAATCATAATGTAAATATATCCTATCTTCAAAACTACCCACTTATTCTCATCACCACTACACCCTTGAACTGCTAAGATGTAGCAATACCTTGCCTTTTCTTATCCGATGCACTCACACATATGAAAGCATCTCATAAAGCTCAATTGTCAACGCAACACCATTACAATATACGTACAAACCCAAAACTTATAATTGATTCCCTAAAAAAGCCAACCTTATTCCGTCTCAAAGTTGTCATGATGCAAGGAACATGAACTACTTATGTCGATGAAAATCTCTCAATTGCGACGTTGCACCAACCACGACACTTCTCAAATAGTGAATTTATCTTATTCAATTTTTTTTCGACATAATTAAATATTTAATACGAATCTTGTTTGATAAATCTTGAAGAGTATTTTTTAAAAATAATTTTTTTACGAAAATTGGGTATGAAAATATGAAGTTATGGATATTTAGAGTTTGGGAACACAAAAAATTAATTTAACGAACAACATCAAATTTGCAGAGCTAATTAGTCATTCAATTATGCCGAGATCGAGAAAAGGAACTTGATAGGTTAACACTATTTAAAAGGACTTGTTGGATGAAATAAGGCATCATTAGGATCAGTCATTAACTCTAAAAAAAATAGCAAATTATTAATGAGTACAATACAATGTTATCTCTTGTTATAAACTTTAAGTAAGATAATAAGTGCTTTGGTCTAACCACATAACCGATTTGTAAATAAAAAGTACAAACATGATTTATTTATTACCTAACTAACAATATCTTTTTATTTTAATTCATTAAAATACTTTTTGGGAGGCAATAAGGCCCTTTTCGCTTAGTTTAAATGTTTTATTTTAGCATATACACAATCCTAATACGTATATAATACAAAAACTCACATATACATTTCGAAATTTCATGTATATGTCAAAATATTTTACGCACATGCATTTCAAAATTTCATGTATATGTTAAAAAAATCACGCACACATTAACAAAAATCAAAGAAAAAATGACTTATACATTGCAAAGAACGAACTGCATCGAAAAGACGCACATTACGTTTGGACCTCTTTTTTAAATCATTTCACGCGCCCTACACTCAAAAACATAATATCTAGGCGCACCGTTAGGTGACACATGTCCGATCCGCATTATTAAAATGCGAACTAGTCCGCACAAGAATATTATTTTATATATATATATATATTGGGTCTGTCAATATTTTTGGTATGTATACCCATTTTTTCAATAATTTTACTTTGAATTATATAATGCATAGATGACTATTTTGAAACAAATTGTTATTTTATAATGCACAAACAATTATTTGGAAACTACACGTGTTGAGTTTACGTATTCCATAACTTCTAAACTACACATCAACGGATAGAGGATGGTAGTGCAAGAAAAAAATTATAAATGGAACATAAATAATTAGCTTGTATTAGTAATGGATTGCTAAGGGATTAATGACAGGTACACATTTATATCAATTAAATTGCGCTAGTTAATTCCTAATCAAGAAAAGAATATTTAAATATTTTGGGTTGCATGACACATGAATTAATGATACATATGTAATGGTTATGCAGGCAAAGGTTTAATATACGATAATATTGTAAAGCTAAAACTACTTGGCGTGCTTTTGTAATCCTGTCATATTGGTCATGTACAGAGAAACAAATGGAATGGCTACACATTGAAAGTGTGTAATGGATATAAATTATGAAAATAGTGTTGTATATTTTTTGGTATTTGACAAAAAGTCTCTCATATTTTTTATTTTACATACACTCCAAGATTTTATTTTTGTTCCAAAAATCCCCTACAATATTAAACACTCACAAATACATTATATTCTTTTATTGTAACAATAAACTTTAACCTTAAAAAATACCCTAAACCTTTAGAAAAACAAAACCCTATAAAAAGTTTGAAAAAACAGAAAATCTAAATATTAATTGTCCATATATTATTTAATTCTGATATTTTTAAGGCACTTATGATATAAAATATAGCTTTTCAGGAATTTGTCCCAAAAAATTGTAGAGTAAATTGTTTATAAATATAGCTACACCAAACTGAGAATTTCATTTTTCACTATCTTACCAGTAGTACTTATTTTTTAAACTGTTTTCATTTAACAATAATAGTAACGCAAAATTGAAATGAAGGTTTACTAAGATTCAGCATTTTGTCTTCAAATAAATTTAAATTCTGACAACCAATACTTTATATTTTTCAACTTATTGTGGTAACTTTACTTTTCCAAAGGATAAATATTAATGTCAATGTACTCGAAAAGTATTGATTGGGACTATAAGATATACCACTCAAATTTAAACTTACAAAAAAAATTATCCATTTCAAATTGGGAATCTTGTTTTATTAGCGACATGTCTCATATAATAACTCATAGTTTTTCAAATGGGCCCGATAACAGTCTAAGTATTGTAAGGACAAGATTCAAACATAATAAAAATCAGTATGCAATGATACTCTTGTACAAACCTTAGACATACTAATTTTCAGGTTGATAAAATATTCCCTTTCCTTTTAAAATGTATATACAAAAAAAAAATAATAACTTTAAAATTTTGAACAAAAAGATAATATTCGAGTGAAACAATGCCATTATAATATGATTAATAAGAAAACGTTACAAACGAGCCATATTACTATGAGTTGCAAATGAAATATCTAACAAATGCCACTATATGATTTGAATATTTGTTAAAGTTTTCATTAAAATTAAAAAATACAGGGAAAACAAAGACTAACTTCAAATTAGAAAGTTATAACATGTTTACATATAAATTCAAAAGGAAAGGGAACATGTTATCAACCTCAAATTAGTAAGGTTAAGGTTGAGAAACTATATATGAGACATCTTAGTACCTTGTGAGTGATAAGCCGGCACATGTAATTGAACTGAAAATATATGAGGAACAAATGCCAATTGTAACAAATGTTCACGTGATATAGTCATAACTATTTGTAAAGGTGGATATGAAAAGGCATTTAGCTAATTAAATATACGGTTATTACTTCTTTTTAGCTGGTAATATGAAAAGACATTATCGAAAACGGGCTTATAAGCTTTTATGCTTATATATGATAAAAAAGTTTTTTTTTATGCGGATTAGAGACCTGTATGTTCATGTAAATTAGATAAAGAATGATACAATGGTTATTTTCTCTCCTAACTAGGTGTAAGCGCGCGCGATGCGCGGCCTAATCGAATTCGAGCAATAAAGATAAACAAATGAAGGAAACGTGTATATGTCTCAAACCCATCGCGACGTGATGCATCGGATCGTATGCCGAACCCGAAAATCTATTCAGGTATTTGTTGTTTTTTGCTTCTGCCAAACCCGAAAATTGAGAAATACTTAAAAAAATCGAAAAATATAATACCATTTTTAAAATGAAAATTTTCAACTTTCACCATTTACAATTACAAATTTCTAAAATGAGAAACACTTGAAAGTTTTCAACTCTGCAGTTCGTAACACTCCCCGTCAAGGGCGGAGCCAAGATTAGCTAAAGGGGTGGGCTAAAATCTAGCCGTAATGAAATTTTGCTATAAACAATTTCATTGTTAAACTTAGATCAATATAAGAATTCATCCATTAAACACACAAAACAAAGAAAAATATTCCAAATTTTCTCGGAGTGGTCTTTAAATAATCAAATTCATCTATTAAAAAAATACTGAAACTCTACCGAGTTAGTCTTTAACAATTTGAATTCAACTGCTCAACAGTTTGCACGGGAAAAAGAATAACCCACAATTTTCAACCTAAAAAATAATTTATAAAAAAATTTAATGAAAAACAAACCCCTAATCGATTAAGTAACCAATTATATCCTACAAATGAAATCATACAATACTAATACAAATTCACAATGCCGAATAACTTGAATAAGTTAAATGCTAAACCGACATTTCAATGTTTCCAAAAATATTATCTAATCAAATAAAAACAATCAATTAAATTAACTAATAATAAATCAATTACTAGTATTGATTATTTATTTGCATACATCTCAAGGATAAAAGGAGTAAGAAATAAGAAAAAAACTAAAAAAAAAATAGTGATTTAATAATATTAAAAATGCTAAACCACTTTAAAAGTCTTCAACAAAACATCTCAACAACAATAGTTAACAAACCAAAATAGGAAGGAGATTTAGGGGAACCCAAGAAATCATACAAAATAATAAAAAAATACCGTCGAGTAGCAGCAATGCAACAACGTTGTTTACTGAGCGGGAGGTGTGGGCTGGATTGGGTTGGATTGTTGCCAGAGGATGGGTTTTGTTTTGGTTGGAAATGGGCTGGGAAGCTGGGTGGGCTACCTTAGGCTATCTTTCATTTGGTATGGTTTTATATACATTGCTAGAAGTTTTTTTTTTTTTTTTTGGCCTGGGCGACAGTTTAAAATGAAAGTTTTCAACTTTTACCATTATTATAGTATTGGTAAGAATTTAAGATCTGTTTCTCTTTCCTTGTAACAAAATGACATCAGTGTATAAATCTTCCAAAGTTCCCTCCTTTCTGGAGTTAAAAACTTGGAAACTTGAAATAACAAATTCTGAAAGAGAGAAAAGTTGTTGAACCTCATTGCACACAATGGTTTCTTTTCCTGATAACCAAAAAACGCAAGCTCTAAAATATCTCTCACTTAATCCTACCGTACACTCTTTTATCTAATGGTGCAATTTTCAACAGGAAAAAAACTTATATATACCCAAGATGGCTTTGGGATGTTCTTCATCTTTGTGGTACAGGTTTTTGGTCTATACAGATATGTATATCTATATCTATATATATATTTATATATATATACACACACACACACACACAATATGGATCTCAATCTGAATGTCGAGGTGAGAGAAAAAAATAGTGCCGGGACTGTTATCGTCGGCGGTCATGGCAAGTAGCCATTACCCATTACCTATAAACAACTCACCAAAACATCTAACTCCATATCTCTCTCTCCAGAATTAGAGCATCACCAACTCGAAATTTTCATCTGACCATATGCCGAACCCAATATTTGTAATTCTTCGGGTATGTAAGAACTCGGGGTCAAAAGTGATGCACAAATGAAAATGGTGGTGTGGTCTGCGCTTAATTGAGAGAATGATGGGTCTTTGGATTGTATAGAGGAATAAGAAGGGTTTAAGGAAAAAAAGAAACGTTGGGAATAAGAAGCGACTGGGGTAGGGAAAATCAAAAGTTGGAGTGATTAAATGTTAGGGAATGGAAAAGCCAAAAGTTGTTGCTGGAAAATCAAAAGTTGGAGTAACCGTTTACATTCATAACTCTGCTAATTTATGGCTGGAATATAAATACTAATACTCACTTCTAATATCGGCTTATGGAATACGAATACCAAGAGTTGCCACTTATGATTTCGACGGCTATCTCACGTGTAATATCGGGCTTTTCGTTTCCAACTTTTTTTGGTCACCGTTTATGTTAAACACCTGCTATATATACATACATTCATTTCAGTAAGAGATGCCGTATAAACTCTCCTTATCTTTCGCTCAAAACTCTCTCCCTATCTTTCGCTCTAACAATCTTAGGATGGATTTTTGGGATCAACTTTCCATGTTGGAAAATCAGCTCTTTGAAGAAAAAACTCATGGGTAATAACAAACTATATTTTTGTTTCACTTTCATGCAAAATATCTCAATATTTACCATATGTATACTTACTTTTTCTTTGTAACTTTTTTCGTTGTAATTTTAATGCAGATATATAGATCCGTACCTAGTTTCTTCACAAGGTCATCACTTTAATTTTGATGACAACCTATTGTTACAACCAAATGATCACATGCCCCTCTTAGAATTTGATAATTTTGCGGATATTGAGAATGATATTTTATACCCTTCGTGGGATGTTAATCCTAATTGGCCACCTTTTTTTGAAGATGGTATTATCGATACTAATCAGCACATGCACCCAAGTACTGTTCAAAATTTGGATCACGGAGCCAATTTGGAAATTATCAAAGGTGAGATTCCAATTGTTAATTATGATTACGGATCCAACTCTGAAGTTGTCCCAAGCGAATGTTCAAGTGCAATAGAGAACAAAGAGTTGGCCATTTCAAACTCATACAAGAATCAAGTTCGTCGATGTTATCGATCAAAATCGACTCCATTAGAATTAAATGAGATTCAAAAATACTTTAGTGTTCCATTACTTAAAGCGGCCAAGGAGTTAAAGGTAGGGCCATTAGTGTTGAGGAAAAGATGCAGAGAACTCAAAATCAAGAGGTGGCCATACACAAGGATTAAGAGTTTGGAGTTACTCAAAGACAATGTTAAGGTATGTGTATCCATTATCTATGCAACCAATCTAAAAATAGAAAAATTATCTAGTATACACGTGCCGTAATGAAAAAAAAATCTCGGCTTTGCCACTATAAATATATACATGGGGCCGGCCTAGTGGGCGCTTGAGCCCCGCCAAAAAAAAATTAAAAAAAAATTATAGCGTGCCACTAGAAAAGTGGAGGGGTCAAAATAAAATTTTTAAGAAGTGTAGAATGAAAGTAGTCAAAACCATATAATCTCTTTGTTTACAAATACTAAAGCTTAGCTGAATGAAAACTAAAAGGTTAGCACTTCTTTGCGTTTCTCGTCTTTCTCTTTAATATATACTTTTAGATATTTATTTAATTTTTGAATGAATTTTTAAGATTTTAAGTGTACAAATTTTTATGGATCAAATATAAAAAAGTCCTTCAAACATTTTTTAATACACATTTAGTCCAAGCCTTTTATTTTGTACCAAAAAGTCCCTTATTTTCTTATCTTTAAAGGTCCACGTCAGCGGCATGGTAAAGCCTTTTTGGCATGATGAAGGACTTTTTAGTGCAAAATAAAAAGGGTTGAACTAAACGCGTATTAAAATATGTTCGAGGGACTATTTGGTATATGCCCCCAATTTTTATTCAAAAAATGAATTAAATTTTACTCCCCAATTTTATCGTGTTATATTAATGTTGATTATCGTGTTATATTAATGTTAATGAATTTATGGCTCTAATTTTTTGGTTCTTTACGGAGTTAATGTTGGTTGAAATGTTAATAGTTATGTATAATTTGATTGGTTAATTTAGATATTTAAATGTAATCGCTGGATGAAATCTTTATTTACAAGTTGAAATGTTATAGATTGAAGAAAACTAACTTGGCTGTTAAATTGTTAATTTATTGTGAAGTATATTATGATTGGATTTGTTAATTAACGAATAGAAATGTTAACAACAGAATGAGAATAAAATAAATATCTGTATTTTAGGGTTAATGTGTTGTTAGTAATTTATTGTTAAATATTTGGATAATTATTTTCTACGAACTTTAAAATAACCTAAAAAATAGCAAGCCATTTTATTAAATGATATTGGAAGTGAATTAAATATACACTTATTTTTTTCCTTTTATATCTTGCTGATATAATTATATATACATATTTTTTAATTTTAATATCAGGAGTTCAATGAGGTGAAGTTGCTAGAAGAGAATAAAAGCATGTTGGACAAGGTATCACAATTGGAGTTGACAGAGAACAAATAAGTTAAGGCAAACTTGCTTCAAGGCTAATTACAAGAAAAGAATGTTGCTCGGTGGTTTTGGATGATGCTTTATGTTCTAAAACTTCTATATATGGGCTTTTATTTTGAGTCATTATTTTCTCTTTGGGCTTGGAAAGTTGTTTCTCTCTCTCTAAATAAAATTAAAATAGTTTGTAGTTTATCTATAAGTACGATTACAATGGAAAAGATTATTGAGGGGAAGTATGATGAACTGGTAGTGATAAATTTGCAGGTGTGAGCTTTTGAAATATTATGCTACTGGAATTTATTTATGTTTTCTCAGCATTTCCTTTTAGAGTGATGTAAACTTAATCGTAAACAAACGTGTGTTGGTAAATTTACCAACATGCATAGAATGGGTTGTACCATGGTGACCCTATCATGGTATAACCCATTTTATGCATATTGTAACTTGCCAACATAAGTATAATATTTTCCTTCTTTTTATTGCCAGTTTGAAGCATTCTAATGTGATAGGAGATAAAAGAAGGAAGTTATTTAACACGAGGAATCAATGGCGGATTCATGATTTACAGTCGCGAGGGGCTAAAAGCCGGAGGTTCGTGGGTGGGAGCCCCCAAATCAATTTTTTTATGGTTAAATAGAGTTTTATACAAATTATATCTTTAATTTCTAGTTTTATTCAAACTTATTACATTTTTTACTGTAAAAGTTGCAAAAAACTCATTATTTATGTCTTTAATTTTCTATCTTTACATATAGCACCCCTATTTTTTTTTAATTTGAAAAAATCAGAGGGAGCCTTGGCCCCTCCTGGTTCCCATGTGCATTCGCCCCTGGAAAGAATAATTAAGGGTTAATTATATTTTAATCCTATTTTAATGAATTCTCATTTAAGTTCTATTGACTTTTATTTAACTATATAAGTCATATTAATAGAGTAGTAGGACTTATTTACAAGTTCCTCAAATAGGCAAATATGACCTACTTGAAAAATTCTCTTTACGTTGTTATGGTGCCGTCAAATGTTAACATGGCTTATTATTTAAAAGTTTTTTTTTACCTTGTGATGCTAATATGACTTGTTTAAAAGTTTACTAGTGAACATTATTTATATGATGAAAACTCTTTTAAATCAGACTAAAATATAAGAACCCGAATAATTAAACTTACTATACAAAAAAACATGAAATTGACATAATATGTTTGTGCTCGTTTCAAATATTAATTTGTTTGATAAATATTTTTAATCATTTTACTTGTGTTAATTATTTGTGTCATGCAATGTTTTGGTTTCCTTAACCGTGTCTTGTGTTTTGGAGAAAGGTATAAATTGAGTTAATCCGTCATGTTTTAAGTAGGTTGTGTTCATGCAAAGGGTAAAAAATATATGATGTGTGAGTGTCATGTTTGTGTTTTAATTGGGTTTTTTGTGTCGTGTTTAAATTAAAACGCAACCGAAAAAACATAATTTATCTCCCATAACTAGTTGAATTTACGAGTGTTTTTGATTGATAAATATTTGTCATGAAAAATATGAAAGATTCCATGTTACCCAAGTTTGAGAATGCTTGATCCTATGAATTTGCATTTGAATTTTTTTCACCCGTGAAGAACGAACAACATACTAAAGCATGAAATTTTGTGTTTTCCAACATACTAAACTCATTATTTTTAATACAAACTAATACATAAAATAACCAATTTCAGCTTAGCAAAATATTCCCTCGATTTTTTTTCTTTCACTTTCCATCATTTCTAGCAAACGTACCTTAAACTGTAAATCTACACATTGAGCTAAAGACCTAATCACGCTAAGTTGAACCTTAAGAAATTAACCCAGATAATTGGTGCAAAATATATTACAAAGTCATGCGAGAAATGCATTAAAAGCTTTAGTAACATTACCACATAATAGTGCAATATTCAATAGCGCATAGAGATTCAATAAATCATGAAGGTGACATAACTCATTATTCCATTTTTAATGAATCGTGAATGAGAATTATAGCTGGAAATTTTTGGAAAATAAATATAAATTGGGTGTTAACCCGCACGATACGCGATCATATTCAAAAATATTATATTTTTATATAATTGTGTTTCAAAAATCTAAATGGAAAATAATCTAATATAACTGAGTTATATAACCCAGTTGACAAATGTTTTACATTTGTAAATACTTCTAACAATAAATTAGCACTACTAATACAAAAAAAGATATATAATTAGCATAGCTTAAATAAAAATATATAATAATAATAATGACTAGCATAATGAAACAATGCATAAAAAGTGCAACCAAGCCCCTACACGTGATATTTCTACGGACATATATATATGACATATCTATTACATGTTGACCACCTCACCAGTGAACTGTAAAAAAATCTCACTGGCATTCTTTGAAACAATTAACATGCAACAAAAGATTTTGAATTGCCCTATTAATTTTATAGTCAATGTACTCTTCCTAATATCCAAAGGAGAACGAACACAACTAACTTTAATCTTTGGTCTAAATTGAGACACCATTTACAATACACAACACAACATAATTTGTTAAAAATCATTTATGGCATTAGAGTTACACTCTAATTTCCAAGGACTAAACTTCCCAACATCAACTTAATATTGCATATAAAAGCTAGGGTTCACATCACCAATTTGAACTTAATGGATATGTAGTTATAATCCTTACCAAGGTTAACTTTAATGATTCTTAGATTTCATATGTTCAAAACATGTTTTACTTTTTCAACCGAAAATATAAATAATGTGTCCTAACATGAGTCAACTGCATTATGTCTGGAGGTATGAATGAAGAGTTTTTTTAAAAGAACATAAACATGTTAAAAACTAAAATATATATAGAGGTATAAACTAAACATATAGTAAACTAACATCGTAGCCATTAAAAAGCAATTAAACCTGATAGAATGATGCAAGATTATAACAACATTTCTTTAATATAAATAATGAAACTGCATCGACTCATTTAAAATTCAAATGTCAAAGCCAGGCTCAAATTTACAAACAAAATAAGAAATTTAAAAAAATGAAATTACCATGATATTAAAAGACAATGAGCATATGGCAAAGTCACTATTGTCGTTATGTTCAAATGAAACACAAACATTACCATTTGACGCAATTATTCTCCCAGTCCAGAAAAGTTAAATCTTAAAAATCACAAACACATTATTGTATTAAGTCTTGAATCCACGTGAATATTATCCTTAAGCAAATTTACATCGCACTCAGTTTAAGTAAATATCAATTGAGGGTATTAATTGAGAATATGCACGATGGATATCTATATTCAAATACCTAAAAATCATTTATAGTGAAATAGGAATAAAAAGAGATAAAAGAAGGCAATAGTTAAATATGTAAAAAGTTGTACCTAGGCTTATTATAATATGCTGGAGAGCTCTAACATTTTTAATGGTGAATAAACAAATACACAAGGTGTTTTTTTCTACGAAAAAACCCAAGAGAGTATATACCAAAGATACCTTGAACCTCAAAACAAAATATAAACACCAAATTAGTACCTATAAAACCAAAAAAGTAGAAAATATAGAAACCAAAGAGAGGTGGGAATAAAAATTGCAACAAAAATAATATCTAAAACTTATTCAAAACACCAAAATCATAAATTCAAAACACAACTAGAGAGAGGGAGTACCTAATATGCCTTGAAAAGGAAAATGATACTTACAAAATGCAAATTACTACCTACCAAACCAAATTAAACAGTAATCGATTTGAACCAAGATTTGTTGGACCCAAAAAGGCAAAACTCCTAGAAATCGAAAACAACTCTGATCAAATAGTTGGTGAGCATTATCAATAATCAACAACAAAAAGCCAACTTTAAAGCCAAAATAAATTCAAAATATAAACTTTTACAAAACCAACATTTGACTTCTTTATCTTTCCAATTACCTTTTCCTTCAGAAATCTTCATCTTATCTAAATTAATATGCTACTGAGTTTCCTTTTCACCTTTATTTCCTTCTATTCCGCCCGTTCCTAAGTTTTGAACCCTCGTAATATCCTTATTGCTGAGGCCATCTTGGATAATGGCAATTTCTTCTTGTTGATTATCATCATAATTTACTTCTTCTTAGAGTTTAAGTCCTTCATCTTCTTCAGTTTGTTCTTCTACATTTTGTTCTTCTTCTTGTAGTATTTTCTCATCTTATTCACTTTGATCATTACTATCTTGAACTTATTTTATATGCTTTTCTTGCAGCTCTTGATCATTTTGAACTTCTTGAATCGAATTAGTTAGGTCTTTTACGTTTTTTTCTTTACTATCTGCTCCTCACTTGAAATTCTTTCACTTCTCTTTCTTCTGACGATTTGTTTGTGGCGTGTCCACTTAAATAATAAGACCCAATAAAGAGATAGAAATTATTTCAGGAAGCAGAAGCGACTGGGAAGAATAAAGGTAATGAATATCAACAGTCCATTGACTGGGTGGAGTGAGCGAAAGACAATAGAAATGCATGTATTAGGTGATTGAATATGTAAAATTAGCCATATGCCACGTGGATAGGCCTGTAGTTTAACACTCTTAATGACTCATAAAGCATTTTATAATAAGTATAGAGATAAAATTATTATTTATTACTATTATTAATTGTAAGGGAAAAATAAAAATCCAATCCTGAAGTTTGAGGTATTTTTCAATCTTAGCCCCGAAGTTTGAAAAGTTTTAATGTTAACCCCAAAGTACAATTAGTTATGCAATGTGAGACACTGTTAAAATTTCGTGAAAATCGAAGGAATGCTAACTATTTGTACACATGGCTTTCTTATGTCATTTTTTTCTTCCACTCAGCACCCTCTCCTTTTGTCCTTCTCCTCCATATCTCACTTCACACACATACACACATACACACACACATGTGTGTATACATACATACATACATACATACATACATATATACATATATATATATATATATATATATATATATATATATATATATATATATATATATATATATATATATATATATATATATATATATATATAGGGGATGGGTGGTAGAGTGCAACAGGAAGATGGGGAGATTACTTGTCCTTCAAAGTTAACTTAAAAACATGTTTAAAAGCCCCCCATGGTGGAACAAGTGACCACGTACCATTGCTAACAAGTGCACTGAATTCGGTAGTCATGACAACTCGAAAATTGAGAACATAATTAACTAAATTGAATGTGGGCCATATAAATGATATTAGATTTTAGGTCCATACACTGATACCCATGATATGTCGGATCATGCCCTAGAAAACATACGATGAAGATCGATAGTCCATTTTATGTTTGTTGTAAGTATGAATAACACAAACACCCAAACACTTTAAGAAATCGATAATCAAGAGGGGAATTGTAAACACATTGATATGGGGAAATGTAGCGAGATACTTCATAGGGCATGCGATGTATAAGATAAATTACGAATTTAAATGCAAAGTGACACCAATATTGAGGGATCGAAGCTACCGAATTCAGTTCTCTCGTTAGCAATGGTACGTGGTCACTTGTCCCACCATGGTTTTTTTTAAAACATGTTTTAAGTTGAATTTGAAGGAGAAGTAATCTCCCCATCTTCCTGTTGCACTCTACAACCCATCCTCTATATAGAGAGAGGCCCCCTCTTGTAAGGACTCCTTATAGTGCAGACTCCGGTACATACTATTTTTTTTAAATAGTAAAAACATGAATTTTTTGATGAAACTTAATGGATATTATCTTCACTGTGATAAGATCATCTTCAATTTTTTCGTCAAAAAATTCAATAAAAAAACTATTGAGATGAGGTGATATGTAAAAAAATGGTATAAATATGCGTTTTTTACCGTTGAAATTTTGGCGATCATCTCACCCACTTTTTTATTGAATTTGTAAATGAAATTTCATGGATATAATCTCAACAGTGAGAAGATCATATCCATTAAGTTTCATCAAAAAATTCAATCAATGAGGTGGTTGGCGCCGACCCAAACTTTCAATGGTTGAAAATGCACATTTATACTATTTTTTGACATATCATTTCATTTCAACGATTTTTATTGAATTTTTTGATGAAAAAAATTGTAGATGATCTTCTAACCTTGTAGATCATATCCATGAAGTTTCATAAAAAAATCATTTTTTTACTATTTTAAAAAAATGGTATGTACGGGGGCTGCACTATAAGGAGTCTTTACAGGAAACTTTATATATATGTGTGTGTGTGTGTGTGAAGTGAGATATGGAGGAGAAGGTCAAGAAGAGAGTTTATTTGCAGGTGTGAGTTTTTGAAATATTATGCTATTAGAGTTTATTTATGTTTTCTTAGCATTTCCTTTTAGAGTAATGTAAACTTAATCGTAAACAGGCGTATGTTGGTAAATTTACCAACATTCATAGAATGGGTTGTACCATGGTGACCCTATCATGGTATAACCCGTTTTATGCGCATTGTAATTTGCCAACATATGTATAATATTTTCCTTCTTTTTATTGTCAATTTGAACCATTCTAAAGAGATAGGAGATAAAAAAAAGGAAGTTATTTAACACTAGAAATCAGTGGCGGATTCAGGATTTACAGTCAGGAGGGACTAAAAGCCAGAGATTCGTGGGTGGGAGCCCCCGAATCGAATTTGTTATGGTTAAATCGAGTTTTATACAAATTCTATCTTTTATTTCTAGTTTATACAAATTTATTACATTTTTTTATTGTAAAAGTTGCAAAAAACTCATTATTTATGTCTTTAATTTTCTATCTTTACATACACCATGCCTAATTTTTTTTATTTGGAAAAATCAGAGAGAGTCTTGGCCCCTCTTGGTTCCCATGTGCATCCGCCGCTGGAAAGAATAATTAAGGGTTAATTATATTTTAATCCTATTTTAATGAATCCTCATTTAAGTTCTATTGAATTTTATTTAACTATATAAGTCATATTAATAGACTAGTAGGACTTATTTACAAGTTCCTCAAATAGGCAAATATGCCCTACTTGAAAAATTCTCTTTACGTTGTTATGGTGCCATCAAATGTTAACATGGCTTACTATTTAAAAGTTTTTTTTACGTTGTGATGCTAATATGACTTGTTTAAAAGTTAACTAGTGAGCAATATTTATATGATAAAAACTCTTTTAAATCAGACTGAAATATAAGAACCCGAATAATTAAACTTACTATACAAAAAAATATGAAATTGACATAATATGTTTGTGCTCGTTTCAAAATATTAATTTGTCTTGGTCGCGTTATTCGATAAATATTTTTCATCATTTTACTTGTGTTAATTATTTGTGCCATGCAATGTTTTTGTTTCCTTAACCGTGTCTTGTGTTTGGGAGAAAGTTATAAATTGAGTTAATATGTCATGTTTTAAGTAGGTTGTGTTCATGCAAAGGGTAAAAAATACATTATGTGTCAGTGTCATGTTTGTGTTTTAATTAGGTTTTTTGTGTCGTGTTTAAATTAAAACACAAACGAAAAAACATAATTTATCTCCCATGACTAGTTGAATTTACAAGTGTTTTTTATTGATAAATATTTGTCATGAAATATATGAAATATTCCATGTTATCCAAGTTTTAGAATGCTTGATCCAATGAATTTGCATTTGAATTTTTTTCACCCGTTAAGAACGAACAACATACTAAAGCACGAAAATTTGTGTTTTCCAACATACTAAACTCATTATTTTTAATACAAGCAAATACATAAAATAACCAATTCCAGCTTGCCTAAATATTTCCCCAATTTTTTTTTCACTTTCCATCATTTCTAGCAAATGTACCTTGAACTGTAAATCTACACATTGAACTAAAGACCTAATCACGCTAAGTTGAACCTTAATAAATTAACCCACATAAATGGTGCAAAATATATTACAAAGTCATGCGAAGCCTTAGTAACATTACCACATAATAGTGCAATATTCAATATAGCACATAAAGAATCAATAAATCATATTGGTGACATAACTCATTATTCCGCTTTTAATGAATTGTGAATGAAAATTATAGCTGATTTTTTTTTGGAAAATAAATATTAATTAGGTGTTAACCTGCACGATATGCGATCATATTAAGAAATATTATATTTTTATATAATTGTGTTTCAAAAATCTAAATGAAAAATAATCTAATATGATTGAGTTATATAACCCAGTTGACAAATGCTTTACATTTGTAAACACTTCTAACCATAAATTAGCACTACTAATACAAAAAAAAAGATATATAATTACCATAGCTTAAATAAAAATATATAATAATAATAATGACTAACATAATGGAACAATGCAAAAAAAGTGCAACCAAGACCCTACACGTGATATTTCTACGGATACGTATTTATATGACATATCTATTACATGTTGACCACCTTATCAGTGAACTGTAAAAAAAACTCACTGGTATTCTTTGAAACAATTGACATACAACAAAAGAATTTGATTTGCCCTATTAATTTTATAGTCAATGTACTCTTCCTAATACCCAAAGGAGAATGAACAAAAATAACTTTAATCTTTGGTCTAAATTGAGATACCATTTACAATACACAATACAACAAAATTTGTTAAAATCATTTACGGCATTAGAGCTTACACTATAATTTCCAAGGACTAAACTTCCCAATATCAGCTTAATATTGCATATAAAAGTTCACATCACCAATTTGAACCTAACGGACATGTAGTTATAATCCTAAAAAAATAGCAAAACTAAAATGAGTTAACATTGCTTATAACAACCAAGGTTGACTTTAATGATTATTAGATTTAAAATGTCCAAAATATGTTTTACTTTTTCAATCGAAAATATAAGTAATGTGTATTAACATGAGTCAACTACATTATGTCTGGACTGGAGGTATGAATGAAGAGGTTTTTTAAAAGAACATAAACATGTGAAAAACTAAAACATATATAGAGGCATAAACTAAACATATAGTAAACTAACATCGTTGCCATCAAAAAGCAATTAAACTAGGTAGAATGGTGCAAGATTATAACAACATTTCTTTAATATAAATAAGGACACTGCATCGACTTATTTAAAATTCAAATGTCAAAGCCACGCTCAAGATTACAAACAATATAAGAAATTAAAAAAAAATGAAATTACCTTGATATTAAAAGACAATGAGCATATGGCAAAGGCACTATTGTTGTTATGTTCCAATGAAACGCAAACATTACCATTTGACACAATTATTCTCCCAATCCAGAAAAGTTAAATCTAAAAATCACAAATCACATTATTGTATTAAGTCTTGAATCCACATGAATATGATCCTTAAACAATTTTAAATCGCACTCAGTTTAAGTCAATATCAATTGAGGGTATTAATTGAGAATATACACGATGAATATCTATATTCAAATACCTAAAAACCTTTTATAGTGAAATAGGAACAAAGAGAGATAAAAGAAGGCAATAATTATATATGCAAAAAGTTGTACCTAGGCTTATTATAATATGTTGGAGAGCTCTAACATTTTTAATGGTGAATAAACAAATACACAAGGTGTTTTTTTTCTATGAAAAAACCTAAGAGAGTATATACCAAAGGTACCTTGAACCTCAAAACAAAATATAAACACCAAATTAGTACCTATAAAACCAAAAAAATAGAAAATATAGAAACCAAAGAGAGGTAGGAATAAAAATTGCAACAAAAATAATACCTAAAACTGATTCGAAACACCAAAACCATAAATTTAAAACACAATTAGAGAGAGGGAGTACCTAATATGCCTTGAAAAAGAAAATGATACTTACAAAACACAAATTACAACCTGCAAAACCAAATTAAACAACAACCGATTTGAACCAAGATTTGTTGGACCCAAAAAGGCAAAACTCGTAGAAGTCGAAAATAACTCTGATCAAGCAGTTGGTGGGCATTATCAACAATCAACAACAAAAGCCCAATTTTACAGTCAAAATAAATTCAAAATATAAACGTTTACAAAACCAAATAAATTTGACTACTTTATCTTTCCAGTTGCATTTTCCTTCAGAAATCTTCATCTTGTCTAAATCAATATGCTGTTGAGTTTCTATTTCACCTTTATTTCCTTCTGTTCCGCCTGTTCCTAAGTTTTGAACACTCGGAGTATCCTTACTGCCGAGGCCATCTTGGATAATGGCAATTTCTTCTTATTGCTTATCATCATAATTTACTTCTTCTTGGAGTTTAAGTCCTTCATCTTCTTCAGTTTGTTCTTCTATATTTTGTTCTTCTTCTTGTAGTATTTTCTCATATTATTCACTTTGATCATTACTATCTTGAACTTATTTTATATGCTTTTCTTGCAGCTCTTGATCATTTTGAACTTCTTGAATCGAATTAGTTAGGTCTTTTACGTTTTTTTCTTTACTATCTGCTCCTCACTTGAAATTCTTTCACTTCTCTTTCTTCTGAAGATTTGTTTGTGGCGTGTCCACTTAAATAATAAGACCCAATAAATAGATAGAAATTATTTCAGGAAGCAGAAGCGACTGGGAAGAATAAAGGTAATGAATATCAACAGTCCATAGACTGGGTGGAGTGAGCGAAAGACAATAGAAATGCATGTATTAGGTGATTGAAAATATGGAAAATTAGCCTTATGTCACGTGGATAGGCCTGTAGTTTAGCACTCTTAATGACTCGTAAAGCATTTTACAATAAGTATAGAGATAAAATTATTTATTTATATTATTATTATTATTATTATTATTATTATTATTATTATTATTATTATTATTATTATTATTATTATTACTATTATTAATTGTAAGGGAAAAATAAATATCTAATCCTGAAGTTTGAGGCATTTTTCAATCTTAGCCCCGAAGTTTGAAAAGTTTTAATGTTAACCCCAAAGTACAATTAGTTATGCAATGTGAGACACCGTTAAAATTTCGTTAAAATCGAAAGGATTGATGATTGTTTGTATACATGGCTTTCTTGTGTCATTTTTTTCTTCCATTCAGCGCCCTCTCTTCTTAACCTTCTCCTCCATATCTCTCTCTCTCTCTCTCTCTCTCTCTCTCTCACACACACACACACACACACACACGTGTATGTGTGTGTGTGTGTGTATATATATATATAGGCGATGGGTGGTAGAGTGCAACAGGAAGATGGTGAGATTACTTCTCCTTTAAAGTCAACTTAAAAACAATGTTCGTCGACCAATTCAGTAATAATTAAAAAGTTCCAAGTTTCAATAATATTGCTCGATCACTTAATAATAAAGTCACGAGTATCAACCAATCAAGGTTGTTAAATTATGCTTGTCGACCAACTACGGTTAGTGAGAGTTTATCCCCGACTAACCATACTTGGTAAATTTTTGTCTTTTTCATAAAATGTGTCCGACCAACCAAGGTCGATAATTTCTCCTCGTCGACCAACTATAGTTAGTGGGTTTTTATCCCCGACCAACCATACTTAGTACAGTTTGGAATATTTCGTTTCCTAGCCAAACAGGTTGGCATTTTTAGGAATATTTCTCCTCGTCGACCAACTACAGTTAGTGGGTTTTTATCCCCGACCAACCATACTTGGTACAGTTTGGAATATTTCGTTTCCTAGACAAACATGTTGGCATTTTTTGGAATATTTCTCCTCGTCGACCAACTACAGTTAGTGGGTTTTTATCCCCGACCAACCATACTTGGTACAGTTTGGAATATTTCGTTGAGTAGTTTGCCGAGCTTTACCGAGTAGTGCGTAGCACTAGTATTCCCCGAAAAATTTTCAATAAAAGGAGAGACTTTGGCAGAATATCTTCATTTTATTCATACTGATGGAACTGTGTTACATATACATCACTGATAATACTTGCGCAGATGCTCTGCGTTCCATGCATTCTTAAACTGCTCGCCTTCTAAAGTGGCTATTCGATAAGTTCCCGGTCGAACAACTTCTGTAACTCGATATGGTCCATGCCAGTTTGCCTCCAGTTTGTTATGCTTTTGAATTACTTTCTTCAGCACATAGTCTCCTTCTTTCAGGTCGCACTTCTTCACCCTCTTGTTGTAGAACAAAGCTGTTCGCTGCTGGTAAGCAGCATTTCTAATGGCTGCTTCTTTTCTGACTTCCTCGAGCATGTCTAAATCCAGTCTTCTCATTAAGTCACTGACAGGGGAATTGAAATTCAGTACCCTGTGTGTTGGGAGGCCCAACTCGGCAGGTATGACAGCTTCACTTCCAAATGCTAGCATGTATGGTGATTCTCCAGTTGCTACTCGGGGAGTAATTCGGTAAGCCCAGAGTACTGATTGTAACTCGTTGATCCAGTTTGCTTTCACATCATCCAATCTTTTCTTCAAACCGTTCAGCAGCGTTCTGTTTGTCACTTGAGTTTGTCCATTGCTTTGAGGATGGCCTGGTGCTGATTGGACCTTCAAAATATTTGATTGATGACAATAGGCGGCAAACTCCTCGTTATCAAATTGTATACCATGGTCTGTGATGAAGGCATGAGGGAGACCATATCGACAAATGATGTTCTTCCAAACAAATTGGTACACCTTCTCGTACGTCATATCAATGAGTGGCTCAGCTTCTACCCACTTAGTAAAATAATCCACTGCGACGACGAGGTACTTGAACCTTCCTCGGGTCGTTGGCAGTGGTCCAACCAAATCAATTCCTCACATGGCAAATGGCCAAGGGGAAGTTATGGGTGTCAACAATGCTTGTGGAGTTATTCGAATGGAGGAAAAGCGCTGGCATTTGTCACTCTTCTTGGCATAGGCAATACAATCAGCCCTCATCGTCGTCCAGTAGTATCCCTGCATCATCATCCTTTGCAAAAGCGTCCGACCTGCTACATGTGCTCCACAAGACCCTTCATGGATTTCTTTGATTAATTCTTTTACCTCGGAGGGATGTACGCATCTCTGCAAACCTATATAATTCTTCGTCTATATAAAACACCATTAGTTAATACATACCGAGCAGCTTTAAACTTCAATTTCTTGGCTGCGATCTTGTCAATTGGCAATTCTCCCTCCTCGATATACGCCCTGATGGGATCCATCCAAGATGGACCTAAATCAAGGGTGATAAAGTTTATCGTCAGATCTTCATCTATACTCCGACCAGCTAACACTTCAATTGGGATTGTTCATCGTAGCTCGATGCGAGTTGCTGATGCTAGTCGAGCTAGGGCGTCTTCTCTCGCATTCTACATTCTTGGTATTCTGACCAGCTGAATAGCGACAAATTCTGACACCAGCTCCTTTGCCTTTGCATGATATCTGATCATTAATTCTCCTCTAACTGCATATACTCCCATCATTTGGTTTACAATCAGTTGAGAGTCACTAAAGATCATAACTTGCTGCGCCTCCATAACTTTTGCCAAATTAAGCCCTGCAATCATGGCCTCATATTCAGCCTCATTGTTGGAAGCTTTGAATTGGAAACGCAAGGCGTATTCCATGTCGACCTCGTCCGGAGTGCTCAAAACTATCCTCGCGCCACATCCTGTATTGCAAGATGAACCATCTACATATAGCCTCCATATAGGTAACTCGTCTTCAAATTTCGAATCAGTCAGAGTTCCTCGGTGAAATATTTGTTGCTTATTTTCATCCTCCCCGGATTTTTCTCGCTCCTCGTCGATCATTTTTTCTTGCCCTTTTACCAACCGGAGTTGGTCTGAGCTAGTGTTTGTCGATCCTGTAATATCCAAAGGTTGATCAGCGAGCAACTCTTGTTCCTCGTCCGGAGTTCTCATAACTATCTCTGCATCACATCCTGTAACATCCACACGCCCTTTTACCAATCGGAATTGGTCTGAGCTTGTGTTTGTTGATCCTGTAACATCTACAGGTTGATCAGCGAGCAACTTTTGCTCCTCGGGGGTATCAAGATAGGTGAACTCCGCTATGAAATCTGCTACAGCCTACCCTTTTAGTGATGATCTGGGTTCATAAATTATATCATATTCACCGAGTTCTATTGCCCAGTACATTAATCTCCCTGATTTTTCTGGCTTATGAAGGGCTTGCCTCAGTGGCATATCAGTATATACTACTATAGTATGAGCCTGGAAATATGGCCTCATTCTCCTACTCGCCTCAATCAGCGCTAGTGCCAATTTCTCCAGCCTTGGATATCTAATCTCTGCTCCTCGGAAGGCCTTACTTGTGTAGTAAATTGGCTTTTGTACTCCATTCTCCACTCTGATCAACGCCGAGCTAACTGCATTCTCAGACACTGCAAGGTACAAGTACAATTTTTCTCCCATCACTGGCCTGGACAACAATGGGGGTGCTCCCAAGTATCTCTTCAAGTCTTGAAAAGCCTTCTCGCATTCATCATTCCACTCAAAAGTCTTTCTGAGTGTCTTGAAGAATGGGAGTCATCTATCTGTTGCTCGTGACACAAATCTGTTGAGTGTCGCTACTCGTCCTGTGAGACTCTGTACTTCCTTCTTCGTCGTTGGAGATCGCAGCCCTAATAGAGCTTTGATCTTTTCAGGATTTGCTTCAATACCTCGTTGATTGACAATGTACCCGAGGAACATGCCTTCTCGTACTCCAAATACGCACTTCGTCGGGTTCAGCTTCATTTGATATTTATCTAGTTGATCAAAAGTCTGACTTAAGTCAACTAGATGATCGGCAGCTTTCTTGCTTTTTGTCAGCATGTCGTCAACATATACTTCCATATTGTCACTGATTTGTTCAGCAAAGACCTTGTTCATCAGCCTTTGATATGTCGCACCTGCATTTTTCAAACCAAAAGGCATAACATTATAACAATAAGTTCCCCTAGGGGTAATAAAAGAAGTACTCTCCCTATCTTCAGGTTTCATTTTGATCTGATTGTAACCAGAATAAGCATCCATGAAGCTCAGCAACTCGTGTCCCGAGGTAGCATTCACCAGTTGATCAATTCGGGGCAATGGAAAGTGATCCTTTGGGCATGCTTTGTTGAGGTCGGTGAAGTCTACACACATCATCCACTCGTTATTCTTCTTCTTTACCATCACCACATTAGCTAACCAATCTGGATATTTAACATCTTCAATGAAACAAGCTTTCTGGAGCTTCTCGACTTCCTCCTGTATGGCTTGATTCTTCTCGAGACTGAATACTCTTCTTCTCTGCTTCACAGGCTTGATCTCCTTATTCACATTGAGTTCGTGACATAAGAAGTTTGGGTCTATCCCAGGCATATCTTCATGACTCCACGCAAAAGTTTATCTTCTGCTTCTAAGGAAAGTTATCAATTCCTGTTTTAATGAGGTTTCCAACGATGAACCTATTTGAGTAGTTCGCTCAGGGTGCTCGTCGTCCAGAATGATGTTTTCAGTAGCTTCCACCTCTTGACCCTTCACGAGTTGCGACTCATCTCGAGGATCCAATGTTTCAATTTCTGTACCTTTATCCACTTAATAAGTAGTGGTATTTTTCTTTGATTCTTCCAGTTCTTCTTGCTCGACGGATGAATAATAGCATTCTTGAGCTACTTTCTGATCTCCTTTCACAACTCCTACTCCGAAGTTTGTTGGAAATTTTAGGCACTGATGCACTGTAGATGGCACAGCCTCGAATTTCTTCAATCCTACTCTTCCCATGATGATATTGTACGATGATTGGACATTCTTATCCATCACGGAGAAAAGTATTCTTTCTGTCCGACAAGCAGGACACGTACCAATGAATATATCCAACTTGATTGTCCCAAGTGGAAATATTTTCTCGCCAGCAAAACCGATGAGGGGTCTGTGGTAAGGCTCCAGTTGAGATAGCTTTAGGTTTAAACTATCGAAACACGAGTAGAACATGATGTCTGCCGAGCTACCATTGTCGACCAGTACTCTTGAAATCATAACCTCCTTCATCATCATTTTGATCACCAACGGGTCATCATGAGGATACAGAACACCTGCAAGGTCGTTCTTTGAGAACCCAATGACCAATTTCTCCTTGTTCACCTTTCTCGGGCGATCTTCCTCAGCTAAATTTATTCACTGAATGTACGAGCAAGCTTGAGCCTCACCGAGGTAAGCTTTTCTTTCTGCAGTAAGGTCTCCTCCTCCTGCATCTCCCCCTGTAATAACATTACAATCAAATGACCCAAGCGTATTGAAAATACCTCTCGTTCTGGCTTCCTTGGTTTCTTGGGAAGATCAGGGTCATCCTCTGGATCAACTTCATGGTTTCTCTTCTTGTTCTCCTCTGCTCGACGAGGAGATCTAGATCTCTCTCTAGTTTGGTCGTTGTTTCTTCTTTCGCCTTCCCGATCAACATACTTCGATAGCTTTCCTCGTCGGATGAGTGTTTCAATCTCATTCTGAAGAGCTATGCAATTTTTAGTCATATGGCCATGATCCTTGTGGAACTCGCAATATTTTTCCCTATTCCTCATGTTAGGGTCTGCCTTCATTTTCTTTGACCAGTTTAACTCTTCAGTGTTCTTATTTTCTTCCAGGACGTGGTTGATATTTACCTTCAAAGGTGTGTAATTATCAAATTTTCTCAAGACCTCCCACGACGACCTACTTTTGGATTGTTTGTCACCACCATTGTTCTTATGTTCCTTTTTCTTAGCTTTATTACCTTCCACCTTGGTTTCTTTGGCATCCATATTCTTCTTTGCAGACATAGCCTCCTCGGCATTCATAATCTTGGACGCTTTTCCCATCAGGTCCGACATGGTTCGAGGTGGATCTTTGGCCAAAGTATAGTACAACTTGTTTGACAGCAGTCCACTCATCAAAGCGGTAATCGTTGTCTTCTCCTCATAATCAATGACTTCGAGTTTCTCGTTATTAAAACGAGTTATATAATCTCTGATACTCTCCCCAGCTTTTTGTCTAACACTTAACAAATGTGCTACTCGTTTAACTGGCCTTGCCCCAAAGCAGAAATTCCCAATGAATAACTCGGCAAGTTGAAGAAAAGTTGAAATCTTACCCCGAGGAAGATTATTATACCATATCTGAGCAGATCCGGTAAGAGTTCTCGAGAATGCCCTGCATCTCATCTCGTCTGGGACAACATAGATGTCAGCAGCAGCTTGATATTTCTCTATATGAAGGACAGGGTCAGTCTTCCCATCATACTTGGGAGTCAAAACAGGTGCTTTGAACTTTGATGGTGTTGGGAAATCAACAATGTCCTGGACAAAAGGTGTTCCTCGAACAAAGGTTCGTTGTAGAGGGTTCTTGGCCTTAGCTATTTCCCCTAATCTATCCTTCAGCCTCTGAATAGATCCTTTCCATGCATTATTTCCTTCCTCGGGCCTATTGGTTCGAGCAACTGATCGCGTTGAAGTGGCTTCCTGGGATTTATCTCAACGAGCAGATGGTCGGTCATAGGATCCATTTTGACGAGCAGTTGGTCGCGACTGGGTAGATACTTCCCTTAAATCTGATGGTCACCGAAAGCTCCTCGACGCTGCATTAAGAGGACTTTTGTTCCTCTTAGGGCCTAATCGATCGAAATGAGAATGCCCTACTTAATCTTTCCAATGCGCTGGCCATTTCTGGGGAGAGGGTGACACGTTGTTCAGTTTCTGTGGCTCGCATTGACGAAGTTCGTCCAGGTTGATAGGAAAAATCTTTAGATTCATTATTGCGATATGAATCAGTACGCCTAGTACGCGAAGAAGGCGCACGGGTATTTCTTTGGATGCTTCGTGGTTCGGAATGGGCTGATGCACCGCTATGGAGGGTTTGGATGAGTTGTCGCATTGTTTCTTGCATGACGGTCTGGCCCTGAGCCAGATTTGCCATTATTCCAGTCAGATCTGGAACAATTGGTGGAGCAGATGGATTTGGAGGGGTTCCAGCATTTCGATTGCTGGATTCAGGAGTATCCGCCATTGGTAATGGATTGTTTTTTATGAGAAAATGATTTTACCAGTCGCTTCCCACAGACGGCGCCAATCTGTTGATGTAAAAAATTAGATCACTCTAATAATTCAATCACAGATAAATAAATGAGACAAAGAATTTTAAAGTGGTTCAGCCTTATAAGAATGGCCTACGTCCACTGTTTTGGTATTGTTGTTTGTATGGGAATTCTCGATTACAAGTTATCTCAAGAAATTCCGGTCTGAGGGTCTCCTTACAATGAGGATTGTACAATGTATTTATAGCCTTGAGGCTATAATGTGAAAGGGTAATACATTAAATGTTATGCATATGAAAGGATAATACATTTAATGCCCTCTTTGCGTGCGCGTCCAAATGATAAGCATTCAATGAATCAGTTGAACTGTTGGTTATCCAGCTATTAATGCTTTGTTCGAGATGCAGCTCGGACCGCCTGAGTTGCTCGGACCGCCTAAGCTTCTTGGTATTCAAGAGTTCCTCGGAGAGGTTTGTTCCTCGGAGCGTATGAGTTCCTCGGAGCATGTGAGTTCCTCGGGTAAGCAGTGTTCCTAGGGGAACTATGAGTTCCTCGGGTAAGCAGTTTTGTTCCTCAGAGCGTGGGAGTTCCTCGGAAGTGTTTGTAGTTGCCATGTAGATAGCCACGCGTCTTCATATGATTGGTCCACGTCAGCAGATTAAATTTGGTATCAACAGATGTGCACAATTAGTTGAGAGGTGAGGAACTCATGTGAGTGCACGCAACTAACATGTATTTTATATTCACTGTTTAATGTTATTCAACACTTACTATATTTTTAAACTGTTTTCACAATCGGGCTCTGACCCGTTTGCTTTCAAATCTATTTTTCTTGAAAACCCTTTTTAGGTGCCCAGCCATAGGGACGCCAAGCTTAGGAGTTCCATTTCAGTGACGTGCTGTAGCTGTTGTGGAAGTTACAGGATCTCGATTGTAGACGCCTCCACATTCTACTTTTCAGATTTATTTCCTCTGTTAGGGCATGTCGCCCTTTCCTTTTAGAGATAGCTTTATCATGCCCAGTTTCATTTCAGTTTTGAATTTATTTAAATAATTAATAGTTCGGACTTTGTATTTGGTTTTATTCAGTATTTGGATTGTTCATGGGACTGTTACTCCAGACTCATTTTTATTACGACATTTTTACATTGTTACTGTAATGTGATTGTGATGTCTTTAGTTAATAATTTTAATTGGTTGCATGTTAATCTAGTTTAATAAAATTTGACAACTCACTTTTTAAATATTAGGTGGCTAGAAAATTTAAATAAATGTTTTTCGACAGTGATGCTATGAACTGAACCAACTTGACATTTTGTATTAGTTTGAATAAAGGAGTAGCTACCCGGTATTTAATTAGTCGGGGTGTCACATACATGTCACTACAGTCAACCATGCACATATGTCGCTGAATATCTTTCTTCCCTTGACACGCTAAAATCACGTCTGAGTTACCCTGGAACTCGGGTGGGTGGCCCTTCTGAAACACCTCCCTCACTTTTTGTGAATCCGAAGGCTCCGAGTGGGATTAGACAAGCGGTACCACTGGTTGCGGTGGTCAGTGGACCTCAGGGAAGTGGAGAGCCATGGAAATCATAGCGGCGTTAACTGCTTGCGCCATAATCGTTGCCACCTCTGCTGTTGACACTAACCCAAGTGTTGGATGTGGCTGCGGTGCTTGTGGATCCTGTTGATCCTCCCTCACATCGGCTCTACCCGTTGCCCTAGTTAGTCATCCCCTATTGGGTGGCATCTAAAACCAGATCGAATCATATGAGTTCATAGTCAATAAAAATATAATAACAGAAGAAAGTAATCGCAAATACGTAATCATGAATACAACAATCCTAATAATAGGGATTTATGTCAAAGAACGCTGCGCCGAAATCATAGTAAGCCGTACAGATCCTATGGACACTAGAATCTGATGCTCTGATACTATCTGTGACACACCGCCTATTTTAACCACGGGTGATCACTCCTTTATCAAAATAACCATGAATATCTTTTGGTTCATTCTTAGCATCATTGTCGAAACTTTTTAATTTACTAACCACCTATGTTAAATTAAACCGGTGCCAAATTTTATCTTTCAATATAACAACATGCAAAATAAAATAAAATAAAATAAAATGACCAAACCATCCATGCAATACAATAGTCTGAACCAATCACATAATAAACAACTGAATAGATATTACCAAATAAACCATCTGTTCCCAAAAAATCTAACTACAAGTCTAAGGTAAATAAAAATGAATTTGAACAAGGTCTGATAAATGCTAAATAACTGGAATACTAAATCGTCTAAAGGGGAAACATGCCCAAATGAAATACTGAAGTGAAAATCCTAATCTAGGAATGAATAACTGCAACGTCTATATCAACTCTGCAAGCCTCCACAAATGATGCAACTATGCATCCTTAGAATGAATCATCAAGCTTGGCATCCCTGTATCTGGAAACCTAAAATATTTTGGAAAAATAGATTTGATAAGGGTCAAAGCCAAAAAATCTTTTGAAAATATTTTGCAAGTATTTAAATCAATTTTTAGATACACACGTTAGTTTCACATACACAAGCATTAATCACACCTGTGTATATTTAAAAAATATATAATATATACAACTATAGCATCCCCTGGAATGACTCCCGTGATGTTGGCATACTCTGATATCTTGTCCATGTACCTCTCGTACCAAATTAAGGACTATCGGTTCAGAATGTCTCCTCGAATCCTCAATCAAACAACACACAATGGAGGCGAACATAGTTCTAAGCCTTTGGGATATGCACATACCTAATGTGCCCAAATGACACACCGGCCCCACTAATAAACAACATATAGTGAGTCGCCCTAAGTTATGTTTTGGGTCATACATCCAAATCTCATTAAAATCTTCAAGGTGGGATCGCCCTCTATGCGGAACCTCTCGCAATAGCAGGCATCGTAGGTATGTTCATACACATAATCAAATCACAACAATATGTATTCACTCAACCTATATATACATATTATTCAGTAGGTATACACACAACCCATCATATAACTCGTACGTAGTATTTATCTCTTGAATACTCAACGTACTCGTTATAATCTCTTTTTATCTATTCCCGCGTATCACTCGCTATTCGAAGGGTCCTAGTTACACCTTAATTAATATCAGTAGTTAATATATCTCTATCCTAGTGGTTCACAACTTGTGTTTACTCACTCTCTCTGTAACTCATTCTGATTCTCAAAATTCCTTAAAATTCATATTATGTCCAAAAGGTCATAGCCTTATTTATCTCATTTTAGCTGAACCAAATCCTTACCATAGTCTACTGGAATTTAATATCTCCCTCCCTATGGTTTAAGAATAATAAAAAATTCCCCCCGTTGATTATTTGTGAAATTTTGGGTGTACAAATAAAAAATTGTCAAAATTTGGGCAGCCGAATTGATTCAATGAAAAACCCGAATCGATTTGCATATCGAATCGGTTCGGTCATCCAGCCAAATCGATTCGTCCCTAGCAGATCAGCTTTTTCATTTAACTGTTACGTTTTTTTACCATTTTTATCCAACCAAACCTTCATGCATCGTACCCAAACTCCAACATAATTTAACCCAACATCAAATTAGAGTATATGAACGATTTCTAATGAATTTCTAATAATCAAACATCATTAAATCCATAATAATCAAGAATTTATCCATGGTTGGTCTACAAAACCCTAGTTTCAAAATTTCATGCATGTTCTTCAAGAAACCCAAATTTTATCTCTCAAAGTGTACCAAAAATTAGACTTCGTATTATCCTATCAGAAATCAAAACTCTAACATGAATCCTAATCATTAACATGAATTAATCTCATTGTTTTATCTCGAAATCCTATGTTTCACGTTAAATAACATCAATTCTATCATGGGTATTACAAATTCTTTAAAGACATGTAAGACAAACACTTGCCTTTGCAATAGCAGGTCTGATTTCGTTTTTGTGCGATGAAGATGCCTTTCTCTCCTCCCTATTTGCTATCCGGTGGTAAAGGTGATGCAAGAAAGGTGTTGAATCTACAAGAACTCTCTCTCTCTTCTTCTCCTAACCCTAGCCTTTAACTCCAAGGGGATGATATAATCTTTCGATTTTCATAATTCTCTCTACCCACAAATGACCGAAACGCCCTTATATAGTGTCGGGTTGGTCTAAAATCGCTCCGGGATCCAAACAATACACCCGGGTATATTATTCTGACTATTTTGACCCATTCGGAATCAACCGTGACCTTAAAATCACCATCCGAGTCACTCTACAATAATTTCATATCTCGACCTCAAATAGTCTACACACAACACCCGGTTGAAATATAACACTCTCACATCACTATCACTCGCTATGACATAAAATAATTATTTACTATTCACTTTGTAATTTTATTTAATAAACATTAATCATTTTCTCTCCCAATTAATATTTTAATCAACACGTAATATTTAATTCAATTAAATTACGTAATATTTAATTCAATCAACACATCATTCCTATAACTAGTTTGCCTAAGTCTCGCACACATCGTATTGTCCAGTCAATACTAAACCCTACACATACCATAATGCCCAAGTAATGCCATCAATCTCTAATACATGTTATTATCCTAGGTATTTAATTATATTCTCAATATTTACATTAATTTTTAATTAATTCCCACTAATCCCCAAATTACTCGGGCATCACAAACTAAATTCATCCATAGTCCCATACTAAGAGATCAATAAAATTATATGTACCTCCATCACCTAGGAAAATACCCTAAATCATAACCATTCCCTAGTTTCCCAACTAGTATGAAGTAAAAGTAACACGTATCATCTGGTCTTGCATCTAGGAAATACCTAATATAAAATGACCACTTTCTAATCCCATATCTAGAGAGTATCAACTACAAATAGTATGAGCCAAATTACAAATTATAACACATAACCCAATAATTCGAACATCGTCATTATATTCAACATAGGGGTGGCAATTCGGGTTAGTCGTGTCATTTTCGGGTCGCGTTGATTTTTATTTGAGTATAAGTTTTGGATACTCTTAAATCTATACAAGCTAATCGTGTCATGTTCGGGTTATTACCGTAAACGGGTTATCGTGTCAAAAATTGCCAGCCCTAATTCAACATAAGATAATTCTACCATTTATTACATTCATTCGGCTAAAGTTATATTCTTTAAATTCTATATATTTATAAGTCCGATTACATGCAAATCAAATCAACTTCATCATATGATTTACAATCTCTACAAGTTCCCCAACAAGTTGTATAATTAGTTTGGGTAAGATTTATCAAATCAAAGTATAAACCAGTTCAAGCATGTGTGTTAATAATTTTCAGTAACATATTTCAATGATCTACACCATTTTCATTATTTACATGATTACATAAATTATAACATATATTCGAGATCCGTATCCTTTTTTTCATGTGATTCAAACTAATACCCAATAATAACAAATATCAACATTCTAAGCAAGTGGGATTCCAAATAGTAAATCTAATTTCATAAGTTCATAAAAATAGATTTATTTAGGTTACCACTTCCCATAATTAAATAACTAATCATCTTTATAAAACATGTATTTTTGTCAAGTGGTTGTAGACTATGAAAACACAAATTAATTCCACCCACACGTCCAACTAGTGTATTGGGCATATACTGGTTGTGAACTTAATTAACAACTTATAACATCCATCGGCTATCATAAAGTGGGATGCCCTTAAATGTAAAGTGGGATTCCCTTAAATGTAAATGGGAAATTGCATTTCAGAGTGGCCAAATCTATTTTCAACTTCTTACCACACTTGCTTTCAATTTCGTTCTCATTTTTTCTCACACGATGATCGCTATACTCTTTCCCCTCTCACAACTTGTGTAGTCATTGGTGCGTTAGACTTACTAGTTACAATATTCTTATTAATCGAGCTTGATTTTCAGCCCAATTCACCAACTCATGCCGTGAGAAAAAATTGTACATATATGCAATGAATAGTTAGTATAATGATATAACTAATACTATAGTTCTAACCTTTATATTATAATAATACCTAGTGAGCAAAGAAATCTGGGCTAACATCACCCTTTAGGGCGCCATCATGCTCTTTGTTCTCATCATCCCCACCGACTAGCGAATCATTAAATAAGATGGAATGGATTTCCATGAATGGACCCTGGATAAATAATTACTTATATATGTGAAAAAATATGGCAATAATGTATTTCACTAATCAAATTTACTTGAAGGGGAGATATTTAAAAAAAGGGACCTTGTATGTCATTCGACATGCATATGACGTAACACTTTGCTTAATTCAAATCTTATATAATGAAAAATAATTGCAGCAATCTACCCTATAAATTTAAACTTATCAAAAGTGTGCTCACTACTATGCCTATTCATGCACTTGCAGCAGTCTACCCTACAAAGTCAGTGTTATCTAAATTAGAAGGTATGTTTTCTAGATTCCTATGGGGTTCCTCTGAAGTTTTGTCTAAATTAGAAAGTCAGTGATATAAAGTATGTAAATCTCTTTCTGGAGAAGGTATGAGTATCAGAAGATTAAAGGATATTTGCAATGCCATATTAGTTAAACTGTGGTGGAAATTCAGTACTTCTAACTCTCTATGGGCATCTTTCATCAAAGCTAGATATTGCAATAAGAATCATCCATTGGAGGTGAATCCAAAGAAATTCCCTAACACCTGGTGCAGACTGTGCAAAGTTAGAGATATAGCTGAATGCAATATCAAGCGGAGATTGCGTAATGGTAAAATTGACCTGATCAGGGACCACTGGATGGAGAATGGTCCAATTTATTCTTTTTGTGATTCTCAAAGTGTAGGTCCAATAGTTGAGTATTGGACCAATAATAATAATGGAATAAAGATAAACTACTACAAGTGCTTCTTATTTCGATTGTAAATCAAATACTTCTTGAACATACATGTGATCTTTAACAAGATGAAACTTTGTGCACTTCAACTATTTTTGGGAAGTTTTCATTTGCATCAGCTTGGCAATTGTATAGAAGGGTGGATGGTAAAGTCATCATCTCCTTATTTATTTGTGATCCTCTTATTCCCCAAAATTTTGAGGGGTTTTATTCCAACAGGTGATTATAGAAGAAAAAAAGGATTCAGAGGTCCATCTATTTGTGTTTGCTATAAGGCTCATGCTGAAGAAGGTCTTGATTATTTATTCTCTTATAATGAAATAGCCTCTAAAGTTTGGTATTTTTTTCAATAAATCTATGAGGATTACTTCTTCTGGTTCTGTAAGGCAGAGAATCATATATCGGTGATTAGGATTCAACAGGTCAAAGCAGGCAGAAATCAAATTGTTTCCCCCTCTTATATGTTGGCAGATATGGATCCACCGAAATAAAGCAAAGTTTCACAATGTTCCAATTGTTTTTGAGTCAATTATTATTCAAGTAAGATCTTTTAATTTTAAAACCCCGTTTGAGAAGAATTCAAATTATTCCCAAGCTAGTGCAATGGCTGTTGCCTTCCAAAGGTACTCTCAAACTCAATGTATATGGAAGTTCTCTTGCTAATCCAGGGCAAAGTAGAGGTGGAGGTTTATTGAGGAGCCATTTGGACGAAGTTTTATGGAATTTTCATTCTTACTTTGGGATCAACTATAGTCTGGAAGCGGAAGCAAAATCCCTTTTTCAATCTTTGAATTTGTATCAAGATTTAAAGGACTATGATTTAATTATTGAATATAACTTAAAGATCTTAGTTGAAGCTATAAAGGGTACCATTTCCTGTCCTTACAAAATTAAGTGGGAAGTGGAGGAAATTAGAATCCTTATATCTCATTGTTCTGGCAAAATTCATCACATATATAGAGAAGCAAATATGACAACAGATTTCTTAGCAAAATTGGGAAGTGCTGAATCTCCTCCAATTTTCTCTTATCAAATATATGCTATTCTAAAAGTATTTAGAAGGTTTCTAAAGATGGATAAACTTCAAATTCCTACTATTAGGAACTTGAAAATCTAGTTTAGTTTTTTCTTTGTCTTGTTTAGGGCCTTATTCTTATGTTCCTTTTCTTTTCTCTCTAATTGATTGTAAGTTGCAGTGAGGGCTCTTCTCACCAGTATATAAATAAAATACCCCTAGTTCCTTTAAAAAAATAAAAAAGACTTATGTGGTTCTGTATCTATGGGCCATAGTAGTTTTTCCATTTGGGAGATATAATCCCAAATCTAGTGTACATGCCTCGAATTGAGTTTTCCATGAAAAATATATACCAAGTGGTTCAGTATATGGATAATGAAAGATGTCATAGTTTTTCATATCTCGATACCAAACCAGTGTAAACTACCATTTTAATGGTCCAAGCTTTTCAAACATTGAAGAAAAATAAAAAAATCATGTGGTTAAGCATAAAAATACGTCTGGTTTAGTGTTTTGGCTCATTTGGGCGGAGTTTGACTGGCCATAACTATCTTCATTTCAATGTCCACCTTCCATTGAGTTTTAATGGTTGATATGACCAGAAATTCTACCAAATGGTAAAAAATTAATGTACTCTCAACTTAGGAACAACAATCAATGATAATAACCATTTTTGAATGTATTTTGGGGGGGATTTTAACGATGGTGGATATCGAAGTGAAACGCTAAGAGTTAGGAGAGTCGAGGAGTAGGTTTGAGAGAGCGAGAAGGAAAAAAATGCTAGCGGGGTCCATTAATGTGTTCAAAATAAAAAAAACAATAATTTTAGAGTGTGGTAGAGGAGCACATTCGACTCACAATTCTGATACGACACGAAAAACACGACACGATCCAACACGAAATTAACACGGTGTGTCGTATTCGTGCCATAGTTTTGACACTACATTAGCCGTTTTAACACAATTACAACAAAAATAAGCAAGATCTGAGGGAGATGGATGTCGGTTGACCTTATCCCCATATTCCATGTAATATAAAATAAAAAATGCAATTATATATATATATATATATATATATATATATATATATATATATATATACAGTCCTGCTCTTGTGCGAACCAGTCCGCATTTAAAGAGTGCGGATCGGACATATGTCACCTGACAGTGAGACCAGAAAAGAGAGAGAGCGTGCCTATAATTTAGGTGATAATTTCTAGTCGCACCGTTAGGTGACACATGTTCGATCGGCATTCATAAAATACAGACTAGTCCACACAAGAGAATTATATTATATATATATATATATATATATATATATATATATATATATATATATATATATATATATATATATATATATATATATATATATATATATATATATATATATATATATATAAGTAAACAGGTTATCGTGTTGGGTCATTTTTTTACCAACCTCAGAGAAACTTTTTTCAAAACAAACTTATTTTACACGTAATGTCTTTAACTGCAAGCCGTACCATAAGGTAACCATACCCGTCATTGTTACAAACAAACCCCAAAAATGACGGGACAGTAGAATAAAAATTGACGCGACACTACCGCTACAATTAAAGCATCAGCGCACTGATTTACTTCTCGAAAACATAAACACACACAGTGCAACAATCTATCACACTATTTATATCTTGTTGTGTTTTTAACTGACGTCATTGGTGTCTCAAAAACGACCTGTTAATCCAAATTTTCAACCTGGGAGCACCCCATAAAATAATACACGATTTCAGTCACGGCCTCCCTTTAATACTTTTCTTCCACACAACATAACTTCATGATCAAGAAAATATCAATTTCTCTTCACTCCAAGCTCAAGCTTCTTCCTTTGTGTCGAATTAGTAAAGGGGGAATATCTATCAATATGTGGGTGGAATTAATTTGTGCTTTCATAGTATACCAATTGGTTCGTTGGTTCTTTTACGATTATGAATAAGACATTTTCGATGTGATTAATACCGATTCTACTGCACTATTCTCCGTTTCCAATAGGTACTTAATTTCACCTTTACCTTTTACTCTTCATTTTTTACCCTTTACTAAGTAACTAACTAGGACCATGTTGCCAATATATGCGCGACTCTCTGGTGTGATTGGTTAAAATATGAATAACTCGGTTAAAAAACAAAGTGGGATCCATTATTTTCAACTAATCATATTTGAGGATCTTGTTAATCATCATTTGGGTTGGGTAGAGACTAAGGTTCTAAAAAACGCGGGGGGTGATCAAGGGGTGGAGGTCAAGGCTTAAGCCTTAGAAGCCTAAGTGTACCTTATGCGTAAAAATGCGTGACAAGGCGTTTAGGCATTTTTTAAATATTTTAATATTTTTTAACCATAACAAGGCTATTAAAATACTAAAATTCTGCATATCATAAAAATATATCTGAATATATGTAGATTAAAAAACTATTTGATTATTTTGGATGAGATAATGGTCCGGTTAGTAAAAAAATTATTTTAAAAGGCGATATCATTTCACTAAAGCATTGTTGTTTTTGGAAAAAAGTGCGCCTTAAGAGTTTTACCAAGAATAAGGCGTAAAAAACTTAAGGCGGGACATTTCTCCCAAGCCTTAGGCCTAGTCATGCCTAGGCGGAGCCTAAACGGGTTTTTTAGAACAGTGTATAGAGTAGGGTCAGCAAATTTGTAAAGATAATTCCAGGCTGACATATAAAAGTAGACACATTTTATAGACACATTGACATGTCGCATTTGCGTTGACTCGTGTTTGGGCTCCACGCCAATGGGACCCATGTGAGGGCCAAACACGAGCCAATGCAGATGCAACATGTCAGTGTGTCTAGAAAATGTGTCTACTTTTGCGCGTCAGTGTAGAAGGACCCAATTTGTAATGTAGTGAAGAGTAATTTTAAGGAGATTCTTAAATTGCAGTATAAAGTTATTAACCTTACACAAGTGAATCTTTTCTGGAATCTTGAATTCCTTTTCATTGCTTGTGTTCAAATAATTTTTTTTCCCGGCATCTAAAATTACTTTTCCATATTAAGAATAGATATCATTTAACTAAAATACCCTTCTACTTGATTTGAGTGCGCACGCAGGGGTGTTTGGTGGGTGGATGTGTGTATGGTTGTGTGTGTTTGAGTGGGAGTGTGTGTGTGTATGTGTGTGAGTGTGTGATAGAGAGTGTACGTGTCTGTGTGTGTAAGTGGGATCCATTATTTTCAAGTGGATAATCTTAAGTATGATTTGGGTTGGGTATGGTAGAGTCAACGAATTTGTAATATAGTAAAGAGTAATTTTAGGGGACCTTCAAGTTGTAGTACAAATTTGTTGACCTTACACATATGAAGGTTAACATGACCCAGAAGTTTTTATGAGTTGTTGATGTTTTAACCAATTATATTATATTAGGAGTTCGTTTGGAACGGGAATGAGAATCTTGAATTTGAGGAATTGGAATTTTAAGTAATTGGAATCTTGAATTCCTTTGCATTGTTGTTTAAATAAGATTTTTTTTCTTTCCCTTAACGTCTAAAATTACTTTCCTATATTAGGAATAAATATAATTTAACTAAAATACCCTTATACTTGATTTAAGTGTGCGCGCGAGTGTTTGGGGTGTGTGTGTATGGTTGTGTGTGTTTCAGTGAGAGTGTGTGTGTATATACGTGTGCGTGTGTGTATGTGTATTTGTGTGCGTGTTTGAGTGAGAGTGTATGCGTGTATTTGTATGTGTGTTTGTGTGTGTTTACAAAGCACGAACACTTCTCTGGAGGTGACGTACCCATGTCGAACACTCCGACACACGTACGAGACTTCGCGAATACGTGCTCGACACTCCATGTGGCGTGTCAGACTTATTTGACATTTTAAAGAAGGCGGACACTTCACAAACACTTCTCAGACACAATTAAGACACGACGCGGAAACGTCTGGGCGCCAAAAACTAATTAACTTTAATAAATTTTAGTGTCATCATCATCGCCTTAATCCCATCATATGGGGTCGGCCACATGGATTCTACTTTCCATTCCAATTTATTATATGCATTATTATCATTCAAGTTTAATTCCTTAAGGTTTCTCCTAATAATTTCCTCCTACGATAGATGTGCGTATGTTTGTGTACGTGTGTGTGTGTGTGAGAGAGAGAGAGAGAGAGAGAGAGAGAGAGAGAGAGAGAGAGAGAGTGTATGTGTGTATGGGAGAGAGTGTGTATATTTGTGTGAGAAAAAGTGTATGTATGTCGTTTATGTGAGATGGTATTTTTGTCTCACTACAAAAGTAAGCTACAATACTCAGGAATATAAGATTCCCCCCCTTTTAGAGGGGAGAGGAGAATTCCAAATTTATGGGAATTCTAAATTCCAGAAGTTATAAGTTCCCCCCCAAATTTCCAACCAAACATTATGATTATAGATGAAGGGAATTCTAAATTCTAGGAATCCTAAATTTCCTTTCCAAATCTCGAACCAAACGAGCCCGAGAGGGTCATGTTAGCCCTAGTTAAAGAGGGTCAACAAATTGTAGCAAAAAAGACTAGATAAATTAGATTCGCTAAAGTGTCAAACACATATTAGTTAGTATGCGGGAACAACACGTGGTTCATTTAAAATATCGTCCAACATGTGTTTGACAATTCAACGGGTCTGGTGTTTGGGTACAATTTAAGGGTCTCGCCAGAATTATTACTCATGTAGTAAAACAATAAATATTCACTACCTGTTTTCTAATAGTAAATATTTAAACATAACTAATGTGTCAAGCTTGTAAAAAAAGTTTTTTTTGGGGCTTTAGTTTTAAACTCCTAGTACTTGGTGGGAGTGTTTTAACAAGTTGTGAGATTTAGGATGCGGTCCTTTTAATTTTATTCGGTTATATTACCGAACAATTTGTAAAATGTAACTAGGATTGAAAATGAATCGAGTCGTTCGTGGAAAGCATGAGATCAACTCGGATCGATTGATTTGAAACCCTAAGTGTAACAATGTGATAGTTTTATGTTTACAATGTGATAATACTAATAAAAAAATTATATTATTGGATAAACATCATTATATAAGAGCACAAGAGTTGGGGTTGCAAACGAACCGATTTGTTCGTGAACAGATCGAGCTCGACTCGTCTGTTAAGCAAACGAACCGAGTTTGGGTATGATTTTGAGCTCGTTCAAAAAATTGCGATCGTTGGGCTCTGCTCGAGCTCAACTCGAGCTTGGGTTTTAAGGCATAAATGAGCTCAATTAGGCCTATTAAAATCGGGTAGCTTGAGCTCGGCTCGTGTTTAGCTCGTTTGTTTGGTAAATGGGCCGCTCGAATATAATTTAAAGCTCGTTTAATAAACAAGCTAAGCTAAGCTCGGCTCGAATTCGGCTCGGCTCGGCTCGGTTCGGTTGTTGCCCTAACAAGATCACAATATACCCCATTACCAAAAATTCTGTATTAGGCTCCATTTGATTGTGAAGTATTGGAAAAAAGTGAAGTGATGTAAAAGAGAAGGAAAGTTATTTTACAGGGTGTTTTGTTTAATGGGAAATTTTGCAGGGAAGTAATTAAAAAATTAAATTTATACTCACATAAATATATAGTTATAATTTTATAGTAAACAAAAATATAATATATTTCTTATGTAAGTGACAAAAATACATATATAATTTAGCAAACATCCACATCACTTAAACACTACAAAATATGAATTAAAAATTAGGGGCAAGATTTAATTCATAAAATATTAATAAATAGCGTATTATGATGAGTAGGCCTGTAAATTGAGTCTAGCAAGCCCGCCGCCCGCTAAATTCGGATCGCGCTTTAAGTGAGTTTGAGCCGAGCCGAGCTTGAGCCAAATTTTGAAGTCCGAATGTAATTCGGGCCGAGCTTGAACATAGCAGGGTCAAGCCCGATTTGGGCGCGACCCGAACTCAAATATTAAATATATATATATATATATATATATATATATATATATATATATATATATATATATATATATATATATATGATTTTAGGTATATTTACCATATAATCCTTTTATAATAATTATTTAGTAGAGTTATGGTTTTGGACCATTTGGTCAATTTAAAGCCAAAAAAAAAAAGGAACAAGAGTCTCATTTTTACACGCACCGCAAAAGTTTCAATCTCAAATCAAAACAAAAGAGAACAGCTGTCCAAACTGTCTCCCTCTCTCGTCTGGAACCCTAGTTTTTTAGACCGTGGTTGTCCACCGCTGCAAGGTGGTCCCCTGCCGTTGTCCACCGCTGCTCCACTCTTTTCTCCAGTCGTCCAAACGTTTCAATCTCGTCTGGTATCATTTCTGTTTTTTTAACTCTAGTTTTTTAACTCGATTTGTGTATTTTTGTCCTTAACAAAAGGGGTTTTGTAGATTTAGATGATTAGTAGAGTTATGGTTTATTTACTGATTTAGATGACCAGTCGGAAGGAAGTCAACAATGTAAAAATCTAAAGGAATATGCAGTTAAGTTCAAGCATCACCAAATCAAACCCATCGAGATAAAACTTCAACACTGATCTGAAATATTATTTCTCATTTGCATTTGAAAGTGAATGATCTGTAAAGAACTCTTAAACTATATCTTCTAGATCATTTAACGATGCTTTAGATAAAAAAAACTTTGTTCCAGTTCGTCTTTACTGTTTAAAGAAAAGATTGGAGAAACTATTATTCAACTTTTAAGGTTTTTTCTACTGTTATGTTTTATAAAACTATCTCTTGGTAAAAAAAAACACTGTTGGGTTGGTAATAAAATAGGGTATAGTGAGATTTTGTTCAGTCCCTTCTAGAAAATATGCATTTGTTTGGTCAGTGGTATAATGTATAAGGCAGGTTTGAAATCGGGCCTGACCGAAAACTGGCCCGAAGCCCGTGAGTTTGGTGAGCCGAGCCTGAGCCTATGGTTCCTATTTCAATTCGGGCTGGGCTCGGGCTTGGGAAGTGACTAGGAAATTTCGGGCCGAGCCTGAGCAATCCAAAGCCCGGCTCACCCAGCCCGATTTACGGGCCTAATTAGTAGCAGTGATAATACAATAACAACAACAACAACAACTATTCTACATGGTCAATGTTTAAAAAGGCGAAAGGCGAGGCGCTCGAGGCGTAAGCCTCACAGAAAAGAAAAGAAAAAAAGGAAAAAATATATAAAAAAGTCTAATAAATTCACAAAAAATTAATCCAACACATTAAATGATGCAAAAGGGTCCATAATCATTCAATCCATCAACAACAAAAAAAACAGCAACTACAACAAAAAAATAGTGAATAATGTTAAACATCATGTAAATAAATAAATAAACAGTTACTAAATTTATTACAAAAAACAAGTTATTACAGGTTTATTGGGAAAAAAAATCAACTATAATAAAAAAAATATTATTACAAAAAAAAAGTTATTACAAAAAACAGAATAAAACATATTTTTTACCAAAAAGACAGTAACTTTATTGGAAAAAAACAATTTTTTTTATTAAATTTATAGTACAAGTTTATACAAAAATAATTAAAAAAAGGTTTCATACGTTAAAAAGAAGCAAACAGTGGGCCGAAGTCTTTACCATAGACTAAACACAAACTAAAAATGGTCTTGTATGTTTCGTATAAGTTTTTTTACCAAAATACTAAATATAAACTAAAAAAATGAAGGCAACGAAGGCCGGAATTGAATAATCTTAGGCCGGAATTGAAGAAGGAAGGCCGAAACTGAAGTTTCGGAGGTCGGAAAGAAGTTTTGGAGATCGGAATGAAGTTTCAGAGGTTTGTTTTTAAAACTAGGGCTTATGGGTTGTGAAAAAGGTTTATTTTTAACTTACGATCCTTTTTATTTTAAAGTAACTTGAGTTTTTTTTATTTTTTTTTTAGACCAACAAGAGGCCTAAGCCTCATAGCCTTGAGGCGGAATGCCTTGAGGCGCAACGCCTCGGATACAAAAGGTGTAAGCCTCACTATACAGTCTTGAGGCTTAAGCCTCGAGGCTTTTTTTCCTCGCCTCGCCTCGAGGCGTACGCCTCATTCGCCTTTTTAAACATTGTACATGGTAATATACTAAGCTTTTGAACTTACTCGCAAAATTCAAGTTTTTGGTAGGATGTGTTGTGTGGGAAAATTTTCCTTGCACGAAAATTTGAGGACATGGGTCCTACAACCTGCTAACTAAACGCAACAAAAAGTGTAACTTTTCCTTGCCTACGCAACCTTAGTTTTTATAAGAGGTTGGAGCATGAGTGGAAAAAGATGGCCGTGATTTTGTCTTAACTAATGGAAAATCAATTCCTTTGGAGGCTGGGGCGAGTAAGAAATGTATTTTGTTAAGAACGAGATATGGAGGACTTTTCATATTATGACTATTATTTCTTATAAAATGTTATTTGCAATTAAACACAAATTGTATTTTTCATGAAAAATGTAACGCTAATAAAATGCACCCTTATTGTAATCGAGGTTCATAATATTTTGTGTTTATTTTCTCCTTCTTACCTCTGAATGAGGGTTAAAATTTAGCGTTCTGCTAAGTGCTTAATGCTGAATATCAAATTTCGAAATGGAGTTAATTTCAGCTTTACCCTTATTATTTTAGCTGAATGACACTATCCGAAAAATTGTATTCAACATTCAAAACCAAATAAGTGGAAACAAATAAAGGTAGTTCAACATTGGCGTTCAGAGTTCAACATTAAGCATTTAAGGCTAAAAAAACAAACTGCTTCTAAGCCAAACCCGAACTTCATTTTAGCTCAAGCTCTAATGCATTCATTTCATTCTAAAATAAATGGACTTTGTTGGGTAATTTTGATGGTCTTGTTTATGCTTTTTGTTAACTGTAGGCTTGAAAAGCTTTACGGGACGTTGGGCTTCGAATTCTAAATGCAGATACCAATTCTTGTCACCAGTTCTTGTCAGAATATTGATGTGATTATTTTCACCAATGAAGCACCTTATACTCTTGACTCACTGGAGTCTATATTGTATAAGTGCTCATCTAGTTTGGAAATAGTGACAAAATTGTGTCCTATCCTAGAATCCAAAGAGCCTTAGAGAATTATTTACAATTAATTCCTCTTGTTTGATTGATCAAGGTATATTCACCAATCACTCACACACAATTAGGGCTACATACATGGGCCTTTTATTGTATAAATTGATTGCATATAATTTGTGTGTATTAATTTCCCTCTAATTGATTTTTAATATGTTTTTGGGAATTTTAATAATTTTTAAAACATTTTTTTATAATAAAAATTGGTTTTATAAAGTGTTGGGGTCATTCTGCTATTTTGGATTGTTGGTTTTATTGGCTGAAAGTTCACTTGGGTAGAATCTAAAAGCGCTAGAGACATCAGGGTGTGTTTGTAATTTCTTTTGGACGTGCGTGTGGTATCCAGTCATAGCCCTACACCTGTCAAGCTGTCATCGAACCATTTTGTGTTTTCTCTGTGAGACATTAGCGGTGCTTAATTCCAGCCTTTGGATTGTTTTTAATCGACGATCTAAAAGGTTAGTAAGGGCATAGTTGTAATTAGGTTCTTTTCTTGTAGTTTAAGTTAGAACCTTCTACTTTCAAATACCCATCTTGTAGCCTCTTTTGAGTCATTTTATCATTTTGTGATTTTAAAAGAGAGTCGAGACGAGAGATATCTTCATCTTATATATCATTTGACGTTATTTACGTCATCTTCACATTCAGAAGCTAAAACTTCATTTTTCTTCTTGTTGGGACTATCTAAAGTTTGATGTCCAAACACCCCACAATCATAACACTTGAAGTGGACCCCTAGAGCAGTGGTAACCGAAGTGGTAGTAGATGCTGCAGTCTTTGTAACGGGTGGTTTGGTGGTTGTCCCATCCCGTGCCATAATTTCCCCCGCCTTGAAATAATTCTCCACCTTCCATGCATAATAAAAACGCATTGGAATAATAAAAGCGCACAATTTAGACTTCACCTCTCAACACTCAATTTTAATTTATCATGTCAATAATCTTAATAATAAGTTGATTACAAGAGATGGCCAAAGGCTTTATATATAATAAAACCTAGACTTGGGGAGCAAAACTCCTAATTAATAAGGAAACTAAAAGATAAAAGGTAACCTAATTAAAATAGGTAACTAAATAAAGATAAATCCTAATTAATAATAAGATAATATCTAAAATTCTTTTAATAATAATCAACTATTTTTTTTAATAACTATTTGTTTTTTTCAATTCACGTCATTCTCCCCTTCTTCGAAAAGCTTGTCCCGAGCGATATAGCCTTGACGTCGTAGACGCCAGACAAGTACTGGCCTCCCCTTCTTTGAAAGGTTGAACCACATATCGTAGGGGATATTTGTAAAAGTCCATGCCACACCCTCAAGTAGGGGGATATATGTAAAAGTTCTTGCCACACCCACATGTACTTTGAATATTTTGGACATTTTTTACCTTTTATTAGGGGTGAAAAAGAATTTTTCTGAAACTTTTGGGGCTAAATTAATTTTGTTATCAACATTTTAAAATTAGGGGCTATTCAAAAAATCAAATTTTAGACCATTAACCTTCAACCCAAATGGTTTGTTTCTTGAAAATGGGCCAAATTCAAATAAAGTCAACTTGGTCAACCCATCTTCTTCAAAAGCCTTAAACTTCAATTTTCCATTTAAAAACACCATCTCATCACAAGAAATTCTAGATGCCACTTTATGTTCATAAACCCTAGTAGCCTATCCTCCCAACTCAGCTACCTTGACACTATGTGGACCCACTAGAGCTCTACCGGAGCTGCCTGTAGCCCGGTGACCTTCGCCCATCTCCGACGAAGTCGGAGCCATAAAAATGGCGGAGCGACGGCAAGGGGCTGTTTTTATGGCAAATTTAGGGTTTTTGGAGGTTGGAATCTGGGGGGGGGGAGGGAATCGGGTTATGGTGGGATTTAGCAGGTTGTTACTAGTAGTTTGGGTTTGGGGGCCACCCGCCAAAGGCGAGGTGGTCAGTGGTGGCGATGAATGACGAAAAATTTCTGGGACGGTTGGCATGTTGTCCAATAGGAGACGATCTTGAAGATTCATTGATAATTATGAACTGTTTGAGAATCGAGAAGCGTAGGATCGTTAGCGGTAGAATGATACTCCACTGATCGTCGCTGAGTACACGCCGTACGATAGATTGCTTCGAGCTCTTGCCATAGCTCGTGACTTCGATACACACAATTTGACACACACACTTGTGTGGAAAATTAGGAGCGAACTTGACTCTGATATCGCTTTTGATGTGAAACGCAACAGAAATTATCACAAATAAACAATCTCTCCAATTTTTAAGAACGCAAAATATCATAAATGGCAAAAGTGATTACAAAGGGGAGCCCTAGGGCTTTATTTATACTAAAGCTAAGACTTGGGGAAAAGGTCTCCTAACTAAAAGATTTTTTTTTCTTAAAAATAAACTAAAGGTAAATACTAATAATAAAAAATAACGTGCTGAAATAAAAAAAAATAACACGAGAGAAAAAAGAAGAGTTCCCCCGGAAGGGGGAATTGTGCCCTGCGTCAAAAAGAGGAGGAGATGAAGAATCTAAGCTCACTTTTGGTTGGTTTGGCTATAAAAAAATGAAGGGTTGTTTTGGCTTTTCTCCCTGAGATAATTGCTCAACTAGATTTGCACCCTCAAAAGTTTAAAAATTAGACTTACCCTTCGCATGTGCAGCAACATGAATCAACCTACTTACACCTCACGCATTATCTATTGCATGTGTGCGTATGTGTGGGTGGGTAAGTCTAATTTTAATACTTTTAGGGGATTAAGTCTAATTATGCAATTATCTCCGGGGGTTAAGCAAATAAACTAATAATGAAAGAAATCTTTGGAAAGAAAAAGAAGAAGTAATCGATATGGGAACGGATCACATTCACAACATCATTGTCATCTGCTTCATTAACAAATTATTTAAAGACGTTCCATTTCCCTTTTCATCTTTGAGTGGGCATATATGCATTTCTTGATCTAGCATCCCTTGTTTGATACATGACAGTAAAAATATGGGGTGGATTACTGCCCCCCCTTACTATAGGTGTATAATTATTTTTTTTCCCTGATAGAGAAAGAGTATCCGAGATGTACCCGAAGTATCCATGCGTCACAGACATGCATTATAGAACTTGAATTTTCATTCAAGTACTCTGATTTCGTGTCCATATTCGACTTCTAGCATACTCAGTTACAATTTACCTTATTCAGTACGTAACTTTTTTCTTTAGGAAAAAAGGCCCACTGTTCATGATTGAGCTCCATAATGTTCATACTAACCTGCCTATGTTGAAAACTTGGCGTTCTAGGTATTCAGAACTCGAAGAAAGTCCAAAAAAACTCTCAGAAGAACTTTGGAGAAGGGCATCTTCTGCTGGAGCATACACTCCTATGGACAAGAGAGCTTTTGGGATAGCAGATGACATGTAAATGCTATGAATTTTTTTTTTAACTTTAGCCATGTTCATTAATTACACCTTCCCCTGCATGTGCATTTACCCACTGGTATGTTATGCATTATCTGTTGCATGCCGGGGGGGGGGGGGGGGGGGGGGGAGAGGAGGAGCTTGGGAGTAAAATACAAAAAAACCTTCATTTTTTTAGGATTCAGTTTATGATTTATGCACTTTTTTTTCTTCTTGTTCACAGACATGAAGCTGGTCTTCTTTTTGCATACTTGGCCTTTATTCCATTTTGTGAAGCAGGTATCATGGATAGCCTTTCATTGCAAGTATGCTACAATATCGCTATAAAATTATTCTTTTTCATTCACAGTTTCTATCCGGACACCTTTTGTCTTCATTACAATGATTGAAGGAGCTCTTTTACCCATCCTAATTTTTTGGGCCATGAACTTGCAGCGGCTTCTCGAGAGCACTATTCGACTTGATCTCGAAGCAGCAAGAGAGTAAGAAGCCTTCTCCTATAGTATATGAGTTTGTCTGAGTGTATTTGTTGATATACACGTGTAATATAAGATGCACGAATGCGGGTGCGACACGATGAGGGTGCATCAATTCAAACCTTTTTAAACGAATAGGATACGGGTGTTAAAAGACTGTATACTGTGTACAGCTAATTGGATTGATGCAGTGTAGAATCTCAAGTATGATGTTCTAAATGGTTTAATATTAAAAGTTCATGTCTATAATTTTAAACATTGCTTTTTTGTTTTACAAAATTCTTCAAAGTAACCCCACTTTTTTTTATTTTTTATTTTTTTAAATTTAAACTTTCAAAAATGACTCAAATAACGAATCCCCAAAAAATCTGAACCAAATCTGAATTTTATATTTATTTTATTTATGGATTCTTCATTGGTGTGAACCAAGGCCACATCCGATTCAAATCTCATTCGGACTTGATGACCCTTTAAAAGAATCGGTGCTTCATAGCGTGTAACTACATTTTCTATCTCACTATTGATCCTGCAAACGCTATCTTCTGATAAGGAGTCATAGTCACCTAGGATTCCTTCTAATATAATTGAATGGATTGGATCGGGTCCAAATCCGACCCATTGACAATCCTACCCGAGACTAGGCTTTGAAGATTTAATGTGGGATTTATGTTAGTGTCGATCATTTCTTATTGAACTTTAACAGTGCCTTTCTACCTAATCAGTTATTGTTACCATTTATTCTTCTATAGAGATTTGTATGCCTCTTGAGGTGCATAAAACAAAAGAATCAAATCATCAATGATTGTGTACTGTGTACAACTAAGCTAAAAATTGACCATTTTGAGTTAATGTAAACATTTGGAATCTTAGATGATAAACTTTTTCTGAATTATACGCCACATCCATATACCATATAACTTTCGAACTATGTCATTCATGTGATGGTGGTGAATATATGATCATTGACTTAATTTACATTTATCTTACAATCTTTATAGGCAGTGCTTGAAACTATTAATTTCAGTATTTATAGATACCCCCTACATGTTCATTAAATAGAGTTATCCCCGCATGTAATAGATAATGCATAAGGTACAAGTGGGTTGGTGCACATATTTGCGGGATTGAGGGTGGGGAAGGGTAACTCTAATTAACGAACATGTAGGATTATCTCTGAATACCCAAAACCTTTATTGATATTGTATCTCATAAATCGGGCAATGATATTTACCTCATGTAAGTGGGATTGGATCCGGGCTTTATTGGGACGAATGACTAAGGGATAATTGCTGAGTAGATTAATACAAGTTTGACGGTTGCACCTTCAGGGCTTATTTGTTTGTTTTTTTGGCAGGTATTGTTTAGCAGATGACAGCCTGTTAGATACTGTCAATTTTCTAGATCTTGGTGGTGGTGCTGGTAGGGAGTTATTGCAGGTTATCTTATATTCTTACAAACTACGAGGAGTAATATATACATACATACGTATGTATATATGTATATGTATGTATGTATGTATGTATTTACTTTTCCCGCTTGGTATTTAAGGGAACGCCCTACATGTTCATTTTTTAGAATTACTCCTCACATGCAACATATAGTGCATAAGGTACAACTGGGTTGATGCACATGCGACGGGTGGGTGGGAAGGGCTAACCCTAACCAATGAACATGTAGAGGTGTATTTCTAAATACAGAATTATCTCGAGGGGAAAAGTAATAAAAACCTATATTTCTTTTTTCTTTCTTGCAGTTGCACGATCTATTATTAGATATACAAATTGATGATATATAAAAAATAAAAAGCATCCGTAGAATTGCATTTTTAACAAATGCCACCGGCCTCAAAATTTAGAGGCAGCGTTCATCTAAAAGTTGGGGTAATGATCAGTTAAAAATGCTCAATTTTGTGTGCCCGTCAGAGATTCAAATTCACGATATGTATAGTTTTACCTTATACGGGGAGAATTTTGTAATTCAATATTCGATTACTAAAGTAGAAGATTCTATTATTTTAGTCTGGAACATATAGGGAAGTCCAAAACCAAATGTCCAATATTGAACTAGTCCAAAATTACATAAATCAAGCCCTAAATGTAAGTAAATAATGAGAATGCATGTAGTGCAAAACTTATAAGCTTTCCCTCATTCTCTCCACAATTAAAAAAAGGTTATTTTCACTTGTGGGGTCCGGTAGTCTAATGTATTTTTAGTATGGGGTTCGAACTTTTGCATATTTGAACGTTTTGCGACAATTTCTATGTTTTAGCCACACTCTTTCCTCTCAAATATGTATAACTATTGGATGGGGGCCGATGGTTGTTTGTTGGGTGAATAGCATACATGGGTTGGGGGAGGAGATAGAGGTGGTCCTGTTCACCACAATTGGGGGCTTCGGCATGTGTGTTCATGGTTTGAAGAAGTGGTTAGGCGGGTTCATCCAAGCCTTAGCCATAGCTCTACCACAACATCGGCGATGCGTCGCTCGCATCAGGAGCAAACCCGACTATCATACCAATTTGATGCAAACACTACGCAAATCACTTAGGGTCCGTTTGGTTGTTAGTGGGCAAAAGCGTGGGCATGGCAAAAGGCAAATTTTACCTAGGCAAATTCAGATGACGCTATCAAACAACATTAGGCGAAATTAAAGTCAATCCAATTAATTTATTTAAAAACAATTTTTTATATTATATTCAAAAATGTTAAAAATAGTTTTTGCAATATTTTTATATTACAGTTTTTATATTATATTCAAAAATGTTAAAAAATTTGTAAGACATTCTCTTAACAATTTTTTATAATATCAAAAACAGTTTTTAAAATATTACAAAACAAATTTTAAACATTCACAACAGTTTTTTTAAACTCTTTAAAACAGTTTTAAAAAATGTTTTCTAAAACTTTAAAATAGTTTTTATAATATATCCAAAACAGTTTTTAAAAATGTTAAAAACTGTTTTACAATATTTTTATATTACGGTTTTTCAAAAAATTTGTAAAACATTCTCTTAACAATTTTTTATAATATTAAAAGCAGTTTTCAAAACATTACAAAACAGTTTTTAAACATTCACAACAGATTTTTTAAACTCTTTAAAACAGTTTTAAAAAATGTTTTTTAAAACTTTAAAACAGTTTTTATAATATATCCAAAACAGTTTTTAAAAATGTTAAAAACTGTTTGACAATATTTTTATATTACGGTTTTTCAAAAAATTTGTAAAACATTCTCTTAACAATTTTTTATAATATTAAAAGCAGTTTTCAAAACATTACAAAACAGTTTTTAAACATTCACAACAGTTTTTTTAAACTCTTTAAAACAGTTTTAAAAAATGTTTTTAAAACTTTAAAACAGTTTTTATAATATATCCAAAACAGTTTTTAAAAATGTTAAAAACTGTTTTACAATATTTTTATATCACGGTTTTTCAAAAAATTTGTAAAATATTCTCTTAACAATTTTTTATAATATTAAAAGCAGTTTTCAAAACATTACAAAACAGTTTTTAAATATTTATAACAGTTTTTTTAAATATTTAAAACAGTCTTTAAAATTATTTTTTAAAACTTTAAAACTGTTTTTATAACATATTCACAACCGTTTTTAAAAATGTTAAAAACAGTTTTTACAATATTTTGTTAATACGGTTTTTTAAAAACAGTTTTTTTTTTTACAATATTTTGTTAATACGGTTTTTTAAAAAATTGTAAACATTTTCTTAACATTTTTTTATAATATTAAAAACAGTTTTTGAAACATTACAAAATAATTTTTAAATATTCATAACAGTTTTTTAATTATTTAAAACAGTTTTTAAATTATTTTTTAAAACATTAAAATCGTTTAAGAAGTTGGCAAATTTGTGGGCAAATATTTCCCACTTAAATAGGTAAGCAAAATTTGTCCACAGATTGTGCATAGGAGGTGTTGTACATTGGCAAATAATGCCTAGGCAAATTATGCAACCAAACAGCCAAAATGTGGGCAAATTTTCATATTTGCCAACTTTTTGGCATTTGCCTAGGCAAATTATGCCAACCAAACGGACCCTTAGAAATAAATGTCTTTCTTATTCATTCATTCTCAAAGGTAGAGTAGAGTAAGTTCAATGGATGGCCATAGGCTAAGTTATTTTACGGGCCGAAATAACATAAATAGGTAAAAGAAATAAAGAGGGCATATTAACACTAAGAATATTTTAAAGGAATATTTCACTTAACTTAAATACTAATATAAAATAAATAAATAACCTAAAGTAGACATGAAAAGAAAGAAAATAATTAAACAAATCACAATTAAGTCATTGAGGATGCCTCGTACACATCAAAAAGAGTTTGCTGTTGTTGACCTTTCGTATATCGTGGAGAATTGGGAATAGGTGCTGTTTTGAACGGGACTTAATTGCATGGGAAAAAAAGGGTTGGAGGAAGAGATGGCTTTGGTATACTTTGGGACATAGATACTGGCTGGGTTGATAGGATTGCTGCTAGGGGTGGAAGCGGTACGGGTTTTTACCTTACCGTACCGTTTTGGTCCGAAAAAAAAATGGTTTTGATTTCATATATTAAAATACCAAAAACCGGTCTTACCGAAACCGAAATTATCGCAAAAAAGTGGGTTGGTTTTGGTATTTATATTTAAAAAACTGATTTACCGAAATTACCGTACCGAATTTATCGAAACCAGAAAAAACCGTACCGAAATTATCGTATTGTACCGAATTTACCAAAACCAGAAAAAAACGTTCCGAAATTATCGTACCGTACCGAATTTACCAAAATTACCGTACCGAATTTACCGAAACCAGAAAAAAGTTGGTTTTGGTTGGTTGGTTTTGTTTTTGGTTTTTTGGGGCTTCTAGTGTTGTTTACCAAAATCAGAAAAAACCAAAACCAAAAACCAGATAAACCAGAATTTACCGAAACCAGAAAAAACCAGAATTTATCGAAATCAGAAAAAATCGAAATTATCAAAATACCGGTCGGTTTGGTTTTGGTATTGATTTTGGTGTACTGGGTGGTAAACTGGTACGGTTTGGTTTTACCATCCAGAGTTTGGTTTTGGTATTGGTATCTACTATTTATCGACCGAACTGTACCGCTTACACCCCTAGCTGCTGCTTATAATTTTGTTGTTATGCTATTCTTGTTTTCATGTACAATTGGGTGTAAAAGTTATTAATCGTGTTAACCGTGTCTTGTCGTATTTAGAATGGGTTGCGAAAAAAAACATGATTTTATATTGTGTCGTGTTCGTGTTTAAATGGCTCGTCTTGTCGTGTCGTGTCAGGGCCGTGCCACCCCTAGCGACAAGGGATGAAAAGCGTCATCTTCAAAAATGGTCACAATGGCAAAAGATGAAATCGTGTCTTTTAGCTATCCGGGATAACCTTGAGGAAATCTGTGGAAAGAAATCTTCCCCCAGCTTCTCTAGAATGGATAGAAACTAATTTTGGATTGTCACATGTAAATGCGTTGACTAAAGACGTTAGTATCCCGCCGTAAAGTGGGCTAGATGTACCTCTCCCTTAGTAGAAGCATGGTACCTGTCACTGCTAAATGGCCTTCCAACCCCCCGAATGTACTTTAACTATGATCTTCCGTCACTGATGGGATGCAGAGAATAGAGGATACTGGGATGCACATACTAGAACCTTAAAAAGGAACCCATCCTATAAGCGGAACTCGCTGAATACGCCCGTGCTGTAGGCTGCACTCAACAATCACAAAAGTATGCGCCAGATGCATAGAAGCCACGTACTACACCGAACCAAAAAATAAATTATGCACTGTTACAATCTATGGGTCCGCTTACTTGGGGCCCACTTGGTTTTGTATTCAAAAAACTAGATTTAAATGTTGTTTTTAAATACAGTTTTAAAATTCAA